>CM053032.1:187409346-188085179 GCA_028564925.1 Lithobates sylvaticus
TTTTAAAATTGCTGTTTATATGCCCACCATGAGACTTGATGTAATTAATATACAAATTCAGGCCTATGTATGACTATGGAATGTCTAGCGGTTTATTCTGCTTCTGTCCGTGGAATGCTAAGGAAAGCTTTTTCAGGTACTTGTCTAACAATATTCTTTGCTTAGTTGCCCTTTAAGAAAATCAAAATGAATTCATCACAGGCAATGTACAAATTGTTTAACTTGGCTCCTGCAGGGTTCGCTGCATAAGTTTAAAAAAATAAAAGCCCCTGGATATGCGACCCACAAAGTTTCTTCTCCTTCTCACAGATGAATGCCATATGTATTATGATAATATCCCTAAATGATACATAACCACTCTTTTTAAACTTCCTCTAGCAAAAAACATTTTATGCCACATGGATTAGCTTATTGTGAACATTACTTGTGATTGTTACAAACCCTTCGCCAATGAGTGACAAATTTACATACACATCATGTCAGACGGCAATACTTTGCAGGCTTAATTGCTTTAGCTTCAGGCATTTTGTGTCAAAATGGAGTGTTTTACGTCCTGCAAGTTGGTGTGCTTCTTTGCAACATTTAAATTATTCTGTAATTTGCCAGTTTTCTTTGTAATGCACTGTCCATTAAGTAATTTAATAATTCATTGAAGAAAATGTATGATGCGTTCCAAACAACATTGCAGCTTTATGTGTTGCTTTCTTCACAAACTCTGGTGAAAACAACAACCCTGTTCCATTTACTGACTGGCTTTTATCGGCCTGGTGTTATGTTCAGTACATAATGTGATATGAATAACATAAACAATTCTGGACCTATAAGAGAACTGAAGCAAATCAGGGTGAAGGGGCTAACCATAAAAACCTCAGATTCTAGCTGACAATACTCTAAAGCCTGGTACACGCTATGTGTTTTTTCCACTGTCAACTGGTATCTCCACTTTCACAGAATAGCAAATATAAAAAAATAATATAGCATCTACAATTGTTACACAAGCCATGTTGTAATTTAAAGTTGTTGTAAAGACTGAAGGTTTTTTATGTTCATGCATTCTCTGCTTGAAGGTAAAAAAACTTCCATTGTCAGCTCTCCGCAGCCCACCCAAATACTTATCTGAGCCTGATCTCAATCCAGCACTGTGCCCCAGAGCACAGTCTCTACTCTCTCTCTCTCTCTCTCCCTCCTCACTGGACTCAGTGAGAGCAGTGGGAACCATTGGTGCTGTCGATCAAATCCAGTGATAAAGGAGCAGGGACGGGGATTTAGCCCACCCATGTGCCACCATAGGAAGTGGCTTTCCATGGTGGCACATGGAGAAGAGGAGGAGCTAGGAGCGCCGGCATGGGACTCCAGAAAAGTAGGATTGTGGCTGCTTTGTGCAAAACCCTTGCACAGAGCATGTAAGTAGGACATATTTGTTTTTTAAAAAAGAAATAACTTTACAATCACTTTAATGTTATAAAAATACCTTTTGTTTTCAATCTGCAGCTTTGTAATTTTCTGTAAAATTCAATGCAATATGGCAACCTGGATGTAATCCATACACCAGCCCTCAAAAGTTCCACTTACCTTCTCGCATTTGGTGAGTGGAAAAAACTTGAGGGTGAGTGTGGGGCTGCCCTGGAGGGGGAAGAAGGGGTGGGTGCCACTGGTAGGCAGGGTTGATCGGCCATAAACCTGGGAAAGAGAGAGAGGAGAGCTGACCAGATCATCAGAAGAGCGGGGATTGCCCACTGTGACACTGTGTTTTGATTTGAATTTCACGGCGGCCGCTGTCAAACAAAGTTCCGTCTCCTGGACCGGCTCCTTTGATAGTCAGCACACTGGTTCAATACCTGGGATGTGTGACATCTATCATAGGAGCCGGTCCAGGAGGCGGGACTTCATTTGACAGTGGCAGCCGGGCAATTCAAATCAAAGCTGTGTTACAGTGGGAGATACCCACCCTGTGTGATGATCCGACCGTCTCCCCTCTCTCTGATTCTCTCATTCCTGTGCACTGGTGAGGCTGCATTGGTGGGCACTGGTGAGGCTACATTGATGGGCACTGATCAGGCTGCATTGATGGGCACTGATGAGGCTGCACTGATGGGTACTGATAAGGCTGCATTGGTGGGCACTGATCAGGCTGCATTGATGGGCACTGATCAGGCTGCATTGATGGGCACTGGTGAGTCTGCATTAATAGGCACTGGTAAGTCTGCATTGATGGGTACTGATGAGGCTGCATTGATGGGCACTGATAGGCTGCATTGACTGGCACTGATCAGGCTGCATTGATGGGCACTGATCAGGCTACATTGATGGGCACTGGTGAGATGCATTAATGGGCACTGGTGATGCTGCATTGATGGGCACCAGTGAGTCTGCATTGATGGGCACTGATGGGCTGCATTTATGGACACTGATGAGGCTGCATTGATGGGCACTGGTGAGGCTGCATTCATGAGCACTGTTTAGGTTGCACTGACCGGGCTGCATTGATGGGCACTGATGAGGCGGTACTGATGAGGTGGCACTGATGGGGCGACACTGATGGGGACTGATAAGCTTTACTGATTGACACTGATAGGCTGCACCGATAGGCACTGAAAAAGTTGTTGTTAATATTTATTTTTGTAACTTAATTCTGCATAAAACACTTAACAGTGTCATTTCATGAGATAATTTATTAGGGCCTGTTTAGGGGCGGGGCAGGGTAGGGTAGGGATTGGGTGGGGCAACTTGTAGTGAGTAGCTCTTGAGGCCTGGCTAGTAGCTCAGGACTTGACATTTTGAGCCCTGCCATACACCATTGTGCCTCCACAATGTTTTTTTATTTGCTTGTGTGATTGTCTCACTGGCTTTCCTAGAATTCTGCACTAAGCTACAAATATTTTTTTAGGCTTCCAGTGTAATAGAAAATTATGTTTTGACGAGATACTTTCTAAGGAGTTAACTAAATCTGACGGCATGCAGACACTTCAGCTTTCCTCTTTAGAATTCAGAAAGTGCACCAGCTGATTATAATGAACTAGACACTTCCAGTCAGAGTATGTGATCAATCTGGTGAAATAAACAGCAATTTCTTCACAGCAACAAAATCTTATTGGCACCAAAGTGTGTTAAAATGTATGGAACGTACATTAATCACCTAGAGGGATTGTTTTTTCTCAACAAAAGTATAGTTAGTTTTTAAGAAACCTGTTTAAAGTGAGACATGATATCAAACTAACTGAAAAATAGATTTGGATTTAGTTACACTTTCAGGAGGCCTGCTAGCTGGTGAGGAACCCATGCGGCGGTATTAACACCCACAAGTGCTCCCTCTTTTTGATGTTTGTGGCTTTATGTTGTTTCATGTACACTTTAGATCATTGCTAAGGCTTGTGGGTTGGCAGAATTAGCAGTTTTGCCACTTTGCACATAGCAGTTATTGAACATGCAATTGTGAATGCACTTTCTTAGTAATTTGAATTTTATTCTGCTGAATAAACATAATGCAACATCGTTTTTAGTGATATCACTTCTACTTTTGACAATATAAAAAGTACTGCAGAAAGTCCATTTATATTAGGGTTTGGAAAGTCACCCTACATACAGAGAGCTCTTCAGAAATCTGCATCTTACTACTTTCTAGACATGTGCGGTTCATTTCATATGAATCGAAAATTCGTACGAATTTCCAAAAATTCGTACATTCGGAAGCATCCGAAATACGAATTTCTATGCTTCCGAACTGTATACGAAATATGAAATTTCGTTGATGAATTTCGTATCCAAATTCCGTTACAACGGAAACGTGACTGGTGTTTTGTTGACCAATCAGAGGTTTTCTTCTGCTGCTGAGTGAGGCTTGGAAAAATTACCTTTGTTAATATGGGAGTGGGAGACTGGTACTGGTAGTCGATAGGAGATTCAGAATCGGACAAAATAAGAATGTTTGTTAATATCGTTTTATTATTACCATGGTAATTACAATCATTCATTATGATGAAGTTAAAAACCCAGGAAGTCAGCACAGCACAGGGATGGTGGGAGCCACTCATAATGAGCACAGCAGGCGTACAGCCCCAGGAGGAAGTCAGCACAGCACAGGGATGGTGGGAGCCCCTCATAATGAACACAGCACAAGGATGGTGAGAGCCTCTCATAATAAGCACAGCAGGGGTACAGCCCCAGGAGGAAGTCAGCACAGGACAGGGATGGTGGAAGCCCCTCATAATGAGCACAGCACAGTGATGGTGGGAGCCCCTCATAATGAGCACAGCACAGGGATGGTGGGAGCCCCTCATAATGAGCACAGCAGGGGTACAGCCCCAGGAGGAAGTCAGCACAGCACAGAGAGGGTGGGAGCCCCTCATAATGAGCACAGCACAGGGATGGTGGGAGCCCCTCATAATGACCACAGCAGGGGTACAGCCCCAGGAGGAAGTCAGCACAGGGAAGGTGGGATCCCCTCATAATGAGCACAGCACAGGGATGGTGGGAGCTCCTCATAATAAGCACAGCAGGGGTACAGCCCCAGGAGGAAGTCAGCACAGCACAGGGATGGTGGGAGCCCCTCATAATGAGCACAGCAGGGGTACAGCCCCAGGAGGAAGTCAGCACAGGGAAGGTGGGATCCCCTCATAATGAGCACAGCACAGGGATGGTGGGAGCTCCTCATAATAAGCACAGCAGGGGTACAGCCCCAGGAGGAAGTCAGCACAGCACAGGGATGGTGGGAGCCCCTCATAATGAGCACAGCAGGGGTACAGCCCCAGGAGGAAGTCAGCACAGCACAGGGATGGTGGGAGCCCCTCATAATGATCACAGCACAGGGATGGTGGGAGCCCCCTCATAATGAGCACAACAGGGGTACAGCCCCAGGAGGAAGTAAGCACAGCACAGGGATTGTGGGAGCCCCTCCTAATGAGCACAGCAGGGGTACAAACCCAGGAAGTCAGCACAGCACAGGGATGGTGGGAGACCCTCATAATGAGCACAGAAGGGGTACAAACCCAGGAAGTCAGCACAGCACAGGGATGGTTGGAACCCCTCAAAATGAGCACAGCAGGGGTACAGACCCAGGAGGAAGTCAGCACAGGGATGGTGGGAGCCCCTTAATAATGAGTCGACGACTGCCATATTGAGAAAGGTATTTTTTGCTTTTTAAATTCATCATAACTAACGTTCTTAATTGTTATGAAAAGTTAACGAACTTAACGAAAATTCATATTTCGTACGAATCCAAATTGAATTTCGGGCACGAATTACGAAATACCAATTAATGGCTAATACGAAACGGAACACAACTAAACAAAATACATTTATTGACGGCGCACATGTCTACTACTTTCTCACCTTGATGGCCTATTTATAAAGACCAGATCAATAAATATTTGTTTTTGCAATGTTAAACAAAGTGAAAAAAAATGATACAAAGAAATAATATAAGAGGAAAACACTGCAAAATAAAAGTAAAATGGCACCAACGTGAGGGAAATTCCCTCTCCATGTTTTCTGCATCGAAAAAAAATGTAGGATTCTTAGTTCTGGGTGGAGTAAAGTTTTGGTAAAATATTCAATGAAAAACATTGGCAAGTCTCTATAAACTGGCCAAGACAATTTACAAATGCATATTGTCAGGTCAAAGATTTCAGGTTACGAATGCTGAATCTGAGGATTTGAAACTATGATAAGTTGTTATGGGATACTGTACTTTTGACAGAGCTGTATTGGACACCTTGACTCTATCTTCTACACCATTGTTTGCATGCAATATTCACTTTCCCAAACATGCAAAAAGGGACAGCTTATGTACACACCGGTTTATGCGTTTTTTTTCTTTTAAAATTGTAACTTATATTTTAGTTATAAATCTGTTTGAACAAACTAACTATGAAAGCTAGATTATGTAGCCATCAATTTAATGTTATAGACATTTCTCAAAGTAAAAAAAAAAAAAAAGATTAGTCCAGGGTATTGAAGCACACACATACTAATACATTCCTTGGGACACCCATGGTGCTTATATTTAAAAAAAAAAACTCTCTATTTTACAGCAGACAGTCTCTATACAAGTGATATTTAATAATCAAAAAGGAAAAATACAATTGACAAATCAATCATATTCCTTCTCACTTAATAATGATAGCCTGCCACAGTTTTATTGTTATTGTTTTTTCCCGCTGGTATGTTAATGCATTTTCATTCAATTGTGGAGAAATCTAGGCATCCAGTAAGAACTCCCTGGGAGGCAGCATATTGAATAACATGGAACAGCCTTCAAAGCAAACTATTTATAAGCAGCAAGTGCCAAACAAGCAAGCAAAGCTTGGCTGATGAGAACAGCTGGTTACAAAGCTGAGCTACATGCACGGCACATAATCGATATCACTAGCAGAATGGCATAATTATGTTTACTTTAGTTCTCACCGGTCTTTCATTTATAACAGTTAAGCCTGTATTTAAACTGGCTTTGTGTTATCATTATATTATGGCATGCATGTGTTCTGTTATTTTATTATTATATATTTTTTTTTAATTCACTAGAACAATTTAATTACAAAGGGAAAAAAAAACAGCTTTTTAAAGAAGACTAATTATACAGAATGATAACATTTGAAAATAAAGAACTGTGGATATTATTGACTGTAACCAATTAAAGCAAAAAAAAACTAAAGGGGAGCAACAAGCACAAGAGTACATTACCTGACAACCTCTTATAGTTTGGAGTCAGTAATAAGCGAACGTGCACAGTTTCTGTCCACCAGCTATTTCCCATGTTTAGCTATGCATTGAAATGAATTGGTTAAGCTGGTATAGAGGAATTCCGAACTATTATTAGTTAAAAAAATAAATAAATATATATATATATAACATGTTATACTTACCTGCCCTGTGCAGTGGTTTTGCACAAAGCAGCCCAGATCCTCCTCTTCTCGGTTGCCTCTTGGCTGCTCCTGGCCCCTCCTTCCTGTCGAGTGCCCCTATAGTAAGCAGCTTGCTATGGGGGCACCCGAGCTGAGCTGCAGCTCCGTGTGTCCATTCAGACACGGAGCTGATGTTTGGACCTCCCCTTCTCTCTCCTGATTGGCAGCAGTGGGAGCCAATGGTGCCGCTGCTGTGTCTCAGCCAGTGAGGTCTGCCGAGGGACTAGTGGAGATCGCCGAACAGAGATGGGGCCAAGGTAAGTATTAGGGGGGCTGCTGCATACAGAAGGATTTTTATCTTAATGCATAGAATGCATTAAGATATAAAAACCTTCTGCCTTTACAACTCCTTTAACATACAGTATATGTGATGATAATGCGGACTGAGGGCCCTACATGGAATGTGGAATAGGCTATCGTATTTAGAATTTGTAATTCTATATCATAAAATTGAATAGTTTAGCTTCAAACCCAAAGCAGGCTATAACAAATTCTGCCTAGCCCAATGTCATTTAAGCAAGCCTTCTAATGACTGTTGTAACAATGGTTATTAAACTCTCAAGTAGCAACATAAACATTACTAGCCAGAGCACTGATAACCAGAGACCTTTTAATGAAGCCAATCCCAATCCCAAGCTAATAGTAGCTGTAAATACTTTAGCAGATCAGTTAGAACAATCCAGGGTCTTTTTTTTTTGCTTTTTTAGACAGTTGAACGGCACAGTGCTGACTATTTACACAACATTCTACATGTTCACATCAGGCCCTGCCCTCAAGCAGCTTACTATCTACTTCACATGCATAAACATACTAGGACCAGTTTACACAGGAGCCAAACAACCATCCAACGTGTCTTTGGAGTGTGGGAAGAAACCCATGCAAACACAGAGAGAACATAAAAATTTCATTCAGACATTTTCCAGGTTGATAGCTAATGATCCCAGTGCTGCAAGCCACATTTAAGGTCCATTATATTTAGTCAAACTATATTTCATGTTATGTTATTTATTGTCATTTTCATTAAACAATATTTAAAATGTGTTAAGCGTTATCTCTAAATGCTCTAAACTAGAACTTAAATAATTCTTGCCATGTACCCCACCGACACATTTTGGCCTTAAAGCGGAAGTAAACCCATCGATTTAACAGCTTAAAAAAAAAAAAGGCATGCCGGGAATGCTAACTGCACATTGGCTGTGCTCTCAACTAAACAGTCAAACCATCCAATGGCTGGTGTCATAACGGATCACATGTGCAGCACTGTGGCCGTTGAAGATTAAACAGAGGCAAAGATGGCAGCTTCCTTGGCTGAAAATGATAGGGGGGTTTACTTCCACTTTAATTGTTTCATTGGTAGGTCAGTAGTGTCTTGCTTATTACATAGAGGTGGTACTGTACAACATTGATTTAAGGTCAACACCATAACATCTCTATGCAGTTGGTATACTCCTCTTGGTTGGAATCTATACTTTTTTTCCCAGGCACATAATTCATCTGCAGTGAATACTCACTCTTTGTAAATTGCCCTTTACCTATACTTAACAAGCATTAAAAACACTTTGGGGGTTATTTACTAAAGGAAAATCCACTTTGCACTGCAAGTGCACTTGGAAGTAAAGTCGCTGTGGATCCGAGGGGGACATGCAAGGAAAATAAAAAACAGCATTTTAGCTTGCACATGATTGGATGATAAAATCAGCAGAGCTTCCACTCATTTCAGATCTACCCCTTAGATTTAGAGCAACTGCACTTCCAAGTGCACTTGCGGTGCAAAGTGGATTTTACTTTCGTAAATAACCCCCTTTACCACAAACCATCCCTAACCTCTCTGTCTGCTTGTTCTGTGAAGCAATTTATTCTCAAAAATCAAAACAAAGGTGTCTGTTATCAAATGTAAATAAGCTACAATATTAATTATCACATCTTATCTCCTTTGTCATTCATGTTACTGCGATGAGGAGAAGAGATGACATTCTCCACTTCTCATCACAGCACAGTAAAACCAACAGTCAGTGTAATAGGGTGCACTAAAAGCATTTAATTGGCCTTGTAAAATATCTCCTCCCATGCTTTGTTAGAAAAGAGGTGGTCATAGCAGAGAGAGAGAGAGGAGAAAACAGATGTAATGTCAAAATGAAGTAGAAGCATTACTGCCTTTGCTTTCTTAGTCACTGTTTGCCAGAACCAGTAAAATACACAAACATATATAATACATACAGTATACGCAGCACCCACTACATAAACTGCAATCACAGTGCGTGCTGAAATGCAGCAAGCATGAAAGGAACACCGCTCTGCGAAGCCCGCTAGGGAAGGTTTGAAAAACGGCACACCCAAATCCAGGTGTCCCATGGTTCAGGATGTCCCTCCTACATCCAAAAACTGTATCCTGAATGGTGAAACAAAAGAGACAGCACTGCTGAAAATTGCATCTGCAATCTTTATTCGGTCATGACCAAGTTAAAATGACAGCTAATGCGTTTCGGCACAGGCCTTGTTCACAGCATTATAAAAAAAATGACAGACACAACATATATATATATATATATATATATATATATATATACACATTCAATAAAAAGATAATGGAGTCCACTGCCACCAATCAATTGATGTCATTAATTGGAATAAACGAGAAACACCACTGTGGGTGTATGGTTCCTGGGAAGTGTAACCCATATCGTAAAATTTTTCTTTAAATATACTGGATAAAAATGGATCTAAAAGATGTGATAGATTTGGAATTAATGTAATATAAGAACAAATATACAGTATATTATCAGAAATATGTTTCTACCGAAATGCAGGTGTTACTCCTACAGCAATATATATCCAATAGACTTGGATTCTAAAGCGATACCTAAGTTTAATCAATATGTACAACAGATTTGGACCAAGTGGATCCTTCTGAAGGGCCGGTTCACACCGGAACACGTGCAATCAAGTGCAATTCCAGCACATTCCCATGTGGTTTGTTTTGCTGCAAAATGCACTGGATGATGACCTGGTGCCCGCAAACACACTGTGGTTCACATGTGGTGAGGGAAATGCACATGAAACACACCTTTCTACACTACATATTCTGTGACCCAGCCCTCAGGAAGTATAAGCATATGTATCAATAGAGCTGTAATAAAATTATCTTATCCTGCCACCAGAAATAGGAATCACCTGTGGTAAATAACCCACACCAAGTCCATTTCATGTACACAATGCTAATAAGAAACATAGCAGGGCCATCTGGATATTCACAAGACTATGACTATAGAAAACATTTAGGGGGACACAGAATGCAATCAAAATTTATCAAAATTGGAAATGACAGAATCTGGAGTAATCAGCCAATCCGCTTCTATCTTCAGCCTGTTCAGTTCAGTTTTGAAAATGAAAGACAAAGGACGTGATGCCATGGGGCATTGCACTGAAAGTTGAGTTATGCTAGTGTGGTTATTGATAGTATGATTATTATCCTGGTTATTGAAGAAAAGCCTTAACCAGCTCAGGAAGGTTTAAATGGTAAGGCTTGCAGGGAACACTGGGTTTCCTATTATTGGAGCCATGGGGTCTATATAAGAAGAGAGTTAAGACCTTCTGTGTAATAAGCCCCACACCTACAAAAGGAGGGTTACACAGATTGAAAGGCTAGATGGAGGGGGATGGTCCTAAGAATAAATCTAAGGTAAAATGGTTGGATGGAGGATGTTAGCTCTCCAGCCTGACCCTTATTTGACTTCATTATGTAATATCCAATCTATAACATGCATTAATAGGGCTGTTTTGTAATATAGCTCTAAATGAGGGAGACAAATGCCTCCTGACTGCTTGTGAACTAGTATGTTGTACCAAAGCTGTGGTTCTGGGGGGGGGGGGGGGGGGGGGGGGGGGGGGGGGGGTAAAGTGAGCCCAGATATATAGGAGTAAGGCAGAGTTCAGTTAAGTGAAGAAGAATTTAGGGATTATGATGGAGAAAGCTTAGAATAGATATAAGAAATGTGGTAGTTTTGACTAATGCTGTGTACACACGAGCGATTTTGCCGTCGGAATAAACTCTGAAGGTTTCTCTGACGGAATTCCGGCGAAATTCCGCTCAAGCGGTCTTGACTACACACGGTCACACCAAAGTCCGCGGTGACATAGAACACGTATGACGTGATTAGAAAAAGGAAGTGCAATAGCCAGTAGACAATAGCTTCTGTCTCGTACTTGCTTCTGAGCATGCATAATTTTTGGTATGTCGGAAAAGCATACAGACGAGAGGTTTTCCCGATAGGAATTGGTTCCGTCGGAAAAATTTAGAACATGTTCTCTTTCTAGGTCCGTCAGAATATTCTACGTAAAAAGTCAGATGGGGCATACACCCGACTAAGCCAGAAATGTCCTTTGGAGGAGCATTCCCTAAGTTTACGTCTTGTAGAAGTGGCAGGTAATTGAGAGCATGGCCAAATATTTAATCGATCCAGTGGTCTATTGAATGGAGAAGATGTTGGAGAGGAAATGTTGTTCTTCATTGCACACAATAACAAACACAATAATAAACATTTACAGCATCAGATTTGTGAATATTTAAATATTAAAATTTACCCATTTTTTCTTATCTTTAATTTCATGATTTTTTTTGTTGGGGGGGGGGGGGATCCCTGATAAGTAGATCTTCTTAGCTGCCACCTCCACATCTATTTTTTTCTGTGGGGACTATATGTTCAGTATACATTCATTAGAACAGGAAAATAGATCACACTATGAATGGGTCTAAAACCCAATCATTTTGTTTTTGGTCATAAAATGTATATAGTAGCAAATGGTCGGTGAGCTTGAAATTATACCAGGTAATGAAGAGGAAAAGCTAGGCATCTAAAGCTAGGCATCTAAAGCTAGCCAATAGATGTTTCATATTTTTTCGTTCAACTAGGGGGTTGGATGAAAAAAAAATCCCTTTTCCCCAATTGACACGGTAAAGGTTGATAGAACTTTGTACACTTAATTGTACATTGATTATCAAGGATTTTTTGCAAAAGCACCTTAATAATTTTTTTGATGGATTTATTCTTTCACAAGTATTTTTATTGTCATTTACATTTGCATCAAACGTTGAGGAATTGTTTGGTGCTCTTGCTACATTTGCACATCCATTTACATTATTTTCACTTCAGTTATTTATTCACTTTGTTATTTATTTGAGTAAGCGCCACATTTATTTACTTGACTCAAAGGTGGATAGAGGAATCCTTCCTGTTGTGGTATTGTATTTTTACATCGGGAAGCCTTACCTGCCTTCAGAATACAATGATAAGTGTCACTGGCTATAGCCAGCAGCACTGATTGTTCTAGAAAAACCTGACAGGCTGGTTGTATACAAGTTGATCGATAAATTGCCTGCCCATACATGAATCAAAATTCGACTGGTCTCTGCTAAACCGGTCAAAATCCGATCATTGTATGGCCATCCAAATGCCACGTACACACGATCGGAAATTCTCATCGGAAAAAGCTCTGATGGTTTTCCCGATGGAATTTCCGACGGAATTCTGTTCAAACTGTCTTGCCTACACACGGTCACACCAAATTCCGACCGTCAGGAAAGCAGTGACGTACAACACTATGACAAGCCAAGAAAAAATTAAGTTTAATGCTTCTGAGCATGCGTCAAATTGTTTCCGAGCAAGCGTAGGAATTTTGCGCGTCAGAATTGCTACAGACAATCGGAATTTCCAATAGAAACCTTTTCCGTCGGAAAAATTAAGAACATGCTTTCAAATTTTTGCTGGTGGGAATTCGGCCAGCAAAATTCCGATGGAGCCTACACACGGTCGCATTTTCTGATGAAAAGCTCTCATCGCTCTTTTGCTGGCTGAAATTCCGATCGTGTGTACGTGGCATAAGAATAACATTTTAATGACAATAAGAAGGTCTAAATAAACCATGTTATCTTGTGGTGCTTGATAATGAAATGGTGCATCTACACCTTCATAATGCACCACAGCAAATGGCAAAGAGCCAAACTTATTCTGTAGTAAAAAGAACAATTTGCAAAGTGCTGTAGCCCATGGCAACCAATTAACAAATTTTTCACTGAATTAGAAAACTGAAATCCAAATGGCTGATGTCAGTTACTGCACTTTGCATATCATCACCATTGTTTTCTTTCACGGCTTTAATGAATAGCTTGTAAATATAACAAAAAAAGGAAAAACACTTAAGAAGCCTTTTTTTGTTGCCAGCGAAAACCAAAAATAAAATCATATTATGCTATAAATTAGGCATGAAGCAGTTGTAACATCTGCTTGTCTTTATGCTAATTGAAGTGTATGATGCAGTGGATGCTCGCACAGACAGGTACTAAGGACCTGCACAGGCACTGATGCAAGCGTTAACAAAGGTACCTGACAGCTACATACAGATTAACAGATGAGTAATATGCAATTTGTAAAAAAAAAAAACACAACCTTTTTACTAGGTTAATATCTACTATAAAAATGATTTGTAAGTTCTAGGCTTGAAATTGCTTAAATCTAAAAAAAAATTTAGCTAATTTTGTTCAACTAAAAGCCAGACTAATATACTGTACTGTATATTTCTGCTTAAAATAATATATTTAAAACAGCACAAAACAGTAGAAATGTAATCATAAGAACGTCTAAATATCTTTTTATTGCGCTTACGGTAATGGCAGATGTCTGATTATTGCAGTGTCACCTTACAACGTCAACGTATTTGAAATGAAAAAAGATGTAGTTGTAAATTGCCGGACTCTCAGAATTGAGTGCTGACTTCAATTCACCTTACAGTGAATACAGTCAGCTGGTAGAACCCATACAATTTACTGAACTCTAAGAAGAAAGTGCCAGTAGCAAGCATAAACAACCATGGTGAATTATATCTTTTCTGTCTTTTATCAGTTCTTTCTATTGACCATCAGTTCAGTATCCAATTGAAGCACAAGTACATTGGTTGTACTTTCCCCTTAGGTTTCTTTAAACCTTACATGCAAATACTACCTGTCTTCTTTGCTGAATGAGATGCCAGCCTAAACATAATACAGAACCAAACTCAATTTGCTATGTTCTTGAATAATTACTGTATTTGCCCTTAAAACACCCGCTCCACCAGTGCCTAATTTTAAAGTGGAAGTTAACTTCCATCATTTTTACCAATAGGTAAACCTATAATAAGGCTTACCTATAGGTAGTGTAAATATGTACATTTAGAAGATATTTACAGGCATACCCCACTTTTAAGTACACAATGGGGATTATTTACTAAAGCTGGAAAGTGCAAAATCAGGCTCACTTCTGCATAGAAACCAATGAGCTTCCAGGTTTTATTGCCAAAGCTTAATTGAACAAGCTGGGGTTAGAAGCTCATTGGTTTCTATGCAGAAGTGAGCCTGATTTCACACTTTCCAGCTTTAGTAAATAAACCCCATTGTGTACTTAAAAGTGGGGTATGCCTGTACTGTACATGCAGCCAGTGGCATCACTGGCGCATGCACTATGAAGGAACGGACACCCGTGCTGTTCCTTCAGAGCCCTGTGCCATAAACGGTGGCTCCTGTGTGCATGCGCGAGAGGGAAGTCATCGTGGCTCCGGTCAGGCACAGAGCCTGAGTCCTCGAACCCGGAAGCAAGATGGGTGAAGATGGAAACGGCCTCCAGCTCTGTCATCTCGGTGAGAGAGGGCTTTGTTTTAAGGTAAGTTTAACATAATGTGCTAGTATGCGATGTATACTAGCATGTTATGGCTTTACCTTGCAGGGTAAAAAATAAAAAACGTCCAACGGTTTACAACCGCTTAAGTAGATCTAAACCCTTATTGGATGACATCTAGTTTAATAAAGCACTGTATTCCATAATCAACTGCTACTTTTTTCATTAAATATGGTTTTGATCCTTTTTTGCATATTAATGATGCTAATCTCCTGCACCCACTTTTAGACACTTCCTATGTACATGCTCTTAATTCAGCATCTGCTGTACAACATTGCTCTGGACAGGCTAACTGATAGTGACAACAGTGGTCCATGCCATGCCTGTGCAATGTGTGTTAGTATGGCAGTAATCTCCATCAGGGAACCGTGATAGGGTGACAACTGTCTCCCAAATGTGCTCCATTGTCACCCTATCACAGGAAGTTATTAAACAAGGCTCTTTATGACACAATTACCTGGTATTCTTTTAATGAAAGCAGCAGATCTAAAAAGACTGAAAACAGAAATTTAATTAACATGTTAGAGCTTCTATGAGATTTTAGCGATTTAGTTAAGTTATACTTTAATTTACTTTATGCAACTGCTTCTCTACACTCATTGCACAAGTGATACCATCCACACAGATTACAAGTGTCAGGCTTGAAAAGAAAAAAACTTTTTCATTTAGCTTGTTTAAATGAAATATAAAGGTGAGATTGAGAGAGGCATAAAAACTCACTAAATAATGCAGTTGTGAATTCATAATATATATATAAATATATATATATATATATATATATATATATATATATATATATATATATATATATATATATATATATATATATGGATATACTGTATATATCTATATTTTTTATTCAGTTTAGTATAAGCACTTGAATATTACTTAGTATGAACCTCTTCTAAAACCATGTGAAGTGGACTAGGAAAGGGAACCAATCACGTATGCTGCTTTCACATGTGCTGCTAAGGAACATACTGACAGGAGGCAAGGACAGAGCAGCTGCTCCTCCTTCCCGATTCACACATAGGTCCCCATCCACAGCATTTCTGCTAGGTGCTGGTCTTTAGATGTCTTCATTGACTGGCGCTGGATGTGCAGGAGTCAGTCATCCCAGGACACATAGGGACTGTTCCGATGTTGTAAGCTGAGCTACGCATGTGCATGTGCAGCTCAGTTTACATGCAAGAGAAGACAGCGAGAAGACCAATAGGTGGATTTTATTGCAGGAGAGACATTGCATGCTACTTCTGCAATAAAAAGTCTGCCTGCTTGCAGTTTGTGAGAGCAGAACATTAGTACCATAACAGATCAGTGCCACTCCAAGCCCACAGTATCAGTCTCAACGGTTTACACCTTGTATTCAGGTGCTGACATCTTTCTAAAAGATACAATATAAATTCTTCAAATGTATCAATAGTAAAAAGGTCAGGTCTGAGCATGTAGGCCCTTTACAAAATAATCTAGAGTGGGTGACTGGGGACAAAGAGAAGGCAAATGTATTAAATATTTTCTTCAGCTCTGTGTATACAAAGGAGCATGGGGGAGCTCACGTCCATAATGGGGGTGGTAGTGATACAACCCCAAATGATCCACAATGGCTCAAATGTGATATGGTCCAGAAATATTTAACCACTAGCCGACCAGCGCACGACGATGTACGTCGGCACAATGGCATAGCTGGGCAAATGGGCATTCAGGTATGTCCCCTTTAAATCGGGGGGACATAAGCTCAATTATAGCATGCAATGCCAAGCTGCGGTTTCCAAAGCTAGCAACAACCTTTTTTGTACTACGAGAGGTATTGACTCCAGAGAGAGAGAGAGAGAGAGATATCATTTTGCCCCTGTACAAATCATTAGTAAGACCTCATCTGGAATATGCAGTTCAGTTTTGGGTACCAGTTCTTAAAAAGGATATCGGGGGAAGTGGAGAAAGGGCAGGAGGCATGGAGGAGCTCAGCTATGAGGAAAGATTAGAGGAACTGAATTTATTGCCTCTTGAGAAGAGGAAATTAAGGGTGGATATGATCAACATGTACAAATACATAAGTAGTCCATATAGTGAACTCGATGTTGAGTCATCACAGAGGACAAGGGGGCACTCTTTACGTCTAGAGGAAAAAAGATTTAATCTCCAAATATGGAAAGGTTTCTTCACAGTAAGAGATGTTAAAATGTGGAATGGACTCCTTTCAGAGGTTAGTTGATTGCTTTAAAAAAGGCCTGGATTCTTTCCTAAATGTACACAATATAACTGGGTACTAACATTTATAGGTAAAAATTGATCCAGGGAAAATCTGATTGCCTCTCAGGGGATCAGGAAGGATTTTTTTTCCCCGCTATAGCAAATTGGATCATGCTTTGCTGGGGGTTTTCGCCTTCCTCTGGATCAACTGTGGGTATAGGAGTGTGTATATGGGTTTGTATTTTATTTATTATTTGGGTTGAACTAGATGGACTTGTGTCTTTTTTCAACCTGACTAACTATGCACAATATAGCATAAAAGTACCACTGCACACTATATTCAACTACGGTGTGAAGTGAATAAAAGACAGGCTTCAGTTCAAATCCCCACCCATCAGTCACTGACATGTTTCACCCACATTGGGCTTAATCAAGATTAGGATGTGCTGAGATTTGCCCTCAGTGGCAGGATTGGCTGCAAGCATGTGCCTGCATTTTATACCTGGAATATTTTAAGTAGAGTAAATCACTTCAAGTTGAAGTAAATGGAATCCCGTCACCTCCCTTAAACAAAGTTGCACTACACTGAGGCTTTAAGGGGTTGATTTACTAGAGGTAAATAGACTGTGCATGTTGCAAGTGCAGTTGTATTCTGCTAGTGCAGTTGTTCCAGAGCTTGGCAATTGAGGTAAAGGTACCCAATTGCATGTGAGGAAAATTTTTTTTGCTTCCACATGATAATATGATGGATGTTAGCAGAGCTTCCTCTCATTTACTAAGCTCTGGAGCAACTGCTCTTGCAGAATGCAACTGTGCCTGTAAAGTGCATAGTCTATTTGCCTTTGGTAAATTAACCCCAAAGTGTATCGAAGTCCAAGAACAAACATTTAGACTCCGTTCTCACCTAGGCGTTTTTGGGCATTTTTCTGCTCTAAGCATCAGCTCTAAAAATGCCCAACAGGACTAATTCTATTAATTTCAATAGCTATTGACATCTGAGTGTTCTGTCACTTAAAGCAAAACTCCCTTTGCCCAAAAAAGTACATGAGCTTCTTTTTTGGCAGATTACAGGCATTTTACTTCTTTTCCATTGGTGACCTTGAAAACACCTGTACAAAAAAAAACGCTGCAAAACTCTGCAAAAATGCCAGAAAAATTACACATGAAAAAACACCAGAAAAACACCTGTAAAATTGCAACACCTAGATGTGAACAGAGCCTTAATATACTGCACCTTACTTTAGACTTGTTTATATGTAAGGGCCCTTTCACACAGGTGTACCAATCGGGTCCACCAGTCGGTTTTTCAGACCTTCCAGTCTCCTCTATGGAGCGGCGGATGTCAACAGATCTGATCCTATCCGCTATAAACAGACGGATGGCTGGTGGATCGGATGGCATCTGGTGGATCGGATGGCAGTCGAGTGTAAATGGACAGGCAGTCCGTTTCCATCTCACCATCCATAGAGGAGAGTGGGCTGTGTGTGTCCTCTCTGCATAAGCGGAGTGGACAAGGATCAGCGAACAGATTCCCCGCTGAGCAGGTGGACTCCGAACCTTTAGATACTCTTTAATGCTTAATTTGCAATGATCCAGGCCTGGTTATAACACAAAAGCTTAGACATGACACAGTTTAAAGTATTCAGGCAGTATACCTCATCAGACACTTTGGACGTATTATATCAAACAATGTTTATGGACTACTGCATTAACTTACCATTAATAGAAATGCATTGTTTACCATGTAGCTGATAGCTAATGATACCCCTTATAATAAATTTAACTTTTCTTTTTTATTTGATTGTTTATGCAACTCATGTTGAATATCACTGTCCCTACAGATCACTAATCATGAGTCGATGTTGAGATAAGTGTGACTTTACTAATGAGACTGTCCCTAACCATTTGCAATTTTTTGCACTTTTGTTTGATAATTAGAACTATGTACTTTTGTGAACTGCACCACAAGACACCAGTGACAGAAAGGCACAAAATAATGACTTAAGCCAAAGCGCATATGTTATCTGAGCCAGGTGCAACAGAGATTATGAGATCAATCTGACGCTTGAAGTTAAAGCTGTTTTAGAAGAAATGGGCATCACAGCCACATTTAATATCAACTTATTATTTTTTATTGATAATTAGACACTCCAAGCCACCTGATATTTAGGTCCAGCAGGAAGTAAAAGCATTTCATTGACTCCTGGGATCCAAGAGGGCTGTTTCCACTGTGTTCACAAGGCAGTTTTATGAAGACTACAAACAAGAGCTGTGACAAATTGGAACAGCGTACAAGTTTCAACTGGCCCATTGTGTATGACTAGTAAATTGGGAGCTGATATTTCTGACAGCTATGTATTAGCAAATCACACTGTGATGCCCCCCCACCTCAGAACCCTTCTCAATAGTTATCTTCTGCAAAACAGTTTTTTACCAGTCCTGATAAGCAATATAACGCAGTTTATTGTCATTTCAACTCCTCATATAAAGTCATCAGATGCTCAACATTGTTTTGCATGGTGTAATAAAACTTTCTTAAGTGTTAATGGTGAAAACATAGCAGGATGTCTTATTTTATGATTTGTAAATATTTTTTATCACATTTGTCTATCAGACCGGACAATATTTTCATGATTACTGGTTTGTAAATTGCCATACCTCCAGCAGATAACTGTGCCTATACAACAGATATAATGAAAAAATAAATGATATTTTACTATGTAAAACATGTTAAAGTTAACTATCTAAATGTTTTAATAAATATGTATGCATCTGTTTTAAAGATTCTTGTGATTTATGAATGGGATTTTTACCAGATAGGGGTTTTACCATTTAGTAAAAATATATGTGAAGACAGGCCATCATACTGTAACCAGTTATAACAATATGGTTTGTGCACGTTAAGACCTGCAGAGCCATACCAAATATGATTAGGTCCAACTGGGAAACAAATATATTGGTCCGCTTCAATTTAAAAAACTCTACAGGAAAACATGAGTAAAGCCTTTGGGGGTCTTTTACAATGTGGAGGCATAGTTCAAATGTGTGTATCTATTATTGCACCCAAGCAGGTCCAAGTAACGTAATACAAAATGTAACCGGAGATGTACTACATTATTGTATAGAAAAATGTGAAAGCTTACAAACATTAATTGGCACAAAAGCCAAACATCTAATCTATGCCCATTTGAAATTGGGTATTGTCATGCAAAATAATAAAATCAGTAATGCAAATATATTTACAGTGTGCATAAACTCAAAAAGTGAAGATTTGCTATTTAACAGGGAACATCTATAAATGTAAATTATGCCTGTTAGTACCCTGAAAGATTTACCTTGTGTGCTGAAAAGAGCAGTGCAATTTCATGTACCTTGAGCTGTATATCTCCAGATTGAGGTCTAAGAGATTGTGCCTATGACTGATAATCTCATGGGATTTACAGTGAGATTTGATGATGTCACAACTGTGCTGTCTGTGCTGTGAGAAAGCTGTACTTGAAGACCTACAGTGCAAGGATCTCCCTGTGTTTGCTTTGTTTATTGTGGGGATCTGTGCTTTATGGATCTCTCCTGATTCATCTGATTAGACTGATTTGATCACCAGTCATGGGGGACCCTGCTCAGCCATCACATAAAGAAGCACCTTCACACAGAGATACAGTGCAGAGCAAGTACTGGTACCAAATTTATTGGGAAAATATCAGCTGCTACAGGGAGTCTACAAGCAATATAGATTACTTGTCCTTCAACCTCTGCTTGTTTTTTTTGTGCTCAGCTTTAACAGAACAGAAACCCATCACCAAGATTTTTTGCCAGCAATACAAAATGCAACATAATGTACAATCTTCAGATGTTAAATGTGATAGTTATCAATGCTAATAATGTGATGTTAAGATAGAAAACAAGATGTGTAATGTGCTATTTTTTATTTAACCTCCCTGGCGGTATGATTATTTCCGATTTTTGATGCTCAAAGCAGTACATTGTTTAGCATGGAAATTTGGCGTTTTATATTGTAGGCCTGTAATTCTTAGGAATAACTCACTTAAATCTGTCCAAACAAGAGTCTAGTAGACTTCCCGGGTATGATAAAGTTTGAAACACAAAATCATAAATTATAGTATAATAAATAACTATAAATAATTATATGTTAATAAGGGGTAACTAGTGCGCTCTACCTCACTAAGGCGATTTGTGTGTTTTTTCTGCACATTGTTTTTTGCACATATTGCTGGGACTTGTTGTTCACACTTTTTAATTTTTTATACATTTTTTTATCTCTTATTTATTATTTATTTATTTTTTGGATATCATTGATTATTTACTTCACAGATTGCCCCTTTTTTTGTTCACGGATAGCACTTTTAAATAAGTTTTCAGCTCATTCAGGTGGTTTTTAGTAGACAGCTTGAATTATCTGAACAGGAGATTTTCACCGTCTATTGAGAGTATTATTTTGCACAGTGCACATTATATTATTTAAATTATTTCTAATATTTATTAGTAGAATTTTTTGCAATATATTTTGGAAGGTTTAATCGATTCTATTATTGCACAGAAATGTTTTGCTCTTGAGGTTCATTGAATTTTGCACTGTTATACCTGTTATTCAAGGTCATCTAACGGATCAGGAAGTATTTTATTTAAGAAGTATTTATTTAAGATGGATTTATTTCAGAAGGACCTATTTAAGAAGTCTTTGTCAGGAAGTTTTTTATTTATTATTCTAGATGTTTACATCCTCCGAGCATTTATTTGAGTAATATTTATTTTAATATTTTTTATATAGCCATATCTATTCAGGGTTTTTTTCTGCATTGGTTAGCGCCACATACCATTTTAACTATAAATAATTATAACAAATAATAATAAAAATTATTCAATAACGTAATCAAATCAAAAACACTGAAATTTGCTCAGAATTGTCGCTGTCATTACTTTCAGTGTTTGATGATGGATTTCCCCAAGAATCACTATCGCTCAATTCTGCAAGTGATTCTAATTTATTATCGCTGTTTCTAGCTGGTCTAAAACCGCTTTTGATGTAAAGGGACACTTTTTGGTTGCTATGGACAATCTCCAGTTTCCAGGCAGAAAGAACAGTATATATAATATAAAACTGCATGCAGGGCACTGGACAAACCACTAGTGACAAAAGGGATGTGGAATAATTTGATACAGTAATGTAATCTGTAAGATTACAGTATACTGCATGTGTATTGTGTTTTTAACTTTTTGAACTTCTCCATCCTCATGCGTCGCACCGCTCGCAGGGAACGGAGCTCGGCACTGTGATAGATCCGGCGGAGGACACAGCCCGCACACACAGCGGGGAGACATCGCAGGATCCTGGGGACAAAGTAAGTAACTTTGACTGGATCCTGCGATGCGATCCCGCTCGGGGTTACCGCTTTTGGTGCTGAAAATTCCCCCCCGAGCCACAATCGGGATTACCGCTAAGGAGGTTAATGAAATATTTGTTTGTTATGTCATCTAATTTATTCCGATATTCCAAAACACCTTGTAAAATCACAACTCTCTAATGATCTCCTTTAGTTTGTCCTTCAAAGAAGAGAATTTTTAAAAGAAAGACACAAAAGATAGCACACAAACCTTTATTCCTTTAATAAATTCTATAGAAAGAAGCCAATACAGCACATGTAATAGATTTATGTTTTGGAGTATAAGTCAAAAATCAAGGTGCATAAAAAGTATGGAAGATATCCTTATAACAACTGGTAGACTGGGATAAGAAACTCTTCAGAGTTTAATAAATGACTTAGAAATGCTTCAGTTTTCTTTCTAAATAAGCAAATGATAATACAAAATTGAAAAATAATATTAAAACTTGTACCTACCTCAATACAACAACCGAGGTTCCGTTGTTTGTTTACATCCAGTGCTGGAAGTCTTCACTGTCCTGGACTTCTATGGAGCTGTGTTCCAAGGCTGCAGATGATAGAAGATGTTGTTATAGAAGTCTATGAGGCTGTAATTCGCAGGTACAGCCAGGACAGTGAAGACTTGCTGTGACAGATGAAAACAAATATTAAAAGTGCAGCAGTTGGATACAGGTAAGTATGTATTTGTGGAGGGGAAGGATGAGCTGGATTAAGTAAGAGGTTGATAGCAAGAAGTGTACTGGAGTTGATTTACTAAATCCTAAGAGTGCATAATCTGGTACAGCTGTGCATGGTAGCCAATCAGCTTCTAACTTCAGCTTGTTCAATAAACCACTTCCCAACCAGCCGCCAGAGTTTTACTGTGGCAGAATGGCACGCCTGGGCGAAACTACGTTATGTTACGTCGTGCCACCCTGTGGCCACTAGCTCGTCCCGGATGCCAATGCGAGTGCCCGGCGGGCGTGATGACCGACGGGCTCCCGCGATCGCTCGTGACACACCGAGGTTCTCTGCAGGGAGAAGAGACTGATCGTGTGTTCATACAAAGTATGAACAGTGATCAGTAATCTCCCCTAGACAGTCCCATCCCCCCTCCAGTTAGAACACAGAGAGGGAACACAGTTAACCCCTTTATCGCCCCCTAGTGTTCAGCCCTTCCATGCCAGTGAAATTTTTACAGTAATCAGTGCATTTTTATAGCACTGATCGTTGTATAAATGCCAATGGTCCCAAAAATGTGTCAAAAGTGTCCAATGTGTTCGCCATAATGTCGCAGTCCTGATAAAAATCGCAACCATTACTAGTAAAAAAAAATTGTAATAACAAAAATGCTATAAATCTAAATCCCCTATTTTGTAGATGCTATAACTTTTGCGCAAACCAATCAATATACGCTTATTGCAATTTTTATTACCAAAAATATGTATAAGAATACATATCGGTCTAAATTGAGAAAACATTAGCTTTTTTAAAAAAAAATGGGATATTTATTATAGCAAAAAGTACAAAATATAGAATTTTTATCAAAATTGTCCCTTTTTTTGTTTATAGAGCAAAAAATAAAAACCGCAGAGGTGATCAAATACCACTAAATAAAATCTCTATTTGTGGGGAAAAAAGGACATCAATTTTGTTTGGGTGCAGGGCTGCACGACCCCGCACTTGTCAGTTAAAGTGACGCAGTGCCGAATCGAAAAAAATGGCCTGGTCATTCAGCAGCCAAATCTTCCAGCGCTGAAGCGATTAAGCTTTGACAACTAAACCTGGAAGCTGATTGGTTTCTGTGCAGAGCTGCACCAGATTTTGCACGCACCAGGGATATGTTAGCCAGCCAGCGAACATGTTGTCCCTGAATTTGAAGTGTCGAACTTAGAGAAAATGGGCATGCATAAGAATTTGAGTGACTTTGACAAGGGCCAAATTGTACACACAGCGCATTACAGCTTGTTGTGTATGGGGCTGTGTAGATGCAGACCAGTTAGGATGCCAGTGCTGACCCAAATCCACAGCCAAAAGCATCTACAATGGGCATGTGAGCATCGAAGCTGGACTATGGAGCAATGGAAGAAGGTGTAAGGTGTGTGTGCATAGCTCCTAAACACATAGCTGCACTATGTGAATAAAACTTAAAAAACATACATAATGTTCATGAAATTGACATAAATTAATTTAGGTTGTGAAGTCCAAAGTTGTGAAACAATAAATCAAGTCCACAAATTAAATTGAGACCACGTTAATGGATTCAATCGACAGTGCTCACAAAACAGTGTCCATTATTCATAAATGTGACAGCAACAAATTGTGATCAGTGAGCACACCACATGTGTACATCCAGTCTCTTACTAGGAAGACAGACCCCAAATTATAGGAGGTCTGGCGTGGCATGAAGATATAAAACAATGGGTCATCTGATCGAAGGACATCAAAAGGCACTCCACATCAGGATGATGTATAGTCCTCCTCCTGTTTCTCTAAGGCGGCCCAATAAAGACGAGAAACCTCCAAAAGTGTATTACCGTTTAAAATATATTGAATGAAGATTAAAAAACTACTTACAAAGTGCATATCTTGATATCATGAAATGCATAAGAAAGCGCTGCTGGAGCCGGCTCCAGCAAAGCGTGGGTGATGTCAGCACAAGCTTTGCTCCGACGTACGTTTCGTCTAAACAGACACTGTCAGCTGATTCAGTGTGTGCATAGCTTACCTGGGGAAGAGATGGCACCAAAATGCACTATGGGAATAAGGTAAGCTGGTGGATGCAGTGTGATGCTTTGTCTTGTGGAGTCCATGCCTTGATGAGTCAGAGCTGTTTTGATGACAAAAGAGGGACCTACTCAGTATTAGATGGGTGTAATGTTATGGTGGTCATAGGGTTATGTGGATTTGTGAATGGACTCTGAATTCATATAGCTCTATTGTTTCCCTGATTTTGTATTTTCTCTTTTTCTATTGTAGCTTTAAAACGGAGTTACACCCAAAAGTGGAACTTCCGCTTATACGCCCCCCCCCCCCCCCCTTGGTGTCACATTTGGCACCTTTCAGGGGAGAGGAGGAAACGGGGACCTGTTTTTGACAGGTCCCCCTCCTCCTTCCCCGCACTGCAGGGCCAATTAGAACGTGCAGCATGCTTTGTGCATGCGCAGTAGGGAACCAGCAGTGAAGCCGAAAGACTTCACTGCCGGGTTCCTACACCAGGAATGGCAGCGACAGCACCCGGGAGTCGATTCGAAGATCGGCTGGCGTGCCAACATTGCGGGCTCCCTGGACAGGTAAGTGCCCTAACATTAAAAGTATTAGCAGTATTTGTAGCTGCTGACTTTTAATTTTTTGTGCCCAGGCTGCACCTCTTCTTTAATAAGGGGTTGCAGATCCTTGACAAATGTTGATTTGTTCTCTTTTAATACATTGATTCATAATAAACAACTTTATACCTACTGAACCCTTGAATTTTGTGTTGGTGCGCTCAATTTTTTTGGCAGAAACTTTAGCTCTTCCAACTCTATCCAAAACTTAAAAAAAAAGTCTGGAGTTAGGATTGAAAGAGAATTTGTCAAATGCACAGCAAGATCACAATATTGAATAGCAGGTTACTTTTTAAATTCATACTGCCATTGCTGGGTAATTGACAATTTAAAATTCACCTCTTTAGTGCTTTTTATCTATGCCAGTTTTGAAGAGAACAGCTTATGAACTGCACGGTATCTATTCTACATTGCTCTGTGACTGGACACTGCAGAGAATTATTTAACATGGCAGCACCCAGACTGAATGTATTATTACATTGTTTCATTAATCCCGACACTGACAGACTTTATCTCATTAGTGAATTGTTGCATGCCCAAGCACTCTCTTGTAGGTGACACATTCTCTTTAAAATATAAAAAGTGTAGACACCAGATGGCAGTAAAAATGATTAATATTTGAATGTATTGTTATGTTATGTACATAACGGTATATGCTTTAAGACCTATTTTCAAGGAGAATAATGGTAAGTTAAATCAAAGCCAGGAAATGATCTAATTCTCAATGTAAAATAATGCAGGCGCGTGGAAGATGAACATCTGATTTGTCACATCTGATACGCTAATGTTTTATCCAAAAGGAAGAACACATTGTAACATGCTCATTCATCTGAAAAAACACCACCTGGTTCTTGCAGGCACCTACTCATGAACAGAAAAAAAAAAAGTAAAGATACGTCCGTTTCAGCCACTTTAATACAGAGACACTCGTCTATTGCAGTGACTTCAAAGTTAATTGTAATGTCAAGCAGTCAATTAGCAATTGTTAATGGGAGGTGTTTTGTCATTAAAATAATGAAAAAAATTGACAAAACTTTATAGAAGGAAAAAATACATGCTTTCAGAAAATATGCATGCTGAGAACATGCGTTATTGAAATCTGGTTTCGTTTAACAAGCGAAAAAGGTATTATGCATACCATGTGCTAGTTTAAGTCTACCGGAAATAATGAACCAGCCCGAATAATCTGTTTTATAAGGATTTGACATCTTTTTTTTGTAAGAAGTGAGTTAAAAAGAAAAGATAAAACAATAAAATAAAAGCAAAAACAGCAATTACTTATCCAAGAAATTTTTTATTTATTTTTTTCAGTTCATCTTTTGAGACTCAGAATTAAATAGGCAGAAAGTCCACTGACCCAAATAAAAATGTACAAAATATCCACACCTGTTATTTGAAGATCTGTTGAGAGGAAACAAAAAACGCATTCTGACATATGTACAGATATACCTGCAAGCATTAGGAAGTCACAGTGCTGCATTAGAAGATCTGCCACTCACGGCCTTTAAGGTCTTGCATTGTATGGCCATTTTCAGGAAGGTTATGTTGGAAGACAGCCTTCAATGCCACAACGCACAAACAATGGATTGGTGATGAACTTGTTTGCATGGTCATGCCTCAGCCCTTGTATGAGTTTTTCAAATCTTTTTTCAAATCTAAAAAAAAAATGCTGTTACACAACTAAATATAGAGTGATTCATAACTGCATAACTGCTGTTTTAAACGTGTGTGTGTGTGTGTGTATGTATTGTGTAGGCCATTTGCTATTTTTAATATGCTGTTAAAGCTGAGTTCCAAACAAAGAGCTACCTGAGTAGTTGAATTGCACATTTAGTATCTCACAAAAGTGAGTACACCCCTCACATTTTTGTAAATATTTTATTATATCTTTTCATGTGACAACACTGAAGAAATTACACTTTGCTACAATGTAAAGTAGTGAGTGTACAGCTTGTACAGTGTAAATTTGCTGTCCCCTCAAAATAACTCAACACACAGCCATTATTGTTTAAACCGCTGGCAACAAAAGTGAGTACACCCCTGTCCACATTGGGCCCAATTAGCCATTTTCCCTGCCCAGTATCGTGTGACTTGTTAGTGTTACAAGGTCTCAGGTGTGAATGGGGAGCAGGTGTGTTAAATTTGGTGTTATCGCTCACTTTCTTATACTGGTCACTGGAATTTCAACATGGCACCTTATGGCAAAGAACTCTCTGAGGATCTGAAAAAAAGAATTGTTGCTTTACATAAAGATGTCCTAGGCTATAAGAAGATTGCCAAGACCCTGGAACTGAGCTGCAGAACGGTGGCCAAGACCATACAGCTGCTTAACAGGACAGGTTCCACTCAGAACAGGCCTAGCCATGGTCGACCAAAAAAGTTGAGTGCATGTGCTCAGCGTCATATCCAGAAGTTGTTGGAAATAGACGTATGAGTGTTGCCAGCATTGCTGCAGAGGTTGAAGGGTGGGGGATGTTGTGGGGCAGCTGTTGTCCCAGAAGGAAGCCTCTTCTAAAGATGAGGCACAAGAAAGCCTGCAAACAGTTTGCTGAAGAAAAGCAGACTAAGGACATGGATTACTGGAACCATGTCCTGTGTTCTGATGAGACCAAGATAAACTTATTTGGTTCAGATGTTGTCAAGCATGTGTTGCGGCAACCAGGTGAGGAGTACAAAGATAAGTGTGTCTTGCCTACAGTCAAGCATGGTGGTGGGAGTGTTATGGTCTGGGGCTGCATGAGTGCTGCCAGCACTGGGGAGATACAGTGAATGCCAACATGCACTGTGACATACTGAAGCAGAGGATGATCCCCTCCCTTCGGAGACTGGGCCGCAGGGCAGTATTTCCACCATGATGACAACCCCAAACACACCTCCAAGATGACCACTGCCTTGCTAAAGAAGCTGAGGGTAAAGGTGATGGACTGGCCAAGCATGTCTCCAGACCTAAACCTTTTTGAGCATCTGTGGGGCATCATCAAACGGAAGGTGGAGGAGCGCAAGGTCTCTAACATCCACCAGCTCCATGATGTTGTCATGGGGGAGTGGAAGAGGACTCCAGTGGCAACCTGTGAAGCTCTGGTGAACTCCATGCCCAAGAGGGTTAAGGCAGTGCTGGAAAATAATGGTGGCCACACAAAATATTGACACTTGGGCCCAATTTGGACATTTCACTTAGGGGTGTACTCACTTTTGTTGCCAGCGATTTAGACATTATTGGCTGTGTTTAGTTTTTTTGAGGGGACAGCAAATTTACACTATATACAAGCTGTACACTCACTACTTTACATTGTAGCAAAGTGTAATTTCTTCAGTGTTGTCTCATGAAAAGATATAATAAAATATTTACAAAAATGCGAGGGGTGTACTCTCTTTTGTAAGATACTGTATGTGTACTGATTTACCTGTTAAAGTATTTAAGTTTCTTGTTAAGTTGATGAACTGACTTTTCACTACAGCCATTATGCAATGCAACTAGGTTATGATTGCATGTCTCCCCAGCCTATGATTGGTCAATGAAAGAGCAGCAGCAGACAGATGAGTTCATTCCTCTGATCACTCCTTCTGGCATGCATGTGTTATGTCAGCAAAAAGTGCATGCAGCACATCTGATTGGCTCCTAGTGCTGCCCTTCTCATTCCCTTTCTCGTAATAACAGTGATTGCATTTAAAATATGTTAAATGTTCTTAAAGTGGTTGTCAACCTCAGACATGATATATGAACAGAGCATATCCCTCTATACACAAAGAGCACTAAGGGATTGATTTACTAAAACTGGAGAGTGCAAAATCTGGTGCAGCTGTACATGGTAATCAATCAGATTCTAACTTCAGCGTGTTCAGTTAAGCTTTGACAAAAAAAACTTGGAAGCTGATTGTTTTCTATTCAGAGTTGCAAGTTTTAGTAAAACAATCCTGTGTGTCATTCCTGTCTACTGCTTCGTTTCTCTGCTATCTACATGAATCATTCCTGACATTTTTCTTGACACCAAGAGAAAAAAAGATGACAGGGAAGGGACCTCCAGCTGATTGACAGTCTCAGCTCTGTACCTGTGTGCTGTGTGAATAGGGATGTGTGTTTCTTCCCTACAGTCAGCTTTCAGATCTCTCCTCACTGAGCTCTGCAGGGTGTAACTTCATCTCTTCGTCCCCTTTTTCTGACAACCTAGACAAGCTGTATACATTTTGGATTTTGAAAGTGTGTAGAGAAGAGAAGACTGCAGATAAACAGGTACAACTTATGTAGGATGATTTGCTTCATCTCTGTGTATCACCTGAGGCCAGTCACTTCACTGGGTATATGGAAGGGTTTACAACCAGGTTAATATATTCCTGCATTCTTTGCTCTTTTCTGATAGATAGAGTTCAGCTTTAAAAAATTTTAAGTTATGCCAGAAAATGAGAGTCCAACCAGTTGCGTCACTAGGGTTGATGTCACCTGGTGCGGTAAAATATGGTGTCACCTCTCCCCCCATTTGTTTAAAAATGTGACCCTCATCCCTATATACCCCTCCCAGTGCAATTCCTCTTTCTTCTTCCCCCATCCCCCGCTCAGCACAAATTCCCCACCCCCTCAATATTCCACCTCTCAGCAAAAATCCTCACCTCCCCATATGTCCCCCTTCCAGTACAAATGCCCCATCTCAGCTCTACTTCCCCTCCATTTCCCCCCTTCCAGCACAAATCCCCCCTCTCAGCACAAATCATCACACTAATTTCCCCCCTTTCAACACAAATCCCTTCTTTCTGCACAAATCATCACCCTCATTTCTCCCCTTTAAACACAAATTCCTCCTCTCAGCACAGATGATCACCTCATATACCCCCTTTCAGCACAAATCACCCTTCTCAGCACAAAATGCCCACCATATCCCTAATCCCAGTATAAATCCCCCCAAACCCCTCTTTCTTATACTAATTCTCTTACCCCCCCTCAGTACAAATCATCCTCCCCCCACACAGATCTCCCCTCTCTCAGCATAAATCCCCCCAAACCCCTCCTTTTTATACAAATGATCTTAACCACCCCCCCAAATCTCCTCCCTGAACACAAATCCACACCCCCATATTCCCCTTTCTTCCAGTAATAAACCCCTCTTCTTACAAAAATTCTCTTATTCCCCCATCCAAGGCACCCTCAGCACACATCCTTTTATTTTACCCCTCCCCGCCAAATCCCCCCTACAAGCACAATTCCCCAATACAAAGGTACTCACCTCCAAATTTTCCCAGCAAAAAAAAAAAATCTTAATCCATCCCAGCATAAATCCCCCTTCCTCTTCTTGTGCAAATACTCAGATTCCTGCAAAGACTTACCAGTTACCGGGACCTCAGCACCGGGAGATCTCTTTCCCGGGCTCCTCCTCCTGTCTTGTCAGATGACACCTCAGAGCAGAGGAGGAACCTGCGGGAAACTTCCCTCGGCGCTCTGACACTATTATAAACATGCAGCCGACTGGGATGGATACTGGCTGCTAAAGTGTCGGCAATCACTGCGCTGGAGACCCGGGAACACCCTGCAGGAGATGTGGGCAAATGCTCTGTGCTAGAGATCGCCTACACTGTAGTAGCACACTGCCGCTCCTCTCCACACTAGCACACTGCGCCCGAGACTGGAGCCCATCCCGTCCAGCCTTGTCCCGGCTCCTGGTGTCACCCCTCTGGCGGGTGTCACCTGGGTGCAGGCGGCACTCTCCGCTCTCCCATAGCAATGCCACTGAGTCCAACATTTACTCCCAGCAGTAATAATTCTTCTAAAATCATTGAGGAAGGCAGCTAGAGGAATGAAAATACTGATGCCAGGAAAACTGATTATTTGTCTATTGCCTCCATTGTCACACACTTCCAACAGCTGTACCAGTATAAGAGCAAGTACTGAGGGTTTTGCTCAGTGCACAGTGTGCCACATATATACAAATTGATCAACAGTTCCAGGATGAATACCACTGTGAGAGATGTGAGTAGGTTGTCCTCCTGGAAGCTCACATTAAAATCTGGAGGAGTGAATTGAAACACTGAAGATACTTGACAACCTTGAAAGGAGGTACTTTTCCCTGAGCAGGCAATTAATGGGGCTGATATGGAGGGAAAGGTCAGGATAATTAGGTAGGAAGCTGGGTTACAGTAATTAGAGGGAGTGGTAGGGACAAACAGAAAAGAAAGGGCAGTCCTTTAAGCACCCAAACAAATTTGTCAGGTTGGGTGAAGATATGCATGAGGCAAAACCAGAGACCGCAGCTCTAGATGTCCCTGCTACCCCTAACACTCAGAGCAGCCCATCTAGTAGAGGTGCAGAGAATAATGCAAGAAGGCCTAGACAGTAGGTGATAACATTTGACTCTATAATCAACAGAACTGATTAAAAAATTTGTCACCTGGATATCTTCAACTGCATGACTTGCTGTCTCCTTGGTACTAGGGTTCGGCATGTGGTGGACTAAGTAGACAAATTACTGAGAGGGGCTGGGGACAACCCACTTCTCTTGGTTCACATTGGGACCAATGACAGGATACATGGAAGATGGTGGATCCCTAAGATAAGGGAAGGAGGGAATGTATAAACTTATTAAAAGACATCTTACAGTTTATCTAAAGCCACGTACACACGATCGGATTGTTGGCCAACCAAACCGTGGACTTTTGTCCTAAGGGCGTTGGCCCAAACTTGTCTTGCATACAAACGGTAAGGAATTGTCGGCCAACAAACACAAACGTACTGACGTACTACATGGTTTTTGAGCTCTTTAGCACCACCATTTGGGCTCCTTCTGCTAATTTAATGTTAGTATAAGTTTGGTGAGTGTTGATTCGCGCTTTTCATTTAAATGCTTTTGATTTAGCGCTTTTGATTTCGTGCTTTTCAGTTTGATTCTGAACGGCCGTTCGTCAACCAGACATGTTGCGAAATCGGAGGAGATAAGGTGTTATTTATTATTGTCCTTGGAGTTATTGCTTTGACATTATTTCTTTGGTTGAATAATGATTTGATTTGGTATATTTTCTATATTTTTGGATGCATGAAAATTGCACTTCTTGGTTAAGTTCTATTGGCAGGTAGCATGCCTAATTGTATTTATTTATTTATTTATTTTTTTGTGTTTTACTTCAAATGACAGTTTTGGAGTAGGCAGTTACATTTAGAAAAATACAATGTAAAATTTACAAGGGACACCAACATAGTTGTATCTTTGATCTTAAAAACTACAGGATAATGGTGTTGTGGTAACTTGCCCAAAAAAATTTAAATAAAATAATATTATTCTTGATATCATTAGAAAGAAAAAGCCTTTGACAATTTGTTTGCAATAACTCCATCATTATCACCAGCAAAGCAGCTTCATTAGTATCCCATTAAAGAAAAAGAATGTGCACTGCATTTCGAGAGTTCATAAATCTCTAATGATCGTCCTTGCTTCCGAGCATGTGTGTTTTTACTTTGGACTTCTGTCCGACGGACTTGTGTACACACACTCAGAAAATCTGACAACAGACATTTGTACATCGGACAACAATTGTCCGATGGAGCATACACACGTTCAGATTTTCCGTCAACAACCTGTCATCACACATTTCCCGTCAGAAAATCCGATCGTGTGTACGAGGCTTAACAGTTAATATAAGTCCCAAATAGAAATGATGCTCTGCTGGACTACGTATTCTCAAACAATGCTGAGCTTATTCTAATTATGCATGTAAAACAACATCTGGATAGCAGTAACCACAATAGGATTTCAATTAAATTAAATTGTAAACAACAAGCACATACTGGAAAGATAAAAACAATATTTTATAAAGAACATTTTCCAAGGCTGAGGGCTGCTTTACAAGACTTAGACGTGGGAGGGAATATTGTCATCAAAAACACAGAACAGAAATAGAAATGTTTTAAATCAACTGCATACAAACACATTGTAACATATACTCCTTTGGGCATTGAGTTTAAAAGGCTTAAAAGTAAAAGTTATGTGGTTCAACTCCAATATTAAAAACACCATAAAGAATAATAAAGGACATTTAAAAACATAGAAATGGATTAATACATTTTCATAATTGTATTGTTCCAAAGAATTAAAAAAATATGTAAAAAGGAAATCAAGGATAGCAAAAATTCAGAACAAACAGCAGATTGTGAGAGAGAGTAGGACAACCCCCCCAAAAAATATTTAAATATATTAAGGTCCTATTCACATGGGGGCATTCTGTTCTGAACAGCAGGGTATCTGTGAGATGATCCCCTGCTGATCGGAACAGTGTGGGTAGATGACAGGTCCATGTCCACTCAACTTATGCAGAGCAGACAGAGTCCACTCTGCTCTTTGGGAAGCCCTCTAAACATATCCGCCTAGACGGAAGGGGGCAGATCCCCTTCTATTTGTTTTTAGCGGACCAGATCAGATTGGAGGTAGGTGGGTGTATATGACACAAGACCATAGGGCTGAAAGGAGGGTCTGATCAAGTCTGCCTGAAAAACTGACTGGCAGAAACTGAGTGGACACGAACAGACCTGGCCAGGAATAAATGGACTTTTCTGTCTGTTTAGATCCGGGTGCCTCTGATATAGTCCACCCAAATGCAGAGTACCCAGTCCTCCTCATTTTTTTTTAGCAGGCCTCATTGGACACAGAGGTAGGCGGATGTAAATTAATACAAGTCCATTTACACCCACTGATCCATGGGAATACATGGATCTTCCAATCAGGTCCCTCTGAAAAGCTGACTGATCAGAATGCCTGTGTGAAAGGGACTAATAGTAAAAAAAAATCTGGTCTGAATGTGTAGGCCTTTTACAATATAACTCAGAGTTGGTGCCTGGAGACAAAGAGAAGACAAATTTATTGATTACCTTCCTTAGTCCTGTGCATACAGAAAAAAATGGTAGAGTTCAAGTCTATAGGACTAGCATTGCCACAGCCTCAGGTGAACTACAATGACTTTCATTATTGTTATTTCAAAACCATTGTTTCAAATGTTTAGAGACCCTGTAATGACTGGTGTGGTACTATTGGAATCGTGCAAGGCCAGTGTAGTGCCTTTTTTCAAAAAGGGATCAAAGTTGTTACCCAGTAACTAAAAAAATACAATGTAGGCCTAGTGTGCATATACACAGCCAATACCCCTAGAGGATGCTTAAATAGATAGACACAAGAGGAGTGTATGCGATTCAAAATTGAAGTAAGTTTTATTTGTTAAGGCAAAAAACACCTGAAATTCATAAAGATGAGGTGTACAGATATTTTGTCAAAAAGAGCATACATTCAGAATATACAATTTGACCACATGAAACATGTACATATAGTAATTTTACAAGATAACTTGCAATGCAAATTGTATATTCTGAATGTATGCTCTTTTTGACAAAATATCTGTACACCTCATCTTTATGAATTTTAGGTGTTTTTTGCCTTAACAAATAAAACTTACTTCAATTTTGAATCGCATACACTCCTCTTGTGTCTATCTATTTAAGCATCCTCTAGGGGTATTGGCTGTGTATATGCACACTAGGCCTACATTGTAGTTTTGTGTTCATTTAATAAGGATGCGATAGACCACCTACATTCTATCACCGTCTGCCCAAACTCTTTTTCCTTTTACCCAGTAACTATAAACCTCTTAATTTAAAGAAGTTGTAAAGTCTATTTATTTTTAAATAACAAACATGGTATACTTACCTGCTCTGTGAGGAGAGAGCTGCTGCAATTAGGCACAATGCTGGAACTAGTATTTGAGGGGGGGCTATAAATACTTGGATATCTTTTTTCCCTTGATGCAGACTTTTAAAGAGGGATGCATAGATGTACCATGAATAGAGGCATAATTGGTCCATAATGTTCCAAATAGTGAACTTGGACAAAGGGAAACTCTTTGTGACTGGAGGAAAAGAGGTTTAACCTCCACATATGAATAGACTTTTTCACAGCAAGGGCTGTGAAAATGTCAAATTGACTCCCTCAAGAACTAGTACTAGTAAGCTTAGTTGATTGTTTTGAAGAATGCTAGATCCATTCCTGAATGCACAGTATACTGTAGAATTGGCTTTTAAAATTTTCAAGTAATGACACCTGAGATTGTTGCTCCAGGGATTGATTTCAGGAATCAGGAAGGATTTTTTTTCCCCCGGTGGAGCAAATTTTACCATGCTTTAAGGGATTTTTGCCTTCCTCAGGATCAACTGTATTATGTAGCAATGGTGTTGATTTACTACAATATTGACGATTTCTTTGACCAACAAGAGACCTAAAAAGTTTTATTTTCACCACTCTAGAGTTATGCAGGAAGAGCTTTAGCCATCCAGAGACCTTCTCAGTTTGCTTCCACAAACATAGATTTTTCCAGCAAGAGCTTGGGCCACGGCTCCTGAGTAGTGAAGCAAGAGAGGCACCCTATGGTTACTTATGGTGATATTATTAAAGTGGACTGGAGTCGTTATAGTAAAAGTGATAAACATTCAAATTTATTTAAAACCACCAGTAAATCTGTTTACATAAACAGTTGGAAACTTCCTGGTTCCACAGAAATCATCACCTTGAAGCACAGCAGAGTGAAGATACAGCATTGTTTGTGGTAAAACCAGGACGTTTTCAACTGTTTATGTAAACACTTTTACTGGTGGTTTTAAATAAATTTAATGTAAACTGAGGACGTGGTGGCTCAGCCACAAAACATGTCTTGGTGGTTTTAAATAAACTTTATTGGTCATCACTTATATCATGATAACTCCATTCCTCTTAATAAGATCACTATAAGTGACCACAGCCTCTGCCACATCAATATTGTTTTTGCTACACTTCTATAAGTACCATCCTTACTGTCCCTTTGTGGTTCATAGGCCTGGATTCCTTGAGGCATCGAGAGTGACCATTTACATCAAAGATGCAGGGGCATTCTCCACATGCCTTGCAATTATAATTCAATTTGGTGATTCACAACCTAATCAAAATAACCTTCTTATCCTTTAGTATACTCTAAAACACCTACTGTATAAGAACTGTAGAAATATTATACCATAATTGGTTTCTCAACTCTCCTCTAATTTCTCTGGTTTCCTTGTGTAGCGCCATAACCCCTTGGGGCGGCTGGATTTTTCTGGGCTTACCAATTACCTCCTCCGCCTTGTAGCTCATTGTTCTTGTCTAGGGGTTCCCAGGGTTGATACCCAGTAACTGCGGAGACTGACACATGAATTCCTTTTTAGGATTTTTATTTGCTTAAACGTTAAACAGAAACAGTCTCTTAGTTGGGAATAGAGGGTAAGGGTACAGAAGCTCAGGCACTTTAGAACTGCTGACACTCAATAAATGTCTCTATTTAGATGATCCAGGGAGTAGCCACTCGCAACTGGATAACTCAACTGTTGGATAAATTCTTGCTTGCAGATTTAGCAGCCAACAAGTGATTTAAGCTTAGCAAAGTCTCTGCCACAGACTTGGTCATGAAACTTTAAATGAACGCCAAAGTCTCTCACAGGAACTTAGTTGTAACTGAAGGTTAGGTTAGGAACTTTTCTTACTGTACTAGTATCCCGTAGCCGGTGCAGCAATACCGTAAGAAATGCGGATTCAATCAGTGTCCAAACAGCTCAGCTTCCAGGCTCTTACCTAGCAGCCAGCCTCCACCGTGACCCTCCTCTGAAGAGTCCTCACCTGGTCGCATGTAGAGTTGCTGGGCCTCTCCAATCCTTAGATGGCACTGGAACACTTCAGAATCCTCCCTTCAGTCACTGCGCCTCGAACAAGCCAGTTCCGAGGCTCGGAAAAGGATGGATCCGCACCCCAGACCATGAGGGCCTCTGGGGGCTTGTCGGGAGGACCAGGACCACGGAGTCAGCAGACACTCCTGGACTGGAACCCCTCACGGGGCTGGTAATGACCGGAACCCCGAACCAAGTGACTTTGGCACCTTACGTACCCTCTCCTGGAATACACAGCGGAACAAACGTGCCCACTGATTGGCTCCGAGCAGAGATTGATACCCAATGCATCCAACCAGGCTGCGTTCTACGGCCTGTCACCGGTGTCACCCACACCTATGACCAGGCGGAACATTATTACAGCCTGGCCAAACTGATGCCAAAGCATAGCCTAGCACAATTAATCGAAGTACCTGCGCTACACTTGGAACATATTTCTTCTCATATATTACCCTGTGGACCATCAACCCACAGATATGAGACCTACTCAATTTGCTTCCACCACCTTAGAAGACTACAAGACCTAGTCAATCTGATTCTTCTAATAAACCTACAAACATTAAAATGCTTGTTAACTAAAAAAAAATAGATTCTGGTCCCTTAAAGCAGATTACACAGCACAGCGCTTGTGCTGTGTAATCTGCCCCTGTCACGTACCTGGTGGTGCGAGCCCGAGATTGCAGGGAGAAGCCTCCCTTGCGTCTCCCACTCCTGGTCCCCTGGTGTGGGAACAGGAGAGCCAGGAGTGAGGAGGAGCACGGGTGCCTGGCAGGATCAACAGACCGGTGGGAAGGAAACAGGTTAGCTGAGCAGGCAGGATCTCTGGGAAGCAGGTTCACAGGTAAACCGGATAGCAGAGCTGGCAGGATCACAGGAAGCAGGCTCACGGGTAAACTGGATAGCTGAGCTGGCAGGATCACAGGAAGCAGGCTCACAGGTAAACTGGATAGCTGAGCTGGCAGGATCACAGGAAGCAGGCTCACAGGTAAACCGGATAGCAGAGCTGGCAGGATCACAGGAAGCAGGCTCACAGGTAAACTGGATAGCAGAGCTGGCAGGATCACAGGAAACAGGCTCACAGGTAAACCGGATAGCAGAGCTGGCAGGATCACAGGAATCAGGCTCACAGGTAAACTGGATAGCAGAGCTGGCAGGATCACAGGAAACAGGCTCACAGGTAAACCGGATAGCAGAGCTGGCGGATCACAGGAAGCAGGCTCACAGGTAAACTGGATAGCAGAGCTGGCAGGATCACAGGAAACAGGCTCACAGGTAAAACCGGATAGCAGAGCTGGCAGGATCACAGGAAGCAGGCTCACAGGTAAACTGGATAGCAGAGCTGGCAGGATCACAGGAAACAGGCTCACAGGTAAACCGGATAGCAGAGCTGGCAGGATCACAGGAAGCAGGCTCACAGGTAAACTGGATAGCAGAGCTGGCAGGATCACAGGAATCAGGCTCACAGGTAAACTGGATAGCGGAGCTGACAGGAACTGGACAACGGCTTGGCAAGCAGGTTCACAGGTACACTTGGATAGCAGAGCTGACAGGAACTGGACAACGGCTTGGCAAGTAAGTTCACAGGTAAGCTTGGATAGCAGAGCTGACAGGAACTGGACAACGGCTTGGCAAGTAAGTTCACAGGTAAGCTTGGATTGCAGAGCTGACAGGAACTGGACAACGGCTTGGCAAGCAGGTTCACAGGTAAGCTTGGATAGCAGAGCTGACAGGAACTGGACAACGGCTTGGCAAGCAGGTTCACAGGTAAGCTGGGATAGCAGAACTGACAGGAACTGAACACAGGAAACGGAACCACAGACTGGACTGGGACCAGCAGGTGAACAGGCTCGTTACAGAGGGTCAGTTTGCAGACTGGACAAAGGCTAAGCAAGGAACCAAAGTTCATCAAGAAGTCAGGTAATGAATCTGAACTAGAGCAAGGTACAATGGATCAGGCAGGAGGATGGTCACTGGAAGCCGGGGTCGGGTACAGGCAGAAAGCAGGATAGTCTTTGGCAAGCCGGGTCAAAGGAACAGGTACAACAGGATCAGGTTTCTTTACTACACCACAACGCTGTAGAGCAGACAGCAAAGACCGTCTGCTCAAGTCAGGCTTAAATAGGCCGGCTGGTGCTAACTAGGGCGCGCGCCCGTCTCCCTGTGCGCGGTTGTGCACGTGCCCGCGCCCGGGCGCGCATGCGCATGCGCAATGGAATCTGAGGGCCAGGACGGCCCGGGTTTAGATTTCTGGCAGGATCTTCATGACATTGCCCCCCTCCTAGGGGCAACCTCCGGGTGCCCCTCTGGGCAAATCTCTCAGGGTGAGCTCTTTTGAAGGCTTGAACTAGACTCTTAGCATGGATATTACACTCGGGCTCCCAGGAATTTTCTTCAGGACCATATCCCTTCCATTTGATCAAAAACTGGTTCTGATTTCTCCTTTTTCTAACATTTAGTATGGCCTCTACCTCATATTCTTCCTCGCCATCTACCAAGACTGGGTCCGGGGGTACCGTCCTTCTGTTGGAAAAGGGGTTGGAAGTAGAGGGCTTCAACAGGGAAACATGAAAGACTGGATGGACCTTGAGGGAATCAGGAAGTTCCAACTCATAGGCTACTTCATTAATCTTTCGTTTGACTGGAAAGGGACCTAAGAACTTAGGGCCCAGTTTCTTTGAGGGACAAGCCAATTTCAGATTCAAGGTGGAGAGCCACACTGTGTCACCCGGTGCCAGTACCAATTCTCCACGCCTCTTTCGGTCAAAGACTGTTTTGTTATGTTCCTGGGTCCGGGCCATGGTGTCCTGCAGGAGTTGGTTATTGGAAGCAAAGAAGTCAATCTTCTCCTGGACTGCGGGCACAGTACATTCAGGAAGAGAATTGGGCAAAAATGAAGGATGAAAGCCATAGTTGGCAAAAAAGGGTGTCTGTTGGGTGGCCGAGTGGATAGCATTGTTATATGCAAACTCGGCAACTGGTAACAGGGAGATCCAATCGTCTTGGGAGAAGGAAGAAAAGCATCGAAGATATTGTTCCAGGGTCTGATTGGTTCTTTCGGTCTGCCCATTGGTTTGAGGGTGATAAGCGGAAGAAAACGATAGCTCAATATTGAGGGCCTTGCAGAGTGATTTCCAAAACCGAGAGGTGAATTGTACCCCTCGGTCGGACACTATGTTGGCTGGTACCCCATGGAGTCTGATGACTTCTCGGATGAACACTTGTGCGGTCTCTGAGGCAGAAGGGGTACCCTTCATGGGAACAAAGTGTGCCATCTTTGACAGACGATCAACTATCACGAAGATCGTAGTGTGGTCCTCTGCTGGGGGCAGTTCCACAATGAAATCTATGGACAGCATTTTCCAGGGGCGATCTGGGACTGGTAATGGCTTGAGTAGGCCCCAGGCTTTGGTTCTGTGACTCTTGCTCCGAATACACACAGTGCATGTTTCCACAAATTTCCTGCAGTCTTCCCTTAGCTGAGGCCACCAGAAGGTACGTTGTACCAATTCAGTGGTTTTGGTGACACCAAAGTGTCCGGCAAGCTTGTGGTCATGGCACAATTCCAGGACGGTTACCCGCAGACCCTCGGGAATGAAAATCTTATCCCCATGCCACAATAGCCCATCCTTGGCCTGCAACCCAGGACCGGGAGTGGGTATGAGGCCACTGGAGGCCCGCCTGAGCTGGGACAGTAGGTCTTCCTGAAACAGGAGAAAGTTTCCAGGGGCAAGGATAGTGTCTGGAGGGGAACCATCCTGGGATTTGTGATACATACGAGACAGAGCGTCTGGCTTCGCGTTTTTGGAACCCGGACGATATGTCACGTGAAAAGTAAAACGAGAGAAAAATAAGGCCCAACGGGCCTGTCTAGGTTTTAACCTCTTGGCAGTCTTCAGGTACTCTAGATTCTTGTGATCTGTGAAGATCAGGATTGGGTGAGTAGCCCCTTCTAGCAGGTAACGCCATTCCTCGAGGGCGGTTTTTATGGCCAGTAATTCCCGATCCCCCACATCGTAGTTCTTCTCGGCTGGGGACAGTTTCCGTGAGAAGAATGCCACGGGGTGTAGCAGGGCTTTGATGCCCTGTCTCTGGGACAGGATGGCCCCTACAGCTATTTCTGAGGCATCCACTTCGAGGACAAAGGGCAGAGAAGGATCTGGATGCTTCAGGATAGGGGCTGAGGTAAAGAGCCCCTTGAGGGCCTTGAAGGCCCCTTGGGCCTCAGGGGACCAATGAAAACGGGTACCTTGTTTGGTGAGTTGAGTAATGGGTGCCACTATGGCTGAGAATCCCTTGATGAATTTGCGATAAAAATTGGCAAAGCCAATGAATCGCTGGATCCCCTTTTTATCTGCGGGAACTGGCCAGTCCAGGATGGCTGAGATTTTCTGGGGGTCCATCCGGATGCCTCTACTGGAGATGATCAAACCTAGGAAGGGTATGCTTTCTACCTCAAAGAGACATTTTTCTGCCTTGGCATAGAGGCCATGTTGCCGGAGACGACCCAACACACTTTTAACATGTCCACGATGCAGCTCTAGGGAGGAAGAGAAAATTAGTATGTCATCAAGATAAACAACAGCAAAAACATCAAGGAAGTCCCGAAGTACATCATTTATAAAGGCCTGGAAGGTAGCGGGGGCGTTACAGAGTCCAAACGGCATCACCAGGTACTCGAAGTGCCCAAATCGAGACCGAAATGCCGTCTTCCATTCGTCCCCATCCTTTATACGTATCAAATTGTATGCCCCTCTGAGGTCCAGTTTAGAAAAGATGGAGGCCGTGCCAAGCCTCTGAAACAGTTCAGGTACCAGGGGAAGCGGGTAGCGATTTTTGACTGTGACCTCGTTTAGGGCACGGTAGTCCACACAGGGTCTGAGAGAATGGTCCTTCTTTTCTACAAAAAATATTCCTGCACCTGCAGGAGACGTAGATGGGCGGATAAACCCTTTTTTCAGGTTATCATCAATATAGTCCTTTAATTTCCCCTGCTCCACCTCTGTTAACGGGAAAACCCTACCGAAGGGAATCTTGGCCCCGGGAAGGAGTTCAATGGGACAGTCATAGGGCCTATGTGGTGGCAGCACATCTGCCCTTTGTTTACTAAACACATCCAGGTATGCATGGTAGACTTCAGGGATGGACTGACGTAGACCTGCCTCGTTTTCGAGGCAGAGCAGAGCAGAGGGTCCTGCGGGGGCCAAGGAGCCGCAGGACCTTTGGCAGTAGGGAGAAGAAAAGGCCACCTCTCCTGTGGACCAGTTGATGACCGGGTTGTGTGCTTGCAGCCAGGGGATCCCTAGAATGACTGGAAACAAGGGAGAAGAAATTATGTCCAAACATAACAGTTCTTGATGTGACTCTGAGATTACTGTGTGCAATGGGGCAGTCTCCTGAGTCACTGGGCCAGATTTGATGGTGGACCCATCCGCCAGGTGGACAGACAGGCCTTGTTTCCTCAGACGGAGAGGAATTCGATGCCGGGCAGCAAAAGCAGAGTCCATAAAGCAACTGCAGGCACCAGAGTCAATGATAGCTGTGGTTTGTAGGGTCCTTCCTGAGAACTGGAAGGAAACAGAAAGGGCAAGATGAGATGAAACCCCGGTCACAGGATCCACATAACTGGAGAGAATAGTGGGGAACTTACGGAGTTTAGCCGGGCAATTCCGAACATAATGACCAGGCTCTCCACAATACAGGCACAGATTGTTGCTGCGGCGTCTCTGACGTTCTGCTGGGGTGAGAGAAGGCCGCAGGAGTCCAAGTTGCATGGGTTCGGATACTGAAGAGGCGTGAGTAGGTTTAACGGGGGGAGCAGTGCGGAAGTGACTAGGACCCCTGGGGAGCATCCAGGTAGGTCTTGGGGACCCCAAGGTTCGTTCGGCCCTACGCTCCCGTAGGCGCCGGTCAATTTGGATGCTTAGGTCTATGAGGGAATTCAGGGTCTGGGGTACCCCCACTCTGGCGAGCTCGTCCTTGAGTGCGTCTGAGAGGCCCATGCGGAATTGATGACGGAGGGCAGCATCGTTCCAGTCGGTGTCGGCACCCCAACGCCTGAACTCAGCCACGTAGTCCTCTGCTGGTCTTCGACCCTGTTGGAGAGAACGTAAGGCGGCCTCCGCAGTGGTTGAGAGTTGGGGGTCCTCATAAAGCTGCGCCATGGCATCAAAAAAGGTGGAGAGACTGGTCAATGCTGCATCCTTTTGTTCCACGAGACGGTGGGCCCAGATTTGGGGATCCCCAGTCAGTAGGGCTACCACAAAACCCACCTTGGTGGTCTCTAAAGAGAAGGTCCTAGGTTGCAGGGCAAAATGGAGTTCACAGGAGTTACGGAAAGTTCTAAAGCTACCACGGGCACCCGTAAATTTCTCTGGAGTAGGTACCTTGGGCTCAGGTGGTAGCATCACTATAGTCTGGGTAGGTGCAGGCCCCGTTGGGGGTATTGCTGGGTGAGGAGTTCCTTGGGTACTGGATGGACCAGAAAGGGCCAGTACCCGTTCCTCCAGCCGGGTATAACCCTGCTGGAGGTTCTTCACCGCTTCGGTCAGACCTGCCAGGTGTTGGAATAGCCCCTCCATGGCGGGGGCTCCCTGCTCGGGCTCAGACATGGCTGTCTGCTACTGTCACGTACCTGGTGGTGCGAGCCCGAGATTGCAGGGAGAAGCCTCCCTTGCGTCTCCCACTCCTGGTCCCCTGGTGTGGGAACAGGAGAGCCAGGAGTGAGGAGGAGCACGGGTGCCTGGCAGGATCAACAGACCGGTGGGAAGGAAACAGGTTAGCTGAGCAGGCAGGATCTCTGGGAAGCAGGTTCACAGGTAAACCGGATAGCAGAGCTGGCAGGATCACAGGAAGCAGGCTCACGGGTAAACTGGATAGCTGAGCTGGCAGGATCACAGGAAGCAGGCTCACAGGTAAACTGGATAGCTGAGCTGGCAGGATCACAGGAAGCAGGCTCACAGGTAAACCGGATAGCAGAGCTGGCAGGATCACAGGAAGCAGGCTCACAGGTAAACTGGATAGCAGAGCTGGCAGGATCACAGGAAACAGGCTCACAGGTAAACCGGATAGCAGAGCTGGCAGGATCACAGGAATCAGGCTCACAGGTAAACTGGATAGCAGAGCTGGCAGGATCACAGGAAACAGGCTCACAGGTAAACCGGATAGCAGAGCTGGCGGATCACAGGAAGCAGGCTCACAGGTAAACTGGATAGCAGAGCTGGCAGGATCACAGGAAACAGGCTCACAGGTAAAACCGGATAGCAGAGCTGGCAGGATCACAGGAAGCAGGCTCACAGGTAAACTGGATAGCAGAGCTGGCAGGATCACAGGAAACAGGCTCACAGGTAAACCGGATAGCAGAGCTGGCAGGATCACAGGAAGCAGGCTCACAGGTAAACTGGATAGCAGAGCTGGCAGGATCACAGGAATCAGGCTCACAGGTAAACTGGATAGCGGAGCTGACAGGAACTGGACAACGGCTTGGCAAGCAGGTTCACAGGTACACTTGGATAGCAGAGCTGACAGGAACTGGACAACGGCTTGGCAAGTAAGTTCACAGGTAAGCTTGGATAGCAGAGCTGACAGGAACTGGACAACGGCTTGGCAAGTAAGTTCACAGGTAAGCTTGGATTGCAGAGCTGACAGGAACTGGACAACGGCTTGGCAAGCAGGTTCACAGGTAAGCTTGGATAGCAGAGCTGACAGGAACTGGACAACGGCTTGGCAAGCAGGTTCACAGGTAAGCTGGGATAGCAGAACTGACAGGAACTGAACACAGGAAACGGAACCACAGACTGGACTGGGACCAGCAGGTGAACAGGCTCGTTACAGAGGGTCAGTTTGCAGACTGGACAAAGGCTAAGCAAGGAACCAAAGTTCATCAAGAAGTCAGGTAATGAATCTGAACTAGAGCAAGGTACAATGGATCAGGCAGGAGGATGGTCACTGGAAGCCGGGGTCGGGTACAGGCAGAAAGCAGGATAGTCTTTGGCAAGCCGGGTCAAAGGAACAGGTACAACAGGATCAGGTTTCTTTACTACACCACAACGCTGTAGAGCAGACAGCAAAGACCGTCTGCTCAAGTCAGGCTTAAATAGGCCGGCTGGTGCTAACTAGGGCGCGCGCCCGTCTCCCTGTGCGCGGTTGTGCACGTGCCCGCGCCCGGGCGCGCATGCGCATGCGCAATGGAATCTGAGGGCCAGGACGGCCCGGGTTTAGATTTCTGGCAGGATCTTCATGACAGCCCCCCTCTAAACTGTAAGAAAAAAAACCCTGAACATTTCACTTCCTGTATCCCCTCTCTAAATAGACCACAATATGTCAGCCCTTCCTTCTCTGAGCTGGCCACTCAGCTGTCGGCTAATTGCCAGCTCCTATCTCTCCACAGTTACTCAGCTGTTGCTGATATCCTGCTCGTCAGTCCTGCCTACTTAAGTCGTAAGGTCCAGAGGAGCTCTGCCTTTGCCTTAGTCAACATCACAGAGACGCTCTCCTGCATTCCTGTTAAAAGACTTGCTTGGCTTACATCCCTTCAGGCTCCAGATCCTGCTTGCTGTTGGCTCCCTGACGTTTGGCTTGTCTGACTATCCATTCCTGAAATATGGCTATGTTTAGACTACATTTGTTCTTTTTACTTTTATTATTAAACAATTGTGATTTAACTGTACTTCTGTCTCAGTCTGATTTCATGGTTTCTGACAGTAGGCAAAGGCCATGGATTCAGAAGATACAGTCAATCCACTTGTTGGTAATATTTTTTTCAGATTGGATGAGCAAGATCACCGCATTGGATCAGTTTGCCATGGTGTTACAAACGCTCCTGAGTCACACGGCTCACCTGGAATCTCCCACTGTGGCTGCTCCGGTACCACCTGAGTTGCAGGCCATCCCTGCTGCTGCGCCAGTCTCTGTGCAGGCACCCTCCTCGAGTATGAACTCAATAAGAGGTACAGTATGTCTGGTTTCACTCTGCTTTCCCAGCAATTTGGGGGTGATCCAGTTCAATGCAGAGGGTTCTCAACCATGTTGAGATATACTTTGAAATGCTGCCCCAGGTGTTTCCCACGGACAGAAGCAAAGTAGTTTTCATGATATCTTTGCTTTCTGAGAGAGCCTTGGCCTGGGCAAACCCTCTATGCGTGACGCAAAAACCTGTTGTCTTGAGTTACTCTGAGTTTGTGGCCTCCTTAAAAAGGGTATTTGATGTTCCCACACTTCTGCTGCCAAGTGCCTCATGTCCATCAAACAGAGTATGCAAACTGTTGCCGACTACGCCATTGAATTCTGTACTTTGGCAGCAGAGATTGCTTGGAACAATGAGGCCCTCGTGGCTGCTTTTCCTCATGGTCTCTCGGATTCCATCAAGGATGAGATAGCAGCCCAAGATATACCCACTGAGCTGGAGAAGTTTGCCATCCTCATTGACTCCTTAAAAGAGAAAGACTCTCTTTTAAGGAGCGCTTGCGGAAGTCTCCTGTACGTTTGCCTCCGAGCTTTGCAGTCCCATCTGTGCCTCCCCCACCTCCCATGCCTCCTGGTACTGAGTTGGTCAGTGAAGATGAACCCATGTACTTGGGCTTCACGCGTCTCTCTTCAGATTAGAGAACCTTTAGGAGGAGGGAGAGATTGTGCCTTTATTGTGGCCAGGCAGGTCACTTTTTGAAGTCTTGTCCTACCCGTCCAGGGAGGTCCTGTCACAGACAGACCTTAGGTGGGGTTGTTTCGTCCCCAGTTATCCAGAAGGATAAGCCCCTGGTTTCAGTCACCCTTTCTTGGGCTGAGTCGTCCGTCGAGATACAGGCTCTAATAAACTCTGGGGCTGCAGGCCTGTTCATTGATGCTGCCTTTGTATCGAAGCACTTGATTCCTCTGCAGCTGCTTGACACTCTACTTGCCATTGAAGCTCTTGATGGGAGACCTCTACAGCCTGCCCATGTGACTCATGAGAAGGTTCCATTGTCCATGGCCGTAGGGGCTCCTCATCATGAGATAATCCAATTCCAATTTATTTCCTCACCTAAGTTTCCACTGGTTATTGGTTATCCTTGGTTACAGAGGCACAACCCCTCTTTTGAATGGCTCTGTGCTGAGGTTCTCTCCTGGACTATGCAGTAAGACATGTTTCCAGAAGATAGCCAAGGTCCTGTGCACCTCTTCACTCTCCTCCCTGCCGGAGGAGTACCGCAATTTTAGTGATGTCTTTGACAAAGGTCAAGCCGGTAGTTTGTCTCCACACCGGCCATATGATTGCGCAATTTACCTTCAACCTGGTGCCATACCCCCTCGTGGCCGAGTTAACCCTATGTCGGTCTTGGAGGATAAGGCTATGGAGGAGTATGTTGCAAACGCACTTTCTTGAGGTTTCATTCGCAAATCCTCTTCCCCTGCTGGTGCTGGTTTCTTCTTCGTGAAGAAGAAGAGTGGTGAACTGAGACCTTGTATTGATTATAGAGGTCTCAATCATTTCATGATTAAGTATGCCTATCCGATTCCATTGATTACAGAGTTATTTGACCGCCTCAAGAGAGCAACAGTTTTCACAAAACTTGATTTGAAAGGGGCATACAATCTCGTGAGGATTAAGGAGGGCGACTAGTGGAAAACTGCGTTTAACACCAGAACAGGCGATTATGAGTACCTTGTAATGCCTTTTGGTCTTTGTTACGCCCCCGGCAGTTTTCCAGGAATTCATTAACAATGTACTCCGAGATTTGTTGCAGTTATGTGTGGTGGTTTATCTCGATGATATCCTCATATTTTCCAAGTCCCTGGAGAGCCACCATACAGATGTCTGTCGTGTGCTTCAGAAAATAAGAAAGAACAATCTCTATTGTAAATTGGAGAAGTGTGAGTTCCATCATGAACAGGTTAAATTCCTGGGTTATGTTATTTTCACTGCTGTTTTTTTGATAGACCCAGAGAAACTTTCAGCAGTCCTACAGTGGCCCCAACCCGTGGGTATACATCCTCTGCAGCGTTTCCTGGGCTTTGCCAACTATTATAAGAAGTTTATTCATAACTTATCATCTCTGGTCAAGCCCCTGACTGATATGACCAGAAAGGAAGGTAACCCACAGAGTTGGTCTCTGGAGTCCGTAAAGGCCTTTGAGAGTCACAAGGCTGCCTTTGTTTCTGCTCCTGTGTTGGCACATCCTGATCCTACTTTACCTTTTATCCTTGAAGTTGATGCTTCTGAGACTGGAGTTGGCACCATTCTGTCTCAACCTCTTACCTCTGAGAGCGCTTTGCATCCTTGTGGCTACTTTTCCAAGAAATTGTCACCTGCGGAGTGCAATTACGAGATTGGTGACAGAGAGCTGTTGGCGATCATTTTAGCCCTGAAAGAATGGAGACATCTCCTCGAAGGTACCACTGTGCCTGTTCTCATTCTTACTGACCATAAAAATCTCACATTCTTGTCTGAGGCTAAACGCCTCTCTCCCAGATGGGCACGATGGGCTCTTTTCTTGTCAAGTTTCAATTACATTGTCTCATTATTACCCAGTACTAAAATTCTTGCTGCTCAGGTCCATGCTCCTCCTGAGAATCCTTGTGACCGCTGCTTTGTCCCAGATAGCCTCTGTTCTGCTGTGCTCCAGACTTACCATTCTCCCAAGGCTGCTGGCCACCCTGGGAAGATTTAACTCTTTTGGGCCATTTACCAACAATTCTGGTGGCCTAGTCTACATGCTGATGTAACTGCCTTCGTAGTTAAACCCCATTCTATACCCACAGTTGATCCAGAGGAAGGCAAAAAAAACCCCCAAAAGAGCATGCTCCAATCTGCTACAGCAGGGGGAAAAAAATCCCTTCCTGATCCCCTAGAGGCAATCGGATTTTCCCTGGATCAACTTTACCTATAAATGTCAGTACCCAGTTATATTATGTACATTTAGGAAAGTATCCAGTCCTTTCTTAAAGCAATCTACTGAGTTAGCCAGAACCACCTCTGGGGGGAGTCTATTCCATATTTTCACAGCTCTTACTGTGAAGAAACCTTTCCGTATTTGGAGATGAAATCTCTTTTCCTCTAGACGTAAGGAGTGCCCCCTTGTCCTCTGTGTTGACCGTAAAGTGAATAACTCAACACCAAGTTCACTATATGGACCCCTTATATATTTGTACATGTTGATCATATCCCCCCTTATTCTCCTCTTCTCAAGAGTGAATAAATTCAGTTCCTCTAATCTTTCCTCATAGCTGAGCTCCTCCATGCCTCTTATCAGTTTGGTTGCCCTTCTCTGCACTTTCTCCAGTTCCCCGATATCCTTTTTGAGAACTGGTGCCCAAAACTGAACTGCATATTCCAGATGAGGTCTTACTAATGATTTGAACAGGGGCAAAATGATATCTCTCTCTCTGGAGTCTATACCTCTCTTAATACAAGAAAGAACTTTGCTTGCTTTGGAAACCGCAGCTTGACATTGCATGCTATTATTGAGCTTATGATCTACCAAAACCCCCAGATCCTTCTCCACTACAGATTCCCCCAGTTGTGCTCCCCCTAGCATGTATGATGCATGCATATTCTTAGCCCCCAAGTGCATAACTTTACATTTATCAACATTAAACCTCATCTGCCACATAGTCGCCCAATTAGACAGAGCATTGATGTCAGCTTGTAAATTGGAGACCTCCTGTAAAGACGTTATTCCACTGCATAGCTTGGTGTCATCTGCAAAGACAGGAATGTTACTTTTGATCCCGATATCATCTATATTATCTATTATCTGTATATGGATTTCATTGTGGCGTTACCCAACTCCCAGGGCAACACAGTTATCCTTATGGGGGTTGACTGGTTCTCAAAGATGTGTCATTGTATTCCACTTAAGCCAATAGGAATTCCACTGGCCAATAGGAATGCCCAAGAGGCAAGAAGTGATGGCACTATCAGGAAATGCTAGAGATTGTCCAGAAGAGTCCATAATCCTTCTGTAATTGTAGGCTTCTGAAGGTGTAGCTATATGAAAACAATTTATACCCGCAGCATTTTTGTTGTTTTATGTTTTTCAAGATTGTTTTTTATGGTGACACTATTGCTAAGTCTATCAAATGAAACTGGAAGCAACCTACAAAGGAAAAATATGAATACCTCTCACCTTTGTCATAGGGGGGAAGGGGAATTTTTACTCCTTTGCAGGTGCCACTGCTATCTGACACTTCAAATGACTTCTACCATACTACAGAAATTAAAAGTAACCGACGTGTTGCCGGGGGTAACCACAGCACTAAATGGTGGACACACTATCTGACACACCTGGAAGTGTTTGATAGTAGCTGCTCCCAGAACCCTGCAAAAGTCCAAAGATTTTCTGTATTGCCTCGTGCAAAGTTGAGCTTACATCTTTTTTTGCAGGCTTCTTCCACTCTCATTTAGTAGATTCAGATACAGGGTTCCTCTAAAGAGAAACTCAAGCTTTAGTAGCAATTCTCTATTTTCTCAAAACCTTTCAAAGCTGTAATATGTATGTTCTATGGTTTTACTCGGGTCAAGAGCTAAAGTTACATTTATTACCTTATTTGACCTTTTAGTAGAATGGAACCCTAAATTATAATCTCTGAATAAAAATCAAAGACTTTATTTTTAAAAGCAATAAGGGTACTACTGTTGTTTAAAAGGGAACTGTGGTATATGGGAACTCCCACATATCATGGAAGATCCCACATAAATTGGAGTTCTACAGACCATTTTTTATTACAGTATTGGGTAGCTTAGCCAGGATGATTTTTCCTAAAAATGCTTCTTCCTAGCAGACTATTAAAAGAATTGTCACTCCAATCACATAGCTAGCTTAGACCCGTCTGTACAAATGACAGTAATATGGAGGCAACAGCATGCTGCAGTCATGACAAGATACATTGCACCCTGTCTGTATAAATAACCCCATACACCACAATAAGAACTAACATAAGCAATTTGCAGCTGCTACTGCAAAACAGCTACATCTCTTTGGTGAACGATCCCCTCAAGAAACACAAAGAGCTGACCTATTATTTTAGTACTGATGCACTTTCAATTTTCTTTCATTACTAGTCAATACAGAGCAAGAAATATCCAGCAATTTGACTTCACTTTTTCAATTTTGACTAATTCTAGATCAGCAGAGAAAGAGAGCAATTTTCGTACAAGTACAAGCGTCTGTTTCTAAGATTTGCAAAAGCTTTTTATTGGGAAATGTCAATTGCTTGTTATCTTCCAGTCAATGCAACTGCTGCTTTTTTAGAACAAAGGGACAATTAGAAATAATTTGTAATAAAAGCCCTTTTTCTCCTCCGCTGGAGCCTTTGTCTTCTTCTGACCCCTTTCAAAGTTACAGTTTTACAAAAAAAATCTTGAGCAGAGGGGATTTTTTTTTTGTCTTTAATCTAAGGGCACAGTAAGAGCCTAAGTAACTGTCTATGATACCACTTTAATCAACTTAATGCAGCCTTCTAGACTATAGGCTTTGAGACAGTACAAAGGGATACTCAGATGTAAGCTTATGAGTGGATGCTTTCACAGGAGTATTTGCGAGAAAAACAAGCACACACAAGCTTAGAGATCAGGTCTAACAGAGGCAATGACATGCAATACACAACTCATTGGTATGACCTTAAAATACGACTTCTGCATCATGTCACTAGAAATTCAGTGGCAAAAACCAGCTGGTGCCCCTGTCTACCACAATTTCTTTTATAGGGTCTTGCGAGAAAGAAGAGTAGAGTGATGGACCTTACTTTAGTTCAAAGGTTTTATCTCTTTATTCTAAAGTCCCATTGTGAATTTATAGGCCTTAAAATATGTATCACTGTCCCTTTCATTTTATCCTTCTAACAGATATCAAAGGGAAAAGTTTTTTTTTCCCTACAAGCCTAGTCTGTTTGAAATAGTGAGGTGTTTGTATATACACTTTTACTGCATTGCTTTTCCTGAATCTTTGTGATTTTCTCTCTTAAAAAAATAGTTTGCCCGACATTTGACTATTAAAAGGTTTTCATCTTATTTCTAAAAACAGAATACATGCTTTTTTTCCTCTTACAAACCTGGCTTATTTTTACTTAAGACATAGAAATGGAGACACAGAAATAGAATATCTTACAAGACAGAGAATATAAAACACACATGGGTTATTCAGCTGACCTGTTTGTTACTCTTCAATGCAATAAATATATATATATATTTATTTTAGTTATTTACATGCCGATGACATGCAATCTGCACAGGAGTATATGTAAACCCAAATTCTAAAGCTAAATATCTACCTTTTCCATTGTAAATGTAGTTGTACAAAGTTTTTATATTGGTAATGTAATAGGGTGACAACTCTATCCTACCAGCTCCCAGTGTTGCAGAAGTGCTGTCACCCTCCTGTGTGAACTAGAGGCAACCATGTTTTTATCCATTTTGTGTCAGTCAATGCCCCCTGTTGCTTAATTGACAGCTGTTCTGACCATTTATCGGCTAAGACTTTCTAGTTCAGTGGTGTCCCTGGTAACCTTAAACAACAGTTCTGTGCCTGCACTATAAATGCAGGGTTAACATATACTGGAATGCTAATTTAAAAGAGGAGTGTGGAATTTCAAAATAACAAACATACAGCCTTACCTAGGTGGATGTAGCATCGGCCTGATGCTGCATCTGTCTCCTGTCACCTCTACACAAAGACCACTGATCAATCAGTTCTCAGTCTTCAATGAGCAGAGAGACTGTGACTGTCAGTCACTAGCTCTGTGCTCTGCCCCTATGCCCCTCCAGTGCTCCCTGGCGCACTGAGCTGTTCAGAGGATGGGAGCGGCTGGCTCAGGCTCTCACTGGCACACAGAGCCTGAGCCAACTGCCACTCAGGCATCTGAGTCAGGACCCCTCCAGAGCCTGGACCAGCTGAGTGAGGTCAGCCGACAGGGGACTTTAGCCTGCTGTTGGCTGAATCTGGGTGACAGGAGTGCAGAACCAAGTGCACTTCTTTGACCCACAGGAGAAGTAGGGCCAAAAAAGCTTTGACCCTATTTCTCCTTTAATGCTACAGAAGACTATTGGCAATTGTCACTGGTGATTGGCAAGGCTCCATTACCCAAAAACTGGTGCATAACCCAATAAGCTGTGATTCAGCATAAACATAGTTACATAGTTATTAAAGTTGAATAAAGGCAATAATCCATCCAGTTCAACCTGTGTTGGTGTGTATGTTTGTGTAGATACGAATTTCCCATATCCCTGTATATTGTGTTGCATGTCCAAGAGTCTTTTAAACTAATAATACTTCCTGCTGACACCACAGATTGTGGAAGAGTGTTCCACGTCCTTACTGCCCTGATAGTGAAAAACCACCTACACAGCTTAACGTGGTTGTAAACCCTCACATATACCCAGTGAATAGCCTCAGATGATACACAGAGATGAAACAAATCCTCCTACACAGGTTTTACTTTTTACTACAGATTGCGTTAAAAATCTTTCTTCCTCTTTCAGCAGCACATAGGGGTCATTGTGGAGACTGGGTTTCACTGTGTGTGAGCTGATTGGAGGAAAGGGACTCCCCCCTCCACAAAGCAACGAAGGAGCATGCAGTGCTGTAGTCTGAATAGACAAGCTCCCTGCTAATCTCGCTCTAAGCTCGCTCCCCAACACAAATTTTCAGCAACTGTTATCTTATGTGTCGGAAAGCTTGCCAGACATGAGACATGCCGATAACAGAGGAACAAAGCATCAGCGAGAGAAACGGCACTTAAAACTTTGGAGACAAATAATACACACTACATATATGTGCTTAGTTCAACTTTCATGAATGGAGTTTACAACCACTTTAAGGTTAAATCGCTTCTCTTCCAGTATCATCCTGTGGCCCTGTGTCCTCTCACACTCCCTGGGACTGAATCCTTCCTGAGAAATGGTGACCAGAACTGGACGGAATACTACAGATGCGGCCTGACCAGAGTTTTGTAAAGTGTCAGGATTATTGTTTTATCTCTGCAGAATATTCCCTTTTTAATGCATGCTAATATTCTGCTGCTTTGCTTGCGGCAGCTTGGCATTGCATGCTTTTGCTCAGTCTGTCTTCTACTAGAACCCCCAGACCCCTCTCCGTCCTGGAACCCCCTAGGGGTTCTCCCCCTAGTAAGTAACTTGCGTTTATATTTTTAACCCTCAGCTGCATTACTTAAAATGTTTGCATGTTAAACTGAACACTGGCTGTGGATGATCACCTGAAAAGCATATAGACTCTCCTGGCCTGCCTTAGAAGACATCGCAGCCCTGGTTACCTGTTTAAGAAACACTTCACCACCAAATTGAGGACATGTGCCAGGCATGGCACATGTGTAACCTTCCCTGTCAAAGGGCAGACAGAAGGTTAGTGCTATTATCACACACCACCATTCCTGGCTCAAGCTGCCATGACTTTAACCACCTCTGGGCCTGCCCCTGCAGAGCTGAAAGCATCTCTGCTCTGTTGTGGTTCCTGTCTCCTAGACAGACAAACTGAAACACTGCATGGCATATTTTTAGTCTGAATTGTTAAATGGCCCCTTGAACACTTAGGGGTACTGGTGGTTCTTAGGACAGTTCATTAGACAAGGGCATTGAGGAGGAGTAAGAGGGGGTGGAGCTGACAGATCATATAAACACCAGTTGTATGGAGACATGGCAGCAAAACAAGCTCCAGCACTGAGCCCTGTCCTGCATCCTTACTAGTTGCAAGCAGAGTTACTCAGTGTGCTGTGAACTAAATATATCATCCCTGACCGTGGTTGCTGGACCATGTGTCAGCAGTAATGTGGACCTTGCTGCCTTACCCAATGATGACAAAGCATTGCCTTCCATATGATGGTATAGAGCTGGAATGGCCTTACATGCAAAGAAATAGTGACTGGGAATCTGCCATTGTGGTACAGCACATTCTTCAAATTCACGTAAGGGGGCAGAATCCACCAGATGGAAGGGCAAGAATTGTAAAGCCAGCAATTTGAACAAGCTGGAATTTAGACGCTGGGCATGTGGGTAACAGGAAGTGTATTTTTTTTGCACTGCAGCAGCTGGGGCAGAGAAATGTGTCTGCTATACTCTGCAGCTGGTGGTGTGCTGCTGGCAGATGTGTTGCAATTATCTGTGACACCCTTTGCTATACCCTCATCCCTGTCAGTGTGAATGAGTTTCAAATAAGGAAAATAATAAAAATGTTACATAGCTCTGCAGTAGATATAAATACCATAAAAATTAAGTAAAAATGCTTATCTAGGTGGTATATAGCCCCAGATAAAGCATATAAGTACAAAACAGGAAAATCACCAAACTGTTGGCGAGATTGTGATGTCTAGGGATGAGATTCGGGTCTAACATGAGTTTGCCAGTTCGTCAAAAACCAAACATTATGGGCCGTTCGCGCCAAATTCGATTGGCGTGTAACAGCCCATAATGCACTGCAGGAGCACAGTGCATTGCTGTATGATGATTGGCCAGAGCATGCACCATGACCTGCATGCTTTGGCCAGACACAGCGCCCTCAGTTAAGAGAGCCATATATATATTTTTTTTTTTTCAGGCAGGCAGATGATTCAGTTAGCTGCAGTGTATTTAATATATATATCCTGTCAGTCTTGTATATATATATATATATATATATATATATATATATATATATATATATATATATATCCACTTTAATGTATATATATATACAGTCAGTCTCATATATATATCCACTGTATCCAGTTTAGCTGGATCTGACTGCAGCCGGTTCCTGGTGTACTGTTTCTAATATACTTCAGGCAGGCAGGTGATTCAGTTAGCTGCAGTGTATTTAGTATATATATATACATATACAGATAGTCTTGTATATCTATATATATATATATATATATATATATATTTATGGTTGAAGCCCTATGGCCAATACGTGTCTGAAGAGGAATAACTTAACCATAAGATCTACAACATGAAAAGGGGACCTGAAGTGTGCCTTGGTCTAATGGATGGTATGCCAAAATAAGGGGGCATACCCTGATTAGAAATTAGTGTTTGATGAGGGTGATGTTGTGAGAAATGCCCTTAAAAGGGGGAATGGGAGGGTGGGTATCGCGCACCGGAACCGACGAAGACCACAGGTGAGTGGGCCGGTTAAATACCCTCCCGGGCTCCTCCCATAAATTCAGGCCACCATGTTGGCCTTCCACTTATGGTTGAAGCCCTATGGCCGATACGTGTCTGAAGAGGAATAACTTAACCATAAGATCTACAACATGAAAAGGGGACCTGAAGTGTGCCTTGGTCTAATGGACGGTATGCCAAAATAAGGGGGCAAAAACTGAGGTAGGGTTTGAAGATGTTTATTGACTTTTAGCATTGTCTACTGCGTGAGTTGGGCGAAGGCCCGTGACATTTCCACCTGTGGGTCATGTATATACCGGGTGAAGCAGGCTGACTTCCATCTGCCGAGTCTCTGGATGATGTGGCCTAGGACCCCATGCTGTGAGGCAGTTGAGGCGGCCCCGATCCGAAAAGAGTGACCGGAGTATTCGCTGGGGTTGAGGCGTAGGTTGCGGAGGAGAATCCTTACGTGTGTCATGAACTGGCAGGTGCTTAGGGGTTTGACTGGGAAAGGCAGAAGGGGATCGGTGTCCCTTTGTTCTGGCAGGAGTGAGAGCAGGCGGTTGAGAACCGTCACTGGGCACCAGGAATTGCCGGTTCTGTATAGATGGATGTCCACCCCGTGGCCAGCTTGCTGAGTCTTGGTGTCAGGGCTATAGCCGCCCTGGGCACCCTAGTCGGAGGGTGCGCGGGCACCTGGGCAGCCCTGGCCCCTCGTGCACGCGCCCGCCGGACTTGTGCGCGCGCTCCCGTGCGCGAATAGCGGGCGCGCGCGCCCCCCGTGCGCGTGCACGTGCGCGATTGGCGCCGCTTTGGCGCCAGTGGCCCTATTTAAAGGGGACAGCTGCCTGCATGCGGCGCTGTCCATCTCAGCTCCCACCTGTGTCCCTAACCTGAACCTGTCTGAGCATCCTACCTGTGACCCGGCCTGCCTGACTCCGCTGCCTTCTCCGTTCCTTGACCCCGGCTTGTTTGACCCTGCTTTGGACTGTGTTACTGTTGCTGAACCCCTGGCTTGCCTCCTGACCATCCCTCTGCCTGCCGTCTCTACCTGTCTGCCTTACCTGTTGTGACCCGGCTCGCCTGACCATCCCTGCTTCCAGTGTCCCTGCACAGGTCCTCGCTGCTGCCGTCCTCTGCTGATCTACTGCCGTTGCTGTCAGCTACTTCTGCCGCCTGCTGCTGCTCCTGCTGCCGGTCTACCTCCTGCCTCCTGGTCTTCTGCCGAACCTTCATCTGCAGACCTACCATCCGACCAAGACCTGCATCTACACAGCATTGGCCACCTGCATTCATACGGACACTCCTACCCGCTGTGTTCATGGCTACGCTGTTCCCAATCCAGCAGGCCCTGAACCAGAGTTGTAAGAGAGGTCTCCAACCACCAAGTCAGGCTCAGCACTACCAGGTACCTAACACTTGGAGACGCTGAGGTGGAGCACGAAGTGGTCTTGATGGCGAACTAGGTGGCGTCTGCACAGGGTTTGGCTGGTCAAGCTGTTACAGGTGAATTCGCTGGGACGTAGGAACCCGTAGTAGGCCAGGTAGATAGCAGCTTGTATGACAAGCTGGCTGAGGAGGACACCAAAGGGGGAACCAGCGAGTATGGCGGACATCTCGCGGAACATGGCACTCGTGATGGGGCGACGTCTGGTTCTGTTTGCTGGTTGCTGCTCATGGACGCCGCGTAGGACGGCTCGGACGGCGTGGGACGAGAAGACAGACGGTCTAGTGGGATCTTGAAGGGCCAAAAAGTGCTGTACGCCGGCCAGGTACAGGTGGATAGTGTTGTAGGACAGGTTTAACTGTGTGTGGCAATGTGAGACGAAGGCCAGAATGTGCCTGGTGTCTGTGGGTGTTGACACGGCGTTGGTGGCTAGGAACTTGTTGAACGTGTCCCAGGCTGCGTGGTAGGCTTTGAGTGTGTTGTGAGACAGGGACTGGTTGATGAGCTGGGTGGCCCCACGTAGGTATGGGTCTAGTCTAGGGTCAGCTGAGACCAAGCGGGGATAGGGGCGGACACCCGATCGGCCTCTGGTATCTGTCGGAAGAAGGAGACGAAGTTAAAGCGTGACAGCCACGTTGTATTTACCTGGGATGTGAGAGCAACGGATGTTGAACTGGAGCCGTAGCAACAGTTGGACCAGCCTGCGTAAGAAGGACATCACCGGGAGTGACTTGGACCTGCCTTTGTTGACGATGTCTGCCGTGGCCTGGTTGTCCGTCGTGAAGTTTACCGTCTGCCCGGTCCAGTTGTGACCCCAAAGTTTGGCGGCTGCAACGATTGGGTAGAGCTCGAAAAGGGGGGAAGTCCGGCTGAAACCTGGGATTGAGAGAATCTGCGGGGTCCAAGGGCCAGCGAACCAACGGAGGCCAAAAATGGCTGCGAAGCCCGTGGAGGCCGCGGCATCTGTCACCACCTGTGGTGAGAGGGGTGAGATGGCCGGGATAAACATGGATATTCCGTTCCATGAGGAAAGGAATTCTTCCCACATCGCTAGGTCTGCTATGGCCGCGGCGTCCAGGTTGAGGATCTGATCGGGGTCTTGTGCCTGTGACAGGTAGACTAAGAGCCGTGAGATGAAGGAACGACCTTGAGGGATGATCCGCATGGCAAAATTGAGCATGCCAAGTAGTGACTGGAGCTGTCGTCTTGTGCATCCTCTCGTGCGGGTGAAGTCCTGAAGAACTGCCCTGATGCGGATCAATTTGTCGAGGGGGAGGCTGGCCTGCATGGAGCATGTGTCCAAGACAACTCCGAGGAAGGTGATGGAGTGTGCGGGTCCGTCGACCTTGTGCTCAGCTATGGGGACATTGATGTTCTGGAAGACGACTCTCAACTTGTCGAGGTCTACTGGTGACATGTTGGGCTGCTGTATCAGTAAGAAGTCATCCAGGTAGTGGATGACTTCTGTGCATTGGGCCTTGTGTAGGAGAATCCAGGTGAGGGATTGAGCGAAGTGTCGAAGAGCCAGGGGCTACTTTTGGAGCCGAACGTGAGCTTGGTGGCAAAGTAGTACCTGTCTCTCCACTTGATACCGTGCCAACACCAGAGAGACGGGTGAATCGGCAGAAGTTTGAATGCGTCCGATATGTCGGCTTTGGACAGCCAGGCCCCTGTGCCTGCTTTGAGGATGGCCTGGATCGCCATGTCGACGGAGGTGTATTTTAAGGAGAACTCCTCGGAAGGGATCAGGGAGTTAAGGCTGGGGACGTGGCAAGAATGAGGCGCAGACAGGTCGTACACCAAACGAACTTTATTCGAGAACTTGCCCTTGACAAGCCCAATAGGGCTGACTCTCCAGGTGTTGAAGGGGGGTTGTGTGAAGGGACCTATGAAGAAACCTCGCTCCAGCTCGGCTAGAAGTAGTTCATCTACGGCTTGCTCGTCGGTGGATGCTGACTTGACATTTCTACACTCGTAGGTAGTGTGGGGCAGGGAGACAAGGCCGGTGTGTAAGCCCGCCGTGAATCCTTGTATGAGGAACGTGGCTAGTGAGGGGGTGGGGTGTGAGTCCAGATAGACTCCTAACCATAGGACGTTTATGCGGCTCAGTCACAGGTTTTTCGGCTTGACCTCGCATAAATTTTTCGGGTGCGCCCTGTGGCATACGACGCACACGTGGACCATCCTGCATTGGCTGAAGTTGCACGAGCCGTAGTTGTAATTATTACAGATGGCCGCTCCTCCCATGGTCCGGACGGGGCATCCGAGTTTGTCGACCTGGGGTTTCTGTGTCGGTGCTGGCGGGTTTTGAGCTGGAGCCGAGGTCGAGGGAAACTCGACCGAGCGGCTGACTGTTACACTGGAGCACCAGGTGGCGGTGTGCGCAGAGGATTGGCAGACTGCGCACAATGGTGAGCGCAGACCGGCAAAATGGCGACAGAATAATTCTGTGTTCATTAGGCTCCAGTCCGTGGGTGACTGGAACTGCGCCATCCTGGCGGCTGCTTTTGCGGAAAAGAAACGGTGGTAGTCATAGAATGAGAACCCGCCGTACTTGTAGCCCAAGTCTACCACGGTGTGGAGATATAAATCCAGCTCTTCCCTTCTGCCGGGGGAAGCTGAGCATATGACGTCTCTAAACATCCCAAATGTCAACGCGAATTCTGGGACGGACAATATGCGGTTGAGTCTGGGGTCCTTAGCTTTGAGGACCACCGAGACATCTCCCCAGGTATAGGCCTTGTTTTCGGCTAGGTCGTGGACTGATATGAGTAGGGAGGCGAGGTTGACGTCCTTGCCATCCAATATGTCCCTCTTAATGCTGGCTGGAACCAGGTGTGCTGGGCAGACGACGGGACTTGTCCCTGCGGTACCTGTGGCGACTGGTGCTAGAGGCTGCATTGCGGCGGGGACGGCCGGGGCCGGGTGAGCTTCCAGGAGAGTCACTCTGGCTTGGACGTCCGTGACTGTGTTCGCCAAGGACGACACCATGGTGTGGAGTTGTGCTATGGCCGTAGATATAGACTGGAGGGAAGCTTGTTGAGTGCTGGGCCCGGCCATGGTAGGAGGAGGGAACAGGAGCCTGAAGAGCTCCGCCTTCCTGGCCGTGGCGGGGAAGGCACGCCCCTGCGTCTAAGTTCTGCCGTCAGCCTGGGGATGGTCCATCCCCTGAGGGACTGGTTGCTGTCGCTTACAGACACTGGGGAAGGTGACAAGAGGGCGGTGAGATCCTCGCTGCCCGCTTGAGACATGGTCCTCGGATGGGCTGTACCCTGAGGTGATGTCTTGTGGCTTCTGAGGTCGCAAGAAGGTCGACCGGACTTGTTAAGGGGATGAGATAAGCCAAGACTGTTTCTTTCCTTGTGTAAACATACGTACCCAGCTGCTGTGCTTTTGAAAGGACAAGTGTGCGCACGTACGTGGACGTGTGTACATGGTGAGTTTCTATATTTTACCTGGACAAATACCGTCCAACCTGTTGCAGGGTGGACCTACTGAACTTGGACTGACCTATAGAAGGAAAATAAAGACAACTGGTGAGGTGTGCCTCGTGGGGTGTGTCCCCCGTCTATGCATATATACTTTTTTTTTTTTTGGGGTGAAATGTGGAACGTTGTGCCATGTCGTGGGCGCATGGTGTCGTTTATGAGTGTGACTTGCTGAGTGACATTGATCGAGAATTGAAATGAAATGGGGCAAATTTAACTGGGGTACGTCGAGACGAACTGATGCATGGTGGATGCCATTGGATTCGGATCGGGACGTTTTTGTGTGACAGCGAACTGATTGGCATGACAGGAGTATGAAACGGTCGAGCCGCGACGGCGACTGTAAACGAACCAGACTTCTAGAGCATGTACTGAAATAAGGCCAACGGATGTTCAGGGCACATCGGTACGAACCGGTGCGCAGTGCGACTGGGTTCGAAGCGAGGTGCGGCCTGGCGGTGAGAGAAATGAAGGGAACCATTCTATGAGGTGCGGAGCGGTCGGTCGGGTGTTTGCGACCGACGACGGGCAGACTCAGGGGTGGTTGCTGAAATGGGGCCGATAAACCTGGGGTACGTCGGAGGCGAAACTGATACGCGAGGGTGCGACCAGTTTCGGTGCGGATGCAACATACGGGTACTTCTTGAATGACTCGTGCGTATGTGGACAACGAGATTCGTGACAAGGTAACTAACGTTCATAAGTGAAATGATGGTCAAACAAAACCCCTACCTGCGGCAGCCGAGCCAGATACAATGTACAAAAACCTTCGAACGGGAACAATCCACGAGACGTCTGGCACTCACGAACGCTAGCGAATCGAGTAGTCGGCTTAGTGACGTTGTATATCGCTCACCGGAACCGACGAAGACCACAGGTGAGTGGGCCGGTTAAATACCCTCCCGGGCTCCTCCCATAAATGCAGGCCACCATGTTGGCCTTCCACATATATCCACTGCATACAGTTTAGCTAGATCTCACTGTAGGCCGTTCCTGGTGTACTGTTTCTAATATACTTCAGGCGGTGTACACAGTACCATGCACCCCTGGTGCAGATGCTACTACTCTCTGGTGGTGTACACAGTACACAATACATACAGTGCACCCATAGTTGCTATTAGACTTCTGGTGGTATACGCAATACTGTGCACCCATAGTGCAGTTGCTACTACTTTTCTGGTGGTGTACACAATACAGTGTAGTGTGGTGTTGCAAAACAAAATCCCTATCATTTCCGGAAGGCCACCAAGGAGAGGCAAACGCTCACAGGCCACTAAAAGAGGGCAAGCAGGCTTGTGTCTACAGTCCACAGTGCTGGTCATGGACATGTTGCATCTTCTGCAGGGAGCCGTGGGGCATGCTTGTCCTTTTTTTCTGTTGCTGTGACAGGGGCAGAAAAATTGGGCCTTTGGTGGTGGTGGTGCCACAACACTGTAACCACTCACAGATACACTTGTTGGGCGCAGGAACGGGCCCTGCTGTGAAATATTAGATCAAAAATTGTAATTACATGCCCCTGTTAAAAAGGGACAGAAAAATTGGGCCTTAGGCAGTGGTGGTGGTGCCCTAAACCAAATATATTGTTGGAAGCTAGCATCATCAAGATTGAGGAGGAATAGGATAGTCACTCAGCATAGGCATAGTCTCCAAGGGATCCCACATCCATAGAAAAATCAACCAATTACATGAGCATCAGGTGCTTGATAGCTGCTGCTGATCCAAGACTGATTCATTTTTATGAATGTGAGCCTATGAAGGGAGTCTGTGGACAGGCACACTCTATGATCCATTACAAACCCTCCAGTAGCACTGAATGTGCGTTCAGGAAGAACGCTGGATGCAGGACAGGCCAGTAGATCAATTGCATATTGAGCAAGTTCTGGCCAGTGGTCCATCCTCAAGACCCAGTAACCCAGTGGATGCTCTGTTGGAAAGGTCTCCAAATCTGCTCTTGCCCCTAGATATTCATGCATCATGTAATGCAGATGCTGGTGATGGTTGCTTGAACCGATCAGACCTTGGCGCTGAGGACTGAAAGATTGTCTAAACTCATGACTGAACAAAGCTGTCATGGTTGCATTCCCTTTGAATGTCAGTCAGCCGAGCACTGGCATTGTATGACCGTTGGAAATGACCACAGAATTTTCTGACCTGCCTCAGGAGATCTTGTAAGCCTGGGCACCTGCTCAAGAACTGCTGCACCACCAAAGTCAGGATGTGTGCCAAACATGGAACATGAGTCAAGTGTCCCTGTTGGAGGGCGGAGAGAAGGTTGGTGCCATTCTTGCATACAACCATTCCTGGCTGAAGCAGGCATGGCGTCAACCACCTCTGAGCCTGCCCCTGCAGAGCTGACAGAATATCTGCCCCAGTGTGGCTCCTGTCCCCTAAGCAGTGGTTTAACCTTAAACTACATAGAGGGTTCTTTACTGTAAGTGCGGCAAGGATGTAGAATTCCCTTCCACAGGCGGTGGTCTCAGCAGGGGGGGCATCAATAGTTTCAAGAAACACCTGAACGACCGCAACATATATACAATGTAATACTGACATATAATCACACACAAAGGTTGGACTTAATGGGAAATCTACCCCTAGGATAGAAAATTCTCTCCTGTAAGTGTTAAAAGGTGTCGCCACTGATGCTTTATCACCTATTCTTCTTTCCCTAATAACCCAAAATTTTCTAAATCCAATTGTCATTGGGACAGAAAGTGAGATGAAATCTTCTTAACAGGGGCACAGACAGCAAAAAAAATGTTACAGGGGGTGATAATCCTGCCCTATATTATCCAAAAGCTTACAAATTAATTTTTGGGCTGGAGCTGGACGTGAAATCTGCCAGCAGTGGGACCCTTTAACCTGAGGGTGGGAGAGGGCAAACGTCAAATATGAATAACACCTATATCCTAGGGTAACTGAAGATGGAGGTATGAGAGGAGCACTTTAGATAAAGTTCCTCTGCAAACAGCAAGGTTCTGCAATAATAAACAGGTTTAGTACATACAAGGAAGGCCAAAGGCTCACATTCAGAACTTAAATGTTGGATGTCCTCCTGACATCAGTCTATATTCTAAATACTACCAGACCAGATGGAGATGCAGGCATGTCCCTTACCAGCAGAGAATGAGGGATTAACTCTGATGCAGCTCTAACACCTAGACTGCATGGCTTAAAGTTGTTCTAAAGCTTAAAGATTGTTTACCTTGATGCATTCCTTGCATTAGAGTAAGAAATATTTAGGTAGCATTATGCCCCCTCACCACTCCCTTATAGTTACCTCACTTGATCCAGCGCCGTGCCTGTCTGTAGTGGCCCTGTCCCTTCTCCCTGCTTTCCCAGGCTTGGCTGAGAGCAACAGGAACCATTGGAGTAAATATAAACCTGTTTATTATTTAAATAAAATTAAAAATGTAGCCTTTATAATCAATTTAAATGGGCCTCAGGCAAAGGCTATGTAAGTAACCCACATCAATAATCTTTTCACTGTATTGTATTAATAAGCTATTGCTTTCAAAATTTTCTGGAGTGAATGTAGAAGAGTGAGTCAATTTGCCTGAGTTGTAATTCTCAATGGATATGGCTGATTCACTCAAGGCAGAATTGTGTAGCTGGACTCACTCTAAAATCTTGGAAGATCAAAGTCTCATTTGGGTGAGATAATAGCCATACCCATATACATACCATTAAAAAAAAAAAAGGATAGTATTACTCTGAAGCAGCCATTATCCACATATCCTATTGAAAGAACAGATTGGAGATGAATAATTGTTATCTGGGAAATGACTACCTTGACCACCAGATGGAAGCTTGTGTATGAGTGTGTGTGTGTTTTAGTACAGCAGCCACTTGGTATAGCTTATACACAACGGTTAAGGAGTTGGGGAGATATAGGTGTTGAAGTCTGTAGGGAGAGAGAATAAAATACAATTTTAGGCATTAAAAATTAAAAGAGTAAAATAGTTTGTACACTGCTCTAGGTAAGTACAAGCAGGCCAATCATGGGATACTTGCCCATCAATATGTTGAAGAAAAATGCAACAAGCATGCTCAAATCATGTAAAAAAAAAAATATTTTTTTCAAATACATTTAAACCATATCATGGAAACATAGAAAAGTGAGGGCATTGAAAAGACCAAGTGGTCACTCGAGTCTGCCCCATTTTCCTATTTGTGTTATATATGATTGTTTTTTTCTAACTTTAATTTTGTCTGAGTATGGACCTATGTTTTTCCCCAAGCATGTCTGAATCCACTTACTGTTGACTGACTCACTTTCTACTTTCTAAAATGAGTTTTGAACATTCCTCCTGCCATGGGTGAAAATGGAAAAACGATGTGAAAATATAAAAAAATGTATGTGAACAAGTCCCAACTAAATGAATGTGAGGACAGTGAATGAGTTCCAAATAGGTCAGTCCAACCAAGTGGAGGTTCTGCCCAAACTGGAAATTTAATGACAGCTGGAAGAATGTAACAGCCACAAAATGATAATATCCAAGAACAGTAGAAATGGTTACTCTTACCAGATCCCAAGGACCTGAGTGCCAGAGGCACCAGGTCACACAGGCATGGATACCGCAATCAATGGTTTGGCAGGGATGATCCAGGGGGTCCTCAGCAACCTTCAAAAGCCAGGAAAACTCTTGGTGGAATCACGTTGGCAGAGACGGCACACAGACCACGGAGGACGGGATGGAGCAGTCAAGCAGAAAGATCGGACATGTGTATGCAAAAAAAGAAAAGCACTTTGAATAGTGCAGGTAAAAATGATAGGTTTTTAATTTCCATAAAAACCAATAAACAACAAAAATGTGATCACAATAAAAAGAGAGCCAACATGAGGAGCGGAGAAAACCACGCCCTACGCGTTTCGTCCTAGAGGGACTTCAACTGGGGCATCTAAGATATTGCACATATATTTATACATTTCTAAAAACAATTGTAACCTATCAGGGCACAATCAGGACAAAGCAATAATAATCTCATAGATAGGAGGAACATAAGTCACATGTTGGTCCCTGTGCACTCCCCCTAAGTAAGAACCAATCAGTGCTCATGTATAACTGGCCCGAACTAATTGCTGAGTCACCTGGAAGTAGCTACAAAACAAAAGGCTCAAGTCACGTGTACAAAAAGCCAGCGAAAGCGGACCAGAAGGCTGGTGGTGAACATCAGCCAATTGGGATTGGAGTTGCTCAGGCAACGGAGTGCAAACACGCACCAACACCAATCGTGATGTACGGCAATTAGTAATCACGTACGGAAGTCGTCATCAACCTCATATCGAGGCTTGGACGAGCATACTTCCACAGGAAATGATGCAATGACGTCACTAGTACATGCCACAATTAACACGGAAATGCAACACATCCAAAGGTCAGTCAGAGGTCACCTGACTGGGACCTCCCGAAACACCCATCAAGAAGGGTTCAACATGGGGGATCCCAATCACATTACCAGTGAACCAGAAAATGCGGCCAAATACCGCACTGTGTAGTCAGCACCATGATAGTCACTGGCATAAGGTAAACACATGAAAGGATAAATATACTTAAACAATTAATATATAATCAAAACAATAATAATGAAACAATGATGGATAATACACCATGGAACCAAAAATGTGTAAAAAACAATGTAAGTAATAAAAATAAATAAGTATCAAAACTTATTCAAGGAATGAACATTCCCCATATGAAAATGGAATAATGCTAAACAGCATATAGATGGATAATATCATAACTGGCTGTTGTACATTCAGAAAACCTAAACCAACCCCACTACTCAATATGGGGGGAAAAAAAAATACAGAAAATACCAAAAATATGCACAACCTGACAACACAGAACTCAAAAGATCTGTTAAGCTTTATTGATAAATGAATTAACGTCCCACTCGACGTTCATTCCGAACGGCGAGTAGGTCTTAAACTCATAGATCCAATAGGTTTCTAAACGGGAAACCCCACAGAGGCGGGACTCTCCTCTCCAATGAGGAACAAATTTGTCAATAACTACAAATTGTATTCCAGTCGGATCTCGATCATGATGTTCCAGGTAGTGCTGAGGAACACTATGATTGGTCTTCCCTGCTTTGATATTAGTCATTAGTTAATTTACCCGAATGGCGAAAGTCCTAATAGTGCTTCCTATATATTTTTTATTGCAAGAACAAGTCAGTAGATAGTCTACAAATTTAGTGGCACATGTGGTAAACTGTTCCATAGAGTAAATGCGTAGAGTGACTGTGGATTGAAAAGTGTCACTCTTACGTCTGCTGCAAACATTATAGAGGCAGACGTTGCATTTATGACAGGGATAGTACCCCTTACATTGTTGAAAGAAAGGGGTATGTTTTGGGGATCAATCACATTAGGCGCGATCTGTCCTTGAATGGAACGTGCTCCCCTAAAAATAACGCCAGCCTTCTCAGGGATAACTGGACCCAAGAACCTATCACTCTGAAGAGTCCCCCAGTGTTTTTTTAAAAATTACCCTGATCTGTCTGGATTGGCTGGAGTATGATATGAAAAAAGACCATCTAAACTTATCAGCCTTAGCAGTTTTGAGGGCAGATTTCAACAAGGAAACCCTATCAAGCATAGAAATCCGTTGGATCTCAGAATCCAAAACCCCAGGCTGATACCCCTTTTTAAAGAATCTATTTTTCAAAATGACAGATTGAGTGATGAAGTCATCCAACCGTGTACAGTTCCTCCTCAATATGAGGAACTGGCTAATGGGGACGACTTCAGCCATTGGGGATGGTGACGACTATCGACCGGAATGTAACCATTCTAGTCGGTAGGTTTGAAATAGGTCTTGAATTCCAAATGTCTGTCTACAACGCAAATTTCAAGATCTAAAAGGTGAACCGAGGTAAGACTAGTCGTATAGCTCAGACTTATACCCGTATTGTTCAAATTAAGAAGAATCCATCCAATGATTCACGGTAACCATTCCATAGGAGGAGGATATCGTCTATATATATAGCCCAAAGGACCAATTCAGGTCTCTTTAGGGCAGAGATGACATCCTCCTCCCACTTGGCCATGAACAAATTTGCAGACTAGTTTGAGATTATGTCTCTGTGTTCTTGATCTTAGCTTCATATTGAAAATACTGCCCTCATGAATTCTATTCACCCCCTTGATGTATTTAAAGAATCCAATCATGTCTCCAATTTCCCTTCTTTCCTCCAGGCTGTACACATTAAGCTCCTGAAGTCTCTCATTATATGTTTTTTTTTTCATACATTTTTGATTAAAGTGAATGAGACATACAACATGATATGTTTTATTCTTCAAACCTTTTACCATTTTTGTTGCCTATTTCTTGGCTTGTTCTGTCTGATCAATTTCTAAGTGTGGTCTCCAGAACTAGACACAGTGGCTTTGATTTACTGGAAAGTTCAAAATCTTTTGCAGCTGTGCATGGTAGCCAATCAGCTTCTAACTTCAGCTTGTTCAATTAAGCTTGGACTAGGGATGGGGGATCGTTTTGGCCCGAGCATGAGTTCAGGCTCATTGCTGTTAGTCCGCCCCACACTATAAAAGTATTCTTTCAATAGCGGCCTATTTTAGTGTGATATTGGCGTGGAGAGAGATAGAACAGGTCAGTGTAGAATATCAGTTTAGTATGAATCTAGGGATAGTTCAGTGTAGTGTGACCATTCACCTTTATGTTAGTGAGAATGCTGCGATAGTTCAGTCAGTGTGAGTGTAGTGCGACCATTTATTTTTACATTAGTGTGAATGTAGGGATAGTTCAGTCAGTGTAAGTGTAGTGACCATTTAATTCTGCGTACACACGATCGGAAATTCTCGTCGGAAAAAGCTCTGATGGTTTTCCCGTCGGAATTCCGACGGAATTTCGCTCAAACTGTCTTGCCTACACACGGTCACACCAAATTCCAACAGTCAATAACATCACGACATACAACATGTTCTACGGCACTATAAAAGGGAAGTTTAATGCTTCCGAGCATGCACCGAATTGTTTCCGAGCATGAGTCGAACAGGCTCTCAATCCAATGTCCGTAGGAAATGCCGACAGAAAAAGACCGATGGGCATACACACGGATGGAAAATCCGAAGAAAAGCTCCCATCGGACTGTTTCCATCGGAAATTCCGACCGTGTGTACGCGGCCTAACAGTATATTTCAGAGCGTTATCTTCCTTTTAACACAGTATAGTTCAATGCGTTACTGCAAGTTTAACGCCGTATATTTTAGTGCGTTACATGCTGTTTAACGCAGTATATTTCTGTGCGTTAGTGGACAGTTAAGACAGTATATTTCAGTGCGTCACTGCAAGTTTAACGTCGTACAGTTCAGTGCATTCCTGCAAGTTTAACGCTGTATATTTCAGTGCGTTATATTCCGCTTTAAAGAGGGATATCTTTGTTATGGCAGCAGCTAGCTATAACATATAGCATAACCCTGGTATCCTCTTTTTCAGTGAGCGGTCCAGTTTCAGATAAAAGTGGTCTCTGCGGCGGATTCCCCCGTGAGATCACTTTTTATCGGTGGTGGGAGAGAGGCCCCCCTCCCGCCGCTCTCCGGTGCCCTCTGCCATTTAACGGAGCCGTTGGTAGTTGCAGAGGCGATCGGGTCCTCTCCCTGGCTTGGTATGGAGAAGAGTGAGGGGAAGATCGCCCCCATCTATCTCCATACCATTGCAGGTTGGAAGCGATGTCAAAACATCACTTTCGCCCATAGCTCTTAAAGCAACATTTTTTTTATTACATTTCTTTTCTTTTCTTTTTTATTGTATTTTAGTGTAAATATGAGATCTGAGGTCTTTTTGACCCCAGATCTCATATTTAAGAGGTTCTGTCATGCTTTTGTTTCAAGGGATGTTTACATAGGAATAAAAGTATTTTTTTTTTTAAAGTGAAAGTGAAAAAATAAAATAAATAATAATAAAAAAATGTAAACGCGCCCCAAGCTCATGTGTAGAAGCGAACGCATATGTGAGCAGTTCACGCATATGAAAACGGTGTTCAAACCACACATGTGAGTTATCACCGCAATAATAATTCTAGCCCTAGACCTCCTCTGTAACTCAAAACATGCAACCTGTAAACGTCGCCTATGGAGATTATTTTAGGGTAAAAGTTTGTCGCCATTCCACCTGTGGGTGCAATTTTGAAGCGTGACATGTTGGGTATCCATTTACTCTATGTAACATTATCTTTCACAATATAAAAAAAATTGGGCTAACTTTACTGTTGTCTTATTTTTAAATTCAAAAACTTGTATTTTTTTCCCAAAAAGTGCGCTTGTAAGACCGCTCCGCAAATACGGTGTGAGAAAGTATTGCAATGACCGCCATTTTATTCTCTAGGGTGTTAGAAAAAAAATATATATAATGTTTGGGGTTCTAAGTAATTTTATAGCAAAAAAACTCTTTTTAACTTGTAAACACCAAATCTCCGAAAGAGGAACGGTCCTTAAGTGGTTAACGCCGTATATTTCAGTGCGTTACGTGCCGTTTAACGCAGTACATTTCTGTGCGCTACTGCATGCTTAATGTCATATATTTCAGTGCATTACTGCAAGTTTAACGCCATACTGTTCAGTGTGTTACTGCAAGTTTAACACCATATATTTCAGCATGTTATCTTCCATTTAACGCAGTACAGTTCAGTGCATTACTGCAAGTTTAACGCTGCATATTTCTGTGTGTTTTCTTCTGTTTAACGCTGTATAGTTCAGAGCGTTTCTGCAAGTTTAACGCCGTATATTTCAGTGTGTTACTGCACGTTTAACACCATACAGTTCAGTGCGTTACTGCAAGCTTAACGCCATATATTTCCGTGCATTACGTGCTGTTTAAAGCAGTACATTTCTGTGCGATAGTGCACACTTAACGCAGTATATTTCAGCATGTTATCTTTCATTTAATGCAGTACAGTTCAGTGCGTTACTGCAAGTTTAATGCCGCATATTTCTGTGTGTTTTCTTCTGTTTAACGCTGTATAGTTCACAGTGTTGCTGCAAGTTTAACGCTGTATATTTCAGTGTGTTATCTTCTGTTTAACGCTGTATAGATCAGTGTGTTACTGCAAGTTTAACATTGTATATTTCAGTGCGTTATCTTCCATTTAATACAGTACAGTTAAGTGCGTTACTGGAAGTTTACCGCCGTATATACTTCAGTGTATTATCTTTAGTTAAACGCAGTCCAGTTCAGTGTGTTACTGTAAGTTTAACACCATATATTTCAGTGCGTTAAGTGCTCTTTAATGCAGTACATTTCTGTGCATTAGTGCGCGCTTAACACAGTATATTTCAGTGCGTTATCCTCTGTTTAACGCTGTATAGTTCAGTGCGTTACTGCAAGTTTAATGCCGTATATTGCAGTGTGTTTTCGTATGTTTAATGCAGTACATTGCAGTGCGTCAGTGCAGTTTTACTGCAGTATAATATAGTGTATCAATGGAGTGTGTCTGTGTAGTAGTGAGTGCTCAAGGTAAAGTGCACCAAACACCAGTTTCCATTGATTAAAGTGCATCCACGTACACATTTCCACATCTATATTACCCCCCTCCCCATCATGTCTGGGAGGACAACAAGGAGAGGCAGTTTATCCCATGGCACTGTGAGGGGGCAGCAGCGTATGTGTCCACAGGCAAAGGTAGACATGGTCAGACCTCAGGCAGGGCATAATTTCCTCTGTTTAGTGATGTTGCCCGTGCTATCCAGCCACCACATGCAGAGGAGGTGGGGGACTGGCTTACTAAACTATCCTCATCCTCCGTCACCCTTGCAGCTGCCACAGTGGCTAAACCTGCCTCCTTGTCCACAGCTTTTCCTGCCATCGCCCCAGCATCAGACATGGATGAGTCAGCTAAGTTATTTTATTACACAGCATCAGCCATTTGCCTCTTGACGATGCATAGCCATTACTTGATTCAGATGTTGGTTTTGAGGTTGAGGAAGGCAGGAAAATGAGCCTACAGAGGGGAGAACACCGGTACATAAATTGGCAGTCATGTTCCCCCAGCCGCAGCATATTGCCAAGTTGTCTCCAGTGGTAATGAGGATGGAGGAGATGACAAGGTCACTGACGTGACTTGGGTCCCGTATAGAGCAGAGGAGGTACAACCCCAACGAGCCAGCCATCATGGAAGAGTAGCAGCCACCCTATTCCATCACATTGTGGAGCTGTTATCTCCTGGCCCACTTCCCACAGCTCAGCTGTCTGGGCCTTTTTTAGCACATGTGCAGATGATCGCACTGTTGCAATTTGCAAACTTTGTCTCAAGCACATGCAAAAACAAAAAAGCGTGGCAAAAACACCAGCCATTTGGGTACCACTTGCTTAACAAGGCTTTTAACCTCCCTAGCGGTAATCCGGTAATTTTTTCTGCTAGGAGCGGTAACCCCGAGCCAGACTCGGGCTTGCGTGCAGGATACAGGGGGGAAGTTACTTACCTTTTCCCTGGATCCTGCGATGTCTCCCCGCTGTGTGAGCGAGCCGTCCGCTCGCTCGATTCACACAGTGCCGAGTGCCGCCGATCTCCGTTCCCTGCGACGTTACGACGCAAGGGAGCGGAGATTTGCGCCAAATTTAAAAAAGTTTAAAAACACACAACACATACAGTACTGTAATCTTACAGATTACAGTACTGTATACAAAAAATACACATCCCCTTTGTCCCTAGTGGTCTACCCAGTGCCCTGCATGTCATTTTATATAATACATTTTTTTTTTTTTTTCTGCCTGGAAACTGGAGATTGTCCATAGAAACCAAAAAGTGTCCCTTTATGTCAAAAGTGGTTTTAGACCAGCTAGAAAACACCGATCATAAATTAGAATCACAATTTATCATCAAACAATAAATTTAATGACAGCGACTATTCTGCAACTGAGCAAATTTCAGTGTTTTTGATTTGATTACATTATTGAATCATTTTTATATATATTTTTATTATATTATAATTTATGATTTTGTGTTTCAAACTTTATTATACCCGGGATGTCTACTAGACTCTGGTTCGGACAGATTTAAGTGAGTTATTCATAAGAATTGCATGCCTACAATATAAAAACGCCAAATTTCCATGCAAAATAATTGTACCGCTTTCAGCACAAAATTCCAGCCAGAATCATACCGCCAGGGAGGTTAACCTCCCATCACTCAGCCTGTTGGCTAGAGCATTTAAAAATGTATTTTTTTATAAACTTTTTTTCATTGATACATGACAGTACCCAGACCCCCATAATCATTGTATGCCTAATTACTTGCATATACGCCTTCAAAATGGACACTTTTGATTTTTCATGTTCGGGTTCCATAGATTTCAATGGGGTTCATTATTCGGTTCCGAACTTTCATGATGTTCAAAAGTTCTGGTGCAAACCAAACAGGAGGTCATTCGGCCCATCCCTAGCTTTGCCAATAAAACCTGGAAGCTGATTGGTTTCTATGCAGAGCTGCGCCATATTTTTCACTCTCCAGCTTTAGTAAATCAACCCCAGTGTTCTAAATGAGGTCTAACTAAAGATCTATATAGGGGAATCAGGACATCTGCTGCTGGTGCTCCCTCTATGATGCATCCCAGAATTGTATTTACTTTTCCCACTGCATGCCACACTGTTTGCTCATTTTGCAATCATCTGAAATCAATACCCCCAAATCTTCTTCCTCTGCAGTGCTGCTCATCTCAACATTTATATAAAATAAAACATTTTTTGTGTCTTAGTACTTTTAAAAAAAATGTGAAATCATTTTCACTCCATGCACAGATGAAAATTAAAACTGGCAAACCATTTTTTGTATGCTAATGTGTATATTAGCTAAATAATTAGGGATGGGCTGGAAATTTGAGTCAAATGTATGTTCAACTCGAACATCAGCTGTTCATTTGTTTGTAGAACAAACTAACATATGGGACATTTCCGTCAAATTCACCTGCCGTGAAATGCCCCATAATGCACTGTGAGATCGCAGTGCATTGATGGCTGCTGATTTGCCAAAGCAGGCACCTGACCTGAATGCTTTGGTCACAGTGCGATGTGCTGTGAGAATATGATTGGCCAAAGCAGGGTGCCTTTGGCCAATCAAGTCCACACCCCACACTATATAAGGCTGCTGCTTACACTGCGGCCATATATAGTGAATGAATGGAAATTAGGCAGGTAGTGTAATGTGTAGTCAGACAGTGTAGTATATATAATACAGTTCAGCGTATATAGTGCAGTTAGTGTAGTATATATAATACAATTCAGAATATATAGTGCAGTCAGTGTTGTATATATATATATATATATAAATACAATTCAGTGTATATATTCCAGTCAGTGTAGTATATATATTACAGTTCAAAATGTATAGTGCAGTCCGTGTAGTGTAAATATAATACATTGCAGAGTATATAGTTCAGTCAGTGTAGTATATATAATACAGTTCAGAGTATATAGTGCAGTCTGTGTAGTATATATAATACAGTTCAGAGTATATAGTGCAGTCCATGTAGCGTATATAATATAGTGGAGAGTATATAGTGCAGTCAGTCATACAGTATATAATACAGTGGAGAGTATATAGTTGATGGGGATTTTGGGGGCAAGTGATTTGTCAGGTGAATGGCTGGTTTTAGCACTTATATCATCCCAACATTAGGAGGAAACACACACAATATTGGTATAATGTTCAGCGCTAAACCATCTGGTGAAAAAGATTAAAGTTTAAAATTTTAAAGAAAAGGCATGCATCTGCATGCTGATACATGAAGGTGCAACCATGTGAATGGTGAGTGAATTGAAAGTTCTGGGGGGGTGAACCCCTAAAAATTTGTCTGCTTCATGAGGCTGCTTCAGGTGCAGGCTGGGGAACCCGATCACTGTGAACAAAGGGAAAGGAAAAGGAGGAGAGAGAAGCGCCAAGCCAATCTTTTAAACAGCTTAGGAATTTATTCAGTATATAAGTATAAAACAACACTAAAAACTTGCGTGAAAAATGTTGCAGCACTTGCAGAGTGCAAGAGCAGGTGGGAGCTTCCACGTACAGTGTCACAGGAGCACAGTAGGACCACCGAAAAGTCTGTATTGAGGGATCCACGAGCGCCGTGTTTTAGCAGCTGGAGCCTCAATAAGCCTCATGGAAACGTTGGCTGTGTGTTTCTGGGTGGGAGTGGTCCAGGGCTGTCAAACTGGGGATCCGCCTACGCTCTGTCTGGCCAATCAGAATGCATTTCAAAGGCACGGCCTCACCTTCTTCATCAGCTGTGCTCCTGTGATACTGCACGTTGAAGCTCCCACCCACTCTAGCACTCTGCAAGTGCTCCAACATTTTTCACGCAAGTTTTTAGTGTTGTTTTATACTTATATACTGAATAAATTCCTAAGCTGTTTAAAGGATTGGCTTGGCGCTTCTCTCTCCTACTTTTGCTTTCCTTTTATATCATCCCAACACCATGCTTGATATGGTGTCAGGATGATCAAACCATATTATTTCTATTACTACATTGTAATAATGAAATAGTTCAACTCACCATAATGCATAATCTTTGGGAATAGGGATGGGCCCGGTGCTCGATGCAAACCCATGTTCGCATCGAGCACCGGGTGTTCGCTCGCTCGGCGAGCCCAAAACTATTTTGGCCGCTCGCATCACGTTCGTGTGATGCGAGCGGCCCCGCAATGCATTGCGGCCGGCGCGGCCGGCGCACTGCATTGCTGGCTGATGATTGGCCAAGCATGCACTGTGACCCCGCATGCTTGGCCAATCACAGCGCCGGAAACTCGAAGAGCCATAATTGGCTACAGGCAGGACGCCTGTAGCCAATTACAGCTCAGGGGCTTTAGTACACGCCCCCCCCTATAAAAGGCCGCCACGCCGTCTGCGCCGGTCACATGCTGTTCCGGCGTAGATAGAGCAGGATAGTTCTGTGACACTCTGCTGGATTTAGTTAGTTAGAGAGATTTACTTAGAGAGATTGAGTTAGATAGATTCATTTAGAAAGATTGATTTAGAAAGAGGGGCTTGTAGTGTGTTCGTGGCAGGCAGGCAGAGCTCCTATATTTTGTTCCCAGAAGCACCTATAGGACTTGTAGTGTGTTCGTGGCAGGCAGGCAGAGCTCCTATATTTTGTTCCCAGAAGCACCTATAGGACTTGTAGTGTGTTCGTGGCAGGCAGGCAGAGCTCCTATATTTTGTTCCCAGAAGCACCTATAGGACTTGTAGTGTGTTCGTGGCAGGCAGGCAGAGCTCCTATATTTTGTTCCCAGAAGCACCTATAGGACTTGTAGTGTGTTCGTGGCAGGCAGGCAGAGCTCCTATATTTTGTTCCCAGAAGCACCTATAGGACTTGAAGTGTGTTAGTCCCATCACACAGAGAACATATATTTTGTTCCCAGAAGCACCTATAGGACTTGAAGTGTGTTAGTCCCATCACACAGAGATCATATATTTTGTTCCCAGAAGAACTTATAGGACTTGAAGTGTGTTAGTCCCATCACACAGACCTATATTTTCTTCCCAGAAGCACCTATAGGACTTGAAGTGTGTTAGTCCCATCACACAGAGATCATATATTTTGTTCCCAGAAGCACCTATAGGACTTGAAGTGTGTTAGTCCCATCACACAGAGATCATATATTTTGTTCCCAGAAGCACCTATAGGACTTGAAGTGTGTTAGTCCCATCACACAGACCTATATTTTCTTCCCAGAAGCACCTATAGGACTTGAAGTGTGCTAGTCCCATCACACAGAGATCATATATTTTGTTCCCAGAAGCACCTATAGGACTTGAAGTGTGTTAGTCCCATCACACATAGATCATATATTTTGTTCCCAGAAGCACCTATAGGACTTGAAGTGTGTTAGTCCCATCACACAGACCTATATTTTCTTCCCAGAAGCACCTATAGGACTTGAAGTGTGTTAGTCCCATCACACAGAGATCATATATTTTGTTCCCAGAAGCACCTATAGGACTTGAAGTGTGTTAGTCCCATCACACAGAGATCATATATTTTGTTCCCAGAAGCACCTATAGGACTTGAAGTGTGTTAGTCCCATCACACAGACCTATATTTTCTTCCCAGAAGCACCTATAGGACTTGAAGTGTGTTAGTCCCATCACACAGAGATCATATATTTTGTTCCCAGAAGCACCTATAGGACTTGAAGTGTGTTAGTCCCATCACACAGAGATCACAGAGATCATATATTTTGTTCCCAGAAGCACCTATAGGACTTGAAGTGTGTTAGTCCCATCACACAGACCTATATTTTCTTCCCAGAAGCACCTATAGGACTTGAAGTGTGTTAGTCCCATCACACAGAGATCATATATTTTGTTCCCAGAAGCACCTATAGGACTTGAAGTGTGTTAGTCCCATCACACAGAGATCATATATTTTGTTCCCAGAAGCACCTATAGGACTTGAAGTGTGTTAGTCCCATCACACAGACCTATATTTTCTTCCCAGAAGCACCTATAGGACTTGAAGTGTGTTAGTCCCATCACACAGAGATCATATATTTTGTTCCCAGAAGCACCTATAGGACTTGAAGTGTGTTAGTCCCATCACACAGAGATCATATATTTTTTTCCCAGAAGCACCTATAGGACTTGAAGTGTGTTAGTCCCATCACACAGACCTATATTTTCTTCCCAGAAGCACCTATAGGACTTGAAGTGTGTTAGTCCCATCACACAGACCTATATTTTCTTCCCAGAAGCACCCATAGGACTTGAAGTGTGTTAGTCCCATCACACAGAGATCCTATATTTTGTTCCCAGAAGCACCTATAGGACTTGAAGTGTGTTAGTCCCATCACAGAGACCTATATTTTCTTCCCAGAAGCACCCATAGGACTTGAAGTGTGTTAGTCCCATCACACAGAGATCATATATTTTGTTCCCAGAAGCACCTATAGGACTTGAAGTGTGTTAGTCCCATCACACAGACCTATATTTTCTTCCCAGAAGCACCTATAGGACTTGAAGTGTGTTAGTCCCATCACACAGAGATCATATATTTTGTTCCCAGAAGCACCTATAGGACTTGAAGTGTGTTAGTCCCATCACACACAGAGATCATATATTTTGTTCCCAGAAGCACCTATAGGACTTGAAGTGTGTTAGTCCCATCACACAGACCTATATTTTCTTCCCAGAAGCACCTATAGGACTTGAAGTGTGTTAGTCCCATCACACAGACCTATATTTTCTTCCCAGAAGCACCCATAGGACTTGAAGTGTGTTAGTCCCATCACACAGAGATCCTATATTTTGTTCCCAGAAGCACCTATAGGACTTGAAGTGTGTTAGTCCCATCACACAGACCTATATTTTCTTCCCAGAAGCACCTATAGGACTTGAAGTGTGCTAGTCCCATCACACAGAGATCATATATTTTGTTCCCAGAAGCACCTATAGGACTTGAAGTGTGTTAGTCCCATCACACATAGATCATATATTTTGTTCCCAGAAGCACCTATAGGACTTGAAGTGTGTTAGTCCCATCACACAGACCTATATTTTCTTCCCAGAAGCACCTATAGGACTTGAAGTGTGTTAGTCCCATCACACAGAGATCATATATTTTGTTCCCAGAAGCACCTATAGGACTTGAAGTGTGTTAGTCCCATCACACAGAGATCATATATTTTGTTCCCAGAAGCACCTATAGGACTTGAAGTGTGTTAGCCCATCACACAGACCTATATTTTTCTTCCCAGAAGCACCTATAGGACTTGAAGTGTGTTAGTCCCATCACACAGAGTTCATATATTTTGTTCCCAGAAGCACCTATAGGACTTGAAGTGTGTTAGTCCCATCACACAGAGATCATATATTTTGTTCCCAGAAGCACCTATAGGACTTGAAGTGTGTTAGTCCCATCACACAGACCTATATTTTCTTCCCAGAAGCACCTATAGGACTTGAAGTGTGTTAGTCCCATCACACAGAGATCATATATTTTGTTCCCAGAAGCACCTATAGGACTTGAAGTGTGTTAGTCCCATCACACAGAGATCATATATTTTGTTCCCAGAAGCACCTATAGGACTTGAAGTGTGTTAGTCCCATCACACAGACCTATATTTTCTTCCCAGAAGCACCTATAGGACTTGAAGTGTGTTAGTCCCATCACACAGAGATCATATATTTTGTTCCCAGAAGCACCTATAGGACTTGAAGTGTGTTAGTCCCATCACACAGAGATCATATATTTTCTTACCAGAAGCACCTATAGGACTTGAAGTGTGTTAGTCCCATCACACAGACCTATATTTTCTTCCCAGAAGCACCTATAGGACTTGAAGTGTGTTAGTCCCATCACACAGACCTATATTTTCTTCCCAGAAGCACCCATAGGACTTGAAGTGTGTTAGTCCCATCACACAGAGATCCTATATTTTGTTCCCAGAAGCACCTATAGGACTTGAAGTGTGTTAGTCCCATCACACAGACCTATATTTTCTTCCCAGAAGCACCCATAGGACTTGAAGTGTGTTAGTCCCATCACACAGAGATCATATATTTTGTTCCCAGAAGCACCTATAGGACTTGAAGTGTGTTAGTCCCATCACACAGACCTATATTTTCTTCCCAGAAGCACCTATAGGACTTGAAGTGTGTTAGTCCCATCACACAGAGATCATATATTTTGTTCCCAGAAGCACCTATAGGACTTGAAGTATGTTAGTCCCATCACACAGAGATCATATATTTTGTTCCCAGAAGCACCTATAGGACTTGAAGTGTGTTAGTCCCATCACACAGACCTATATTTTCTTCCCAGAAGCACCTATAGGACTTGAAGTGTGTTAGTCCCATCACACAGACCTATATTTTCTTCCCAGAAGCACCCATAGGACTTGAAGTGTGTTAGTCCCATCACACAGAGATCCTATATTTTGTTCCCAGAAGCACCTATAGGACTTGAAGTGTGTTAGTCCCATCACACAGACCTATATTTTCTTCCCAGAAGCACCCATAGGACTTGAAGTGTGTTAGTCCCATCACACAGAGATCATATATTTTGTTCCCAGAAGCACCTATAGGACTTGAAGTGTGTTAGTCCCATCACACAGACCTATATTTTCTTCCCAGAAGCACCTATAGGACTTGAAGTGTGTTAGTCCCATTACACAGACCTATATTTTCTTCCCAGAAGCACCCATAGGACTTGAAGTGTGTTAGTCCCATCACACAGAGATCATATATTTTGTTCCCAGAAGCACCTAAAGGACTTGAAGTGTGTTAGTCCCATCACACAGACCTATATTTTCTTCCCAGAAGCACCCATAGGACTTGAAGTGTGTTAGTCCCATCACACAGAGATCCTATATTTTGTTCCCAGAAGCACCTATAGGACTTGAAGTGTGTTAGTCCCATCACACAGACCTATATTTTCTTCCCAGAAGCACCCATAGGACTTGAAGTGTGTTAGTCCCATCACACAGAGATCATATATTTTGTTCCCAGAAGCACCTATAGGACTTGAAGTGTGTTAGTCCCATCACACAGAGATCATATATTTTGTTCCCAGAAGCACCTAAAGGACTTGAAGTGTGTTAGTCCCATCACACAGACCTATATTTTCTTCCCAGAAGCACCTATAGGACTTGAAGTGTGTTAGTCCCATCACACAGAGATCATATATTTTGTTCCCAGAAGCACCTATATGACTTGAAGTGTGTTAGTCCCATCACACAGACCTATATTTTCTTCCCAGAAGCACCTATAGGACTTGAAGTGTGTTAGTCCCATCACACAGAGATCATATATTTTGTTCCCAGAAGCACCTATAGGACTTGAAGTGTGTTAGTCCCATCACACAGACCTATATTTTCTTCCCAGAAGCACCCATAGGACTTGAAGTGTGTTAGTCCCATCACACAGAGATCCTATATTTTGTTCCCAGAAGCACCTATAGGACTTGAAGTGTGTTAGTCCCATCACACAGACCTATATTTTCTTCCCAGAAGCACCTATAGGACTTCTAGTGTGTTAGTGGCATCACACAGAGCTCCTCTATTTTCTTTGCAGAAGCACCCATAGGACTTCTAGTGTGTTAGTGGCATCACACAGAGCTCCTATATTTTCTTCTCAGCAGCACCCACAGGACTTCTAGTGTGTTAGTGGCATCACACAGAGCTCCTCTATTTTCTTTGCAGAAGCACCCATAGGACTTCTAGTGTGTTAGTGGCATCACACAGAGCTCCTCTATTTTCTTCTCAGCAGCACCCACAGGACTTCTAGTGTGTTAGTGGCATCACACAGAGCTCCTCTATTTTCTTTGCAGAAGCACCCATAGGACTTCTAGTGTGTTAGTGGCATCACACAGAGCTCCTATATTTTCTTCTCAGCAGCACCCACAGGACTTCTAGTGTGTTAGTGGCATCACACAGAGCTCCTCTATTTTCTTCTCAGCAGCACCCACAGGACTTCTAGTGTGTTAGTGGCATCACACAGAGCTCCTCTATTTTCTTTGCAGAAGCACCCATAGGACTTCTAGTGTGTTAGTGGCATCACACAGAGCTCCTATATTTTCTTCTCAGCAGCACCCACAGGACTTCTAGTGTGTTAGTGGCATCACACAGAGCTCCTCTATTTTCTTTGCAGAAGCACCCATAGGACTTCTAGTGTGTTAGTGGCATCACACAGAACTCCTATATTTTCTTCTCAGCAGCACCCACAGGACTTCTAGTGTGTTAGTGGCATCACACAGAGCTCCTCTATTTTCTTTGCAGAAGCACCCATAGGACTTCTAGTGTGTTAGTGGCATCACACAGAGCTCCTATATTTTCTTCTCAGCAGCACCCACAGGACTTCTAGTGTGTTAGTGGCATCACACAGAGCTCCTCTATTTTCTTTGCAGAAGCACCCACAGGACTTCTAGTGTGTTAGTGGCATCACACAGAGCTCCTCTATTTTCTTTGCAGAAGCACCCATAGGACATCTAGTGTGTTATTGGCATCACACAGAGCTCCTATATTTTCTTCTCAGCAGCACCCACAGGACTTCTAGTGTGTTAGTGGCATCACACAGAGCTCCTCTGTTTTCTTTGCAGAAGCACCCACAGGACTTCTAGTGTGTTAGTGGCATCACACAGAGCTCCTCTATTTTCTTTGCAGAAGCACCCATAGGACTTCTAGTGTGTTAGTGGCATCACACAGAGCTCCTCTATTTTCTTTGCAGAAGCACCCACAGGACTTCTAGTGTGTTAGTGGCATCACACAGAGCTCCTCTATTTTCTTTGCAGAAGCACCCATAGGACTTCTAGTGTGTTAGTGGCATCACACAGAGCTCCTATATTTTCTTCTCAGCAGCACCCACAGGACTTCTAGTGTGTTAGTGGCATCACACAGAGCTCCTCTATTTTCTTTGCAGAAGCACCCATAGGACTTCTAGTGTGTTAGTGGCATCACACAGAACTCCTATATTTTCTTCTCAGCAGCACCCACAGGACTTCTAGTGTGTTAGTGGCATCACACAGAGCTCCTCTATTTTCTTTGCAGAAGCACCCATAGGACTTCTAGTGTGTTAGTGGCATCACACAGAGCTCCTATATTTTCTTCTCAGCAGCACCCACAGGACTTCTAGTGTGTTAGTGGCATCACACAGAGCTCCTCTATTTTCTTTGCAGAAGCACCCACAGGACTTCTAGTGTGTTAGTGGCATCACACAGAGCTCCTCTATTTTCTTTGCAGAAGCACCCATAGGACATCTAGTGTGTTAGTGGCATCACACAGAGCTCCTATATTTTCTTCTCAGCAGCACCCACAGGACTTCTAGTGTGTTAGTGGCATCACACAGAGCTCCTCTGTTTTCTTTGCAGAAGCACCCACAGGACTTCTAGTGTGTTAGTGGCATCACACAGAGCTCCTCTATTTTCTTTGCAGAAGCACCCATAGGACTTCTAGTGTGTTAGTGGCATCACACAGAGCTCCTCTATTTTCTTTGCAGAAGCACCCACAGGACTTCTAGTGTGTTAGTGGCATCACACAGAGCTCCTCTATTTTCTTCTCAGCAGCACCCACAGGACTTCTAGTGTGTTAGTGGCATCACACAGAGCTCCTCTATTTTCTTTGCAGAAGCACCCATAAGACTTCTAGTGTGTTAGTGGCATCACACAGAGCTCCTATATTTTCTTCTCAGCAGCACCCACAGGACTTCTAGTGTGTTAGTGGCATCACACAGAGCTCCTCTATTTTCTTTGCAGAAGCATCCATAGGACTTCTAGTGTGTTAGTGGCATCACACAGAGCTCCTATATTTTCTTCTCAGCAGCACCCACAGGACTTCTAGTGTGTTAGTGGCATCACACAGAGCTCCTCTATTTTCTTTGCAGAAGCACCCACAGGACTTCTAGTGTGTTAGTGGCATCACACAGAGCTCCTCTATTTTCTTTGCAGAAGCACCCATAGGACTTCTAGTGTGTTAGTGGCATCACACAGAGCTCCTATATTTTCTTCTCAGCAGCACCCACAGGACTTCTAGTGTGTTAGTGGCATCACACAAAGCTCCTCTATTTTCTTTGCAGAAGCACCCACAGGACTTCTAGTGTGTTAGTGGCATCACACAGAGCTCCTATATTTTCTTTGCAGAAGCACCCATAGGACTTCTAGTGTGTTAGTGGCATCACACAGAGCTCCTCTATTTTCTTCTCAGCAGCACCCACAGGACTTCTAGTGTGTTAGTGGCATCACACAGAGCTCCTCTATTTTCTTTGCAGAAGCACCCATAGGACTTCTAGTGTGTTAGTGGCATCACACAGAGCTCCTATATTTTCTTCCCAGCAGCACCCACAGGACTTCTAGTGTGTTAGTGGCATCACACAGAGCTCCTCTATTTTCTTTGCAGAAGCACCCATAGGACTTCTAGTGTGTTAGTGGCATCACACAGAGCTCCTATATTTTCTTCTCAGCAGCACCCACAGGACTTCTAGTGTGTTAGTGGCATCACACAGAGCTCCTCTATTTTCTTTGCAGAAGCACCCATAGGACTTCTAGTGTGTTAGTGGCATCACACAGAGCTCCTATATTTTCTTCTCAGCAGCACCCACAGGACTTCTAGTGTGTTAGTGGCATCACACAGAGCTCCTCTATTTTCTTTGCAGAAGCACCCACAGGACTTCTAGTGTGTTAGTGGCATCACACAGAGCTCCTCTATTTTCTTTGCAGAAGCACCCATAGGACTTCTAGTGTGTTAGTGGCATCACACAGAGCTCCTATATTTTCTTCTCAGCAGCACCCACAGGACTTCTAGTGTGTTAGTGGCATCACACAGAGCTCCTCTATTTTCTTTGCAGAAGCACCCACAGGACTTCTAGTGTGTTAGTGGCATCACACAGAGCTCCTCTATTTTCTTTGCAGAAGCACCCGTAGGACTTCTAGTGTGTTAGTGGCATCACACAGAGCTCCTATATATTCTTCTCAGCAGCACCCACAGGACTACCGACTACAATGGCTGGAAGACCGCCAAGGGGAGGCAGAGCGTGCAGAGCCAAGAACACAGGGCAGGCAGGCTCTGTTTCTAGTGGACGTGGCCGTGGCCGTGGACGTGGTCGTGCATCGTCATCAGCACGTGGCCATGGAACACGCGCGTCTTTGTTTTCGGCAGCTGGACATGTGGAGCCGCATCATGCTGAAGGCTTGGTAGAATGGATGACCAAGCCCTCCTCATCCTCCTCATCCTCTCTCACCCAGGCTCAGGGTACTGGCAGAGCATCATCAGCCACCCCTTCCCTAGACCCACCATGTCCTCCTGAGGAGTCCCCCGAACTCTTTGAGCACAGTGTTGGGTACATGCTCCAGGAGGATGCCCAACGATTCGAAGGCTCGGATGATGATACCCAGCTTGAGGAATCTGGCAGTACTGTTCCACCAGCTGCAGCTTACTGCCAGGTTTGCTCTAGTGGTGAAGAGGGAGGGGATGATGAGGTCACTGACTCCACGTGGGTGCCTGAAGGGAGAGAGGATGAGGAGGAGGACGAGGAGGAGGAGGATGCGGCGTCACATGTCCAACGAGGCAGGATGCCCCCTGGAGGCCAGGTAGAGGCCAGCACAGCAACTGTACAACACCGCAGAGCTCCGCCTGTGCAGGGCGCTGCCTCTGCACGTTATCAGAAAAGTTCTTTGGTGTGGGCCTTTTTTGAGACGAGTGCATCAGATCGCACCACTGCTATTTGCAATATTTGTCTCAAGCGTATCTCGCGTGGCCAAAACATCAGCCGCTTGGGCACCACAAGCATGACCAGACATATGTCGACCTGCCATGCAGCTCGTTGGCAGGCACACATAAAAGACCCACACCAAAGAACTAAGCGGACCTCTCCTTGCTCCTCATCAGCTGGGATCTCCATCCCCACTACACCTTCAGTCCTCTCTGAAAGCTGCTCTGAGAGGACTGAAGGTGTAGAATTAGGTGTGTCACAACCAAGTACTTGCAGTACACCGACGTCCGATTGCAGCAGGCAAATTTCCCTGCCCCAGCTGCTGGACCGTAGAAAGAAGTACACTCCCAGCCATCCACATGCCCAGCGGTTGAATGCTAGCTTGGCTAAATTGCTAGCACTTCAACTGCTGCCTTTTCAGTTGGTAGACTCGGCCCCCTTCCGTGAGTTTGTTCAATGTGCGGTTCCTCAGTGGCAGGTTCCCAAACGCCACTTTTTCTCACGGAAGGCGATTCCGTCTCTCTACCGGCATGTGGAGGGCAATGTCCATGCCTCGCTGGACAGGGCGGTCAGCGGTAAGGTGCATATTACCGCTGACTCATGGTCCAGCAGGCATGGACAGGGACGGTACCTTTCTTTCACGGCCCATTGGGTCACTCTATTGGCAGCTGGGAGGGATGCAGGACAAGGTGCAGTAGTGTTGGAGGTTGTTCCGCCACCACGCCTCCAAAACGCTACTACTGCTACTGGTTGTGACACACCTCTCTCCTCCACCCCCTCATCTTCTTCTTCCTCCAGTGCTCTGTCCTTGGAACCAGCGGTGCTCCGTAGGCGTACAAGGGGCTACGCAAGTACGCAAGCAAAAAGATGCCATGCCGTGCTTGCGCTGGTGTGTTTGGGGGACAGGAGCCACACTGGGCCAGAGGTTCTGGCAGCTCTGCAGGGGCAGGCCGAGAGGTGGTTGACGCCACGTCAGCTTAAGCCAGGAATGGTCGTTTCTGACAATGGCACCAACCTCCTCTCCGCCCTGCGACAGGGGCAGCTCACCCATGTGCCCTGCATGGCTCACGTCCTCAACCTGGTGGTGCAGCGGTTCTTGGGCAGGTTCCCAGGCTTACAGGATGTCCTGAGGCAGGCCAGGAAAGTCTGTGTGCATTTCCGCCGATCTTATAATGCCAGTGCTCGGCTGACTGAGCTGCAAAAGGAGCTGAACCTGCCCAAGAACCGCCTAATATGTGACATGCCCACCAGGTGGAACTCAACGTTGGCCATGCTGCAGCGACTGCACACGCAGCAGAGGGCCATCAATGAGTACCTTTGCGACTATGGCACCAGGACAGGGTCAGGGGAGCTTGGTTTTTTTTCCCCACGTCAGTGGAGCATGATCAGGGATGCATGCACTGTCCTCTCACCATTTGAGGAGGCCACGAGGATGGTGAGCAGTGACAGTGCATGCATCAGTGACACTGTCCCTCTTGTCCACCTGTTGGAGCATACGCTGCGTGGGATAATGGACAGGGCACTTGAGGCAGAACAGAGGCAGGAAGAGGAGGACTTCCTTGCCTCTCAAGGCCCCCTTTATCCGAAAGTGTTCCTTCTGTCCCACCCATCACACAGGAAGAGGATGAGGAGGAGGAGGAGGAGGAGGAGGAGGATTGTGTGAGCATGGAGGTGGAGCCTGGCACTCAGCATCAGCAGCAGCAGTCTTTTAGGGATGATGTACAGTCCCAACAAACCAGTGGACTTGTACGTGGCTGGGAGGAGGTGGCTGGCGATCATGTCATCCTCAGTGACCCAGAAGACCCCGGACCGAATGCCTCAGCTAACCTACGCTGCATGGCCTCCCTGATCCTGCAAAGCCTGCGGAAGGATCCTCGTGTTCTTCGGATCAAGGAGAGGGACCATTACTGGCTGGCCACTCTCCTTGATCCGCGGTACAAGGGTAAGGTTGCGGACCTTATCTTGCCGTCGCAGAGGGAGCAGAGGATGAGACATCTCAGGGAGGCCTTGCAGAAAGGTCTGTGCAACGCGTTCCCAGAAACTGGGAGGCTACAAACTCCTGGTCCTGGGCGACGAGTTGCTGAGGCTTCGGTCAGTAGCAGAAGGAGCGGTGGGGAAGGTGGACGTCTGACCGATGCGTTCAGACAATTTTTTAGTCCGCAGCCCCAAGGTATGATCGGTTCCAGCAACCATCGCCAGCGTCTGATATACATGGTGCAGGAATACCTTGGGGCAAGGTCAGACTTGGACACCTTTCCCACCGAAAATCCTCTGGCTTACTGGGTCCTGAGGATGGATCACTGGCCAGAGCTTGCACAGTATGCAATTGAGCTACTGGCCTGTCCTGCCTCCAGCGTTCTTTCCGAACGCACATTCAGTGCTGCTGGAGGATTTGTCACCGATCATAGGGTGCGCCTGTCCACCGCCTCGGTTGATCGACTGACCTTCATCAAAATGAATCAGTCTTGGATCACCACCAGCTACCAGGCACCTGAGGCAGATATAACCGAATAATTTTTAATATCGCATCCCTTCAAGACTGCCTATGCTGATGCTGAGTGACTGTCCTCTTATGTTCACTGACTATCCTCTTCCTCCTCCTCAATGATCCATGCCACCACACCAGTGCCTAAGGCACAATTTTTCAGCCCCTGTTTAACAGGGGCGTGTACATACAATTTTTATAAAAAAATGATTCGCAACACGTGTGACTGCTGTGCTCCAAGTACAGTATCTGTGAGGGGTTGCAGTGTTGTGGCACCAGCACCAGTGCCTAAAGCAAATTTTTCAGCCCCTGTTTAACAGGGGCGTGTACTTACAATTTTTTAAAAAAATGCTTTGCAACACGTGTGACTGCTGTGCTCCAAGTACAGTATCTGTGAGGGGTTGCAGTGTTGTGGCACCAGCACCAGTGCCTAAGGCAAATTTTTCAGCCCCTGTTTAACAGGGGCGTGTACTTACAATTTTTTAAAAAAATGCTTCGCAACACGTGTGACTGCTGTGCTCCAAGTACAGTATCTGTGAGGGGTTGCAGTGTTGTGGCACCAGCACCAGTGCCTAAGGCACAATTTTTCAGCCCCTGTTTAACAGGGGCGGGTAATTACAATTTTTTAAAAAAATGCTTCGCAACACGTGTGACTGCTGTGCTCCAAGTACAGTATCTGTGAGGGGTTGCAGTGTTGTGGCACCAGCACCAGTGCCTAAGGCACAATTTTTCAGCCCCTGTTTAACAGGGGCGGGTAATTACAATTTTTTAAAAAAATGCTTCGCAACACGTGTGACTGCTGTGCTCCAAGTACAGTATCTGTGAGGGGTTGCAGTGTTGTGGCACCAGCACCAGTGCCTAAGGCACAATTTTTCAGCCCCTGTTTAACAGGGGCGGGTAATTACAATTTTTTAAAAAAAATGCTTTGCAACACGTGTGACTGCTGTGCTCCATGTACAGTATCTGTGAGGGGTTGCAGTGTTGTGGCACCAGCACCAGTGCCTAAGGCACAATTTTTCAGCCCCTGTTTAACAGGGGCGGGTAATTACAATTTTTTAAAAAAATGCTTCGCAACACGTGTGACTGCTGTGCTCCAAGTACAGTATCTGTGAGGGGTTGCAGTGTTGTGGCACCAGCACCAGTGCCTAAGGCACAATTTTTCAGCCCCTGTTTAACAGGGGCGGGTAATTACAAATCTTGATCTAATAGTTCACAGCAGGGCCCATTCCTGCGCCCACCAAGAGTAACTATGAGGGCCTACAGTCTTGTGGCAACACCGTCCACCACCACCGCCAAAGGCCCAATTTTTCTGCCCTGTTCATCAGGTGCTTGCAATTACAAATCTTGATCTAATAACTCACAGCAGGGCCCATTCCTGCGCCCACCAAGAGTAACTATGAGGGCCTACAGTCTTGTGGCAACACCGTCCACCACCACCGCCAAAGGCCCAATTTTTCTGCCCTGTTCATCAGGTGCTTGCAATTACAAATCTTGATCTAATAACTCACAGCAGGGCCCATTCCTGCGCCCACCAAGAGTAACTGTGAGAGCTTACAGTCTTGTGGCAACACCGTCCACCACCACCACCACCCCCCCAATTTTTCTGCCCTGTTCATCAGGTGCATGCAATTACAAATCTTGATCTATTAACTCACAGCAGGGCCCATTCCTGTGCCCACCAGTCTTGTGGCTACACCAACATCTAATAGGGCAAATTTCTGCAGAGTATATACGCCAGGCCCCTACTTTCAAACATCCAACTTACAAACGACTCCTACTTGCAAATGGAAAGAGAAAACAGGAAGTGAGAGGAAATCTACCCCTAGGAAGGGAAATTCTATCCTGTTAGATTTAATTTGGGAAAAAGGTATCTCCTCTCTACTGATACTTTATCACCAATCCTTGTTTCAATTAAAACCCCACTTTTTCCAAAAACATTTGTCATTGGGACGGAAAGTTAGGTGACATGTTCTGAACAGATGTGCAAAGACAGCAAATGTTACAGGGGTGATAACCCCTCCCTATGTTCTCCAAAAAGCTTAAAAATAGATTTTTTTGGGATGGAGCTACACTTCATAATGTACCTGTTCAGATTCTACTTAAGAACAAACCTAAAGCCGCAAGTGGTTTTAAATGGCTTCTTTTTTTCCTTTACAAATGTCATTTTGTGCAAGGACAGTTCTAAACACGGGAAACACATGCCACTTCACAGGCATACTTTAGACACCCCCCAGGTACCATATTTAAAGGAAAATTTCACTTTTTTTTTTTCACTTTATGCATCATTAAAATGACTGCTCCCGAAAAAACGTTAGTTTTTAAAAGTTCTTTTTGCATTGATATATGTCCCCTGGGGCAGGACCCGGGTCCCCAAACCTGTTTTATGACATTAACATGCATATTGGCCGTTGTAATTAGCACTTTTGATTTCGAACGTTCGCGTCCATTATAACGTATAGGGTTCGAAAATTCGCGCGAACTTTCGGTCGGTTCGAAGGTTCTGGTGCGAACCGAACCCGGGGGTGTTCGGCTCATCCCTATTTGGGAACCATGAGCTTGTTACTTGCCACCAGATACAGCGTGCTTCTGTCGCCTGCCACCAGATGCAGCGTGCCACATCACCTTCCCCCAGATGCAGCGTGCCACCATCGCCTGCCACCAGATGCAGCGTACCACTGTCGCATGCTATCAGATGCAGCAGGCCACCATCACCTGCCACTAGATGCAGTGTGCCACTGTTGCCTGCCACCAGATGCAGCAGGCCAATGTCGCCTGCCACCTGATGCAGCACGCCACTGTCGCCTGCCACCAGATGCAGCGTGTCATGTTCCACTGTTGCCTGCCGCCAGATGCAGTGTGTCACTTGCCACCGTTATCTGCCGCCAGATGCAGTGTGTCACTTGCCACCATAACCTGCCATCAGATGCAGTGCCACTTGCCACCCATAGCCTGCCACCAGATGCCGTGTCACTTTCCACCCATAGCCTGCCACCAGATGCAGTGTCATTTGCCACCTGCAGCCTGCCACCAGTCCGACAAACAGGAGCCCTGGGAAAGTGAACGTCCTCCCGCCTCTGGCTGCTGATGTGGCTCCTCCCAGTGGCAGTACGTAGAGCATGCGCCCTGGGAAAGTGAACGTCCTCCCGCCTCTGGCTGCTGATGTGGCTCCTCCCAGTGGCAGTACGTAGAGCATGCTGAAGCGGGCCCAGAGAACATAGAGGAGGTGGATGGGTAGCAGTGGCTTCGCTAGGGTTGATGTCACCCCACCAGTGCGGTAAAACATGGTGTCACCCCCGCCAAGTATAAAACAGGAAAATGGGAAGGTTGGCAACTGTGTTCACAAAGATATAATGCCACATGCAGAAACTATAAACTAAAGGAATGAGTACCCCTAAACTGACTTTAAAGGCATTAATATCTATACAAATTTTTTTTTGAAAGAGTGTTTATAGTATTACAAAATATTTATTTCACAAAACACTTTAAAAGCATGGTCACTTAAGACAAATGGTTGGAATTTATACAAACTGTGCAGAAAGCACCAATGTAGGCGCACACGGTCAAATGTGATCCTTAACCCGACACATTTCAAATAAATTCTTTCCTCAGGGGTTTTCTCCAGGAAACACACGTGTGCATCTATAATATTATTAAAGATATACAATATCAATAAACATTGTTACATAAAGTACATATATATCCATAAAAAGTGTAATTTTTATATATTGGATGCACTTACATGTGCTGAAATGGTGTCACAGATGAGACATTTCATAATATAAAAAACAAAAAAAGAGATTGTGTCTCATAAAACAATTCTGATCACCCCACAGAGGTAAATGCCTCTCAGAAGGACACACATTGGGAAGCCAGGAATTATGGGCCTCCCCTTCCCAAAACAGGAATCCCCCAGGCCAGGGCGGACAGGAGCAGTGAGGCCAACAAATGGGAGGACAGTCTAGATGCAAAAGATAAATGTAAAAAGTATATATAAAGAAGTAAATATATGTGCCCTATTATTAGATCTAAAATATAAATAATGCCATGAGGATTGGTACCTGAATAGTGCGTTAATCCAAGATGGGGTCACTAGTATATATAAAGATCGTATGGTTAACCAAATCTATGTAGTAAGCAAAAATTGGCTTGAGTAAATATATGCACTGATATATCAATCAGTTAGAATATGCAGAGCAAAGTTGCTTAATTATAGTGAATAAATAAAATAACTACACATGGCAGATAGGACATTCGTTCTAAAGTTTAAAATGAATCATTACCTTCAGAGAGATTGGAAAAGCACACAGCGTCCTGACATCCAGCCACTGTGGAGCGGATGCAATGACTGGACTGCCGAGTGCTTATACCCACTTTCTGATTGCTTAATTGAGACCGCTAACTAGTGTCAGCTGTGTCATAAGTCTGCCTCACTAAAGACCTCTTGGGGTGCGTGCGCACAACTCACAGAGCTTCACTGGCGGACTGCGCATGTCCGCCGGAGTAGCAAGATGGAGGGCAGATGACCGGGATGTCCCTACACTCCAGATGCCCGCCATGGGTGGAAACCCAGGCGGGGTCTGTGTGCCAGGTGACTGTTCACTTGCCCGGAAAAAAAAGGGGAAGGGGTAAATCCCTCATGCATGACATCACGGATAATGTGGGGCTACAGAATACATATTGCAATATAACAGATTACCTCTATTCCATATTGTGTGTCCAATATGGAACACTTCATTGCCCCCTATGGGGCATGGCCAGAACTACAATAAAAAATATAAAGAGTTAGCAAATAATACACAGAGATCAAGCCATGAAGGGCACATACCTATAATAGATATGGCTGACATATGATAATTTGTAGGCAATGAAATAAGGATAGCAAACAAATGAGCAATAGCATTTGGAATTAGAAGATGTGAACAGGAGGCAATCATAATTCTATTTCTCCAAACCTCCAGATGAAAAGCCCTCTAGAAAGGGTTTGAAGCATATTGCTTCATTAAGGCCTGGTGCACATGTAGCTTTTAAGTTATGGATCCACCGTAGTTCCATTTGGAGGAGGACTCCCTCTTGGACTAGGGTGGATACGATCTAAAATCAAAAATTTGATATTAGGAAATTTTCCTCCATGTATTAATTTTGTGTGGCGACCAAGTGGTAGGTCAGGGTTGGAAATCTGCATACTCCTGATGTGTCTGTATGCACGCCTCCAAAATTGTAGCTTCGTTTTCCCAACATAAAAACAGCCACACTCACAATACAGTAGGTAAATTACACTGAATGTCTTACAGTTGGCAAAATGTTTAGGTTGAAAAGTTCTCCCTTAAATTCACTGCAAACAAGTTGATCCTTAATGGACTGAGCTCTCTTAAATGTGACTAGTGGATGTTCAGGGACAAATTGTCCAAGTATCGGATCCATAGTTAGCATATGCCAATATCTGGTCACAATAGATTTTTTTTTTTTTCATGTTGGTTGGTATATTTTATAATTATTCTTATGGTGTCAGTGTCCTTGTTAGTTTTCTGAGAATAAAGTATTTGCGATCTGGGTTTGGACTTGCCTTTTTGTAGACTCCTTTCAGGGAAGCATGTAAGTACCCCCTCTGCAGCAGGCTTTTCCGAAGTTTAATTGCCTCAGTTATGTAACTTTTGTCATCTGAACAATTACATATTGTCCTCAAATATTGACCATATAGTATGGAATCTATTAAAGTTTTTGGGTGGAAACTAGAGGTGTGCAGGATCGTGTTCCCTGCTGTTGGTTTTCTGTACAGACTGCTGCAGAGGGTCTAATTGTTCCCTCTGTAAATTGAAATATCCAAAAAGGAATACAATTGTTGTCATGTGACATAGTAAATCCTAAATTAAAATTGTATTTTTTTCAATCTCAACAAAAATAGTTCAAGTGTTTCTATAGGTCCATTCCAGATGACAGAAATGTTGTCGATGTAATGATACCACATGGAAATTTGTCTCGTGTACATCGACATGGATTCGTCTGTGAAAAGAATTTGCTCCCACTCCCCCAGATAAAGATTGGCGTATGATGGGGCACAGCAAGTCCCCATAGCCATCCCCTGTATCTGGGGGTAGTGGGACCCATTAAACATGAAACGTTATGTTCAAGATTGAACTCTAAGAGCGAGATGATAAATTCACTGTAGGCTTGTTCATGTGTAGCTTTAGTATGTAAAATATGCGTAATGGCTACTAGGCATTTGTCATGGGGGATTTAACTATATAACGTTTCCACATCTATAGTGACCAAGATGGAGTGTTCTGGGATATTGAGATTGTCAATAATTTGTAATATATGTATTGTATCTTTAACGTGTGATGGTAGAGGAGTCACACAAGATTTCAAAGATTCATAATCTAGTGTCACGTACCTTACAGCAGAGCCCGAAATGATGAGAGTGGCCTCTTGCACTGTCCCGGTCCTTGCCCCCTGGAGGTTGAGACAGGAACTGCTAGGGCAATGGAAGGGTGCAGGTGCCTGCAGGCAGAAGACTGAAGTTCGGGGACACAGGAAGCTCTGTTGAGAAGATGTAGACACAGATCACCGGACTTGTTCAGCGGAAGCCAGATCAGGATCACTTGCAGAGTCAGGAACAGGCAGAAATTGGCAACAGACTGGCAGCAGGGTACACAATCAGAAGGCAGAATCGTAGTCAGGGACAGGTAGAGGTTGTCAACAGGCTGGCAGCGGGGTGCACGATCAGAAGGCAGAGCCATAGTTATAAGTCCAAGCCAGGGTCAGTATAGGAAGTAGAGGCAGACAAGCAGACAAGGAGGATCCAAGAGAATGGTCAGAGGAAGCTGGGTTTTCAGGAACAAGGTCAATCAGGCAAAGCAGCCAACAGGAACACAGGGACAAGCTGAAGACAATCCAGCACTGACACTAGGCAGACTCTCGTTTAAATAGGGCGCCATGCATCAGGATTCGTTGATGCGTGTGTGCGTGCGTGTGTGCGCGCTAATCGCTCGTATGGGTGCGCCATTGCGCATGCCTGATCCGGACCTCACTCGTCCCTTTATAAGACTCCGCGCACGTGCATTGGTGTTAGAGGAATGGAGATTGCCAGCTGGCGCATGGGAATGAGCACTTGTTGTGGTGGTTCTCTGACATCTAGTTTGCTGGTGTTCTCACTAATAGCTCCCCTCCTGGATATTATGGGTCTACCGGGTGGGTTGAATGCTAAGTATAGTCCCCCCTCAGTACAGACCCCCTTCATTAAGTATAGACCCCCCTCCCAAAGTACAGACCCCCTCAGTATAGACCCCCTTTATTACAGATCCCCCCACTAAGTACAGACCCCCTACTAAGTACAGACCCCCTCCCTCAGTACAGACCACCCCACTAAGCACATACCCCTCATTAAGTACAAACAAAATAAGAATATCCCAGCGCCACTAAATGAATATAGCGTATACTGCTGCGAACACTGAAGGTAATGCCAAAACCCTTTAAGAAAACTGAGATAAAAATAGTGCTGCGCTGTAATAAGGTGTACTAAGATTATACACAACACAATGCAATCAGTCCATCTGGCGATTTGGAAAGATATTTCCTTTGGACACATGGTAGCGTAATGTGTTTCCTAGGTCCCCACTTCACAGCTTCATAGGCCTAATGATGTAATATTACTGTGTATAATGAAGATACATCAGCTGTGGCCATCCACCATGGACCCTCTTCTTTTGGGATGTCTTTTGGGATGTCCTCCAAGATCTGTAACATATGCTTAATATCTCTCAAATATGCTTGTGTCTTTTGCAACTCGCCAGATGGACTGTACATTTTCAAAAGATACATCGATGATGAAATGCAAAGCTATCTTGGGATATTAGTGACAAGATTACCACAATCTTGGATTTGGAGATTTTACAAGAAGAACATGGACTCACTTCCAGAACACACTTCAAGAACGTAGATAGAAATAGTTATCTGCCACTAAAGAGTTGTCACCACAAGAACTGGTTGTATAATATCCCAACTTATGCGCCTAGGACAGGATTTTACCCATAAAGTTTTGTTTATGGCTCAAGCAGAGTATGGGACACAGATTTATAGAGAAAGGTTACGATAACAAGTTTATCAGAGGAAAAATAGCAGAAGTAGCAGAAATGGACCGTAGTGAACTGATTAGGAATAAGAAAAAGCAAGAATACACAACAGACATGATACTGATCATTTTGGATTACAGTATCCAACATAAACAAGTTGAAAAAATCATTAAGTGACACTGGTGTATCTTATTGGCTGACAAGCATTTACAAGAAATACTCCCCAATTTTCCAAAATTTGTATATAGAAGAGCTCCCACCATCTGCGATAAAATTGTGAAGAATATCCCTGACCCCCCAGGAAGGGGTTTGACTTTTTTCACGGGCAAAGGATTTTATCCCTGCAAACGGTGCTTTGCGTGTGTCAAAACAAAGTGCTCTAATGATAAGAAAATTAACTTTACTTCCTACAAGTACAGGAAACACCTATGAAGTTAATGAGTTCATTTGCTGCAACACAGAGGGAGCCGTATATGCTCTGGAATGCAGCTGCAGGCTGCAGTACATAGGACGGACCAAGAGACTTTGGGGGATAGAACCCTATGTTAGGCATTGGCGAGGTAGCCATAAAGTAAGGATACTGAGCAAATTAGAATCAAAGTGGATCTTTATTTTAGACACATTCGCACCTCGCGGCCTAAATTTAGAATTTGACCTCAATTCCTTTATCAGTCATTTTTATCTATATTTTTTTATTTTTTTTTAAAGTTTTTTAAAGTTTCAAATTTGGGAATATTTGTTTTCTAAATTTTTTAAAAATGTTTTGTCTTCCTATGGGCTTGTTTCTTTCCTCTCTACAATTATCCCTATTGATATTATGGTATATGTATGAACTGACGCCATTTCCGATGCAGATTTTATGTATTTATTTCTTTTAAATTGTTTTTGGTGCCAAAAAACGATAATAATAATATGGAATACCAGGTTGCGTTCCCTCAATGTGGGGAGGGTGCTTTGGGGTGCCCCAAAACACCTTGTCCCCATGTTGATGAGGACAAGGGTCTTTTCCCGACAACCCTGGCCGGTGGTTGTCGGGGTCTGCCAGTGGGGGGCTTATCAGAATCTGGAAGGCCTCTTTAACAAGGGGACCCCCAGATCCCGGCTCCCCCTATGTGAATTGGTATCGCTACCCATTCACCAAAAAAAAGTGTCAAAATGTAAAAACCACAACAGAAGATTTTTGAGAATTCCTTTATTAAAAAAGAAAAAAAAGTGTTCCGCGATGTCCATCCATCTTCAATCACATTGTCCGATGGATCTGAAAATTTTTAAAAAATGTAAAAGCTCCGCCTCCATGGGAGGCCTCCTGGAGACTGCTGTCTTTTGGCTTTGACAGCTGTTATAGGCAAGGGTGGGGCCACTTGATGACATAACTGAGTGACCCCGTCCCCTTCTGACATCATGTGATGTCAGAGGGGATGGGGTCATCCGGCTATCTTAGCTGATGGCCCCGCCATTGCCTATATAAGAGCTGTCAAAGCGAAAAGACAGCAGTTGCCGGGAGGCCTCCCATTAATGCACCCACCCTCCATGTTGAGGGCATGTGACCTGGTATGGTTCAGGAGGGGGGCGCTGGCTCGTCCCTCCCCATCCTGACCTCCAGGCTGCATGCTCGGATAAGGGTCTGGGTGGATTTTGGGGGGTTCCCACGCCAACTTTTTTAAAAATGTTGGCATGGACTTACCCTTAAAATCCATATCAGACCCGAAGGGCCTGTTATGGACTGGGTGGTGACCCCACACAGGCAGACTAAGGGGACACCTCAGGCACAATATTTAAAGGAATATATCATTGTTATTGTTTCACTTTAAGCATTATTAAAATCACTTTCTCCTGAAAAAAACAATCGTTTTAAAAACTTTTTTTGCATTGATACATGTGTAGGGCAGTACCCGGGTCCCCATACACTTTTTATGGCAATAACTTTTTCATGTTCGTGTGCCATAGACTTTAATAGGGTTTGCATGTTCACTAGAACTTTTTTGCCTGTTCAAGGTGTTCTGGTGCGAACCAAACTAGGGGGTGTTCGGCCCGACCCTACAAATAATAGCCAAAACTTTAGATAGAGTAGGGAAGGATTTGAATTGTTGGGTTTTACAACAAACGGAGGCTCTGTTGGAGAGATTCCTTCACTTCCTCTCTGGTTAAAAGATTGCCCTCAGGATAGGAAGTGAGAGTAAATCTCCCTAACTGCAACAGAGACAGAAGTAAAAACTACTATTGCTTACTTTTTAGTGTAAAATATAACTAAAGGCAAGATGTTTTTATTTTTGAAGTATTAGAACCCCGTCAGACTTTCATTGCTGTCGGTGTCCTGTCGGTGTCCTGTTATGGAGATTTATCATGTCTGCTTGTCCTGTTTACTGCTATAACAAGAGCAAATGTGAAAAAAAAAACACATTTTGGGTTGTCACCAGAACAAGAATTAAGGTGAAATATTACAATGGGAGCACTAGTTCTGGTGACCCTGATAACAATCCGATATTCCCTTAGGCTGCTTTCACACTGGGGCGGTTTGCAGGCGCTATTGCGCTAAAAATAGCGCCTGCAAACCGACCCGAAACAGCTGTTGCTGTGTCTCCAGTGTGAAAGCCCGGAGGGCTTTCACACTGGAGCGGTGCGCTAGCAGGACGGTAAAAAAAGTCCTGCTAGCTGCATCTTTGGAGCGGTGAAGGAGCGGTGTATTCACCGCTCCTATACCGCTCCTTCCCATTGAAATAAATGGGAGACCGCGGGGATACCGCCGGCAAAGCGCCGCTGCAGCGGCGCTTTGCGGAGGTTTTTAACCCTTTTTCGGACGCTAGCGGGGGTTAAAACCACCCCGCTAGCGGCCGCATACCGCGGGTAAAACGATGGTAAAGCAGCGCTTTACCGTCCCCGCCCCGCCCCGCACCGCCCCAGTGTGAAGCCGGCCTTACTTTGGAAGGATTTTCTTTTACTTCATGTATTTGCAGTAAAACAGGAAGTAAAGGGTAATCTCCCTCTCGACACAGAAGGCAAAATAAAATAAAAAACTGGCAGGGATTATAATCCTTTTTTACTTCTTACTCTATCCAAATGAAGAACAAATATTTTGCCTTAATTTAACCACTTAAGAAACGGATAGATTTACCCCCTTACTGACCAGGCCATTTTTTGCGATAATGCACTGCGTCGATTTAACTGACAATTGCGCGGTCATGCCACATTGTACCCAAACAAAATGTATGTCCTTTTTTCCCCACAAATAGAGCTTTCTTTTGGTGGTATTTGATCACCTCTGCGGTTTTTATTTTTTGCGCTATTAACAAAAAAGCCTGATAATTTTGAAAAAAATATATATATTTTTTTACTTTTTGCTCTATATCCAAAAAAACTAAAAAAAAAAACGAATTTATTCATCAGTTTAGGCCAATATGTATTCTACTGCATATTTTTGGTAAAAAAAAAATGCAATAAGCGTATATTGATTGGTTTGTGCAACAGTTATAGCGCCTACAAAATATGGAATAGATTTATGGCATTTTATTATTATTATTTTCTTACTAGTAATGGCGGTGATCTACGATTTTTAGCGGGACTGTGACATTGCGGCAGACAAATCTGAAATTTTTTACACTTTTTTTGGGACCAGTGACATTTATACAGCGATCAGTGCTATACAAATGGACTGATTACTGTATAAATGACACTAGGGAGCGATTAAGGGGTTAAATGTGTTCCCTGGGAGGTGTTTCTAACTGTGGGGGGGGGGGGTGACTGGGAGTACAGAGAGATCGCTGTTCCTAATTACTAGGAACAGACAATCACTCTGTTCTCCCCTGACAGAATGGGGACCTGTTTGTTTACATTGACAGATCCCTGTTCTGGATCTCTGTGGAGCAATCGCTGGTGGCCGGCGGACATCGCGGCCGCCAGACATACGCATCGGCTCTGGTATACGCCCACTGTATCTATTATACCAAGCGACGCGCAGCTACATCGATTTGCGCAAAAGAGCCAACCTGCCACAGTATAACTGCAGCGGCTGGTCGACAAGTGGTTAAAGTAGAACTAAAGGCGAAACCTTTTTTTTTTTAAAGTATTGGATAGAAGGGAGAGGGATTAGAACACCTGTCAGGTCTTCATTGCTGTCTGTGTCCTTGTTAGGGAGATTCACCCTCTCTATTAGCCCTGCTTACCATTATCACTGAAAGTGAAAGAAAAATCACAAATTTTGGGTTGTCCCCAGAACAGGAATAGTGGTGATGTGCCCATGGACACTAGTTCTGGTGACCTGATTTTCTCTCACTTTCTGTTTTGGCTATGGGACAGGAGTAATAAACCTCCTTTACTCTAGCCAAAATAAAAAAAAAGGCCTTTAGTTCTACTTTAGGTAGGGAAAGGCTAGAACCTCTGTCAGATATTTATTGTTGTCTGTTTCCCTGTTACAAATTTTCACTTACTTCATGTCTGGTTAAAAGTTGTTACCAGAATAGGAAGGGGAAATCTCCCTAAATGAGCCCCAGTTAGCAGTAAAATCTGACAGGGTTCTAACCATTTATCATTCTATCCAAAACTAAACAAAAGTAATGGGTAAAGATGCACCTTAAAGCAGTGTTTAGAAGTCACATATTTATCTCACCCGAAAACTTCTTTGGTAAAGTGTGGAGAGCCTTTTGACTAATGACTATGGGCCCTTGCTTTTAAGGAAACACTAATCTTTGGGGGGTGTGTGCCTAGGGGACCCTTGGAGTGGTCTTTTGCCTCGGATACAAGTCCATGTTTCCCTAAAACACACAGACTCTGGGAACTGGAGGACCCATACACATTTTTAGGGTCTCTAGGCACAAACCAACAATGACTGCTTTAGATTGTGAGACTCAGAGCAGATGTTAATATAATCAGGTCAAGCCACCTGATGCTGGGGTTCTCCTGCTGTTGTCTGTTTATTAAAGTGTTATGTGTTTATTAAGTGTGTCTCTCCCATTGTGTGCCTCTTAGGTGTGCATTCCCATTGTTAATTGAGTTAATTGAGTCATCTATTGTTTCTGTCTGTTGGCTAATTTGGCTAACTCTTGCAAGATCCTACATGCTGGGATTAGCCTTAGGTCAACTTCATTATCTAACCAGTGTGTGATGTTTTGGGTAAATATTTGGTTTTATTGTTCATGTGATGACTGACCTACTTTTGAAGTGTATAAAAACCTATATTTCTGTTCAATAAACAGTCATTCCTTTGGAGTTTGCCCCAACATCTTGTCTGTAAACGATGCTTGAGGTAAAGGGCTGGTATTAGCTTTCAGTCTGCTGGAATGGTTTGGAGAGCAGGAGGCACTGTTTGGCGGCAGGGAGCACCCAAGCGGGCTGCCTAAGCAGTTCCACCACAATTATATTATACGTTCAAACAGTGGTGTTGATTTACTAAAACTGGCGATGGCAAAATCTGATGCAGCTTTGCATAGAAATAAATCAGCTTCCAGGTTTTTTTTTTTTTTTAAAGCTTAATTGAACAAGCTGGTTAGAAGCTGATTGGCTTCCATACACAGCTGCACCAGATTTTGCACCCCACTGTTTTTAAAATGCTCACTCCACACCAGGGGCAGACTGACAACTGATGGGGCCCCCAGGCAATAGAAGATCATGGGGCCCCCTGCGTCCCAAGCCACACCTGCACAGGGGGACATTGGGGGAGCACACAGGGAGACACTGGGGGGAGAGCACACAGGGGGACACTGTGGGGGGGGAGAGCGCACAGAGGGACACTGCGGGAGGGAGAGGGCACAGGGGGATACTGGGGGAGGGACAGGGCACACAGGGGGACACTTGGGGAGGGAGAGGGCACACAGGGGGACACTGGGGGGAGCACACATGGAGACCCTGGGAGGGGAAGGGAGCACACAGGGTGACACTGGAGGGAGCACACAGGGAGACCCTGGGAGGGCACAGGGGGACACAGGGGGACACTGGGGAGGGGGGAAGCCCACAGGGGGACACTGTGGGGGGCACACAGGGGGACACTGTGGGGGGCACACAGGGGGACACTGTGGGGGGGGCACACAGGGGGACACTGTGGGGGGTGGGGAGCACACAGGGGGACACTGTGGGGGGAGCATACAGGGGGAACACTGTGGGGGGGCACACAGGGGGACATTGTGGTGGGGGAGCACACAGGAGGACACTGTGGGGGGGAGCATACATGGGGACACTGTGGGGGGAGCACACAGGGGGACGCTGTGGGGGAAGCACACAGGGGAACACTGTGGGGGGAGAGCACACAGGGGGACACTGTGGGGGGGAGCATACAGGGAGACACTGTGGGGGGAGCACACAGGGGGACACTGTGGGGGGGAGAGCACACAGGGGGACACTGTGGGGGGGAGCGCACAGGGGGACACTGTGGGGGGAGAGCACACAGTGGGACACTGTGGGGGGAGCACACAGGGGGACACTGTGGGGGGTGCACACAGGGGGACACTGTGGGGGGCAGAGTGCACAGGGAGACCCTGGGAGGGAGAGAGGGCACAGGGGGAAACTGGGAGGGGGAAGCATACAGGGGGACACTGGAGCTGTTACTTTTAATAGAAGTAGCAGCAAGGCAGCATTGCTGGAGCGGCAGGTCATCACAGTGGAGGGTCAACATCATTTGCCAACAGTCATCGTAATTGATATGAATCAGCATCACTGAATGACGTGGTTGATGTTGGATTTACATCAAGAGACAATGGAGTTGATTAAATAAGAAAGATAGGCTTTTCACTTTTTCACGGGAATGTTTGCCTAGAGTTCAGCTTTAAGCAGTTTTGCTCACATGTCAGATTTGGTGGTGAAAAATTCTTGAAGAGCTATTCAGGCCAGCAGCAAATTTTTATTGTGGCTTCAAAGCTGTGCATTAGGGTAGATTATAATGCCACAGATAAACGAGCATGTTTCAGAAAAAGCAACAGAAAGTTACATACTGCTGAAACATACTCCTCAGGCCAGAAGAAAATGCAACCTGTCTTGGCCTCTCACAATAAATTGTACCGATTAACTGGCCACAGGTCACAGGCAGTACAGTATTTAATGTTTTCAAGTAACAAAAAGTATAGTTTCATATCACTGAATTCTACAAAGCAGGTTGGGTACAAGACTTGTTTTAACAACTTACAATTCATTGTGGTGGCAACATGGCCATACATAGCCATCCATGTAATTTTCTTGAACAAATAGGAAAAAATTATTTCTCTTTGATAATATTTGCTTTTTTAAACATGCTTTCAATAAAGATCAACTTAGAATGTATCAATGTGCCAGTGATATCTCAAAATAGAGGTTCTCTACTACATATGGGTTACGCTACCATCTACCATTTCAGTTTCCCTGTGCCAGTTGATGAATCCCTAGCCACAGGTTGCTCCATTAATGTTCTCACATTCTAAGATAAGATGAACCTACAACTGACTGGTCCACTGTCCAATAAATATATTGATGCACTGGTGATATCTTTAAATGTGCTTTGGTTGTGTTAGCTTTCTCCAACCCAACCCAACACAACACCATTACTGGTAGCCAGTTTCACAATGCCTGGTATTTGTACTGTGTATGGTAATTTTAGGTTATCATATATTATAATGAAAGGAAGTAGACATGTGCATTTCGTTTCGTTCTGAATCGAAATTCGGACAAATTTTTCATTATTCGGACATTCGGATGCATCCGAATTACCGAATTACAATAGTAACTAATTTAAAAGAATCCGAAATGTTTTGAATCGAAAAACCGCGGACGAAATTTGAATCAAATTTGAAAACTAATTTGAAATCTATTCGACTCGAATTCGAAATCTATTCGACTCGAATTCGAAATCTATTCGACTCGAATTCGAAATCTATTCGACTTAAATTTTAAAACAAATTCTAATCGAATTAGAAAAAATATAAATTGATTTCTAAAAAAGAATACAATAAAATAAAAAACAATAGAATAGAAATAAAAGTATAGTAAAGAATAGAATAGAATTGTATAGAATGTAATAAAATACAATAGAATATGACCGTCTTCTGAAATTCTAATTTCGAATAGTATAAATTTGAATTCGAGAATAGATTGGAAAATAACAAATATCAAAACTTTTGAAACTAAAATTGTCAGGAAAACCTTCAGTTTAGCGCTGTGCGCCGAGTACCTGTGCGCATGCGCGGCAGAACGGCACTCCGTCGCATGCGCATTCGCGGCTCGGCGCTCCGACGCACGCGCATGCGCACTAGCGCACGCCTGAGCGTCCCAGTGCGTGGCAGCGTCACATGACCACTCACACCGCCCATTTAAGGAAGTGCTTGAGACCAGTCCAGCGCTGGCTTGTCTTCAGCTTCCTGCCAAAGCTCTGTTCCTGTTTCCTGTATACTGATTGCCTGATTTGACCCGGATTCTGCCTTTGACCTTGCTGCCTTCTCCTGCCCTTGACCTCTGGACTGTGTACTGGACTTACCTGCTTGCTTGCCTCTGGCCCCTTTGATACCTCTGCTTGTGACCCGGATTTGCCTCTGTCTCCTGCCCTGTGATCTCTGCCTGTGACCCGGACCCGCTTGCCTTGACCCTGGCACCTGCACCTGTGTTTTGGACCTACCAGCATCTCCCTGTTCCAGAACTTGGCTCCTCCTCCAGTCCCTATCCTCTGGTTGGGTAGCCTGTGCCTCTTTGTGCCATTCACCCCCTGTCTCACCTCCAGGGGGCGGACTGCGCTCAGTTGCAAGGGTGAACCACTCTTGGCATCTCGGCCTTGGTAAGTACTCTCCTGATAAAAATAATTTATATTATATTTTATTCTATGCAGTTCTGTTGTTTTTCTATTTGAATTTTTTCTATTATTTTATATTCTATTCTAATATGAAATCATTCTATACTAAATTCTAATTTCGGAAGATGGTATATATATATAAATATATATAAATATATATATATATATATATATATATATATATATATATATATATATATATATATATATATATATATATATATATATATATTTTTTTTTTTTTATTCTATCCTATTTCTATCTATTCCTTTTCTTCTCTATTCTAATCTTTTCTATTCAAATTTGAATTCATTCTATTTGAATTTCAAATTTCAGAAGATGGTTATATAGATATAAATATTATATATATATATATATAAATATAAATATATAACCATGTTCCGACATTCAAATTTCATATAGATTGAATTTGAATTTGAATAGAAAAGATTAGATTAGAAATAGAAAATAAACTAGAAAAACAATAGAACAGATATGATATTTTATTCTATTCTGTTCTATTGTTTTTCTATTCTATTCTAATCTTTTCTATTCAAATTTGAATTAATTCTATATGAATTTCTAATTTCAGAAGATGGTTATATATATAAATATTATATTTATATAATATATAAATATATAAATCCATTTTCCAAAATTAAAATTTCATATAGAATGAAATCGAATTTGAATAGAAAAGATTAGACTAGAATAGAAAATAAGAGAAAAGAATAGCCTAGAAAAACAATAGAACAGAATAGAAATAAAATACACTAAATATATATTATATTTTATCCTATTCTATAGTTTTTGTAGTCTATTCTTTTCTATTATTTCCTATTCTAATCTTCTCAATTCAAATTCCAATTCATTCTATATGAAAATTCAAATTTCAGAAGCCATCTTCCTAAATTCGAATTTCGTATAGAATGAATTCAAATTTGAATAGAAAAGTTTAGAATAGAATAGAAAAGAATAGCATAGAAAACAACGGAACAGAATAGAAAAAATATATATATATATATATATATATATATATATATATATATATATACACACACACACACACAATATCTTTCAAAATTCGAATTTCATATAGACTGAAATCAAATTTGAACAGAAAAGATTAGAATAGAATAGAAAATCATAGAAAAGAATAGCACAGAAAAACAATAGAACAGAATAGAAAAAAATATAATATATATATATATATATATATATATATATATATATATATATATATTATATTTTATTCTATTCTGTTCTATTGTTTTTTTTCTAGTCTATTCTTTTCTATTATTTTCTATTCTAATCTTTTCTTGTTCAATATTTTTTATTGAGTTTAATAATATAACAGAACATGTCTCATAACATGGGTAATAAAAATAAGCAACATATTTATCATCAATTATTGAGTACACAAGATAGATATTTGAAATTTTTTTAATTAAGAAGCATAGAGATCAAATAGTATAATAAGGTAGGTATGAAATAAAAATAATATCATAGTTATATGAGAAAGGAACACCCGACCACCCCTAATGGGCTCAAACTGTAAGCGGGCAGAGGCCTAACTAGTCAAAAACGGAGATGTAATATCGCCTTATTATATTATATAACATAAGGCAAATAATATAAAAGTATAATCATGTAACCCTTTCCCTAGTAGACAAAAGAATACCATGACCAAAACCGTAGGGAAAGTTATGAAGATCAAATCATCAAGGTAAGAGGAAATCTCTATGCTAGGGAGAATTAAGTCAGCACTTGAAACAATATTGTAACCCAATATTATCCTTAACATAGCAATAAGTGGGGAGAAAGGAGACATGTGAGTAAAAATGAATGAGAAAGGAAGAAGAAAGGAAAAGGAAGAAAGGAAAGAGAGAGAAGAAAAGAAGCAGAGTTGTCTCGAGGTGGTGACCCGGTACTTATCATATGAAAATGTTACAGAAAAAGAAATAAGACACAAGGATTTTAATATGGTAACAATAGTGACTGGTCAAAGTCAGAAGGAAAGAAATGAGTAACCCAGGGTTGCCAAATCATACGAAATTTGTTAATGGTATTGTCTTCAATAGCTGTCATTTTAGCAAAAATTAGAGCTTTATTTAATCTGTGTTTGGCCTCTGCCACTATTAAAGTTTTTGTTTTCCAAGCCTTGGCTATGGTTTGTTTGGCCGGCGTGGAAATATGTATAAGCAATTTGAATTGTACACGGGTGAGTACGTCTGGTTTAAGATTTAAGAGCGCAATAGCTGGATACGGCGCAACATAGGTATCTAATGCTTTGGAGGCTATTGTGAAAATATTATTCCAAAATTCTTGCGCCACTGGACAATCCCACCACATGTGTAGATGAGTACCAGGGGAAGAGCATCCTCTAAAACAATTATTGGGATAGGAAGGAGAGAATTTTGCTATTCTCGCTGGTACTAAATACCAACATGCCAGAACTTTGAAGTTGGTTTCTAAGGCGTAACAATTAGGAGATGATGATTTAGTAGCTAACCAAATGTTAGACCAGTCATTGTTGTCAAATGTATGACCCATATCTTGTGCCCATTTAACAGTATATGGTGGGAATATTTCAGTAGGAGTAGTGATAAAAGTTTGATACATACATGAAATTAAACCTTTAATGTGTGGATCACTCAAACAGATGTGTTCGAAATGAGACAATTTACTAGATGTTACATCTGACCTAATGAAAGGCATATAGAAGTTCTTAATTTGCAGGTAACGGAATATCTCGTTATTCAGAAGTCCATAAGTAGTACATAAGCTAGGAAACGTTTGAATGCCATCCGTGGATAGCAATTTATATAGTCTCGTCAAGTTAACAGATGACCAAGCTGAAAAAGATTTGGGAAATTTCCGGACAGGATAAAAAGCTGGGTTCCCTAGAAAGGAAAGAAGTGGATTATGTGCCAATAGGAATTTATAGGGGCTACCAAATTTGTCCCAGACAGCCAATGAGTGTTTTGTGATAGGGTTAGACAAATTGGATTATTCTAATCTTTTCTATTCAAATTCGAATTCATTCTATACGAAATTCGAATTTCAGAAGCCATCTTCCAAAATTCGAATTTAGTATAGAATGAATTCAAATTCGAATAGAAAAGTTTAGAATAGAATAGAAAAGAATAGCATGGAAAAACAATGGAACAGAAAAGAAAAAAATATAATATATATAACATCTTCCGAAAAATGAATTTCATATAGAATGAATTTGAATTTGAATAGAAAAGATTAGAATAGAATAGAAACTAATAGAAAAGAAAACCATAGAAAGACAATAGAACAGAATAGAATAAAATACAATATACAGTGGTGTGAAAAAGTGTTTGCCCCCTTCCTCATTTCCTCACTTAAGTGTTTCGGAACATCAAACCAATTTAAACAATAGTCAAGGACAACACAAGTAAACACAAAATGCAATTTGTAAATGAAGGTGTTTATTATTAAAGGTGAAAAAAAATCCAAACCATCATGGCCCTGTGTGAAAAAGTGATTGCCCCCTAAACCTAATAACTGGTTGGGCCACCCTTAGCAGCAACAACTGCAACCAAGCGTTTGCGATAACGTGCAATGAGGCTTTTACAGCGTCCTGGAGGAATTTTGGCCCACTCATCTTTGCAGAATTGTCCTAATTCAGTTACATTAGAGGGTTTTCGAGCATGAGCGGCCTTTTTAAGGTCATACCACAACATCTCAATAGGATTCAGGTCAGGACTTTGGCTAGGCCACTCCAAAGTCTTCATTTTGTTTTTCTTCAGCCATTCGGTGGTGGACTTGCTGGTGTGTTTAGGATCATTGTCCTGCTGCAGAAACCAAGTTCGTTTCAGCTTGAGTACACGAACAGATGGTCGGACATTCTCCTTCAGGATCTCTTGGTAGACAGCAGAATTCATAGTTCCTTTTATCACGGCAAGTCTTCCAGGTCCTGAAGCAGCAAAACAGCCCCAGACCATCACACTACCACCACCATATTTTACTGTTGGTATAATGTTCTTTTTCTGAAATGCAGTGTTCCTTCTACGCCAGATATACTTGGACACACACCTTCCAAAGAGTTCCACTTTTGTCTCATCGGTCCACAGAATGTTGTCCCAAAAGTCTTGGGGATCATCAAGATGTGTTGTGGAGAAATTGAGACGAGCTTTGATGTTCTTTTTGCTCAGCAGTGGTTTTCTCCTTGGAACTCTGCCATGCAGGCCATTTTTGCCCAGTCTTTTCCTGATGGTGGAGGCATGAACGCTGACCTTAACTGAGGCAAGTGAGGCCTGCAGTTCCTTGGACGTTGTTGTGGGGTCTTTTGTGACCTCTTGGATGAGTCGTCGCTGCGCTCTTGGGGTAATTTTGGGCGGCCGGCCACTCCTGGGAAGGTTCACCACTGTTCCATGTCTTCGCCATTTGTGGATAATGGCTCTCACTGTGGTTCGCTGGATTCCCAAAGCTTTGGAAATGGCCTTATAACCCTTTCCAGACTGATAGATCTCAATTACTTTCTTTCTCAATTGTTCCTGAATTTCTTTGGGTCTCGGCATGATGTGTAGCTTTTAAGGATCTTCTGGTGGACCTTACTGTGTCAAGCAGCTCCTATTTAAGTGATGCCTTGATTGTGAACAGGTGTGGCAATAATCAGGCCTGGGTGCGGCTAGAGAAATTGAACTCAGGTGTGGACAACCACAGTTATAGTATGTTTTAACAAGGGGGGCAATCACTTTTTCACACCACTGTATATATATATATATATATATATATGTATATATTATATTTTATTCTATTGTTTTTCTAGTCTATTCTTTTCTATTCTTTTCTATTCTAATCTTTTCTATTCAAATTCAAATTTATTCTATACAAAATCCAAAATTCAGAAGCCATCTTCCGAAATTTGAATTTCGTATAGAATGAATTCAAATTTGAATAGAAAAGTTTAGAATAGAATAGAAAAGAATAGCATAGAAAAACAATGGAGCAGAATAGAAAAAAGATATCATATATATATATATATATCACACCTTCCTCATTTCTTATTCTATTCTGTTCTATTGTTTTTCTATGCTATTCTTTTCTATTATTTTCTATTCTATTCTAATCTTCAGTCTATATGAAATTCGAATTTCAGAAGATGTTTTATGTATATATATATATATATATATATATCATTTTGTTCTATTCTGTTCTATTGTTTTTCTAGTCTATTCTTTTCTACTCTATTCTAATCTTTTCTATTCAAATTTGAATTCATTTTATACGGAATTCAAATTTCAGAAGATGGGTTTATATATATATATATATATATATATATATATATATATACGTACGTATATATACATATATATATATATATATATATATATATATATATATATATACATATATATATACATATATATATATATATATATTATATTTTTTTTTATGCTGGTCTATTGTTTTTCTATGCTATTCCTTTCTATTATTTTCTATTCTAATCTTTTCTATTTGAATGCAAATTCATTCTATACGAAATTCGAATTTCGGAAAATGGTTATATAGAAATAGAATGAAATAGTTATTTTTTTTCAAATTCGGTTAAATTTTTTTCGAATGCGGTACAATTTTTTCGAATTTGATAGTTTTTTTTCGAATGCGGGCAAATTTTTCGAATTCGAATACGAAACTAAACAAATCCCGAAAAGAAATGTAACGAATGCAACGAATTTGCTTAAACAAATTTAATTAAATAACGAATCGAAACAAAACTAAACTAAACAATTTTTTTCATCTTGCACATGTCTAAAAGGAGGATCCAAGTGGTACATGAACAGAGAAGCAGAATGTAGATGTTGAACTGTAGAAATAAAATCATTTATTCAGGCAGCTTCATACAAATTAAGTTGAAATAGGGTTCTATGTATTATGTATGCAAGAGTACAGTTAGCCTAAAGAAGCTTGAGGGGTAGTGAAGTGGAAAGGGCACTTCTTTTGATGTGAGCTGATCTGATTCAGATCTCAGTGTCAGATTTGTGACCTTGGCCAAGTTACTATTTCTCAAGATTAAATAAACGTCTTTTTTTTTTCTTATTAAAAGCCTGTCTTATTTTTCACCCATGTCACTGGAAGAGAAAAACCCAAGGATGTGATATTTTACAGCTCAAGAATTTCAAATATCATCAATGCATAGTAGGCATTTTCAAGCAGTGTGTCTGTGGATATGTCAGTGCAGAATTTCTGATGAAATCATACTTATTACTGAATTAAAATGTTCATGAATAGTATCTTTCAAACCTATGTTTTTTCTTTAACTGGATTTAGGTTTGCCCAGGTTGTTCATCCAGCTAATACGTTACAGTTTTTTGATGTATTTTCCAGTGACATTTCACCTTATCCACTTGTAGCTGAGAAGCTCTTTACACATAGATGGCAAAACCTTGCATCTGATCTACCCTTCTGCTTTTATTCAAACAGCTAGATGTAAATGCCCAGCGAGATCAGCTTTGCCTAAAGGATAACTAAACCCAATAACAAAAATGTAATTAATTGCAGCCTACCAGTCCTTAGATGTGGTGGCTGCATTTGTTTTCTTTTTTCAGGCTAAGAATATGTTCAACAAATGCCAAAAATACCTGTTGATCTTGCCAGAAATGCAGTGTCATTGTCATTTCCTCTGAACTGAATTGGAATCAAAACACAATGCTATCTTTCTTCTGTAAACTGCTAATCTTCCCACCCTGATGGGAGGATAAATCATTGTCACTTCCGCTGAACTGAATTGGAATCAAAACACAATGCTATCTTTCTTCTGTAAACTGCTAATCTTCCCACCCTGATGGGAGGATAAATTGAACTCAGTTTGTGTGTCACTGCCTGTTGAACTGCTCAACCCCCCCTTTTTTGGGGGATTGTGATATGATCCTTTTGGAGGATCCCTAAAAAAGAGCGAAGCTTGGGGATAGCTCCTAATGAACTAAGTGTGTTTTCTGTGTTTTCTGTACACACTGTTTGCCCCTTGACCTGAATATTTGTGCTCTCCCCTACCTTGTGCCACGTTTACTATGTTTACTAGTCATGTAATCATGACTATTATTCTGGGAGTGATTCATTTCCGGTCATTTGGTGTTCCCCATGTTGACACCCCTATTCCCCTGGGGTCTTATATTTCCCTGTCAGATTGAATTGCATCCATTTGTGTAAAATTCCTTTGGAAATGGATAAAAGACAAAGGAATAAGATAAACTGTCTAAAAGATTGCCTTCTTCCATTACTTGTCCAAATCTGGACCTAAAATGTTCTTGTAAATATAGTGTGGTCAAATTTATAAGCCTGTCGCTCACAGACAATGAATGGCCTATTGGCCTTATATCCCAGAAACTTCCTCTCATTTTTTATCATCAGATCTCAAGTACATTTCTCCAGATGTTCCTTTAATGCCTGTTTTTTCTTGTTAAAGGATTTCTGGGAGACAACAACAGCAGGTCTGCAAGTACAGGGTCTGTATTTTCCCATCAATGACATAATTGTCTTTTGTATTCACTGATCAATAAGGTCATCCTATTCTGTGTGTAGGTTTTGAGAATTTGGAAAAATCTGGACTCATCTAAAGGGGTTATATTGTTTATTCACATATTTAAATTTTTAATTGTACAAATAAATATGATTTTTACCAGTGAAAATAATTGGTGGCTTTGTTACATATATTGAAAGTTGGTATCAGTAGAGATCTGAGGAGTTTCCAGGAATACATTCCTTTATCTATGTTCTATATAAGTTTAGGATGTCAATGCCAATGAATTGTGCTGATAGACAGCCCATACATTATAAATGCAATAATTAATGTACCTATATACTGCAGCAAGTTGGATACTACTGCAATCAGAACAGAAGGCTAATATGTCATGGTGCATGTACTCTGTTTTGATACTGACTGCTCTTTACACTTGTTCCTGGATTTAATGCACAATAACAATCTGTGAGATATGGAATCTCTCTGTGAGATCCTCTCATCTACATCTTAAATTAACAGAATAATACAATACAAAGAGCAAAGGTGAACACTAATCCTTGGCAACCATTCAAATTTCACCTTCTCCACTGTAAAGCAGTTCACACTAAAAAAAAAAAATTCTGAATGGTAAAACTAAAGGCTGTAATAGGTAAGAAGCCAAGGGGAGGTGAATACTTTTGCAAGGCACTGTAAGTCCTACCTAATACGGGACTATAGTTTAAGGCATAGAGATTGAAAAAATTGGAAGGAATGGTAATGCCCAGGTAGTAAATACCTTTAGTGCTCCATTGGAAGGAAAAATTAGAACATATTTGAGTGATAGTGGTTGTCTGTAATGATATATTAAGGCCTCGGTTTTAGAAATATTCAATTTAAAGTTACTAAACTTCCCGAATCTATGGAATTCATGCATTAGAGAAGGTAGAGAGGTGTGGGGTTGTTACATATACACAAGCAGGTCATCTGCATAAAGGAAACATTTGTGGTGTAGGGGGTCTGAATGCCAACACTGGAGGCATTCTGTCTTGTAGCACAGGCCAAGTGCTCTATAACTAGGACAAAAAGTAAGGGAGACAGGGAGCAACCCGCCGGGTCCCATTTGACACATGGAATGGTTTAGAGGATGAACCATTAACCAATACAGACACAGAGGGCCGGGAATAAAGCAACAGAACCCTGGTGACATATGTCTGTCCAAGTCTAACCTGTTCCTCACATCTAGAGAGTGAAATTGTTGCCCATTCTTCTTTGCAAAATAGCTCAAGCTCTGTCAGATTGAATGGAGAGCATCTATGAACAGCAATTTTCATATCTTGCCACAGGATCTCAATTGGATTTAGGTATGGACTTTGACTGGGCCATTCTAGCACATACATATGCTTTGATATAAACCATTCCATTGTAGCTCTGGCTGTGTGTTTAGGGTCATTGTCCTGCTGGAAGGTGAACCTTCGCCCCAGTCTCAAGTCTTTTGCAGACTCTAATGCCACGTACACACGAGCGGAATGTCCAACAGAAAAAGTCAGATGGAAGCTTTTCATCCACTATTCCGATTGTGTGTATGCCTCATCAGACTTTTTTTAACGAAAATTCTGACGGACTTAGAAATGGAAAATGTTCTAAATATTTCCGATGGAACCAATTCCTATCGGGAAAACCGCTTGTCTGTATGCTGTTCCGACGGACCAAAAACGGCGCATGTTCTGAAGCAAGTACGAGAAGGAAGCTTTTGGCTACTGGATATTGAACTTCCTTTTTCTAGTCCCGTCGTATGTGTTGTAAGACACGTGTTCTTGACGGTCGGACTTTGGTGTGATCATGTGTACGCAAGACAGTTTCAGTGGAATTCTGGCGGAACTCCGTTGGAAAAACCTTCAGAGTTTATTCCGATGAGAAAACCGGTCGTGTGTACAGGGCATAAAAGGTTTTATTCTAGGATTGACCTGTATTTGGCTCCATCCAACTTCCCATAACTTCTGACCAGCAACATTATTCTGCCACCACCATGTTTCATGATGAGGATGGTGTATTCAGGGTGATGTGCAGTGTAAGTTTTCCGACACACATAGCATTTTGCTTTTAGGCCAAAAAGTTAAATTTTGGTCTCATCTGACCAGGGCACCTTCTTCCACATGTTTGCTGTGTCCCCCATATGACTTCTCGCAAACTGCAAACAGGACTTCTTATGGCTTTCTTTCACCAATGGCTTTCTTCTTGCCACTCTTCCATAAAGGCCAGATTTGTGGAGTGCACAGCTAATAGTTGTCCTGTGAACATATTCTTCCACCTGAGCTCCTCCAGAGTTACCATGGACCTCTTGGCTGCTTCTCTGATTAATGCTCTCCTTGTCTTGGTAGGTTTGCAGTTGTGCGATATTCTTTCCATTCTCGGATGATGGATTTAACAGTGCTCTGCGAGATGTTCAAAGCTTGGGATATTTTTTTATAACCTAACCTTGCTTTAAACTTCTCCACAACTTTATCACTGACCTGTCTGGTGTGTTTCTTTGGCCTTCACGATGCTGTTTGTTCACTAAGGTACTCTAACAAACCTCTGAGGGCTTCACAGAGCAGCTGTATTTATACTGAGATTAAGTTACACACAGGTGAAATCTATTTACTAATTAGGTGACTTCTGAAGGCAGTTGGTTCCACTATATTTTAGCAATATTAGGGTCACCTCCCAGGATGAAATAGGGACCACCGAAAGATGTCAATCTGTCGAGGACTCCAGATAGGAACCGTCCCTGGTCCTGGTTAGGGCCATAAACATTTGCCACTGTAAAAATAGAGGGTTGGTATTTTAATTGAAACAACCAGAGGGATTAATGAGTGAGTCCAGGACCTCTGGGTCAAAGGATTTGTGGAATGCTATTGACACCCCACTTGATTTAGCTTGTGGGTTTGTGCTGTGATACCAGGTATGATAGCATTGATTTCGGATAGCCGAAATATTGCCACTGCGGAAGTGGGTTTCCTGCAGGAGTAAGATTTTAGTCTGCGTTTTATGGAAGGGGTACAATATCTGACTCTGCGTCTCCGGGGTATTGAAGCCCCTGCAGTTAAAGGAGGAAAACATTACTGGATTACAGATCATCATGGCAATGATAATAAAGGAACAAAGAAAAATATGAGTCAAAAATTCAACCAATATAAAAGAGTAGAAAAAGAGTAGAAGAATCGGTAGAAAATAAGTAGGTGGAACCGCCCCCTCTATATAGGAAGGTGTAGATAACAAAACTGTAGGAGAGGGGATCAACCGAAAATTTAAAAATGACAGGCCGTTAGGAGGCAACAATACAATACAATACTGAATAATACATACATCCAAATGTCACTAAGCTGTCTGTATATAAGACAATGCATAGTGAGGCACTTTAGGGTGTCGTGAAAGGCACATAGGACTCCCCCCCAATCCAGGCCATCCATGTGGTTCAAAGAGAGAACAATTAACTAGGGGAAAACCTCCAAACCAAAAAGGGCCAAAAAAATGAAAACAATACAAAAAAAAGATTGAGAAAATTATCTCTATAAACATGAGCAATGACACATAGCATAATAGGCATACAATGCTGGAGCTTAATCTAACTATCCTGTAACCAAGTCCTTCACAGGGAGAAGGATATTTATCAAATTTAGCAACAAATATGGACAGTCAGTTTGCAAAGAAGGTCTTTGTGCTCAATAGTCTCCAGAATGCCACCAATCCTGATATTATTACGGCGGTTCCTATTTTTAATGTAATCTTGCTGGTACATGAGCTGCTGCAATATGACAGAAGGAATTCAGAGTCTCCTTATGTGATGGAATGGCATTACAGAGATCATCTGTGGTGTTTTCAATGTCTTCCATGCAGACCCCTAGGTCTTTTTTAAGCTCTCTAATCTTCTGCTTATATGTCATCTTAAAATGTTTAACACAATGCTCAAAGTCCTCTTTAGTGGGCAGGGAATTTATGTAAGTATAGAAGGATCACATGTGGGTTTCCATATCCTAGCCACCTCGGAGCATAGTGAAGCCTGGGAGAGGATCTGGGATCTGAATGTGGGCCGTTCAGTGCCCTTAGGGGGTGAAGAGCGGCCCAGAGTGCTCACCTACAGTGTGGCTGCCGAGTCAGAGCAGGCCGGAGAAGAAGGCGATGGCACCATCTTGAATGTCGGCTGGTGTCTGCAGGATGCTGAGGAACAGGTGAAAAGTGGGCCAAATCGCCCTCTCTGGATTTCTTAGGGTCCTTGGGTTGATTCTTGACCATCAGTGAGGTATGGAGGTGTAGGTGAGGAGAATATAACCCAGTGGAAGTCATAAGGACTGGGAACTGCAGAGGAAAACGTCCTACAGCTCCATGCGCCAAGCCATGCCCCCGTGTCAATATTTTTAAACCTGAACCTTTTATTAAAATAATACTTGGTGATAGTATCATGACTGTTCTTGATTAGGCACTTTACGTTATAGAGTGATAACACTATCTCCCTCTCTCCTGTTTGTGGTCCTACATTGTTACCATGTCACACAGGTATCTGATAGAGACCTCAAATAGTCATGCTTACTGTGCAGATATGTGTTCCACCTTTGTCACCATCTGGAAACTTGACCATAGAAATGCTATGCAGACATGGTATAAATACATGTAGACAGAAAATGACTGCAAAGAGGCTGCCAGAAATAAGCAGCAATGAGATGTACCAAACTGTGAGAAAAAAAAAGCGTGACAAAAAAATGACAAATGTTTGGCATTCACAGTGCTTTTGCAATATAATTTTCATTCAGGTAGGGTTTGCGTCTGCTTTAATATTGATCATGAATGTGTATGTCATAGCTCTTAATAACCATGACATTACAATACAGATTTAAAATAAATGTTTTCTTTCTGTTATTGAGAGCAGAAAAACAAGGAACTCAGAATCTATTATATATACAGTAGCTAAACTGAGATAACCTGACAACACAAAAATGCACCAGATGGCTGAAAAATCCCAGCAGAAAATTGTTACAAAATTGTATGACAAATTGTAAAGACTTAAAACTGCTTATGAAAAACATAAACACCAGATAGGCCTATGCAAATTCCCTAGAAAACATTAAATAAATGCTTATCATAGCATCTGTTTTAAAACAATCCTTACAGAATTAAAGGAAACCAATTTGAACAGCTATACTAACCACCATATGAAAGTGTGTGATAGTTTAGTAAGGAACTTTCAGACTTCTATATTCATGCATACACACATTGTTAAAGTAGTTCTAAAGTCTAAATGTTTTCTACTTTCGCACATTCTTTGCATTAAGGTAAAATGCCCCACTACCTGTCCTACCCCCCCCCCCCCCCTCTATGACTAAACACTTACCTGGTTCCATGTCACAGCTTCAGTGTTGTCTCCAGCTCCAGCACCACACCCCTTACGTTCTGCTTTTACAAGAGAAACTGAAGACTGTACAGCCATCAGTCAAACACATGTCAGGAGGGATAGATGGTGTCTGTATAGTATAGTGCTGTGTGTGTCTGCAGATGCACACACCCCAGCTTGGGACAGAAACGTGCACACATCATTGCTTCCTTAGCAACCAGCTTATTATAGGAAGGACCATAAGGAATGAGAAGCCAACATTCCTGGTAGGGACTGCCAGAAGAGGAGATAAGTGAGATTTCTGTGCAATATACTTGCATGAAGCAATTTTAAAAAAATGCCTTTAGTATCACTAAGCAAAACTTGTTCAATTGAAGCAACACAATCAAACTTAACTGTAATTATTTTTAAGAAAATGTAAACTGATAAAAGATTAGATGCTATGGGCTACTGAGCTTTAATCATCATCGCTGCATTTTGTTTTGTGTTCTTGAGTAAACCCTGCTTTAGATCAATTTTCTAAGATAGAAGGACTTTTGTACATATGTGTTTTGTTTCCTGGGTCTTTTAGGATTTAAATGCAGCTGAAGCCTTGTAAAAAAAAATAAAAAAAAACACTTCAGTTTTGGTTCTTTTTCAATATAACATTTAAAATTTTAATGTGATAGGGTAAAATCAGTTAAATCTTAGCAATCAAACACAATCCTTCTGAGAAAACCAGTAGAAGTTTAAAATGGATATACTGCACTACGGAGCATTTTAAACCCATGCCTTTTTCTTGTAAGCTATACAAATCACACCTTGAATGCAGATACATTGCTTGGTCTGACCAGGGTTTGATAGTGTTTTTTAAGTCCAAGGCTTTAGCTCACTCTGAAGTTTTGACTCTGAGGCCCATACATTTAGTCATATAAATGTGCTGGGCACTGCTGTAAAGCATATTGGTAATATTTTTCTGGAGTGAGAGGAATACTAGGGTTATCGTTTATGGCCAACTCTAAGCTGATGCACTGTAAAGGCTTTTAAAGAATTAGCTATGGTCAAAGGGTTTAGGTTAAGGTTTGACCTACTTGGAATCTATGTACTCAAAACAGCCTCATATTTTTTTTTTTTTACATATGATGTAAAAATCAGGGATTGTATTGCGTTTGTGTGCACTAAAATTTAATTTAGTCTGTTTTTTTTTACTGGAAATATAGGTTTGATAAACAATAGCTTAATTATCATGGAAACATTGCAACTACCAACATTTTATTCTACAGGGACTCTGCTTTCAAAAAATATTTAATGTTTTGGGGGTTTTCAGGAATCATTAGGTTAATGCATGCAATAAATAAAAGAAGTCTCTGACAGTGAAAGAGTTACACGTAATCACGTAAATTATGACTTTGACCTGGTTTTAGCTTCTTGCAGTCCCTGTATAGCAGAGCTGAAATCTGAATAGAATAGAACAATCAGCCAACCAGTTCATGTGCTCACCACCCCTAGTGTGTAATGATTGCCCCTGGCCAATTATCATTTGGCTGCACTTGAGTCAAGAGAAGGGGATGGGTCCGGTGTTGACGCAAGATGCATATACATGCCTTATCTTGAATGCAGCCAAACTATAATTGACCATCATTATACACTATGGACATTTACTATGTCTAGTAAGAAAACCCTCTGGCATATCTTTGGGTAAACAGTTGCTGTGTAAACAGTAGCATGATTGGTTGCAGTCTAGAAGAGGATTAGGATTTATTGAACCAATGTTTGACTTTGGATAGGCCCCTGAGGAAGTGGGGGGGGGGGGGGCGTTCCGTGCAACATGCACATATACACACATATACAGTATATATAGATACAGTATATACAGTATCTCACAACAGTGAGTACACCCCTCACATCTTTGTAAATATTTTATTATATCTTTTCATGTGACAACACTGAGGAAATGACACTTTGCTACAATGTAAAAGAGTGAGTGTACAGCTTGTATAACAGTGTAAATTTGCTGTCTCCTCAAAATAACTCCACACACGGCCATTCATATCTAAACCGCTGGCAACAAAAGTGAGTACACCCCTAAGTGAAAATGTCCAATTATCAATTTTCCCTCCCCGGTGTCATGTGACTCGTTAGTGTTACAAGGTCTCAGGTATGAATGGGGAGCAGGTGTGGTAAATTTGGTGTTATCAATCTCGCTCTCTCATACTGGTCAAGGGAAGTTCAACATGGCACCTAATGGCAAAAAACTCTCTGAGGATCTGAAAAAAATAGCTGCTCTACATAAATATGGCCTAGGCTATAAGAAGATTGCCAAGACCCTGAAACCTAGCTGCAGCACAGTGGCAAAGACCATACAGCGGTTTAACCACTTGCTGACCACCGCATGTACATATACGTCAGCAGGATGGCACGGCTCGGCAAATGGGCGTACAGGTACGTCCCTTTGAATTTGCCGCCATGTGGTCGCGTGCGCGCCGGCGGTGGCATGCGCGACCCTGCCGGGAGCTCTGTGGGTAGGATCTCGGGTCCCGTGGACTCGATCGCCATGGGGATACCTGTGATCATCTCACGGAGCTGAAGAACAGGGAGATGCTAATGTAAACAAGCATCTCCCCATTCTGCCTAGTGACACTGTCACTGATCATAGTTCCCTGTGATCGGGAGCTATGATCAGTGAAGTGTCATTCGTAGCCATGCCCCCTAACAGTTAGAATCACTCCCCAGGACACACTTAACCCCTCCCTAGCCCCATCGTAGTTAACCCCTTCACTGCCAGTGTCATTTTTAAAGTAATCAATGCAATTTTATAGCACTGATCGCTGTAAAAATGACAATGGTCCCAAAAATGTGTCAAAATTGTCCGATGTGTCCGCCATAATGTTGCAGTCATGATAAAAATCGCAGATCACCGCCAAAAAAAATTATTAATAAAAATGCAATAAAAAGAACCCCTATATTGTAGACCCTATAACTTTTGCGCAAACCAATGAATAAACGCTTATTATTTTTTTTAGCAAAAATATATAGAAGTATACGTATCGGCCCAAACTGAGGAAAAACTTTTTTTTTTTATATATTTTTGGGGGTTATTTATTATAGCAAAAAGTAAAAAAAATGTGTTTTTTTTCAAAATTGCCACTCTATTTTTGTTTATAGCACAAAAAATAAAAACCGCAGAGGTGATCAAATACCACCAAAAGAAAGCTCTATTTGTGGGAAAAAAAGGACGTCAATTTTGTTTGGGAGCGATGTCGCATGACCGCGCAATTGTCAGTTAAAGCGAAGCAGTGCCAAATCGCAAAAAGTGCTCTGGTCTTTGGCCAGCAAAATGGTCTGGGGCTTAAGTGGTTAACAGGAAAAGTTCCACTCAGAACAGGCCTCGCCAATGTCAACCAAAGAAAATGAGTGCACATGTTCAGCGTCACATCCAGAGGTTGTCTTTGGGAAATAGATATATGAGTGCTGCCAGCATTGCTGCAGAGGTTGAAGGGGTGGGGGGTCAGCCTGTCAGTGCTCGGACCATATGCCATGCACTGCATCAAATTTGTCTGCATGGCTGTAGCCCCAGAAGGAAGCCTCTTCTAAAGATGATGCAAAAGAAAGCCCACAAACAGTTTGCTGAAGACAAGCAGACTAAGGACATGGATTACTGGAATCATGTCCTGTGGTCTGATTAGATCAAGATAAACTTATTTGGTTCTGATGTTGTCTAGCGTGTGTGGCGGTAACCAGGTGAGGAGTATAAAGACAAGTGTGTCTTACCTACAGTCAAGCATGGTGGTGAGGCTGACATGGTCTGGGGCTGCATGAGTGCTGCTGGCACTGGAGAGCTACATTTCATTGAGAGAACCATGAATGCCAACATGTACTGTGACATACTGAAACAGGAGCACGATCCCCTCCCTTCAGAGACTGGGCCACAGGGCAGTATTCCAATATGATAACGACCCCAAACACACCTCAAAGACGACCACTGCCTTGCTAAAGAAGCTGAGGGTAAGGGGGATGGACTGGCCAAGCATGTCTCCAGACCTAAACCCTATTGAGCATCCGTGGGGAATCCTCAAAGTAAGGTGGAGGAGCGCAATGTCTCTAACATCCTCCAGATCCGTGATGATGTCATGGAGGAGTGGAAGAGGACAGTGGCAATCTGTGAAGCTCTGGTGAACACCATGCCAAAGAGGGTTAAGGCAGTGCTGGAAAATAATGGTGGCCACACAAAATATTGACACTTTGGGCCCAATTTGGACATTTTCACTTAGGGGTGAACTCACTTTTGTTGCCAGCAGTTTAGACATTAATGGCTGTGTTATTTTGAGGGGTCAGCAAATGTACACTGTTATATAAGCTGTAAACTCACTACTATACATTGTAGCAAAGTGTAATTTCTTCAGTGTTGTCACATGAAAATATATAATAAAATATTTACAAAAATGTGAGGGGTGTACTCACTTTTGTGAGATACTGTGAATATATATATATATATATATATATATATATATATATATATATATATATATATATATATACATACACACACAGTGCCTTGAAAAAGTACTCATACTCCTTGAAATTGTACACATTTTGTAATGTTACAACCAAAAATGTAAATGTATTTTAATGGGATTTTATGTGCTAGACCAACACAAAGTGGCACATAATTGTGAAGTGGAAGGAAAATGATAGGTGGTTTTCAATTTGTTTTATAAATAAATATCTGAAAAGTGTGGCGTGCATTTTTTTTCAGCCCCCTTTACTCCGATACCCCATCTAAAATCTAGTGGAACCAATTACCTTCAGAAGTCACCTAATTAGTAAATAGAGTCCACCTGTGTGTAATTTAATCTCAGTATAAATATAGCTGTTCTGTGAAGCCCGCAGAGTTTTTTTAGAGAGAAATTATAGCTGTAGCTGATCTGTCTGGTGTGTTCCTTGGCCTTCATGATGCTGTTTGTTTACTAAGGTTCTCTAACAAACCTAAACACAAAAGAATATGGGCTATGTTGGTACCTCATCTCTATTTAACATGACTAGAGAAGGACGATAACAAAGTATAAAAATATTTTATTTTATTTTTATTACAAAGCTTAAAATTTATGTTAGACATATTAATCATAAAAACACACACAAACATTAGTTAAATACAGATATGGTAGGCCACTGTAATGTGACTATATTACTACTGAGTCAAGAGGTCGATGTTTTTCACAAAAGTAGCTTCTTCAGGACCTCAATTTCTTGTTTCAATACATTTCTATTGAGTTTTGAAAGATAAGTAATAAACGTGAAATAAACACAACTGTTACACAGAACTATCGAATTACAATGATTATACAGAAAGTACAAAGGTAGGACATAGATGTTTCCTACATGGTATGCAGTAAATTAATAGGTACACAGCTAATGTAACCAACATGTATGGAGAAGAGAAAGATGGGAGTTGAGTTCACCCCAGGCACCCTAATGGGTTCAAACTGTGTCCTGGGGACCTTGATTTCATCCTTCGTAAAGTTATTAAATATATATATATATATGTAGAGATTTACTATTTTAGTTTTTGAGTAGCAAGAAAACCAACAATTCCAAGGCGACCATTGAAGGAGGGAGGTTTGTAGCCGCCCTGAGCAGGACGTCATCATCTGTTCAAAGGAGCAATGTAAATGCGTTAGATCTATCTCTTCTGTTAGGGAAGGAGGTAGGGGATTTTTCCACTCTCTCGTGATTGATAATCTTGCTGCTAGGAGTTTGTGGGTAATTGTATGCTGTGATTTAGGTGGGAGAGAGTCTACGCCTAGGGATAGTATTGCTAGTCCTGGGTTCATAGGGACTTGTTGTTGAGTAATTTCAGCGATAATGTTAAATATAGCATTCCAGTATGTTGAGAGTATAGGGGAACCCCAAAGGACATGTAGGATGTCCCCTTTTTGACCACAGTTTCTCCAGCATCTATTGGATAGTTGGGGACTGTATCGTGAGATTTTGCCTAGGGTTAGGTAGCATCTCAGTGATATTTTTGTGGTTAGTTCCCATAATGTAGAGCAGCAGGTAGCCTTCTGTGTGGCTTTACATGCTTTATTCCACTGGTATACCATGAAGGACTGTCCTAAATAAGCTTCCCATTGCATGTAGGGGGGAGATTTGGTGAAGGTACATTTCTGTTGGAGAATATTATAAACGTGATTCCTTTTAGGGGTAAGTTAGGGGATGTTAGGAAGGACCATGCCAGGGCTTGGATATTCAGGTGAGCGTAGGAGATTTTTAAAAGGCAATGTTGTATTTGCATGTATTGTATTGCTTGTATTTTTTGAAGAGAAGGAAAGGTTTTAAGAGAGTTCCCAATGTATAGGTTGTGGAGGTAGTTTAACCCTTTGCTGATCCACGATGTGAGAAATATTTGGGCTATGAGGGGGGGCCAGTGCTGATAGAGGGATTTTCAGGGTAGTGTTCTTTGGGTATGTTTGACCTTGCTGGAGCAGCCGTTTTCAAGACTTGAGTGTTACTATCATGGTTTGGGGTAGGAAGGATGGGACTCGTGCGTCTAGTTGAGCACTGAATAGCCATGATGTTAAAGGGTAATGAGGGCTATATGATTATTCTATTGATTCCCAGATCATTGTTGGGGAGGTTAAGAACCATTCTTTAAGTTGCGTCAAGTTTGATACTGAGTAATAGTCGAGGAAGTTGATATATCCTATGCCCCCACTAAGTCTATGTTTGATAAGTTTGGAGTGTGTGCATCTGGACCTCTTCCCTTTCCAAACAAATCTCGAAAAAAGGGATTGTAGGGATTTAAAGTAGCTGGTGGGTATCAGGTTTAGAAGTGTTCTAAAAAGATAGATGATTTGAGGGCATTGCATCATTTTGAATGCAGCTAGTCTAACCATCCATGAGAATTCGCATTTGGCCATATTATGGAGATCTTGTTGTAATTTAGTGCTGAGGGGAAGGTAATTATGTTAAAAGAGTGATTTTGTGGCTCTTGTAAGCTGTATCTGCCCAGGTGTATGGGAATTGTTGTTGAAGGAGGTTTCTCATGACAGCATCAATTCCGAAATCTAGGATGTATGATTTGGTTTCATTTGCTTTGTAATATGAGACTTTACTAAACCACATGAGAATTTTTTGGACTTCTATGAGGGATGATGAGGGTTTAGATTGCATTAATATCACGTCATCAGCAAATAAGCTGATTTTGTGTTTGTGTGGTTCGATGTTGATACCCGTTATTTTGTTGTTGGATCTAATATGTTCAGCTAAAGGTTCCATCACTAAATTGAAAATTAAAGGGGATAGGGGACACCCTTGTCTTGTGCCATTTGTAATTTGGAATGGGGTAGAGAGAAGGTTGGATGTGTATACTCGTGCAGAGGGTTTCGTGTATAGGGCTAGTATGGCTTTGGAAATTCGGCCTTCAAATCCAAACTTCTTTCTTTAGGACCAGATAGAGGTACTGTAGTTCCAATTGACTCTGATGAACGCCTTTTCTGCGTTTAGAGATATAAGCAGAGAAGGTGCCCCAAAGGTGTTTGCATGATGGAGGATATTGATTAACCTCCTGGTGGCGCCTGAGGTCTGGCAGCCTTTAGTGAAGCCAGTTTGGTGCTTATGAATCAAAGGGGGAAGAATATCTATCAGTCTGTTAGCTAACATTTTGGTATAAAGCTTGAGGTCAAGGTTCAATAGGGATATGGGGCGAATATTTTGGCGGGATGTGGGCTCCTTACCTGGTTTTCGGCAGGGTTATCACAAGTGCAGATAGCATTTAATTTGGAAAAGAGGAGAAGGAAGCAACGTGGTTGTACAGATCACATAGATGCGGGGGGTTAATATTGATTGAAAAGTTTTGAAGTATTCTCGCGATCGCCTAATTGCCTAATTAGAGAGCCGCCTCTGTGGGTGAGGAAGGACTGAATCTCTTCCTGAGATGGTTGGTATGTGTTTTCGCCAGCATTGATGTTGTACAGGTTGCTGTTATAGCAGCTGAATGCGTCGGCTATTGATTGAGGATTTAAGAGTTAAGAGTTTATCACGGTTGGTCGGGTGGTAAAGATATGCTATTTTGGATTTTAGGCAATACCCTTTAATGCGGAGGGCCATTGCCTTCCCTGCTTACCCATTACATATGATTTAGCTTTAAGCTTGTGTTGCGTTATTTCAAGGCTTTCAAGTAACAAAGAGCAAAGTTCATGGCGTAATTTGAATAGTTGAGTTTGCAGAGATGGAGAGGGGTGTGATTTGTTTTGAAGATCTGCGGTTGCAATAGTTGCCATCAGTTCTTCTAAGTTCTGCGTCCTCCTTTTCTTAAGCTTTGAACCTAGTTGAATAAAAAATCCTCTAATGTAGGATTTGTGGGGATTTCCACAGGACCGCTGGGTCAGACACTAGCCTGCATTTATAGTAAATACATTTCTCAAATTTTAGGGATCGGTGCTCGGTATTGGTTTAGTTTTGAAGGAGACAATGATTCACATGCCATAAGTAGGAGTGAGGTTTTGATGGTTTCTTTGTGATTTTAATGCTTACAGGTGCGTGGTCTGACCAGGTGATGGTGTGGATTTGAGAAGTGTGGATATTTTGCAGTAGCCATTTATCAGAGAGAAATAGGTCTATGCGAGAATATGTGTTATGACACGGGGACAGGTATGTGTAGTCCCTCTCATCCGCGTAACACCTCCAGACATCATATAAATCATTGTTTGTGAGGAATTTGTTCAAAGGTGAAGCAAATCTCTTGGGTCCAGAAGAGGTATCCAACTTGTTGTCAGGAACTAAGTTGAAGTCCCCTCAGATTAGTAGGTGTCCTTGTTGTGCGTCTTAATTTTTTTTAAAGGTGGACTTGAGAAAGGGCATTTGTCTTTGGTTAGGGGCATACAGAGTTACTATGGTATATTGGGCGTTTTCTATGGTGCAGTTTAGAATAATGTATCTGCCCTCTGGGTCGAGGGTGCATTTCTGTAACTGGAAAGAAACAGTGTCCCAAACAGCTATAAGTACTCCATGTTGCTTTCATGAGTAGCAAGAGTTGTAAATGTGTGGAAAGGATTTGTGTTGGCAGAAGGGTGTAGCTTCTTCAGATAAGTGTGTTTCTTGAACGCATAGTATATCGTAATGATGTGTCAGTGCAGTTTTCCATAAGGATTGCTGGGTGATTCAAGCATTTCGCATTAATGGATAAGATGTTGATGGACATAGTGGGGTGAAGGCTATTAGTGTGGGTTGATAATGTAGACTCACGTTTAGATGTTCAGGTGTTGATACTTGGATGGTTTCTCAGATGAGGATGCTCGGCACTTTGTTCTTGGTAGTCCTAGAAGTGAAAAGTTTAATTCCGTGCTTCTATAGTAAGGCAGTCTGTGATGAAGGGAGAAAAATAACACAATTAACCCTTGTAATCTGAAACAATAACTCGGTTTTGGGTATCGGTCCTATTCGTCTTGATGAACGAACCATGAACAGAAAAACAAAGAAAGTGAAAATGAGGAACAAAAATAAAAAAAAACCCTCAAAGGCTAGCAATTATTCTGCAAGAAGCTGACCATATGTGGGGGTTGAGCTCAGTAATAGGTGTCGTCTAGCTGGAAGCCTGACCGGGGATATAGGTCTTAACTAGGAAAAGATGCAACGGGAGGATTCATTTAAATTTGGAGTTTTGGGTCTCCCATCGTTGGTATCCATGTTGCGGAGGACCTGAGGAGGAAGCAAAGTCACCCCTGGGCAGCTCTGGGATTATATCCCAGGAGTTTAAGAGCCTTAGGCCATCTTTGGGCTTTGATACTTTATAGGATGTTCCATTGCGAGTAATCATTATAGTAGCTGGGTGGCACGATTTGTACAGGATTTTGTGGTTATTGAGGGCTTTGATAATTGTTTTCATTTGTCTTCTCAGGTTTAGGATATATTGAGAAAGATCAGCATATAGATACACAACATTATATGGTGCTGGAAGATCAGGGATTGATCTTGCTTTAGCAAGGAGTTGCTCTTTGATTGGGAAGAAATTAATCTTTATTAGAATGTCCCTGGGAATTGATGCATCCAGGTGTTTAGGCTTGGGAATGCAGTGGATACAATCAATAGTGCGTTCAATTGGTGACACCTCAGGGAGTAAATTGAAAACCATATCACTGGCGTATTTGTGCAGGTCTGATGGAGGGATGGATTTGGGCACCCCGCAATAATTCGACATTATTGCGCCACGAGCGATCCTCGAGATCTGCGAGCTTCACTTTTATCCAATCATTCATTGTCATTATTTTGGTCTTTGTAAACATCGATTAAGTCGTTTACTGTAGTGGTGCATTCATCCATCCTATTCTCAATGTACTGCACCCTCTCTTCTATACCTTGCATTTCAGATGTAAATTTGTGTATAAGGGAGGATAAGTTTGTCATGAGGGATGACTGTTAGGAAAGAAGCATGTCTTTCATTGTTGTGTCAATGACTGGCTGTCCTGAGGTAGGGAAGGCCGCAATAGATGATTGTAGGTTGAGGCCTATGTGATCTGGGTGTTTAGTTGTACTCACTGTGCCTGAGGCCTGGAGAGAAGGATCCATCTGCATTCTTGCTTTAGCTGGGTTATTTAGAATCGGGCTGTTAGGGGGTGATCCCAGGATAGATGTAGGTGTGGTATCCCAGTCTCCCTTTTCTTTATCTGGGAGATCAGTGTAGAACGATGAGGTCCGTGAGGTTGTGTCGCCGGCGCCATCTTGAGGTTTCCCTTTGCCTTGTGCTGGCAACATAAAAAAAGTTGTGAGCTTTTTAGGGTAACACTCATCCTTCCTCTTGCATGACATCACTGGATCAGGCTCCGGTGATAGCATGGAGCTGTGAGCGGCCTCCGTGGGAGCAGGATCCTGCTGGATATGTGGATATCCCTGGTCGGCTGACAGAGCTATCTGCTTATGCGGCCATCACAATCGTGTGCAAAGGACCTCAATATCTTGACCACAAATAGAGGTGGCCTATCCAAATAAAGCATGACTATTAATTACAATTTATTATATGTGAGCATAACATATATATCAGCCAACATTGTCATGCCATCCTATGTATATATACAAAAAGGATCACTTACATGTATCTAATATAAACCAGTAGAAAATAGTAAAGAGGGAATGGTGTGCCGTATCTCATCAGGAAATGGCTTGGTATGTGATGTCGTAAACATGTAGGAAGGTGAAACTCAATCTTCCTATTATAAAAGAAAATTAGCAAAACACTGGTTGGCTAGATATAGAAGGCTAATTAGGTAGATTACAACATAGACCAGCCACAGAGGTATGGCACTTACTAAATGGATAGCTTGACCTATAATGTCCAATGAATACAAATCCAGCATTATAGTCACATATGATGTTCCTTTTCTCATAAAACACAGTATAGTTCACAGACATTGGTTTATACCTGAATGACGTTCAGCATAATGACAGATGGCTGTACTCATATCTCAGGGTTTGAAATCTCCCATATATATATATATATATATATATATGTATTAATAATGGACAGCACCTAAAAATAATATTAAAACTGATCTAAACCCATGTCTGTAAATTCTGCCATCCCTATATAACAACACCCTAAGGCAGGGGTGCCCAACCTTTTGAGGAGCGAGGGCCACTTTAGCGACTTGGTAACCGGTCGCGGGCCACAATGAGCATAGCGGGCGGATGGCAGGTCTGTGTCAACTCTGCATATATAGAGCAGACACAGATGCAGCCCGCTCTACCCTAATGGTCCTCCGATCTGCCCAGACAGAAGGGGACAGATCTCCTTCTGTTTTTTAAGCAGATCGGATTGCAGATAGGCAGGTGTAAGCAGACATGAGTCTGTTTACATCTGCCGCTCTATAGAGGTGAATGGAGGGTCTGATTGGGTCCGCCTGAAAAACAGACAGGCAGACCCGATCGGACCGATCGCGTGAAAGGGAACTAAGGCTGCTTTCACACTGATGCACAGCGGTTTACCTGCTCCTCAACTGACCTTGATCATCACTTCTTCCTCAGGATTCTTGCAGCTGGTTGCTGCTGTCCCCCAGGCAGTTACAAACTGGTGGCTGCTGCTGGCTGTCCTCCAGGGCTGGTACTGCTGGCTGGTACTGCTGTTGGGTACTGCCTGCTGGTACTGCTGGCTGGTACTGCTGGAGGGTACTGGTACTGCTGGCGGGTACTGGTATTGCTGGCTGGTACTGGTACTGCTGGCTGGTACTGCTGGCTGAAACTGCTTGCTGCTACTGGTACTGCTGGTGGGTGCTGGTGGGTACTGGTACTGCTGGTGGGTACTGGTGCTGCTGGTGGGTACTGGTACTGCTGGCGGGTACTGCTGGCGGGTACTGCTGGCGAGTACTGGTACTGCTGGCTGGTACTGGTACTGCTGGCTGGTGCTAGTACTGGTGACTGGAACTGGTGGCTAGTACTGGTGGTTGGTACTGCTGGTGGGTACTGGTACTGCTGGCTGGTACTGGTACTGCTGGATGAAACTGCTTGCTGCTTCTGGTACTGCTGGCGGGTGCTGGTGGGTACTGGTACTGCTGGTGGGTACTGGTGCTGCTGGTGGGTACTGGTACTGCTGGCTGGTACTGCTGGCGGGTACTGCTACTGCTGGCTGGTACTGGTGGCTGGTACTGCTGGTGGGTACTGGTACTGCTGGCTGGTACTGGTACTGCTGGATGAAACTGCTTGCTGCTTCTGGTACTGCTGGTGGGTACTGGTGCTGCTGGTGGGTACTGGTACTGCTGGCTGGAACTGCTGGCGGGTACTTCTGACTGGTACTGGTGGTTGGTACTGGTGACTGGAACTGGTGGCTAGTACTGGTGGTTGGTACTGCTGGTGGGTACTGGTACTGCTGGCTGGTACTGGTACTGGTGGCTGGTACTGGTACTGCTGGCTGGTGCTGGTACTGGTGACTGGAACTGGTGGCTAGTACTTGTGGTTGGTACTGTTGGTGGGTACTGATACTGCTGGCTGGTACTGGTATTGCTGGCGGGTACTGCTGGCTGGTACTGGTACTGCTGGTGGGTACTGGTACTGCTGGAGGGTACTGGTGACAGGTACTGGTGGCTAGTACTGGTGGCTGGTACTGCTGGTGGGTACTGGTACTGCTGGCTGGTACTGGTGGCGGGTACTTCTGGCTGGTACTGGTACTGCTGGTGGGTACTGATACTGCTGGCGGGTACTGATACTGCTGGCGGGTACTGATACTGCTGGCGGCTACTGCTGGTGGGTACTGGTACTGCTGGCTGGTACTGGTGGCGGGTACTGATACTGCTGGCGGGTACTGGTGACTGGTACTGGTGGCTATTACTGGTGGCTGGTACTGCTGGTGGGTACTGGTACTGCTGGCTGGTACTGGTGGCGGGTACTGCTGGCTGGTACTGGTACTGCTGGTGGGTACTGGTACTGCTGGTGGGTACTAATACTGCTGGCGGGTACTGGTACTGCTGGTGGGTACTGGTACTGCTGGCGGGTACTGGTGACTGGTACTGGTGGCTAGTACTGCTGGTGGGTACTGGTACTGCTGGTTGGTACTGGTGGTGGGTACTGATACTGCTGGTGGGTACTGGTGGCTAGTACTGGTGGCTAGTACTGGTGGTGGGTACTGGTACTGCTGGCTGGTACTGCTGGTGAATACTGCTGGTGGGTACTGATACTGCTGGCAGGTACTGGTACTGCTGGTGGGTACTGGTACTGCTGGCAGGTACTGCTGGCGGGTACTGGTGACTGGTACTTCTGGCAGGTACTGGTACTGCTGGTGGGTACTGATACTGCTGGCTGGTACTGGTACTGCTGGCTGGTACTGGTACTGCTGGCAGGTACTGCTGGCTGGTACTGCTGGTGGGTACTGGTACTTCTGGCTGGTACTGCTGGTGGGTACTGGTGACTGGTGACTGGTACTGGCACTGCTGGCTCTGGCACTGCTGGCTGCTGTGAGATCGCAGGAAGCATGCAGCTGCAGTACAGAGCTTCCTGTCACAGGCGGAGTACATTTGATATCACTCTGCCTGTGAAGGAGGCGGCGCTATACAGGAAGCATCGGCTCTGCTTCTTTTAGCGGCGGCTCCGTTCTCGCTGATGCTCGGAGATGGCGGGTCGGGAACCCGCGATCAGGGCTTGCCGACCCGCCATCTCAGAGCAAGACGTGGCAGGCCATCTCAGATGGCGCCGCGGGCCACGGGTTGGGCACCCCTGCCCTAAGGAATCTGTTTTGAAGATAGGGGAGCAAACAGAATATATCACTTACCAGCAAACTTAATTCAGAGGCTATATAACCAATTAATCAGAAATATATCTCCTCCCTTGGTATATCCAACATAAATTTAAACTTTTGTAATAAAGGCAAAATATTTTTATACTTTGCTTGTTATCGTCCTTCTCTGGTACCATTTAAAGTCCGTTCAGCTGTTCTGTACAATTTCTTAGTATAAAATAGGGATGAGGTACCAATTTAGCCCATAACCTTTTGTGTTTAGGTTTGTTAGAGAACCTTAATAAACAAACAGCATCATGAAGGCCAAGGAACCCACCAGACAGATCAGGGATAAAGTTGTGAAGAATTTTAAAGCAGGGTTAGGTTATAAAAAAAAATAGAGTATGGCACCACTGCAAACCTACCAAGACATGGCCGTCCACCTAAGCTGACAGGCCGGGCAAGGAGAACATTAATCAGAGAAGCAGTCAAGAGGCCCATGGTAATTCTGGAGGAGGTGCAGAGATCCACAACTCAGGTGGGAGAATCTGTTCACAGGACAATTATGAGTCGTGCACTCCACAAATCTGGCCTTTATGGAAGAGTGGCAAGAAGAAAGCCATTGTTGAAAGAAAGCCATAAGAAGTCCCATTTGCAGTTGGCAAGAAGACATGTGGGGGACACAGCAAACATGTGGCAGAAGGTGTTCTAGTTCGATGAACGCTAATTAACCAGTTAACAACCGGCCCATAGCCGAAAAAACGGCTACAGGGCGGTTGCTTAACTCTGGGAGGCCGTTAATTAACGGCCTCACAGAATTCTGCTCTTGCGCGCCCCCTGGTGCGCGCACTCGAGAGCCGTTTACCACGTGATCGCTCCGTCAAATGACGGAGTGATCACATGTAAGCAAACCGGCGTCATTTGATGACGCCGGTTCCTCTCTCCTCCTCTCTCTGTACCGATCGGTACAGTGTGAGAGGAGAGGGGGAGGGATCGGTGGCAGCAGTGCTGTGGGCGGGATCTGTAGTGCCCACAGCCTGCTCTGCCACCACCGATCCATCCATCCATGCTCAGCCATCCCTCCATACCCTGCAATACACAGCAATAGCCTGCAGTGTATTGCTGGGTATTGCAGGGTATGGAGGGATGGCTGAGCATGGATGGATGCTCTGCCATCCCCTCCAATACTGTGCCATACCCCCCAATACTGTGCCATACCCCGCAATACTCTGCCATACCCCGCAATACTCTGCCATACCCCGCAATACTCTGCCATACCCCGCAATACTCTGCCATACCCCGCCATACTCTGCCATACCCCGCCATACTCTGCCATACCCCGCCATACCCTGCGATACTCTGCCATACCCTGCGATACTCTGCCATACCCTGCGATACTCTGCCATACCCTGCGATACTCTGCCATACCCTGCGATACTCGGCGATACTCTGCGATACCCGGCGATACTCTGCGATACCCTGCGATACTCGGCGATACCCTGCGATACTCGGCGATACTCTGCAATACCCGGCGATACTCTGCAATACCCGGCGATACTCTGCAATACTCTGCAATACCCGGCGATACTCTGCCATACCCTGCCATACCCTGCGATACTCTGCCATACCCTGCGATACTCTGCCATACCCTGCGATACTCTGCCATACCCTGCGATACTCTACCATACTCTGCAATACCTGGCGATACTCTGCAATACCCTGCGATACTCTGCGATACTCTACCATACCCGGCGATACTCTGCAATACCCGGCGATACTCTGCGATACCCGGCGATACTCTGCCATACCCTGCGATACTCTGCCATACCCTGCGATACTCTGCCATACCCTGCGATACTCTGCCATACCCTGCGATACTCTGCCATACCCTGCGATACTCTGCAATACCCAACAATACCCTGCGATACTCGCTACGATCAAAGCCAGGATCGTTTTTATTTTTTTATTCCAGGCTTTCCAGCCTAGAGGTGAGATGTGGGGTCTTATTGACCCCATATCTCACTGTAAAGAGGACCTGTAATGCCATATTCGTATTACAAGGGATGTTTACATTCCTTGTAATAGGAATAAAAGTGATCAAAAAATGTTTTGGGGGGAAAAAAGGGTCAAACTAAAATAAAGTAAAATGAACAATAAAATATATATATATTTTTTAAAGCGCCCCTGTCCCCGTGTGCTTGCACGCAGAAGCGAACGCATACGTAAGTCCCGCCCACATATGAAAACGGTGTTCAAACCACACATGTGAGGTATCGCTGCGAACGTTGGAGCGAGAACAATAATTTTGGTCCTAGACCTCCTCTGTAACTCAAAACATGTAACCAGTAAAAAAATTAAAGCCTATGGGGATTTTTAAGTAGCGAAGTTTGGCGCCATTTCACGAGCGTGTGCAATTTTGAAGGGTGACATGTTAGGTATCTATTTACTCGGCGTAACTTCATCTTTCACATTATGCAAAAACATTGAGCTAAATTTACAGTTTTGTTTTTTGTAAAGCACAAAACATTTTTTTTCCAAAAAAAACACGTTCGAAAAATTGCTGCGCAAGTACCGTGCTAGATAAAAAGTTGCAACGACCGCCATTGTATTCTCTAGGGTCTTTGCTAAAAAAAACATATATAATATTTTGGAGTTCTATGTAATTTTCTAGCAAATAAATGAAGATTTTTACATGTAGGAGAGGAATGTCAGAATTGGCCCGGGTGCTCCAGAACACCTGATGGTGCTCCCTGCTTGTTGGGCCTCTGTATGTGGCCACGCTGTGTAAAAGTCTCACACATGTGGTATCGCTGTACTCGGGAGTAATAGCAGAATGTGTTTTGGGGTGTAATTTGTGCTATGCATATGCTGTGTGTGAGAAATAACCTGCTAATATGACAATTTTGTGAAAAAAAAAAAAAAGAAAAAAAAAAAATCTTGATTTTGCAAAGAATTGTGGGAAAAATGACAACTTCAAAAAACTCACCATGCCTCTTTCTAAATACCTTGGAATGTCTTCTTTCCAAAAAGGGGTCATTTGGGGCGTATTTGTACTTTTCTGGCATGTTAGGGTCTCAAGAAATGAGATAGGCCGTCAGTACTTCAGGTGTGATCAATTTTCAGATATTGGCACCATAGCTTGTGGACTCTATAACTTTCACAAAGACCAAATAATATACACCAATTTGTACTTATTTTTACCAAAGATATGTAGCAGTATAAATTTTGGCCAAAATTTATCAAGAAAAATTACAAATTTGCTAAATTTTATAACAAAAACGAAGAAAAATTCATTTTTTTACAGAATTTTCAGTCATTTTTCTTTTATAGCGCAAAAAATAAAAAACCCAGAGGTGATTAAATACCACCAAAAGAAAGCTCTATTTGTGTGAAAAAAAGGACAAAAATTTCATATGGGTACAGTGTTGTATGACTGAGTAATTGTCATTCAAAGTGTGAGAGCACCGAAAGCTGAAAATTGGTCTGGTTATTAAGGGTGTTTAAGTGCTCAGTGGTCAAGTGGTTAAACAACTTCTAAACATAAATGAATAAAATATAAAGTGCATGCGTGCCTTAACATTGTACTGAAACTACTTGCTGTGAAATTAATCCAAAATCCAATAAAGTGCGTTTACAAAGTCCGTTAAGATGCAATAAAACACATTAATCACACATATTACATAACTTGCTGTGACTGAAAATCATATATCATCAAAGTGCATTCGTGACATGTGTAAAAAAATAAAAAATACATACAATAAAAATAAAGTGAAATCAAAGTCCAATTAAAGTTTAGTGTATTTAAAAATACACAGCAGCAAAAGGACATGTGCATCCAATCACAAAGGAGCAATCTGTGAGTCCACACAGTGCAAATGAGAATCAAATCTGTGAATGATATTGAGGTAGGCGATTCAGACGGTTGATCCTGCAAATCCTTTGTGTGTTCACACAGTAGGTGCAGTGGCCCCTTACCTTAATGCTGTAAGGTACACAGCAATGAAACACTCCAGGAGTAATATACTATGTAGGATGTATCAGCTGGTTTAGTTTTGTATTGCTGCAAAGCTTGCAGATAGAATCCCCACTAGGCACTCAGGCGGTGTATCATATATCAAGGTAACCATAGGAAAAGGAAAAAGGGACCCCAATGGTGAAGTATGTAACAGTAGGTATCATTTATTTATAAAACAGGCAACATCCTGGGTACTCACATTTAAAATATAAACAGTGTGTATTACAAAACGAGCGCCGCTATGGACGTCATTTCCAGTGTCCTCGTATTGCTATTGTAATCCTACGCATATCGTCATCACGTGACTTCATCAGAGAATCTGATGAGCCCAGCATTCCCCAGGACTGTGACATCATAAGGGGCACGGTCACCATGTGACATCACCCGGTGGCCCCACCCCTTATCCCTATATAAGTCGCCGTGCAATGTGTCCCTGGCATTGTGGCCAAGAGAGCGTCGTGTCAACATGGGAAGGAAGAAGAAGAAGAAAAGAAGAAGAAGAAGAAGAAGGCGGCAACAGTGACAGCGACAGAAAAGAGCTGCAAGAAGATAGCAGAGGCCCGGAAGAAGAAACGAAGAGCGGGACAAGACCCTCAAAGTCGGAAGAACACCCCCAAAGTCGTAAGAACACCCCCGGACGGCGGCAACGAAGGAGAAAGCCGGACTCCTCCGCTAGTAAAAGAGCTAGCAGTAAAAGAGCAGAAGATAGCGGAGGAGCCCAACGAGAAGACCCCCAAAGTCAGAAGAAGACCCCCGGAGCTGTCTAATAAACTACTTTAAAAACCTGTGTTGTGTTTTTTTATTAACACTTTTTCCCTCAGGTGAATGGATAGGGGTACCATTTAGCCCATACTCATTCACATAGGGTGGGGGGCTGGGATCTGGTGGGCTCCTTAATTTCGATAAGCCCCCCGCCCGCAGACCCTGACAACCAACGGCCAGGGTTGTCGGGAAGAGGCCCTTGTCCTCATCAACATGGGGACAAGGTGCTTTGGGGTGGGGGGGGCACAGGGCCCCCCCTTCTCCAAAGCACCCCCCATGTTGAGTGCACGCGGCCTGGTATGGCTCAGGAGGGGGGGCGCCTGCTCGTCCCCACCACCTTTCCTGACCGGCAGGGCTGCGTGCTCGGATAAGGGTCTGTTATGGACTTTGGGGGGACCCCCACGCCGTTTTTTTGGCGTAGGGGTTTCCCTTTAAATCCATACCAGGTGACGGGGCAGCCATAAAGTCCGGCAGATTGTCTGCCGGACCTTGTCCGCCGGAAAAGTCCGGTCGTGTGTGGGCGTGAGTGGGCAAGTCCGCTCGTTTGGAAAGTCCGGCAGACCTCTGCTGGAAAGTCTGGTGGATTGTCTGCCGGACTAAGTCCGCCGGATAGTCCGATCGTGTGTACGCGGCATTACTCAAACTCACCTAATGCCCATAATTACTCCAACTGATGACGACGGTGCTGGTTCTTATATTCTTTAATGCTTCCCTGTAACCTTTGAGCCTCACTACATCTGGCTCGATACTAGGTGGTATCCATAGTGCAGACCCTACGTTCGATTGGTATGTCTTTTCCAGACTTTGCTTCAACGATGCTCCTGTATATTCCTTTATCCATGATCCTGATTTTGAGCTGTAACTGTGTTTCATATTGTATAGCACATAAAAGTTCATTGATAAAAAGGGCATGGGATTTCCCCACAGGGAAACCCCAAACCTTTTTTTTTTTTCTTTTTCGGACCTTCGGAGCGAGAGAAGAAGAAGAGCAAGACTTTGTAGGACAGTTTTATGTTTTTATTTTTTTAATAAAGGACTTGTCCCAAGGCGTGTATTGTCTTTTTTTTACCATTTTCAATTTTTTTTTGTGAAATGGTAGGGGTACTTATTTGTACCCCCTTACCATTTCACACAGGGAGGGGCCAGGATCTGGGGGTCCCCAAAGCACCCTCCCAATGTTGAGGGCATGTGGCTACCCCAAAGCACCCTCCCAATGTTGAGGGCATGTGGCCTGGTACGGTTCAGGAGGGGGGGCGCTCTCTCGTCCCTTCCCTCTTTTCCTGCGGCCTGCCAGATTGCATGCTCAGATAAGGGTTTGGTATGGATTTTTGGGGGACCCCACACCTTTTTCTTTTAATTTTGGCGCGGGGTTCCCCTTAAAATCCATACCAGACCTGAAGGGTCTGGTATGGATTTTGAGGAGGACCCCCGCGCCATTTTTTATTTAATTTATTAAAATCACTGCTCCCGGAAAAAAACTGACGTTTTAAAAACTTTTTTTGCATTGATACATGTCCCCTGGGGCAGGACCCAGGCCTCCAAACACTTTTTATGACAATACCATGCATATAAGCCTTTAAAATTAGCACTTTTGATTTCCCCCATAGACTTTTAAAGTGTGTTCGGCGGCTTTCGAGTTTGCCGTGAACACCCAAAATTGTTCGACACGAACATCGGGACCTTTCCTATAAATATATTTCTATTTTTTGATACTTTGTCATTGTTAGTTGCCCTTAAAGCCCCATAGTATTCTTTTGGGGATATTCTTTTTACATGAGTTCCCACAGTTGAACTTATGAATCATTCGTAAGTGCTTCTTCTCTCATCTATTTCACTAAATCAAAGTTATTTCAAGTGCCTCGTGCATGGCGCTAAGCCACACTTTTTCGATACGTGGCACTCCCGCCACTGTCCGATGCAAACTCACTCGTGCGGCTCACTTTCACAGGTAGAATTTGTTACTACATTTTTTATGTCATGTCAATTCGTTACCATTCGTTGTGTCCCCATGTCGTTCATTAGGTTCCGCTACGGAACTTACGGATCATACGAATGTTGTCCTTATGCCATATACTTGCCTGCTTAGAGTTACAATTACTTTTCCTGCGGCCTGCCAGATTGCATGCTCAGATAAGGGTTTGGTATGGATTTTTGGGGGGACCCCACACCTTTTTCTTTTAATTTTGGCGCGGGGTTCCCCTTAAAATCCATACCAGACCTGAAGGGTCTGGTATGGATTTTGAGGAGGACCCCCGCGCCATTTTTTATTGAATTTATTAAAATCACTGCTCCCGGAAAAAAACTGACGTTTTAAAAACTTTTTTTGCATTGATACATGTCCCCTGGGGCAGGACCCAGGCCTCCAAACACTTTTTATGACAATACCATGCATATAAGCCTTTAAAATTAGCACTTTTGATTTCCCCCATAGACTTTTAAAGTGTGTTCGGCGGCTTTCGAGTTTGCCGTGAACACCCAAAATTGTTCGACACGAACATCGGGGTCTTTCCTATAAATATATTTCTATTTTTTGATACTTTGTCATTGGTTAGTTGCCCTTAAAGCCCCATAGTATTCTTTTGGGATATTCTTTTTACATGAGTTCCCACAGTTGAACTTATGAATCATTCGTAAGTGCTTCTTCTCTCATCTATTTCACTAAATCAAAGTTATTTCAAGTGCCTCGTGCATGGCGCTAAGCCACACTTTTTCGATACGTGGCACTCCCGCCACTGTCCGATGCAAACTCACTCGTGCGGCTCACTTTCACAGGTAGAATTTGTTACTACATTTTTTATGTCATGTCAATTCGTTACCATTTGTTGTGTCCCCATGTCGTTCATTAGATTCCACTACGGAACTTACGGATCATACGAATGTTGTCCTTATGCCATATACTTGCCTGCTTAGAGTTACAATTACACCTCCACAGTCTATCTTTTCTGTCTTCGCCTGTCAAGGCCACCTTTGAGACAGCTATCTGTCCCTTTACAACTACAACTTCTGCAGCACGGACATGTGCATTCTCTGAAATAATGTCTTCTGCAGCACACACTCTTGCATACCATTGAGACCCATGCAACCGTGCAAAATCCTCTCAGCAGCCTGACAACCTTTTGAGACACTTGCAACCACGCAATATCCATCTCAGCAACCCGATACTCTTTGAGACCCTTGCAACCACACAAAATCCATCTCAGCAATGTTGCCTTATGAGTACAAAAAACATTTACCTATATTTTTAGATAAACTTGCTGTGATCTCCAAACTACTGGAAAAACTGACTGACTAAATTCACCCCAATAACCTTAATCTTCATTACACAAATCTCGATATTATATTAAATACTTTCAGTCTTGTCCTTGTCTTTGTTGGTCACCAATTATGTTACCGTTTACTATATCTGAGATTTAATATCTCTCAGATATGATTTGGGTTAAATGAGAGTTCTTTGACCATGAGTGAAAGCTTTAACAGAATAACAAAAATGTATTGGTATATAGTAACGTAGGCCTAGACTAATACACACAAAAAAGTGGAGAAAAAAAGCCAAATCTGATTTATTATTTAGTAGCACACCCCTTGGAAAAAATAACTGAAATCAATCGCTTCCTGTAACTATCAATGAGTTTCTTGCACCTCTCTACTGGAATTTTGGACCACTCTTCTTTCGCCAACTGCTCCAGGTCTCTCAGATTGGAAGGTTTCCTTTTCCCAATGGCTGTTTTGAGATCTCTCCACAGGTGCGCTATGGAATTTAGATCTGGATTCATTGCTGTACTCTCCAGTACTTTGTGTTAAACCAATTCTGGGTGATTTTTGACGTGTGCTTTGGGTCATAGTTTTGCTATAAAACCCATGACCTCTGACGGAGACCCAACTTTCTGACACTGGGCCCTACATTGCACCTCAGAATTCTTTGGTATTCTTCAGATTTCATAATGCCATTGCACACGGTCAAGACATTCAGTGTCAGTGTCTGAAGTGGCAAAGCAACCCCAAAATATCAGTGAACCTCCACCATGTTTGACTGTAGGGGCTGTATTCTTTTCTTTAAAGGCCTCATTTCTCTTTCTTAAAATAGTAAAATGATGAGCTTTACTAAAAAGCTGTAATTTTGTTTTGTCTGTCCACAGCACATTCTCCCAAAAGGATTTTGGCTTCCTCAGGTAAGTTTTGGCAAACTCCAATCTTGCTATTTTATGTTTCTGTGTAAGCAGTGTGGTCCTCCTGGGTCTCCTACCATAGCATTCCTTTTCATTCAGATGGTAACGTATAGTATGAGCTGACACAGTTGTACCCTGTGCCTAAAGGTCAGCTTGAATTTATTTGGAAGTTTATCCACTACTCAAACAATCCTTCATTGCAAACTTTGATCATTTTTTCTCTTTTGTCTACATCCAGGGAGATTAGCTACAGTGTCATGGACTGTAAACTTCTTGACACTGTTGTGGACAGTGGACACAGGAACATTAAGATCTCTGAAGATGGACTTGTAACCTTGAGATTGCACATGCTTTTCCACAATTTTTGTTCTCAAATCCTTAAACAATTCTTTTGCTGCTCTTTCTCTTTTTCATGCTCTGTGTGGCACACAGAGACACACAACAGAAAGGCTGAGTCCATTTTAACTGGTTGCCAGTGTGATTTCTATATTTTCAGCAACTGTTTGATTGCTACATGGGAGTTTAATTACAAATTACAGGAGAATCACAAACTTGGAATGCAATTATTTCTCACAATTTTGAGAAGGTGCCAATAATTTTGTCCAGTCATTTCTGGCGTTTTGTGTGGAATGTAACAGAAAAGCAGGGGTGAATATATTTTTTGTATATATATATATATATATATATATATATATATATATATATGTGTGTGTGTAAATGGCCTTTAAAGGCGTTTTTTTTACATTTTAAACGTGAGTGTATTAAAGGTAAGTTCACTTTTTTTTTTCTAAATTCCAGCTCCTCTATGTACCAATATAGCATTCATGTACTTTTTTTTGCAAAAATATCAAAGCTTTCCATAAAATCTACAGACATGTACCTTACTGTCCTCCATCCATGTTTCCAAACGTATCTATTGTTTCTGTCTTACTTCCTTTCAAAACATGCAGCTGGGAATGGGTGGATGATGCAGGGTGTGAGCTAATGAGGTCAGCTAGTCAACTCCTTCCTGTGTCATGACCTACAGTCTGTAAGGAAGTAAGACAGAAGCAATAGATAAGTTTGGAAACATGGATGGAGGAGAGTAAGGTATGTGTCTGTAGATTGTATAGTTTTGATATTTTTCATATCAATGCTATATTGGTACATAGGGAAGCTGTAATTTAGAAAAAAAAAAAAAGGTGAAATTATCCTTTAAGTTATACTACGCTAGGAGAGCCCTTTATCTATGCTTGTCATATTGAGAATACCATCTATCTTGCCGCATGGAGTATTGAGGACTTTTAAAGGAGCAGAACCCCTGTTATTCCTGGGAAGTACTTATCAGTGTCCTAAGAGAGACCCCAGTTGACGGTGGTGGAAGTGGTCACAAATGGAGGCCTGAGACATCTGGGATGCATATCTGCATATATATGCTGTATATCCTCTAAGTAGAGGTGAGAGTTCTGGGAGCTTGGAGGGAGCATTTTGTGTTTTTCTTTATCATGTAATTCACATGGTGTGAGATACACTAACGGAAGCACACGAGTACTTTAATGGAGATATTTATAGTAGATCTTGGTGTATATTTTGGTACATATGGACTCATTTACTAATTTAAGTACTATTTAGTGGCCTCTTCCTCTTCATACCACCCAAATTCTACCTACCTTTCTCCCACTCCAACACCCCCACCCTCTTCCCTGGTCGGTGAACTTCCTTCCTATCCATCTCCCTCCTCCCTGTTTCATTACACTGCCTCTGTGCCATCGACCACACACCTTAGGCCACAGCACCTAACTTCCACCTCATCCCCCAGTTCTCCCACTGCCTCTCTCTCCTACCCACCCTCTCTCCTACCCACCAAACCACCTTGTGTTGTGTTGATGTGTCGTGTACCTATTTACTTAGCACAACATAATTTTTTATATATTGCCAAAAAAAGTGGGTGATAGTGTATTTATGTACCCTAAAATTAATGTAAGTGTTTTTTTTTCAACTGAAAGCTTGTACTTAATAAACGATTGCACTAATATTGTGTGACATAAACATTTTGAATTACAAACATTTTAGCCTCCAGGATCTCTACTTTCATAAAATATACAGTATACTGTTTGGGGAAGGGTTAACTAATCTTTAGGAATACAATTTTTATGATTTTTAAACATGATGCCAAAAAAACTGTAAGAAACAGTAATGGCAGCAAAAAAAATGGCTGCTTCTTTAAAGAACTGATACATTTACTGCTCTCCATGAAACAGCATTTACATTTAATTTTTTTTTTAATTTGGTACATATTCCCCAGAGCAGTGGCCAAACATATCCCTTGCCATTTGTTTGAAAATCCCTTGCCCACTAGCCTATAAAATGGTCATTACTGTTTTTTTAACATTTATCTCCCCTTTACTTCAACAGGGTTCAGATTAAACACCTGCAAATTAGCCATGTTCTGCAAACCCGCCTCAAACCAAACCCGGGTATGTTTGGCTCATCTCTAGCAGCCAGTGACAGCTTTTAGGAATAATTTTTGCACATGCTTCACAAATAGATTCACTAAGATTCTTATGCATCAAATGATTGAATTTTAACAGAAAAGCTGTTACCAAAGGTGGTCAAACATGATACAGTCAACATCTGAGAGGCAGACAGTGTCAAATAAATGAAGAAGTTCAGGATAAGGGGGAGGGTCAATTTACCATTGAATAGGGTTTAACAGTGGCAGTAAAGGTCAATCCAGGGGTCAGTACCAAGGAGTCAGACAGCTAAGCATCAAAGCCGAGATGGAAATCACTGGAATCAAAGGTTATGGTCAAAATTGCACAGGGACAACAACGAAGTGATAAGTGAGCAATGCAGGAGAAGCGCCACCCAGAGCTAGATTGTGTGTTATGATTGGCAATCTGCATTAGGTGAACAACTACTATAAATAAAGTGGTCAGCCAATTATAAAGCACACATAACATTCACTAGAGCACAAAAGAGTGTTCAACTGTGCATGTATGTGCACCCTTAACCTCCCTGGCGGTATGATTTTTGAATCTCAAAGCAGTACATTGTTTCGCGTGGAAATTTGTCGTTTTATATGTTAGGCCTGTAATAACTCACTTAAATCTGTCCAAACAAGAGTCTAGTGGACATCTCAGGTATGATAAAGCTTGAAACATGAAATTATAATATAATAAATAACTATAAATAATTATAAAAAATAATAATATAATAATAATAAAACAAATTTCCCTGCGATTCATTATCGCTCAAATTTGCAAGTGTTCGAATTTACTATCACTGTTTTCTAGCTGGTCTAAAATCGCTTTTGACGTAAAGGGATACTTTTTGGTTGCCATGGACACTCTCAAGTTTTAAGGCAGAAAGAACAGCACATATAATATAAAACTGCATGCAGGGCACTGGATAAAGCACTAGGGACAAAAGAGATGTGAAATAACTTGATACAGTAATGAAATCTGTAAGATTACAGTGTGCCATATGTGTTATGAATGTTTCACATTTTGATTTTTCCACCGGGCTCTGCCCCCATGCGTCACGACTCTCGCAGGGAACTGAGCCCGGAACGCAGAGCATCAGGCAGAAGATCTGATGGGGGGACATCGCAGGATCCTGGTGACAATGTAAATATGTTGTACTAGGATTCTACAATGCAATCCTGAGTGTGGCTGGGGGGTTACCACTAATGGTACTGAAATTTAACCACGAGCCAGACTCGGGAATACCGCCAGGAGAGTTAAAGAAGAACTATAGGCAAAACTTTTTTTTAAATCTTAAATAGAGAAAGGGAGGGTTATAACCCCCTGTCAGATTTTTTTCGCCATCTGTGTCCCACTGCAGAGATGTCCCTTCACTTCCTGTCCTACAGCCAAACAGGAAGTGAAAGTAAATCCCAGCAAATTAAGGGAATTCCTTGGGGACCCCTGGGTCACTGGCAGTGATGTAAGTAACTCAGTTAAAATAAACAGATTTACTTAACGCAGTTACTTTAGAGGGTAATGAGTAATCTAACTGATTACTCTTCCTCTCATGGTAACGCCGTTCCCATTACTTGGGCGGCGTTACCGCAATTACATCCACCGCCGGGGACCAGGTAGACGGAACTAGCGAAGGAAGTGAATGTCGCTGCCTCCATCGCAAGCCCTGTTGCCTGGTGTGGATTTAGAGGTGAACCCTTACGGCGAAAAAAAAAAAAAAAAATAAAAAGAGAAAAAAACAAAAAAAAAAAAACAGCGCGGGGGTCCCCCCAAAGTCCATAGCAGACCCTTATCCGAGCACACAGCCCGGCCGGTCAGGAAAGGGGGTGGGGACGAGCGAGCTCCCCCTCCTGAACCGTACCAGGCCACGTGCCATCAACATGGGGGTTGCTTTGCTTTCGGCCCCCCACCCCAAAGCACCTTGTCCCCATGTTGATGAGGACAAGGGCCTCTTCCCAACAACCCTGGCCGTTGGTTGTCGGGGTCTGCAGGCGGGGGGGCTTATCAGAATCCGGAAACCCCCTTTAATAAGGGGGCCCCTAGATTCCAGCCCCCACCCTATGTGAATGAGTATGGGGTACGATGTACCCCTACCCATTCACCTGGGGAAAAAAGTGTTAATAAAAAAAACACAACACAGGTTTTTAAAGTACTTTATTAGACAGCTCCGGGGGTCTTCTTCCGACTTCGGGGGTCTTCTCGCCAGGCTCCTCCGATATCTTCTGCTCTTTTACCGCTAGCTCTTTTACTAGCGGAGGATCCTGGCTTTCTTCTTCATCGCCGCCGCTGTCCGGGGGTCTTCTTCCGACTTCGGGGATCTTGACCCGCTCTTCTGCCGGGCCTCCGCTATCTTCTTACAGCTCTTTTACTAGCGTTGGCCCGGTCTTGTCGCTGTCGCCGCCACCTTCTTCTTCTTCTTCCTTCCGATGTTGACACAACGCTCTCTCCGGCCGTAATGGCAGGGACGCGTTGTGTGGTGACTTATGTAGGCATAAGGGGTGGGGTCACCGGGTGATGTCACATGGCTACTTGCGCCCCCCCCGCAAAAAAAAAATGACTGGCTTTGTGCAGTGTCATTAAATAATAGCACTATACACTCTTTGATCACAGATCCCAGAGTGTATTGTGTGACAATCTGTCGTGTTTTTTTTTTTATAATGGTACTTTTTAATTATTTCACTGTGTGCCATTATAAAAAAAATATAATAGTGGTGGAAGCGGCCACAGTGGCGGAACACCAGGGCCCGATTGCAAGTGCGACCTTTGCGACCCTGGTCGTTCGGCCTGGATTAAGAGCATCATGGGACTGGTGCTGAGGATTTTGGTGGGCTCTGGATTATGAAATACAAAAACATATTCAGGGGGCAAACCCTAATGCGTTTAAATTGGAACAGGAAATGTCATTCTTGAATGTGTGCGCTGTAATATGTTTTGCTCTGGATTATGAAGCCCCTTGCCCTGTATGCTACATTTACATTTTCTCTACAGCCCCGCCTTTATTAACCACCACTTATGCCTAGGCACTCCTTCCATCATCACCCACTGCACCTGGGACCCGTTTCGTCATTATCTACTGTGCCTGCAGCCTCCCTTGCCTTACCACCTACCAGGCCTGTAGCTCCCCTTTATTGCAGAAATACTACAGGAGAGGGTCAGAGACTGCAAAACATACTACAGGAGAGGGTCAGAGACTGCAAAACGTACAACAGGAGAGGGTCATAGACTGCAAAACGTACTACAGGAGAGGGTCAGAGACTGAAAAACGTACTACAGGAGAGGGTCAGAGACTGCAAAACGTACTACAGGAGAGGGTCAAAGACTGCAAAATGTACTACAGGAGAGGGTCAAAGACTGAAAAATGTACTACAGGAGAGGGTCAGAGACTGCAACATGCACTACAGGAGAGGGTCAGAGACTGCAAAATGTACTACAGGAGAGGGTCAGAGACTGCAAATTGTACTACAGGAGAGGGTCAGAGACTGCAAATTGTACTACAGGAGACAGTCAGAGACTGTGGAGATATTACAAGCAGTCCTAGCAGGAGTTTACAAGATATAACAAAGTGTCAAAAAAAACTAAAAACTTTACAAAGTCAATTCTCAAGCACAGGAGGACAGTAAATGGTTAACAGGTCTGTAAAGCTCCCAACCTGACCAGCTAATTCCTTCAAAGAAAACAAGGAAAAGGTCAAACAAATCATGGATGGCTGACATGGGACTCTAGCACAAACATCTATAGAAACAGCTAGCTTGCAGAAGTCTAGTCATCATTCTCCTGTCCTGTGTGCAGTGTAAATAAATACAGAGATAAGAAGCAGTGTGAGAAGACAGAGGGGAAGTCATCCCTCGATCACTGCATATTCTACACACAGGACGAGAGAACTCAGTGATGATTTGATTTCTCCAGCCAGCATTGTGACATGTTTGATCTCATACCTTCTTCATGCTCAGGTATGTCGGTCGGTCAGTCAGTATGTCCTCTCCATCCTGCCCTGCTCTGGCCACTAGCATCTTCTGGTCAAATGTGGCAAGGCTGGACAATCTGATTGGCTAAGAAGGTGGTGGGAGGCAGAGCAACTTGCCAATCGCGCCCTCCCACTTAGAAGAGCAGCGCTATTGGCTGCCTGTCACACTGGTCTGTCCCTATCCCTCCAGCATGTGGAAGCCAGTGGGAGGGAGAGGGGGAAAGCTGCACACCGCTCTGCAAGGCTACCACCCACCCGCCACACCAAACTCCTTGCTGTCCGGGTCCCCCTATCAGCGGTCCTGCCGGGAGTCTGGGGGGGGGGGGCAAGGAGGACGAAGAGGCAAGGCAGGGGTCAGCTGCACCCCTAGGTGGCAGTGCGCCCTAGGCGGCTGCCTAGTTCGCCTAGTGGGAGCGCTAGCACTATTATGTAACGGTAGCTTGGGCTTCAGAGGTCCCAGAAGATAATAGATTTTTAGGTTTGCAGAAACTATCGACTGAATATGACTGGGGCTCTGAGTAGCATCCTTGATCAGATTGTTGACCATAATTGAGCTGGTGGAGCTGGGATTTTGCAGTATCTAACTAAGTAGTAAACTTAGAAGAGTAATCATACCTACTCAGTTTTGCAGAAAACTGTTCCAGTGTCTAGGAATTTAGATGCATACAACATGTCTAAGGGTATAGATTGAGTACCTGTAGGGACAAACCTTATGGCATGCATGAGTATGAGTAAGTAAGTATCCTACGCATACATTTTTGGTCTGCTAAAACATTGTAAAGCAGGAATATGCAATTAGCGGACCTCCAGCTGTTGCAAAACTACAAGTCCCATCATGCCTCTGCCTCTGGGTGTCATGCTTGCGCCTGTCAGAATCTTGCTATGCCTCATGGGACTTGTAGTTCTGCAACAGCTGGAGGTCCGCTAATTGCATATCCCCGTTGTAAAGTAACAACATGATGAATTTAGAGTATTTCCACATTAATCATAGCCACTTGCTTTAAAGGTCCAAAATAAGTATCTAGAAAGGGATAATGCTATCATACACATTTGTATCCCCTACAGACCACTCAACATCAATTCAGTCAAATTAGAGGAAATATTTATAATGATCTGTTCTACTCTACCAATTTGATTTAATAGGCATATAAAATATATCAACAATACAGATTTGCACAAATTGTAAGCTAAGGTTGGATCAGACTGTCTCATATCATGCAATAATATTACTATGTTTACAGTTACAATGGTATCAAACAGTTCAAAGAAGAGGTAATGTGCTCAAAAAAGAGTTAAGTCATGGAACAGAATGTACAGTATGTAGCTAGGCAAGGCCTGGCAAAGAAGGTGGGGAAAGGGTACTGTGATACCAATTTGTCTGAATAGCATATGGTTTGCTGTTGTCAGTAGTAAGTACATTTTTGTTTTTGGTTTTGTTTTGATTTTTATTATAAAAGATTTCTTTCTACCTGTGTGTTTCAATCGACACAAAGAGCGTGACTTGGGAGCGAGCCCTCATTAGTACCCCCATAGCAAGCAACTTTCTAGGGGGCGCACCCAGCAGTGGAGGGGGGGGGGGGCTCTGGTGGGGGACCCAAGAAGAGGTGGATTGGGACTACTCTGTGAAAAACCATTGCACAGAACAGGTAAGTATAACATGTTTGTTATTTTTTTTAATTTCCTTTTGCAATCGCTTTAAAATGTTTGTCTTCCTAATCCTTGTTTACCCAATCTACACTTATGAGAAAACTCATTAGTTGTGTGGAAAGGCTTCTTTAATATACACATAAAAGAAATGTTTATATAGTATTACTGAGAGAAGCAAATTTTACTAACACACTTTGCCAAGGGGATATAGATTCTGAAGAAGGGGAAACCTTCTCTTTCTTCATCCATTGGTTGCTATTTTTTCATGTCTGGAATAAAGAACTGATGCCTTCCAAAAAAGGTAATAGCTTTCTTAATTTAAATATTTTTTTTTTTTTAACTACCGGTAATTATGTAATATCAAATGTTGAGAAAACCCAGCAATATCATTCCCTTAGATAAAGAACAATCTATAATAATAAATTCAAACCTGTAAGGAGCCTATTAAACAGAATAGAAGTATTTAAACTTGGGAGGCAGCTTCGGCATTGTATCAGTGGTTTCTGAAGCATAATACAGCCTATTGAGAGAGAACACTTGTTCAGGTTCAAGCTGTTTGGGTCTCTTGTTCTCTCAATAGTGTGTCAAACTAGGGCACTGAATGGTTCATGTAGCAGAATGACCACTTTCCTAAACTGCTCCTTCTACCCTTTCTTTGCATATGGCGAGCCAGAATTTTTTTTAGCACTTTTCCAAAGCCACATAATGCTTTGATATGGGCAACACTGCCATAACAGGCTGCATTAGGGAATTTATATTTTATTCTTCTTTTCAGTGTACATAAAAATCCCAGCTTAGCCCTTTTTGTCTTTTAGAGTCTTTGAACCCTTTCAATCTTTTTTGCAAGGCTTTCGGTGCTTTCACTGTGGTGTGCATTCCCTGTAAAAGCGGTCAATGCCGCAAGGAGGCCGCTAGCAAAACTGAGTGTTTTAAGCAGGGACCACACAACTCCAACCACATTTACATTTTTTAGAAGAGTGGTGCAAGGGTGTACTTGAAAACTGAAGAGTTATTGGTTTATATTTCATACAAAATGGTATTGTCCTTCTCATGCTAACTCTTCTCTGTTATCCATATGAACAAAGATTGATAGAGATATGTCAGATGAATGTATAAGCAGAATGACATTTAGGAGTAGACATTTCAGGCATTCACAAAAAGAACGCACTCTAAAGAAGACAACCTGGGTCTCAAAGAGAGCATGCCAAAGTTGGACTGCTCAGTTCATTTTCCAGCTCAGTAGCTATAGTAATCCAGCCTAGCCAGCTGCTAACAAGATTGGGTCTGAAGTTTACCTCCACAATGAGATAATCAGATTACCAGCGACAAAGATCAAATAACAACCCAGCTTTGGAGCAAGTTCAGCAGGCCCTTGATATCACTGTGTGGTCCTTGAGACTTGATTAAAAAAATTAAATGGCAAAACTTGCCTCAATATTTTGCATCCGTGACTTGGTGCTTCTTTTAAAACTAAGCCTTTTGGCTATTTTTCCTTTTGGATTTAAAAGGGAGAGCTACCTTAAGATTTTCTTGAAGGATGCTCCTGCTGTGTGCTTACTGCTAAGCTTGTGTGTGTATGAAGTGTAAGGAAATATTAGTTTCAGCTTTTCTTGAAAGACAAGGTAATGAACAGGCAATGGGAGTTAGATTTGCAGGTAACTCTCTTTTATGTTCCAGTTTTGTATTTGAACATTGCAGTAACTTTGTGCATATGACTGTTTACAAAATTATAGACTTTGCCAAACTTTATGTTTTTAGTTACCTTATCATCGCTATTTTGGAAGAAAAGGGGATTATTCTGAAGCATACAAATGTGATTGTCTCACAGCAGATGGTGCGGACTGCTTCACCTTTGAGAAAAGTTAATTAAGCCAAGCATATTGTGCCCATAGAGAGGAAGATGTAGATGAATATTGAGCAATCAAACGCAGTGTCTCCTTTTTTCAAGCCTTTTGCAGTAAGACACAAACCCACTGAAGAAGAATTATGTACAGGATCAAATTAATTCACGTCCAACTTTTTTCTCTTCCCACGTTTTAAAGAGAGAGCACACCAGGCTCTTCAGAAGTTTTGACCACAATCAATGAGCCACACTGCTGTGTCCACTAAATTAAATGAATCAGTGCAGAAAAAATCTCTTGTGGGATATTAAAAGGCTGAAAGACTGTTTAATTCAAGTCCTTCCGTAGAGTCTTTTCACGGCCCCTTTTACATAGTACAATATAAATTAGTAAAGTACTCTTTTTAATTCTAGGATGCAGTTGCAGAATCATTTCATCTGGTGAGTGTGTTATTTAACAAATCACACGTATTCTTAATATTTACTCTTAACAATGTGGCCAGTTGTATGTGAACAAACTAATTGCAAAGCTTATCTGAAAACAGGTAAAAAAGAAAAAACAATGGCTAGTAAGTTCAAGTTTACATTTGTTGATCTTCTTTGTGATTTTTCAATCTTATTTATCTATTGTTTCAACATTGGATAAAAAAATAATTTGTTCCAAAATATGATTAACTGTATATAATCCAGCAACTCTTTTTGATAAAAATAAAGAATTCCTAGATTGATATACTGTACACTGTCAACAAATTATATTCCACCTAAAGACTTTGCCTGTAGGGTGGGCATCTTGCTTTAATCTAAAACTAAGTGACACCGTTGCATTTTTTGGTTATATCCATCAAGTGCAACATTGAAAGTTACATTTCTTTCATCATTACAAATCCCAGCTAACTGAAATAACAGGAAAAAAATGTTATAAACATGACTCAACTTGCCTTAACAGCAAAAACATTTCTACCCTACAATGGCATTTTGGAAATGAAATGGAAAATACAATAGGATGCATTTATAAACAAAAAAATCACATAATTCACCTAGTTCAGTGAATTTACATTAATTCTGTCCAACTGGGGCAAAAAACATAAAATATTAGGCTATTTACTGTACTGGACACATGTATTAATTGATTAATTAACAGAAACTGCTGCATTAGGCCACTAGACAGTAGAAAAAAATCACAGAAATGTGGTGGGAGTCATCATGCTGTAATTTTCCAGTTCGGTGTTGATTAGGCAGAGGCCAAATGTGATTTTTCTATTTAAAATCAATAAAAAAACATTCATCCAGCACAGGAAATAATTTAATAACATTTGTTTTTTTTTTCTTTGCCCCAGTGGCACAGAGTGATACATTCACTGGGCAAATCGCTATGTTTATTATTTCAAATTGCTATGTTTATTTAACCCTCAGTATTAATTTCTCTGGAAAATAACAAAATAAGGAAATTGTGAAAAAAAAAAACATGTTTTTGTTAGTTTCTGTTTTAAAATTTTCAAATAAATAACCTTTCTTCATAAATTTACCCCAAGATATATTTTGCTACATTTATTGGTTAAATTGCCCAAATTATTTAGTTTGTGTGAAGGTTATAGCGTCTACAAACTATGATATATACTGTATACTTGAAAACTGATCAGTCCTTATTTACTGACTGTCTATCTCATTTCTTGAAGCCCTAACATGCCAGGACAGTACAAATACTCACCAAAACACCCCTTTTCGGAAAGTAGACAGTTCAAGGTATTTAGTAAGAGGCATAGTTCATTTTTTGAAGTTACAATTTTTAGAAAAATTAAGAAATTAAATAAAATGTGTTATTTGTCATTTTAATTATTTAAAAGTTATTTCTCAGTGATGGCATGGGCATACTTACACTTACACCCCAAAACACATTCTGCTACACATGTACCACATGTGTGAGACTTTTCAGATGCATAGAGGGGTCCAAAATCCAAGGAGCACCTTCAGGCATTCCATAAAGTACTTATCTAATCTATCGATCTACCGATCACATTTTTGGAGGCCCTGGAGCACAGGGACAGTGGAAACACCCACCAAAAGACCACACTTTGGAGAGTAAACAGTATTTTTTAAGAGGCATGGTGAGTCTTTCAACGACTACATTTTTTTCCCAAACATTTTTGGAAAGAAAATTAAAATGTATTTCTCACACACAAATGGGAATACTTGGAATTACAGCTCAAAAAAACATTCTAATACTCCTCCTAAGTATGATGATACTATATGTGTGAAACTTTTTCCCGGGTCTGGATTAATTATGTATTAGACATTGTATCTTGTGTATCACATAAATCAACCAATTGTGTCAAAACCAATGTATTGTAATGGTTGCCTCTGTAAGAATGATCAGGGAATATAAATGTAGAAAATGTAGTGCTAGAATTATATCCAAAAATTAAGGGGCGTGGCCGGCACGACATGTGAGCGGACACTCTCACACAGAGCTCTCGCATATCATCCTTAATTGATCCAGTTTCCAGCAGCACAAATAGCCCGATTTCACCTACAATACCGTGGGGAACACCTGCAGTACATTCTGGCGCTGTCGGTGGCAGATTACAAGCAATGATGACCCGTGGCCGGCAATCCATCATGGCGGCGTTCCGTCCTCTGCACAAAAGGTAAAACGTCAGGAGGGGGTGAGTAAACATCCTCCTGGCCCCAAAGATGGACCTGGAGACCCCCCCAAGAGACATGAGGTACTATGCTATGAAACTGACAGGAAAATCTGACCAGCGCAATATGCCTGACCTGAACGCAGACACAGTGAGACAGTGAGATGGGGCAGGGGCAGCCATGCAGGAACAGACAGACACTTAGACCCCTTTCACACCGGGGCGTTTTTCAGGCGCTTTAGCGGTAAAAAAAGCGCCTGTAAAGTGCCTGAAAGAAGCCTCATCTGCAATCTCAATGTGAAAGCCCCAGTGTTTTTACACTGAGACCCCTTTCACACTATGGCGTTTTTTTTAGGCGCTTTAGCGTTAAAATATGCGCCTGTAAAGCGCCTTAAAGAAGCCGCAACTGCAATCCCAATGTGAAAGCCAGAGGGCTTTCACACTGAGGCGCTGCGCTGGCAGGGCGTCAAATAAAGTCCTGCAAGCAGCGCCTAAAGCGCCCCTTCCCATTGCTTTGTGGGCACTTTTAACCCTTTATTTGGCCACTAGCAGGGGTTAAAACACTGGTAAAGCGTCGCTAGTTTAAGTGGCGCTTTGCAAGCTTTTTTTCGGGCGCTGGCAGTGTGAAAGGGCTCTTAAAGCACTTGGGATTTCACATTGGGATTGCAGATGAGGCTTCTTTCAAGCGCTTTACAGGCGCTTTTTTAAACGCTAAAGCGCCTGAAAAATGCCTGAAAAACACCCAAGTGTGAAAGGAGTCTAAGAGCTCTTAATAAGTGTACCGCATCAGTTAATAACCTGCAAGCCCTATTTGGGAGTTTGAAGGAGGAGGTCAGTCTGGTCAGAAAAGATCTTCAAAAAATCAGAGAACGCACAACAGCCGCTAAGAGCAGAATCAGTGATATAGAGGATAAGCTGCCCCCCATGATTAGAGAATCCCAAGCAACTACCCGCTTAGCCAAAGCCACAGACCTGCGAGCAGAGGATATTGAAAATCGTTTAAGGAGCAAAAATGTGTGGATCGTTGGGCTGCCTGAAAAGGTAGAGGGCCGAGACCCTACACAATTCGTGGAGCAATGGCTTACTGATATGTTTGGCAAAGAGGCCTTTACACATCTTTATGCAGTGGAAAGGGCTCACAGAGTCCCGACTAGGCCACTAAAACCAGGCCATCCCCCGTGCCCCATGTTGGCGAGACTGTTAAATTATAGAGACAGAGAAATCATCATGAGACTGGCAAGAGAACGCAGAAATGTTCAGTTTACTGGAACAAGAGTTTCCTTCTACCCGGATTTCTCGGCCGAGGTGCAGCAGAGTAGGTCTCGATTTTCAGATGTTAAAAAGGGCCTGCAGAGGCTCCAGGCCTCCTACGCAATGCTATACCCGGCAAAACCCTGCATCACCTCTGGGGGGCGAACCCATTTCTTTGAGAATGCTGCGGACACCTCCCAATGGCTGGATGTAAATGAGAATGCTCTCAGACAGGTTTAGAGACCAATAGCGGAGGAGGACTGAGAATCCTAGTACTACAACACTGGGCGTTATGCAAAGCTGAATTCCCTAGCTCTCCATCTTGATTGAGAGCCCTGCTCGAAACGTACAATGATCCAAATTTCTACAAAATACGAGTTTGGAACTGTGTTTGTTTATGGGCTTTCTTATATTGCTCCTTATTTTGGTCCGTATCGCTGCCTTAATCGATCAAGTTGACAATGCCTGGGACCTGTTGTCCCCAACCCTTCAGAAGTTGTTTGGACTATCTTGGTGCCGGGGTGTACAGGAAAATCAAAATCTATACATAAACTGGCCTGTACAGGCTATTTCATATCCCTGTCACACCGCAGCAGTTTGGATCACCATTGTGCTCGTTGAACCATTATCTGTTTTTGTTTTTCTAGAGCACAAAATAGGTTTTGTAATGATTACATCGCAGTAAACCCCATGACCAAGGCATGGCCAGAGCTGGCATTGAACAGGCTGGCACAGGTACATGGAACTGATGACTATGATACGGGAACCATTAAGGAAAAGCTGTTTCCCCAATTACCCTACAAGGTACTGTTGTGCTTTTTAAGGACAGTATCATAAAAGGAGTACTCACTGAGGCCAAGATGCAGAGAGCGGTTGCTGTTGCGACTCGGCGCACACCACCCCTGAAGATGGCACAGAGAGTGGTTGGCACCAAGAGGCACAAGCTACCAGTGGGACAGCTACTTGCTTGAAGGTCAAGGAGTAACTTGTGCGGAGCAAGTAAGTAGCGACCCTGGGAGGGTCCAGAAAGCAACAGCAAACAGTCCGTTAAACAAAGTCCAGAGGCAGGCCGAGGGTCAAACACCATTCAAGTCCAGGAACTAGCAGTAATCAGAAGCGCTGAGACAAAAGGCAATCTGAGAGCAGGCTGAGGGTCAATCACAGGAGACAAGAGGCAAAGTCCAGGTACAGGTCGAGGGTTAAACACCAGAGAGAGCAGAAGTCCAAGAAGCAAGCCAGGGGTCAGGTACAGGAGAGAATCAGTCTAGAGGCAATCCGGGTCACAACGAGTAAGCAGGTCACAGGAACACAAAAGGCAGGAATCACAGGTGAGCTGAAGATGACCCAGCGATTTGTCTAAGTGCTGGTGTTTCTTTTGTAGGTCAGCAAAGGGTCACGCTATGTGTGCGCCTGTGCGCATGCGCGCGCCACACGGTGAGGCCGCAAAAGCACGTGCGCCATAGCGCAGTTCCATTGTGCACATTGCGCACAAGCGTACATTGAACTTGGAGGCAAACTGAAGAAGGTTTAAGGGTCTCTAGCAGGGGATTGAGATGTTCTTTGAGATTGATTCTTTCTCCTAAAGGAAGGAGTCGGATAGTGGGAGAAGAAGGTATTGGGGGGGTTAGAGAGGGGGAGGTAAGGGTAGGGAAGGGATAAGGTGGAAGGGGTGGGCAGGAAACAGAAAGGGTATAAGGTATTAGAGGGGGTGTCGCTCCTCTCTCCTCCCCCTAGGTCTATTCGTTATTTGGTCTGTTAGTTTTCCTGAGGTTCAAGGGGGTCCGTATTATGTCGGGAAGTAGGATTTGTAACTGTCCGTGGTCTTAAAATGGGTCCAACAGGCCCAGGTTGAGGCAAATTTTTGTATACGATCTTGCGAGGTGAAGATTAATTCTTCCATCTCCTCGATTTTTGCAATCCTGACAAACCATTCCCTGATGGTTGGGCTATGCGTCAATCCCCAGTGTACTGGAATGCATAGTCTGTCTGCATTGACCATGTGCATGGCCAGTTATTTGTGATAGGATCGGTTAGACAGGGTTGTATGGTGGAGCAGATATTGTGCTGGGTTGTAATCTAGAGTGTAAGTAGCTACCTTTTTTATTACGGAGTGTACTTCTTTCCAATATGGTTGGAGTGCCGAGCACTCCCACCATATGTGGATCATGGATCCTACATAATTATTGCACCTCCAGCATGTGTTTGGGATTGTAGGCGAAAATTTGTGTAGGCAAGATGGTGTTCTGTACCATTTTGTAACTATTTTGTAGCCATTTTCCTGTATTGCTACATTCATTGATCCCTTATGTGTATTTGTGAGAATGGTTTCCCAGTCTTTGTCAGAAAATGTCATCTGTAGGTCTTTGCCCCAGGCTATACGTGCATTGTCTGTCTGTGAGGAGTGAGTATTGTCTTGGAGTAGAGGGTAAATTGATGATATTAGATGTCATTGTGGTTCGGTATGGGAGTATAAGGTTTTGAACGGTGTGAGACTTCTGGACCACATATCCGGGGAGTCACTGGAGGTAAAATGTCTCAATTGTCTGTAAGACCAAAAGGGGAAGTCTTTCGTGCAGGAATTTGATGCCAAGTTTTCGTAAGATCGTAATTGACCTCTGTTGTAAAAGTGTTGTGCCTAGGCGTGCATATTTAATTCGTGGGGGACTGCCCTTCCAAATGAATGCTGAGCAAGCTGTTTTGTAAGACGCAAAAAAGGAAGGGGGTAAGTATATTGGGATTGTCTGCATGAGGTATAGAAGGCGGGGGGAGAATTATCATTTTTATCAAAGCCGAGCGACCTCGAGGATATTTTTAAGATACAAAATCAATCTATATGACACAGTCTATACATGTGAGACTAAGGCTGCATTCACACCTGAGCGTAGCTTTTCAGGCAGAAAATCGCGCGTTTTGCTGCGTTTTTTTGCGGCGTTTTTTCATGCGATTTGCAGCGTTTTTTACCGCAATTCGATGCGTTTTTTTTACCGCGTTTTGCCGCAAATTTTGTGCAGAGCAAAAGGTCACCAATGTAAAAATAATAAAAACGCACAAATCTGCCCGATTCGCGCGACAAAAAAGGGTCCGGAACTTGTTTGAGCTTCAGGCGTAGGGCTTCAGGCGTTTTGGAGTGGAGATGTGAACCATCTCCATAGAGAATAATGTATTTTTTCCCTCTAGCGTTTTGTAGCTTCGGGCTTCAAGCTACAAAACGCTCAGGTGTGAATGCAGCCTTATTCATGGAGACAAGAGATCATACAAAATAGTTACATTTATTGGTTGACAAAAAACAAATATTTACATGAAATTAAAACACAGATTGCTTTACATGAAAATCTTGACAATTAATGAAAACAAAATGGGAGTGTAGTACCCTGGATGTAATATCACCATGATAACTCCTTGGTAGAATCAATAACCTTATAATAATTGACAACTTAACAGAACGTCTGTATTTCACACGTCCAACCGTTACTATACTGCAGGTAAGTAAGTGGTGAACAATGTGAAATAAATTAGACGTTTGTTTGTCAATAAAAGTAGTGGCAACTATGCAAAAAGAAATATATAATGAAAAATTTAAATTTTTAGAGAAAAAAATCTAAAAGGCGGTTATTGATTCGGGAGAACGATTATCAATGGTAGAATATTCAATTCATCAATATTTGAGAGAACATACAAGGTAAAATCAACATGACATAATTACCCATTCCAAGTGGCTACTAGTCTGGATTGTTGGTTACCAGGATTTTTAAGATGGCTGCCGTGGCTTTCAACATGGATACTCTTGAAGAGGATTTACTTCTTGCGACCTCCGAGTTCCAAAAAAATCAGGATTCAGAAATCTTTATGAATGTTAAAACATGTATTCATGCATGGTGCCTGGGTGTCAGTCTGTCTGGGAGTATGTGTATCTTCCAGTGTCCCTTCTCAGGGTGGGTCCCTGAGCCTCCTCCCTATGGCATCTTTCTTGTTTCTTAAACATCCTCTTAAACAGTACGATCATAAAATTATAATAAGTTCTGCCCAAAAAGTATGTGTTTCCTCCTCATTGGCAGGCAAGACTTAATAATTAACTTTTTCTAGGAGCTTAATGATTTTAAGGTAATAGCACCTTCAACCACCAGGTGTCTCACATGTGTTTGGTGTTTATCTCTTTAAGTTAATATATTTTATTTTTATAATGTGTATTATTTGTATCTTAGTGAAAGGAATTTTGATTAATCCCTATTACATAAAATGGTTATATATATATATATTTATAAATCTATTAAGATTAATCTTTATAAATCTAGTCTATCTAACTATGAAGGACACAGGTTATCCATATCACACTTAATGATATTGATACATGTATAATTCTGGTATATCCGATTAATATTTGTTTATCTAAACATAGGTTCAATTCTTATATAGTTATAATCACGATTATGTGTTTTTCATAATACTAATTAGTTTCTTAAAACACTTCTACTTATAAAATCACACTTTCATATATATTTTCTTTATAACACATTTCTTATATCATACAGATACCAATTATAATATCTCTGTGATCTAAATATCATATATAATTCAAATGACTTATAATCACCATATAGGTAATCTTTTCCTTCCTGTTAGACAATTTAGTCACATCGAGTCAACATTGTGGTTTGACTAGGAAAGCAATATCATCCTCTGATACAATAGGACATATTTATCCAAGCCTTCCTTGAATTAAAAGTTTTGTAGCTTTTATTTACCCCCCCCCCCCCCACACACACAGATAGGAACCTATCTTCTTTGTTTTGTGATGAGATACACCATTGTTCCAGCAAGTTTCTGTCTCAATGCAGGCTTGTAAAACAAAAAAGATGGTTGATGCATTAAGCTTTGTAAAGCGTATGAGTTCACCTATTTTGCATTAAATGGTTCCAAGAGGTGAACAGTTCAATTATTGCCAACCACAGTTCTACTTTTTGAGGCCTATTGAAATTTTACATTTCTTCCAGTAAATATTAAATGTACTATTATTATTTTTTTCTTAATAAATTCACAACAGTACCGAAGAACACTTTTAAGATGACTATGGTATCAATAGTTTCTTGGAACATAAGAGGATTGAATGATCCCCTAAAACGCACCATGGTATCAACTTTGTTATGTAAATACCTGCCTGCAATTTTTGCCCTACGGGAAACGTATCTTACTCTGTAACTTGTCTGGGTTTCCGGTGGGTGGGGAGGGCATACCACTCCACTCACACCTCGTTCTCCAGAGGTGTTAGTGTACTGGTACAAGTTCCTTAGACCATGAGGAAGTTGATTCGCTAATTGATGCTGAGTAGGGATGAGCTTTATGTTCAAGTCAAACTCATGTTCGACTCAAACATTGGCTGTTCGCCAGTTCGCCAAACAGCGAACGATTTTGGGTGTTTGCGGCAAATTCGAAAGCCACGGAACACCCTTTAAAAGTCTATGGGAGAAATCAAAAGTGCAAATTTGAAAGGCTTATATGCATGGTATTGTCATAAAAAGTGTTTGGGGACCTGGGTCCTGCCCCAGGGGACGTGTATCAATGCAAAAAAAAGTTTTAAAAACGACCGTTTTTTCGGGAGCAGAGATTTTAATAATGCTTAAAGTGAAACAATAAAAGTGTAATATTCCTTTAAATTTCGTATCTGGGGGTGTCTATAGTATGCCTGTAAAGGGGCGCATATTTCCCGTGTTTAGAACAGTCTGACAGCAAAATGACATTTCTAAAAGAAAAAAACTAATTTAAAAACTACTCGCGGCTACAATGAATTGTCGGGTCCGACAATACACATAACAGTTCATTGATAAAAACGGCATGGGGATTTCCCCACAGGGGAACCCCGAACCAAAATTTAAAAGAAAATGCGTGGGGATCCCCCTAAATTCCATACCAGGCCCTTCAGGTCTGGTGTGGATATTAAGGGAACCCCGCGCCAAAAATTTAAAAAATAAATGGCGTGGGGGTCCCCCTCAAAATCCATACCAGACCCTTCAGGTCTGGTATGGATTTTAAGGTGAACCCTGCACCAACATTTTTAAAAAATGGTGTGGGGTCCCCCAAAAACCCATAGCAGACCCTTATCCGAGCACGCAACCTGGCAGGCCGCAGGAAAAGAGGGGTGGATGAGAGAGCGCCCCACTTCCTGAACTGTACCAGGCCACATGCCCTCAACATTGGGAGGGTGCTTTGAGGTAGCCCCTCAAAGCACCTTGTCTCCATGTTGATGGGGAGAAGGGACTCATCCCCACAACCCTTGCCCAGTGGTTGTGGGGGTCTGCGGGTGGGGGGCTTATCGGAATCTGGATGCCCCCTTTAACAAGGGGACCCCCAGATCCCGCCCCCCATGTGAAATAGTAATGGGGTACAAATGTACCCCTACCATTTCACAAAAAAATTTGACAAAAAGGTTAAAAAACACAAGAGGCAGTTTTTGACAAGTCCTTTATTAATTTATTCTTCTTCCATCATCTTTCTTCTGGTCTTCTTTCGGTGTTCTACTTGTTCCTCCAACTTCTTCTTCATCTTCTTCTTCCTCAGCTCTTATCGTCCCGCATCTTGCTCCGGCTTCTTCTCCGCTCCGCCTGCACGATCCACCTCAGTGGGAGTCTTCAGCCGTGTGACGCTTCAATATCCTGACTGGGCATCATATGACATCCTCAGGATTTTAAGCCACTGCGCGCCCCAAGGCAATCGTTGTTGCGAGGTGTCAGTCTGACACCCCGCAACACCGATCTAGGTAAAGAGTCTGACGGAGACTCTTTACCACGTGATCAGCCGTGTCCAATCACGGCTGATCACGATGTAAATAGGAAGAGCCGGTGATCGGCTTTTCCTCACTCGCGTCTGAGACGGCTCTCCTGACAGGGGGGGTCTGTGCTGATTGTTTATCAGCGCAGCCCCCCTCGGATCCCGCCCAGGATAATTATGATGCCACAGCTGCTTTATGTGCTACACAACACCCCAATGGTCTTCCCCTTGAACAAATTTAGAATAACGAACTCAATTTTTAGAGCAGTAACAGCGCCCAAAAGAAGCAGGAGGATTGGTGTTGCCTAATCCTTGGTTATATTATTTAGCTTCACAGCTACAACACATAGCGAGGGCAATACGCCCCACCAGGAATCGCACCTCAATCTGCTAGATTCCTCTCCCAAAATACTCAACTTTACGACGGGACCGGGGGTGGCGGATGGTCTGGAGGCCCTAAAATTTTGTAAATCTAATAAACTCTATCCTACATATGCACTCATGCTGAAAATCTGGAACAAGGTAAGAACAATGCAAGGGGTACAGGGATTCACTAAATACAGTCCCATATGGAATAACAATTATTTTCCAGAAATAGCGAAAATATCCTATGGTGCAAAGTGGTTACAATTTGGTATATCTCATTTGACCCATATCTTTCGGGAGGGAAAGTTAAGATCATTCCCGGAGCTCAGAGAGGCCTTTAGACTCCCCAACACAAAGCACTTTTATTACATACAGCTTCAACATGCGATCAGGGATCAGAGAGATGGGGCACAATGGTTTTTGGATCCCCCTCTATCTTCAATTACCTGTTTGAGGTTACCACATACAAAAGGATCTTGTAGCTACACCATGCTCATCAGCCTTTTCCATGGTAGTGCCCTCCTTAAGGCGGTGTCGTGGTGGGAAAGAGATGTTGGGGCTTTTGAGGAGGATCAGTGGGAGGAGGCCTTATAGGCTGTCCCCCAGTGTTCACTGAATGTAGCTCAGCGCGTGTCACAACTATATATCCTTTTAAGGGTTCACTATAAACCAGCTAGATTAGCTTGTATGGGGGGAAGATCAGGTGCTGAATGTACTAGATGTAGCAGAGACCATGGAGATTTGATACATCTCCTCTGGAGATGTCCAAAGCTCCTTTTATATTGGACTCAGGTCCTGACCACTATTAACAGAGTCTTCCAGACTAAGATCCCGGTTGATCCAAAACACTATATTAGGTATACTTGATGCACTCCCATTGGAAGACACGCCAAGGCAAGCTGTGGCGAGGGCCCTCTTTCAGGCTCGGAAAGTAATCCTGAGGCATTGAAAATCCATGGAACCCCCAACATTACAGGAGTGGATTACTCAAATGGGTGATACTATTCGATTAGAAAAATGTATATACCAGCACAGAGGTAAAAGAGGCAAATTTGACAAGTTACGGAGGTCGGGTGGATGGTTCCTGGGTCCGTAGACTATTCTTTATAATGGGATATTGATATGTATCTTGCAATAGACTGCTTATGTATACCTATACCACTCTGTACCATGTATGTACGTATACTCTTTGTGCTCAATAAACACTTTGTTTGATAAAAAAAAAAAAAAATCAACAAATAATATCATTAACATATACAATGTGTGAGAAATTTGATTAAAATTCAAACTGTGCATATAAAGCCCACATAAGAAAAGAGTAACAGATATTCACATGACCAAATATCCATGCGACCAGGCTTTAGTGACCTGCTTTAATATGCAAATGTAACAAATACCATTAATAATGAATACAATGTGTGAGAAATAATATTTAAATTGAAACTATGTATATAAAATCCACATATGAAAAGGGTAACAGACATCCATGGGACCAATAGTACACGTGAACCAGATCTTCAGTGCACTCCTTTCTTATGCAAATGCAACAATTTACATCATTACAATATCTGAGAATACAATTAAACCTTAAATTGTGCATATAAAGTCCACATGAGACAAAAGTAACAGATATCCACGTGACCGGATGATTAGTGAATCACAGTCACCAAGCGTGAATGCTTCTACCCTTATACAGTGGGATAGTACACTTACCAAAAAAAGAAATTACCATCTTTAAAGATAGGTCAAAGCAATCTTAATTGCATAAGCAGTATTCTCCAGCAACCAGGATCAGCCCAATCTTCAATAGCATGCTTAATTGTATAGGAAGCCTCCTCCAGCAACCAACGCGCTGGCGGGCAGGGGAGCCTGGGAGTAGCGGGGGGAGGACCGCTTTGGTCGGTCCTCCAATCTTCAATCACACCAAACTTTCCAACAAAGGTGGAATGCAGACATAATGCTCACTTTAATAAACTTAGCCCAGGCAATCCAATGTTTTATACAGGGGTGCAAATCACAAGAAACATCCCCATAGTGTAAAACGCATTAAAAATTCAACCTCTTTCATTTAAATTGCACTTACAATGGTTTTATATTAAAACAAAGTATAAAGGACGGCGATAATTCATAAAAATATGTAAAAACATATATTATTACATCACACATGAAGAATTATAAATTCCTGGAAGTAAAAGTCCACATGCCAAAAAATAAAAAATGTGTAATAGGTGATCTGAATTGTCCGTGCTGCACCAACACTCGTGTGGGAAGAAACAAACTCACCAAATAGCTATATTGAAAAATTGCATATAACTCAGATCCTTAGAAGGATGAGCAACACCTAATGGAGATGATCCTTAGCTTATTTTGCATCAACTGATGATTCGTATGCAGGCAAAAGCTGAAAAAAATTTGACTCTCGTTGTTGCGTTCCAATGTTTCCAACGCTCCAAACAGACTGGGCTGAACTGAGCGCCATGTGTACCGCGAGACCCCCTCTTTCAACGGGAGCTGCAAGTGATGTCCCCTAAAAAGTGCAGGTTGTGTATCATGTGGATCAGCCTCAATCGACCCGCAACTGACAAAGGGAGGTGCTTACAAACTTTCGTGGCGGTATCCATGTATTTCTTGACTACAGGAATTCTGACTTCCATATTTGCTTGCTCTGAATTCGCCATTTTGTCCTCCACTAATGTTCATTGCTAGCTCCAGATCCCCCAGGTAGCAGCAGAACATCATCTGCTAATATCCCATATTAGGGGCACTAGCATGGAAAAATGGAGGGGAGACGGTGTCTAAGTGTTCATTGGCCTTTGGTTTATCATATAACTCAGATCCTTAGAAGGATGAGCAACACCTAATGGAGATGATCCTTAGCTTATTTTGCATCAACTGATGATTCGTATGCAGGCAAAAGCTGAAAAAAACAGGAGTACATCACATAGCGCAATATAGCCTGTACAGGTTTAACCATAAACAGCCGTAATGTGCACTTACATTCGTCGGTGCTATAGGCTAGCACTGGCATGTACATCTCAATAGCGGGGAGAGACGCCATTCCTCTGACTCTCGTCGTGCGTTCCAACGCTCCAAAGACTGGAACCATGTGTACCAGAAGTGATGTCAGTGCAGGTGAGCACGCAGCCTCAATGCATTTCGTGATTCCATGTCCTCAGGAAGCTTGCTCTACGCCATTTTGTTGTAGCTTTTAATATCCCATAGGGACATGGAAAAGCGGTCTAATTGGTTGGCACTCATCATATATCACTTTATATTAAAATATCCCCAAAAACATTTGGCTTTAATTGATTACATACCAATTGTACATACCAGATGCTCCTCTATATAGCTATAGCAAAAGCAAACCTCTAATATGTATAACAGTACAAACCTTTTAAAATTACAATCAACAATAAAAATAAATTCATAAGATACAATGGTTCCTAGTGTCAAACAACGATGTACTAGAATACAGCTCAGTTTTCCCACATCAAAAATAGCCTCTAGACATATTCCCAAACTCCATCTAACTGGTTTCATCACAACTAATGTCCTCAGGGGTTATTTTATTTGATCAGGAAATATAGCTTATTATAGGGTCACCTATAGCAGTTCTAGTTCCTATAAGGTAAGCAAACCTAGCCTACTGGCATGTGGCTGCCCCCAGGAATGCCATGTTCATTCACCAGGAAGTACAGAAGGCTGAGGAAAGGAAGAACGGAAGAGTTCCTGTGGTTCCAGAAGGGCAGTTGTTAGCAGGGGATGGCTGTAATTGATGTCTTACAGGAACATAGTCAGTGGGATGTGCAGATGAGTCAGTTCCGGCAGAGACATGGTCAGCCAGCAGACAAGAGATTGGTCCAGGCAGCAGGCAGAAATGTGGTCAATAAACAGGCTAGGATTGGTACAAGCAGCAGACAGAGGCAACCCTGCGCTGGTGTGGTGGTGATCAGGAACACTGGGACTGGAGCGGTTGCACACCCTAACTGTTGTGGCAGTGATCAGGGACAATATGACTGGTGTGGCAATGATCAGGGACACTGTAACTGGTGTGGTGGTGATTAGGGACAATATGACTGGTGTAGTGGTGATCAAGGACACTGGGACTGGTGTGGCAATGATCAGGGACACTGGGACTGGTGTGGTGATGATCAGGGTCACTGGGACTGGTGTGGCAGTGATCAGGGACACCAGGGCTGCTGTGGCAGTGACCAGGGACTGTAACTGGTGAGGCGGTGATCATGGACAATATGACAGGTGTGGCAATGATCGCGTACAATGTGAGTGGTGCAGTGGTGATTAGCAACACTGTGAAAAGGGGGCAGTGATCAGTGACACTGGGACTGGTGTGGTGGGGATCACGGAGACCTTAACTGGTGTGGCAATGATCATGGACACTGTAATTGGTGTTGGGGTGATCAATGACACCATAACTGCTGTAGTGGTGATTACGGACACAGTAACTGGTGTGGCGATGATCAGGAACACTTTGAGGGAATGGTGGTGATTAAGGACACTGACTGGTGATGGTGAGTTAAAAAAAAAAAAAAAAATATAACTTAAAAAAAACATTTTTACATTTTATTTAAAAAAATGTAATTATTTAGTTATACCATGTTTACCAATGACACTGTACTACTCGGGAAGAGGGGGTGATTGGGATTTTTTTAAATTACACTGTCATTGGTTGTACAGTCATGATGACTGTGAAAACAATAATTTCTCACTTTCAGCCATTGAGAAATACTGTGATAGCTGTGATTGACCACAACTATCACATGGTACGTGGCTGCTGTGAATGGCCCTGTATTATGTGATCTCTGTGACCGATCACAGAGATCACACAGTAGTAAACAATGATGCCAGGAAATTACATATTGTTTACTTTTTTTCCATATGATTGGCTAGAGCAGTCACATGGTACCAGGGCCACCAACAGCAGCCCGGTACAGCTATCAGTGTTCCACTGTGTCCGGTGGACACAGCAGGCACAGATCGATACACTGCACTCTACCAGAATGCAGAATTGACGGATGCAGGGGGATGCGCAGGAAGTACACTCGCATCGGTGCTGATCCTGTCCGGCCCTTTATGCATAATGGCCGGATGGAAAGTAGTTAAATATTAGCACATTTCTCCAACACATGCACATTTCACCAAGTTACATTATTTTACAATGCTGCAGTTCCTCAAAAATACCTGGGGAACCTACTAGATATGTATCAGCTATCAACACTGCTACTGCTGCACTAAAATCCGCTGCTCAACAATTCACTTTTATAAAATAGTTGGTGATGGGCACTCATAGTAATAAGGAATAATTAAACTGGGTAGCAGAATTGTCTCTTGTATAAATATGGGAAATTGCGGATCATTCATTGTTAGCAGTGGAGAATTCCTGCTGTTATCTTTTCACACCGTTGCACCTGGTGCAAGATTATTATTAGTACTCTACTGCAGGGGTTCATTTAGTTTTAGAGATTTAAGTTAGTTTTAAGAGGATAGGTTTGCTTAGTGTTAGGATCTTTTTTTTATAACAGCCATTTTATCACAATATGAGTGATGACTTCATGATCACATGGTTTTGTTTTTCAACAAAGACATGTCAGTGATAGGGCTTTTTTTTTTTTTTTTTTTTTACTCTGTTTAATCTCCATTTTTTTACATTTTTGCAGACAATACAGGTTTGCAATACAAATACAAATCGTATCTGAACAAATGTATCCAGAATGGTACATCCACATTATGATGAGTAACAAGCAATGGTTGTACATTGCTTGTTACTCATCATAAAGTTTTAGTTACAAACACATCTAGACATCTAATGAACTTATTTACATCAAAATAGGCCATAACAAATGCATTTAACGTGCATCTCCCAATAACGAAGTATTAGTGGTCGATCAAACGATGTTTAATGTCCCGCGAACGATTCTAGTGCCCATGAAAATAAAACTTGCCATTTTAAACCATAGAACAGGAAAGAAAAGAACATGGACCATCACGAAAAGTAATAATAGGAACAGAGGACAAATACTTTTTTTTTTTTGCAGCACTTTCCTGATCTTTCTAAACTGATCTTTCTCTCTCAATTTAAGGTCTGACCAGGGTTTTCTCAACTGATCCTTGTTTCGTCTTACTCCAAAACTCCTGTGCAGACTTCTCACAACTTTAGCCATGATCTTGGCCTTTCTGGCATTTGGGTTTCTGTAAGATCCATGCTTCCCATCATAGTCTGTCCTCACTAAGATATCCACCACCTCCATTTCTTCAAACGACATATTTGTGGCCTCATAGCACCTCCTGGATCTGGAAGTGGCTTTCCCTTGGGTTTTTATCATTGCTACTCTCACCACACACCCTCTGTCTCACCGCCATTTGCTCTCCCACTGCCCCTAAAGAGAAGACGCAGGGAATACACTAGAAAAAAGGACAGGGGCGCAGTGTATATAAAGCCATAATGCACGATCGATGTAACAGCCATCGGAACGATATGGGAGTGGAGGACGAACGATTGCCATCGCCAACCTGAAAAAGGAGCCATAAAACGAAGGTAAATTGTAAATTGGGGCATTAGTGGTGTTAGTGCCCTATACTGCTTAGATTGAGGCCTATATTGGGACCAGATTTTGAGTTAAGCTTGATATTATGGTTTGTCTTGTGCTTTGTCTTGCAGGCATCAGAGAAATATTTGAAAATGGTGGATAAATGCACTGTACCGTACTTTTTGCCTCAATTTATCGACCAATACTGGGAGCTGCCCTGTCTGTGGAAGGTGAAAAGTAGGGCTTACTCAAATAGAAACAAGAGGAAGGCAGCGATGGAGAAACTTCTTGAATTGGTGAAGCCTCTGTACCCCAGGGCAGACATCAATTTTGTGAACAGCAAAATTGGGAACCTGAGGAGTACGTTTAATAGGGAGCACAAGAAGGTCCAGGAATCACAGAGATCGGGAGCATCAGCAGATGACATATATGTCCCCAGGCTGTGGTACTACAACAGCCTGCATTTTTTGTCTAACCAATCCAAACCCAGGCCATCACTGTCAACACTTCCACATCGGATGAGGTAACAGCTCCTGGGGTCCACCCTGGTCCCTCGACACAGGATCAAGATGTGGAGGAGCCCAGCTTGACCCAGGTATAGCATTGTTTAACATATTTGTATTCAAAAATAGAATAATGATAACTAGATGTTATTGTTCCTAAATTTCTGCCTTAACAAAGTGGTTTCCGAATCAATAGACAGTAGTGGCAACAAATGATTGGGACAAGAAGGAAAAATGCTGGGGTCAGAATGATAGTCTCTTCTATTTCTCCACATTCAATTTGCAACAGTCATGAGCTCAAAATTGGGTGTGATTGATGACCAAATGTTTTACAAAAATAATAATTAAAATCCCATTTCCATACACAGGAAAGTAGCAGTTTGGAGGAGCCCGTGGCCAGCAGCCACACGGAGTCCAAGATCCCTCCCCTACGCCCTCCTGATAAAAGGGCAAGGAAAAGCAGAAACCTAGACGAGGCCACAGCTACCTTCCTGAGCCACTCAACAACTGCCATCAGTATGGCCCCAGATGCAGCTGAGGCATTTGGCTGTGTGACAGCAAATAAGTTGACGGATATGAATGTGGACCAAAGGAGGATGTGCAAAGAACTAATCCTCCAGCTCCTCAACAAGGGGGTGGGGCAGGAATTTCAGCAAGAACCCAGATCTATGATTTGGATGCCCCACCACAGCAGCCCCACCCACCACAGCAGCATGCTGGACATTGGCAGTTCCAGCCCCAAGACCCCCAACAACCCAACTGGGCTGGGGATTTTCATACATACAAATACTAATTAGCGTTTTTTTTTTTTTTTGGTAAAAAAAATGATGATTTTAATTATATTTTATTCCTTTTTGCATGCTGAGAAAGCACTTTTTGGTTAAAGTTATTCAATTTTTATTTATGACTAATTTATTTACATTTCTTTTTGAAATAATGCACAAGAAAAAAATGGCCTCAGCTCAGGAAGGGAGCGTTGACAGCAATTGCCTGGGTTCGGTCTGGTCTGTCAAAAAACACAAGCTGTGGGCCCAGTCCACCTACAAGGCTACCTGCTGCTCCACTCTCTGGGAACAGGCCTACAAGCTAACCCACCGCTGGTATTTGACCCCTGACAAGTTGTCTAAATTTCATTCAGCAACGGATAACTCCTGCTGGAGACAGTGTGGACACATAGGCAAACTTCTCCACACATTTTGGGAATGCCCCAAACTAGCTTCCTTTTGGAAATCAGTGTTCCACCTCCTATCTGAAGTCATGAAACTCACAATTGAGGTAGATCCAGCCTTAGCATTACTCTCCTTGACTATTGACCGCTTTCCCAACCCCTCCAAAGCTATCATAGTTCACATCCTTTTGGCAGCTAGACTCACGATCACTAGGAAATGGAAAGACCCAAACCCACCTACCATATCCGAGGTTGTCCGAACCACTCACGAACATTGTACGTACGAAACGACTCTAGCACTACGTCAGAAAAATAAGATGGTAACTCTCCAAAAATGGCAGCAATGGTTTGACTAGGTTGACTCACCAGAATTTGTTAAGGTATTCTCTTCTTAAACTCTGTTTGCTTAATTGTAAGATACCAGTCCCTATAGGTGGCCTGGGAGTGTCTCTTCACGGGTACAGTCGTGAACCCTACAGGGGGTACTCGTGTGGAGAGGCTAACTGGTCACCTGAAACACATAAGATCAAAACTTCCCGCAAGGCATCGTTACGTGTTAGGTATAGCTATCTCCAAGTTCCTCGATATAACTGCATTGTGCTATATTCGCACTGTTATTCTATGTTTACTGTATTACATAGGTCTCATTTGTGAGACACTTTTTTTGTTTGTCTCTCGCATTGACATGTGTTTATGCTGACTTTTGATTTTCTCTCAAACGCCATGTGTCAATTGTATTGTTGCATTGTATAATTCAAAATATACCAATAAAAATCTATTTTTAAAAAAAAAAAAAAAAAACATATCATATAAAAAACACAAGCTGTGGTAATACCACAGCCTGGGAGCAAAACAGTCATCTGCTGCTGCTCCCAATCTCTTGGAGTCCAGAACATTCTTGTGCTTCCTATAAATGTACTCCTCAGGTTCCCAAAACTCTGCCCTGGGGTATAAAGGGTTCACCAATTCCAACAGTTTCTCCATCGCTGCATTCCTCTTGATTTTTAGAGGACCTTCTTGTGATCCCTATTAATTAAAAGAAATTAAATTGAAAAATACTTGGCTATGTGTTTTACTTCAAATGACATGTAGCGCCGACACTTTTTCAAAGTGTGCGCTATTCTTGTAAATTTAGTTTTTCCCAGAACTGTAATGGAATTTTGGGGTTAATTACTCTAGGTTACGCTTTGGCTGGGCTGTACTATAGTTCTGCCTGGTCATAGGTGAGGTGAGCACCTGTGACAGGCTGAGAACGCAGTCTGGTTGGATGCATTAGGTACCAATCTTTTCCCGGAGCCAATCAGTGGGTGCGTCTGGCCCCGCTGTGTATTCCGGGAAGGGGTACTTAAGGTGCTAAAGTCACATGGTCAAGGGTTCTATTCCAGGTCCCGTGCTGGTTCCGGTCCTGACCAACCCCGCAAGGGGTCTCGGTCCAGGAGTGTCGGCTGACCCCGTAGGCCTGGTCATCCTGACCAGCCCCAGAGGCCCTCATGGTCTGGGGTGGGGATCTATCCGTTTCCGAGCCTGGGAACTTGCTAGTTCGAGGCGCAGTAACTGAAGGAGGATTCTGAAGTGACCCGGTGTCCTCTCAGGACTGGAGAGGCACAGCAACTCGACAAGCGACCAGGGGAGGACTCTTTGGAGGAGGGCCACACACGAAGCTGGCTGGAAGCGCCTGGTAAGAGCCTGGAAGCTGAGATGTATAGACATTAGTTGAATCCGCATTTCCTACGGTATCGCCGGAACAGCTGAAAGATACTGGTACCATAGGAAAAGTTCCTAACCCATCCTTCAGTTGCAACCAAGTCTGTGGCAGAGACTTTGCCAATTCTGAATCACTTGTTGGCTGTTAGATCTACAAACAAGGGTTTATCTAACAGTGAATTGTCCAGTTGCGAGTGGCTACTGCCTGGGTCATCTAGAGAGACATTTATCTGAATGTCAGCAGATCTGAAGTGCCTGAGCTTTATCACCCATACACTCTATTCCCAATTGAGAGACTGCATTCTGTTTCAACGTTTTATGCAAATAAAAATCCTCAAAAGGACTTTCAGTGTCAGTCTCAGCAATTACTGGGTATCAACCCTGGGAACCCCTAGACAAGAACGACGAGCTACAAGGAGGAGGTAATTGGTAAGCCCAGAAATTCATAGCCACCCCACAGGGGTTATTGGCACTAGTAGGCAGGTACATTTGAAAAAATAGTGTAAAATTAACAAGGGACACCAACATAGTTGTATCTTTGATCTTCTAAACTACGGGATAATGGTGTTGTGGTAACTTGACCCCAAAAATGTAAAAATCTTCTTGATATCACTATAAAAAAAAGGCTTTTTAAATTTATTTGGCAGAACTCCGTCAGTAAAGCAGCTTCGTTATTATCCCATTATAAAGAAGAAGAGAATGCGCGCTGCATTTGGAGATTTCATAATTTGCCATGTCACGAATGTTAATTCTCCATTACGGACGCTAGTTTTACAAGACCGACCGCTTCAGGCTCGCCCTTGCTTCCGAGCATGCGTGTTTGTACTTTGGACTTTTTTCCGACAGACTTGTGTACACATGCTTAGAAAATTCGACAACACACATTTGTCTGCGGAAAATTTTAAATCCTGCCATCCAACATTTGAAAATCCAACAACAATTGTCCAATGGTGCGTACAAGCGGTCAGATTTTCTGACAACAGCCTGTCATCACACAATTGACGTCTGAAAATCTGATCGGCTTAACACTAAACTATTCTTAAAAATATTTCCCTCCCCTCTCCTCCTACCTATCTTGCATACCCTGTGTAAAAAATATCCGTGAATTCACCCCTTTTTAATCTGCTCTGGTCCTGTCATGTGATCCTGCAACTCTGGCACCCCTGTGTCAGTGAGTGGAGAGAGTGCAGGGGAGAGTAGAGAGCACCAACTATGGCTGGCCATGGGAGTCTATGGGTGGTTTTACAGCTCCCAGAAGTCACAGCCATTGTAGAGTGCTCTTTTGCCCAGGGGAGCTGGAACTGCAGGATCATGTAGTAGGACTGTGCCAGATTAAAAAAAGATTAGTACACAGGTTTGTTTTTTACACAGGGTAGGAAAGATAGGTAGAAGGAGGTAAAGGGGACATTTTTAACGTTAGTTAACTTTAAGGTTGTGTGAGAGTTTAAAATCAAATACTCCACTCAGAAAGTGTCAGTTTCAAGGAGATCGAAACCCCTTATACTAATTGCAAAAAAAAAAGAGTATAGAGAAACTTGTCCCTCTCACTGTCTGGTCAAGCTCCATAGCCAAAATTAACCAGGATTCAAAAGGCATTGACTGCCTCCTCTAACTAACAAACTGCAAACTGCCACGAGCTGCAACAAACTTAGTGGCAGAAATCTCGTGTCAAAGAACAACTGTGCCATCTTGATATAATAAAAATAATGATTATGAATCTGCAAAAAACTATTTGTGTAGCATTATGAATATTGTATATGGAGTAGACAATAAGTGATACTCCAGTATGGAGATGATGGGTTCCAAAAGCCTCAGGGTACTGGTGGAATAATTCTAATACATTGTAGTAGTAAGGTTAATTCATGGTAGAAACCTTGTATTGTGGAAAAATAATACATACATTGCTTTACTGAAGAAAGGTCTGCATGTCTTTGTTTTAACTAGGGCCATTAAAGTGAATCTTCACCCATTCCAATGACTTGGCTCCTCTGCATCCCACCCACACTGCAATGTACATTTATTGGGTTCTTTTTTTTAATTTAGGTTTGATCCACCATTTTCTGTCATTCACCAATGCAAATTACATCAGTGCCCCTGGTGCCTCCTGGGATATGTGATATTCCAAGAGGCACCAGGAGCACTGCACATCATCCTATTCATCATCCTATTCATCCATCCCATCGAAAATAGGGGGAAGGGTGAAATTCCTCTTTTATTGCAATTTCACAAATACAAGAACTCCATCTTCAAGTGTACTTTTTATATTAAATGTCTCTGGATATATACATGGATACTAACAACTTCATATCCATGTGCTGATGAAAAAGAATTTTCTTAAATACTTAATGATTTTGGTAATTAACAGGAGATATTTTTTTCAGATATGCCATGTTATAATTTTAGCTCTGTAATTTCTAAAACAAAACAATCATTTTTTTAATGTATAATAATAATAAAAAGAAACTGGATAAATCAATTTCTTTATCTGAAAGCCAATAGATCATGGCACAGAAGGGAAGCTATACATTTTTTTCTGTCATAGGTCTGAAATGTCACAGCAAACTTTTCAGATAAGAGACCTAGGCATTTGGCGGATTCTCATTAAAACAAAAGTGTTAGGGGGAAAAAAAATTACAGAGTTAAAATTAGATAACTCACCAGTCTTTCTGGTCTAATTTGACAATAGGAGATTTATATAAATCCATAATTGTATCTCATTTATCAGCTGTTAGGCTAGTTCATAATGAAAAAAGTACATAACCCATCACAGAGTTTTAATGAGGGTTTTTTGCCGTGTTAAAAAAAAAACTGTATTAAAATCTTCCAATTTACTCTATTGCAAGTTGAGAACCACCTCATGTGCAAAAAATCATCAAGTATCTTGTATCAGTTAGAGCTAACTGTAAAAGCCAGCATGGGCTTTAGCCTTTAGTCATCAAGAGTATATTAGATTTTTAAAAATAAATGGCTTTCTGCTGAGTTGTCATTGCTATGGTCCTTTGACTTTTAATTAAATTTCAGATGTATGCGAGCTCTTCCTATGCGCTTGGTCATCTGACTTGTTGAGACGGTATCATTAACTGCAGAGAATCTTGTTAGACTTGTTACTTTTTTAGTGTTAAGTAGTTGCAAACTTTTTCTTCAGTGGAGACAAATATTCAATAAACACTGGAATGTGTAGTTGTTATCGCAGGTGTTTAGCTAGCATCTGTCTGACAACGGGCAGATGAATATATATTTTTTGGCATTTTTTTACTTGATTCGTTAAAATAACGTTGCTAGATTTTGCTAGGGTTTATAATGAATAGCTGTACTAACGGCTTCACAACTCTAATGAGCACTATTCTTTGCAAACTAGTAGGGGTTTCCAAAACCAAATTAGTCTATTTAAAATTGAGTTAAAAAAAAAGTCTTTCTGACATTCTATTTTTAAAATTAGGATAAGAAACTGGTTTCTTTGGGTCAACTTTAAAGGAGTGTAAGCCCCAAATAACATACCACAGAATCCTTTCTGAAAGCCTATATGTTACATACTGTATGTAATATCTCTACAGCTTTAGGGCCTATTCAGTAAACACAGAGGTACCCTGCCAAGGATGCATTTTCATGTGTTGAGAAATGATGTGTTAGGCTGCCCATTCATTTTGAATAGCCTGTTAATGCACCCACATGCAGGGAGGAATAGGTCCAAAATATCCTGTAGTAAAGTACACGCTAATTTGGTATTTATCAAATGCCCTGTGCATTAAGAACAACAGCTTAATAGCATGAATTAGGCAAATTAAATCTTCAAAACATCCAAAGTCATCTGTGCAAAGGACTTGTATATCAAGTTAGTCAGTCCATATAGATTTTTATTAAATCAGCAGCAGTAAGTTAAGGTATAAAATGCTCCATATCAAAAAGTGTCATTTTAAGCCATCAAACAGGCTCTTTTTCAAGCAAAGAATACAGCCACATGAATCAAACACACCCTTACATAGTAACAGCAATATTCTGTTCCATCAAATCATAAGGCACCATGTGGGAAGTACAAGCACATGTAGAGAGACCTGATGAGGAACTACAAAACATTATAGACCGATTTCCACTAAAAGTGTGAAAGTTTCGTCCATCAAGAATGGGACCAACTAATTGGGAATGTCATGTGCAACAAAACAACCACCAAACATGACCTGATGGGGTACTAGATGTCCCATCAGCCGTTCAATCATGTGTGCTCTATAAAAGCCCCAAATAATTCAATAAGCCCAGTCAGACCTATATCAGCATACAAAAGCACCATAATAAACTACCCGTGGAGCGGTAGGTACCTATAGTTATGGTGATATGTGTGATTATGTTACTTATATTACTACCAATGGTAATTTAAAACTATGGGGTTGATTTACTAAAACTGAAGGGTGCAAAATCTGGTGCAGCTCTGCATAGAAATCAATCAGCTTCCAGTTTTTTTTTTTTTTTTTCGAAGCCTAATTGAAGAAGCTGAAGTTATAGGTGAATTAACATTGGCAGAAAAAAACAGACAGGAAGTTTCCCTTTTTAACTCCTCCCATTCAGGAAGCTCCTTTTTCACCAGTGTCTGAAAGTGAAAGGTGATGGAAGTATAACTCTCTGTTTGCTAGTACCAGATTCCCAAGTGATTCTAGTAGGGAGATTGGTCATCTGAATCCATTTCTACAGCTGGGATCTTAAGATCGATGATACTTGGGCCCTGCTTTGAAGGAAATGGACATTTAGGTGGAGATTGCTTGTAATGTGTGCAGCTTGTGCTGGACCCTGTGGATCCATTGCACAGCTTTTTACTGGCCAAGGCTTTTCGGGAAGGGTGCTGCACAGATCCAGAGTAGTGGACTCCAAGAGAAAGGGAAATCAAGTCCCTGAAGGTCCCAGCAAGTATGGGGCCCTTTAAGGAAGGATCACAGTAAAGGCTGCCTAAGGTGTCTTCGCACTCTTGCCCACTAAGGACAGTGGTGTTTATTGTGTTCTGTTTCATATTTAGAAGTTTAGTTTTCTTTAAGGCTTGCTCTGGGCCAAAGTCTCCTTCTGTGATATTGGTTGCAGATGGAGCACTTGTGGGTTTTTCCCTGTGTGGCGGTTCCATTCTCTCAGTAGTATTGGCTGGCAGGCATGCAAGGGGGTGTGGGGGGGGGCACTGGCATGCATGTGAAAGATGCCCATGTAAACAGGAAGCAGTGATTCACAGAGTCTGAACCATTTTAGTAAAGGAGAAGAATCTGGCAGTTCTCCTATGGCTATCTGGTGGCACCAGCCCCTGACACTATTGGCGTTGCAGCAGAGAGGAACCTGGGCAGGCTTTCTTGGTATTAAACATGTAGGTAAACCATAGGGAAGGATGCTGAAAGCTGTGTGGTCCTCCACAGGGTTCAAATATACTGTTGTTGCTTAACAGAGCCTGTTTGCTGTGGAGGGTAGCCTGACAGGCACAGCCCTGTTACTTATCCAACATGCTTGGAAAACGTCTTCCAGAAAACAGAAGGTGGACAGCAGCTGCGAAGGGCTCAGGAGTGTCACCATCAGGTCCTGAGGACTCTGATTGTAGTCCAGTTGAGTATGTGTGACCAGAGAGAGACCAGATGTGACAGGTGTGTCTGAGCCACTACGTCTGTCTGGTATTGTTGCCACTGTAGGGGCATTAGATTCTTACTTGAAGGAAAAATTGTGTGTATGCTTGCCTTCATGGGACAAAGCAGTAAAAAAGTGAGAGGGGTCCCCTTCACCAGATCCTCCTCCATTTGTGGAGGAAGAATGGATGGATATTAATAAGGAAGTGGTTATTGTAGAACTGGAAGAGGGTCAGAGGGTGGAATTCATGGCTGAGGACTCCAAGTCTGTAGGGGATGTCTGTCTCTCAAGCTCAGAGGGTTTTAGTGCAGTCCCTCTCTGAGATTGTTCGGTCTGATTTTAGGTTGTTGTTTTCTACTGAATCCTCATCAGTTCAGTATTCCGCTTTGGGGTCATTACGCCTGCCTCAGAGTTCACAAGCTTTTACCTTGCTTCCTCGCTTGGAAGAGATGTTGTATGCTGAATGGGATCACACAGATAGGGTGTTTGTGCTGCCAAAGATGTTCTCTCAACTTTATCCACTGGAGGAAAAGTTTCTAAGAAAATAGAGAATGCCCACAGTTGATGCAGCAGTGTCCTGTCAGTTAGCTGTGCTTGTTAGCCTGCTCTGTGTCTCGTGATGTACTCAAAGAAATAGATTTTACAGGGAAGTACAAAAATCTATTTTTAAAACAAAACATCTCTGGGCTAAACTCCTTACTCCCCATGCAAACTCACAGGTATCTGTCATAGATGGCTGCAGAGCCTTGAAGGACTATAATGCTATATTCTAGTAAATAGAGATTGTCTAAGCTTCAACTTATTGCTACAGCTAGTTTTTTAGATCAAGACCACTGTCATCAGATTCCAAGTTAGCAGGAGCACATCCAGCTTTAGGTTTTGAATACATTTTCACCTTGCCAACATGCACCCGTTCAGTCTGTGTTTTTGGTTTTTAAAACCTCTAAAGTCCAGCTAAATGCACCCAGATAAATGCAGTGCCTTTCTTAATAGGTGACAGGAAGTTCTTCTCTTTGCTTTCTACTGCCCAGCTAACTGGTCTTCTATCTATTTCTATCTATCTCACAACACATTGGAACAAAATAGAGCTTTGTGAAGACTCCACTGAGGACCCCATGATGGACATGTTTGGCAATCAATATATAGCACCATGTCACCAGGGAGGGACATGGACGCTAATGACCTGAGCCTTCTACCTTACAGACCAGCATAAAAAATACCTGGTACCACTGTGCATCGTGTGATCATAGTTTTAGGTAAATAATTGGTGCTTTTAGGTAGAATAGATATACACACACAGCTTTAGTACTACCATTTATTGCAATGACTTCAGTTGGAGTACACAAGGCCTTCCTTTTCAATGCTTTTTTCTTACTGACATCAGGGGGGCAGAGTATATGACTCCCTGCCTTCTTGGCACCAGTGCCAAGATGTTATCTGCCTGGTGAACTTTTTCTCACCCAAACAGTGTGCATCATTTTAGAAGCACATCTGACATGCAATATCTGCAAGAATGCTTTTTCATTACTTCAGCATATATAGAATAGGCATCGCCTGAATTATGGAACTTGTAAACACAATTTGCGTATGGGCATTCAAAAAGAGAGGGGGGAAAATCTACTAGTTCATCATTTTTATTAGAATGAAATTATGGCACAACAATGATTTCTGCAGGAGACATAGTTACTGTGTCACCGATCGGCACCTGAACACATGATTTATCTTCCTGTTGAATATCATTTGGACCGCCTTGCTACTGGAAAGCATAAAATTGAAGAACAGAATTGAAAAACATGAACCTACTGGCAATGATAAATAGCCCGAAGCTAATAATGAGATCATCAAATGAAGTAAATCTTTCAATGCAAAATCATCATTGTATAATGCGTGCTTTGCTGCAAGCTGACTTCCAGCTTTTATATCTGCATGTAGCTTTTGTTCTGACAGCTTTGCAAATTACTAAATGTCATCTCAGATCATCTTTCTCTTACTATGCTACATTTCTGATGTTATTTAGCAAAGCAATTACACATACACATATGTACATGTGTGCGAGCATACAATACACAGTAATATTTTGAGGAGGGACCAAAATTGAATGCTTAATTAATCCCTAATGTGTACATATATTATTACATTGAACAACTTTTTTAATTTTTAACTTCAACTATTAAAATGTATGTCTGGGCAAAATAAACATACGCAGTACATCTCTTCAATACCTGCACATATCTTGATGATTTATCCCGTTAAAATGCTGCAAGTACAGTTAAATACCTAATGATCTGCTGGAAATTCAGCAAGCTCATAAATTTCTGTTTGAGTTGACAACAACACTGAAATTAAAATCCGCATTGTCTACCCTGCTTAGTGCTCTCCTTCTGTACTACAGAGCACCCCCCCCCTCATCTCTATAACATAAAGTGATTACATCATAAAAAAATGAACACCGAGATGATGAAGGATCATTTTGTCAAGGTAATGCTCTGAAAGGGTAAAAACTGGTCCTACAGAAGCTGGCACGCCAGTCCTCATTTCTCCTGTGCCAGAATGTGGATGAGTACTCTTATGTAATAAGGTACAATGCACCACCCGAGGTAGACTATTTGGATTTCATTCTGATGGGGCATTGGGATAGCGACACAGTGTCTTCTAGAACTTTTAGAAAGCCCTGTGTATGGAATTCCCTTTTATTGGCCAATAGCTGTCACCCCAGTCACACCATTAAATCTTTATCCACTTGTGAATTCATCAGGGCCAAGACGAACTGTTCTACAGAGGAGGAATTTCTGCAAGAATGTACAATAATTCAAAATCAACTTCAAGAGGAAGTAAACCCTGATGGGTTTTACTTCCTCTTTGTTTCACTGCAAAGGTAAAGCATAATGGGCTACTATGCATCGCATAGTAGCCCATTATGTGTCACTTACCTGACACAGGAGTCTGCAATATCACCGCTGTCCCCTCTTCCACGAAGCGTCCATCTTCCTTCCAGGTATCGTGGCTCCGGCGCTGTAAGTAGCCGGAGCCGCGATGACGTCACGCACGCGGGAGCCGCCAATAACAGCACGGTCGCTGTTAGAAATGGCACGCTCAGTGCGCCTGCACGCCATTGTCTACGGCGCATGCACCCTAGACATCGGTGCCTGTCTTTTGCAAATATCTCCTAAACCGTGTAGGTTTAGGAAATATTCCTTCCACCTACAGGTAAGCCTCAATCTAGGCTTACCTGTAGGTAAAAGTGGTTTGTAAGGGTTTACAACCACTTAAACTGTCATCTGCCATTAAATTTAATGTCCAAATCAAAAATGCCCAAATTACTGATCACCATGGCCCTATCTTTACAAAATCAATGGATACTGTATTCTAGATTTAAAAAAAACAGGGCTAAGAGGCAACAAACCTCAGGACTTTTAACGGTGTCAAATTTAGAGATCAGAACTCAAAAGGTAGCATAAAGGTTCAAAGATTTTATTACAAAAGATTAAAAACATGAGAAGAAAAACAATATACATCCATAACAAAGGATAAATAGATTATGCATTTTGCAAAACAAAACGCCCCTTCCACCGTATTCCACCATATTAGGGACCATGTCTCTCTGGTATGTTAGAAGAAAATGGAGACGTCCATAATTCGCCTTATGGGCTTATATCACAACTTTGATGACACTAGAATGCACTTCTTTGCCCTTGAACATGTTCCTCCCGGCGAAAGAGGGGGTGATAATGACCGCATTCTATTACAGTGTGAGGCGTGCTGGATCTTTGATCCTTGGTGCCCTCACCCCCCCCCCCCCCCCCCCCCCCCCCCCCCCCAGGCCTCAATGACGCCTTGAGTTTTAAGTCTTTTCTTTAATTTTTTTTCACTTTATTCGCTATTTTATTTTAATTTTAATTTATTTTATTTTATTTTATCTTATTTTTCGGACGTTATTCATTTTTCTATTTATTTACTTATTTTATTTCACCCTTATTATTTGCAATTTCCCTTTCTGCCTAATTGGTAACCATGTTTACAATTCTTTTTTTGTACCCTTTTTTTGACTTTGTTAACTATAAATACAATTACTGCTATCTATTTACAAACAAGTGTTTTTTTATTTTTTTTTGAACCAGGTCTGCCTCTACACTGCCGACTGCTCCAAAAAGGTGTGTTTATTGATTCATAACACGCAAATGTAATTTTTTGCTTTTGCATTATTTGAATCAATATTTAATTGCATAATGTGTTTATCTAATGGTTCTGATTCTTCCGCTAGTTGCAGCGTTTTTTTGCTTTTATGGGCACCTGGGGCATCCACTGGCTGATGTGCTAATCAATCACTCGACCAGCGCTTTGCCTCACTTTTGGTTTTGTCTGTTTGTCTGGCCCGAGATTGTTGAGTTCCTTCCAGGCGATTGGGATGGTTTTTGCCTCCCTGGTCCGCCCATCCCCACGCCTTGGCCCTGCCCTCTCCACGTCATGTTGAGGGCATAGGACTTTGCAAGATGGCATCGACATTCTCTTTTCGCGCCCGTGACTTGACGGTGATGTCAGAGGCTGCCGAGTCGGAGAGGGGCTATGTAAGTGGCAGCAGTCTGCCTCCACAGTCTGTCGAAGACAGCTGCACAGGGATGATCTGATATCCCTTTCGGGGCTTGAGGATTCGCTTTATAATTCCCTTGGTAAGACAAACAAAAGATTGTTCAACTTTTAATTTACTTTTTATGCTTCCTCATATAAATAAAGAGGCTTTTTCATCATGTACTTAGACTGTATATGTCCCACTTTTGTTTAGGTGCACTTGACAACCAGTGCCTGGATCTATCTAAATGTTGGTGCCTGTGATGTTCATCTTCAATCTAAATACTACTAGCAATTTGCTTAACAGCATTAATAACTCCTCTGTAATTGATTCAACCTTAATGCACACTAAGGTAACTATTTTTGAGTTAGGAAGTTTTTAGAGATATTATTAGTACTGCTCCTCTCTGCAAGCATCCTAGACCTGAACCAGAATTTGCAGCAGACTTGCAGAATGTTTGCAAAGAAAGTTGATCTGAAGTCATGCAATGCAGACTTGCTGCAATTGTTCAACAAATTTGTGAAGCTTGGCAAGTCTAGCAAGAGCTTAGCAAGTCATTTTCAAACTTGCAGTTTAAAAAACATGTGATAGCTAGGGATGAGCTTCGAGTTCGAGTCGAACTCATGTTCGACTCGAACATTGCCTGTTCGCCTGTTCAGCGAACAGCGAACAATTTGGGGTGTTTGCGGCAAATTCGAAAAGCCGCGAGCACCCTGTAAAAGTCTATGGGAGAAATCTCAAGTGCTAATTTTAAAAGCCTATATGCAAGTTATTTCAGGAGCAGTGATTTTAATAATGCTTAAAGTGAAACAATAAAAGTGTAATATTCCATGACGTCAGAGGGGGGCGGGGACAGTGACCCCGCCCCCCTCTGAGGCACGGGGAAAGCCATAGGGAAGTCCCCATGACGTCCCCGTGTGTCAGAGGGGGGCGGGGTCACCAGGTGGCCCCGCCCTCCGTTATAAAAGAACTGTCAGACGGAGTGAAGCCTCACATAGCGGGAACCTCCCATTGCGTGGAGCGGCCCGACACAGAAGAACAGACGCCGACGCCGTGGAAGAAGATGCCGGACGAGAAGGACGTGAAGACCAGAGCAAGAAGAAGCGGATCGGAGGAAGAAGATGGAAGAAGAAGATGAAGAAACCGAAGGATGAAGAAAGGAAGAAGAAAGACCAGAAGAAAGAAGCTGAAAGAAGATTTTAATAAAGGAATTGTCAAAGACCGTCTCCTGTCATTTTTACCTTACCATTTTACACAGGGGGGGGGGGGGGGGCGGGATCTGGGGGTCCCCTTGTTAAAGGGGGCTTCCAGATTCCGATAAGCCCCCCGCCCGCAGACCCCCACAACCAATGGCCAGGGTTATGGGGATGAGGCCCTTGTCCTCATCAACATGGGGACAAGGTGCTTTGGGGGGTCACAGACCCCTAAAACACCCTCCCAATGTTGAGGGCATGTGGCCTGGTACGGTTCAGGAGGGGGGGGGGCGCTCTCGTCCCCCCCTCTTTTCCTGCGGCCTGCCAGGTTGCGTGCTCGGATAAGGGTCTGGTATGGATTTTGAGGGGGACCCCACGCCATTTTTTTTGGCTGGGGTTCCCCTTAAAATCCATCCCAGACCTGAAGGGTCTGGGATGGATATTTAGGGGGACCCCCACGTCATTTTTTTTAAAATTTGAAGTGGGGTTCCTCTTAATATGCAGACCTGAAGGGCCTGGTAATTGAATTTGGGGGGACCCCCACGCTTTTTTATTTTATTTTATTTTTTTTATCAATGACTTTTTTTTTATCAATGACTTTCAATGAATGACTGTTCTCTGTGTTACAGGAACCGACAATTCATTAGCCGCGAGTAATTTTAAATAGCTTTTTTTCCTGCAAAAATGACACTTTGTGCAGGGACAGTTCTAAGCACGGGAAACATGCGCCCCTTCACAGACATACTATAGACACCCCCCAGGTACGAAATTTAAAGGAATATTACACTTTTATGGTTTCACATTAAGCATTATAAAAATCACTGCTCCTGAAAAAACGTCCGTTTTAAAAAAAAAAATTTGCATTGATACATGTCCCCTGGGGCAGGACCCAGGTCCCTAAACACTTTTCATGCCAATAACTTGCATATAAGCCTTTTAAATTAGCACTTTTGATTTTGAACGTTCGAGTCCCACAGACTTTAATAGGGTTCTAAAGTTCACACGAGCTCATCCCTAGTGACAGCAGAGTGGGGCCATGAGGATTTGCAATGCAGCGCAACCTCAACCCGATAGAACACATTTTGGCTGAATTAGAGCAGAGACTGAGCCAGGCCTTCTCATCCAACATCAGTGCCTGACCTTAGAAATGCGCTTCTGGAAGAATAATTAAACATTCCTATAGTTACACTAAACCTTGTGGACAGCCTTCCCAGAAGCTGGTATAGCTGCAAAGGGTGGGCCGAATCAAATTTAAATCCTACGGACTAAGACTGGGCTGCCATTAAAGTTCATGTGTGTATAAAGGCAGGCATCCCAATAAGTTTGGCTAGATAGGGTATCTGGCAAGATTTACAATGGTGGTGGAACCCTCCTACACATAAATATTATATTTAGAAAATAATTTTAGGACCTGAGTCAGGAGTTATTTTTAACAACATAGGGAGATGAGACAACTTCTCTACATGAAGTGGCATATTTGGTATTTTAATCCAGACCCCCAGGGCTGCAAAACAGAAGTTCTAACCTCTAAGCCACAGAGCTGCCACATGTGAAACCCTTCTACACATAAATACACATATACTGCATTTCTTTGGACATATAGGTGGTGGAATTACATTAGTCAGGAGTTATTCTTCTTGATTTATTCTGTGATATTTGGTGGTTCTTGGTGGGTGAGTGTAGAATACTGATGTTACCCTCTGATTTTTGGGAATAACATTTTTATTTCTGATGTTGGTACACATATATACATTTTTGGGCTCAAATTATGATTATTTGTAAATAAAAAAAACACAAATTGTGACTCATTTTAAATTTTCATCAGCAATTGTATTGTTTGTGGTTTGTAAAGGCACCTGTGTTTGTCTGGGTACAGATTTTTATTAGATGGAGAGCAACAAGTGAAAGCGACAGAGAAAAATATATTTTACCAAAACATGAAAATATTACACGTTCTAACATTCTTAAAAACAAAATATATGTTGTTGCAAAGACAATTTGAGAGATAGATACATTTCATCTCAACATGAAAAGGATTTTTTTGGGGAAGTTACAATTGTACCATTAGAATCAATGGCTGAAACTTGCATTGGGCTACATAACTCTCATTTGCACTCCCAAAAAACACTTTAAAGTGGTTGGAAACCATTACAATACACTTTTTACTACAGTTAAGCCTATAATAAGGCTTACCTGTAGCTACCCCGGATATCTCCTAAACCTGGGAGATATACCCTGTATCAGCATGTGCCAAAGTCATTGGCACATGCACACTGAAACAATGGCTCATTCGTGCCGTTGCTTCAGCTAGTGTGCTGTTACCGGCGGGACCCACCCGCATGCGTGGGAGTGACATCATCGTGGCTCTGGCCAATCACAGCTCCGGAGCCCCCGATACCCAGAAGTAACTCTGGAAGGGATGTCACTGGCCAGAGCTGTGTACTGGGACTGCTGCGGTGGCTTCAATCTAAGGTGAGCAGGGCCGGATTTCCCACAAGGCCACCGAGGCCAGGCCTTGGGGCGCCAGTAGTGCAGGGGCATCGCCACATGCGTTGCCCACAAATCGGTGCTGAAAATCCCCACAGGATTGTTATCAGACAGCCGGCATGAGCAGCACGCACACGCAGTGCCAGTGCTTCTTTTTATTTGATCAAGTAGTGGGCCGCGGGTGGGTGAAGCCTTGAGCTCCACTGACACTCTGGCCCCGCCCCTTGATATGCTGCCTGCAAGCAAGTGTGATCGGACTCAGAGGAACAGAGGCCTCAGTAGGAGGAGTCTGACCATAGCGCAGAGTGGAGTGGGGTCAAGTGAAGGAATTGATCAGATTCGGAGCTGAGCTGGCCAGGAGGACAAGGTAGGTCTTATTTCTCCTCCCCTGGCTCCCGCACCCCATGTGTAGAGCTGGAAAAGTAGAAAGTTTTAAAATTTAATGGGCACACTGGCTGCAGTTGATGAGCACACTGGCAGCATATGATGGGCACACTGGCAGCGTTTGATGGCAGTGTGGCAGCATTTAAAGGGCACAGTGGCAGCTTTTGAGAGCACAGCGGCAGCTTTTGAGGGCACAGCGGCAGTGTTTGATGGCACAGCGTCAGCGTTTGATGGCACAGTGGCAGCGTTTGATAGCACAGTGGCAGCGTTTGATGATTTACGATCACTTTGGGTCAAGAAAGACTGAACAGTTTAGCTTTACTTGCAATTGAGTCAGAACTTTTAAATACTTTGTCCTACAAAGATATTATCGATGAGTTTGCCAAAAGAAAAGTTAGAACTAAAAAAATGTAGGGAGTTTCTTACTGCTATAATCTTTAAAAGCAATTTTCTGCATTACAGAGTATTTTCAGTCTGTACATTTAAAGCCAGTTATTTTCAGTGTTCTTGTGTGTGGAGATATGTTTTTAATTGATCTATTGTAGCAGTCATCGATAAAGGACGAGAATGGTGGTGGTGTGTGTGTGCTTGTGGGGGGGGGGGGGGGCGGCATTGAAGGACCCGGCCTTGTGGCGGCAAAGGGAGTAAATCTGGGCCTGAAGGTGAGTATTTCATAATGAGCTAGTATGCTATGCATACTAGCTCATTATGCCTTTGTCTTGTGTTTTTTTTTTTTTTTTATTAGTGGGTTTACAACCACTTTAACCCGGCGCTCATTTTGGTATTTACTATAACTCTTGGTAAAAAAGCCATGGGGGTTAAAATGAGAGTAGTTTGCAGGTCTGAGCATGCTCAGTTGTGTTCCCACCTAGTTGTAAAGAGATGGGAAATGTTTCTCTTCTCAGACTTTTAAAGATATTTCAGTGTTGAAATCACTTTTTTCACTCAGTTTAAAAGCAGATTATCTTTAAACAATATATTGCATATTGCAGTACCATTTAGGCAATTATATCATGCTTCAAACATTATTTCCATGTGAAATAGTTGTGGTCTTAACAAGAGTCATGGTTTGGGCACTATTTGTTTTCAGGGAGTTTTCAAGGAGTTTGTTTGCTGTTATTAGCACTAATTAGCGGGAGGCGCTATAGTAAATGACCCCCTCTGTGTCATTATTACTGTAATTAGTGTCACTGGGACAAGAAGTGAGGGAAAATTGCCTTTTCTTTACTCTATCTCAAAATATTTTTGTACAATTTTTGTACAATTTTTCCTAATGCCGCGTACACACGGTCGGAATTTCCAATTCAAACAGTCCGATGGGAGCTTTTCGTCTGATTTTTTTTAAAATGGCAGATTGTTCACTTCCGGTCTCACGGAATGAGCGATCCGGAAACAATAAACTAAGATAACAGCAATTAGAGTATAAATAGAGTGACCTACCAATAACCAGCAGCTTCCTGAGGATGCAATAGTATTTGGGAAATGCATAGAGGCTGCTAGGATACGGAATACGACACTTCCGGTTAAAATGAAAAGGAGGCTTGGGACGCACGCCGAGACAGGAGAGACAGGCGATACCCTCACCCATCTGTACCCATTCAAATGGCTGGATAAGTTTAGTGCCAACTGATAGGCACTTGAGCATGTGAGTGAAGCAATTTGTTTTTACCTTTTTATAAATAAATGCACAGACATACTGCGCAATGATTGTTTTTTATGAGGTTGGATATTGGTTAAATCTGTAAATTGGAAGCTGCATAGACCTGAGAAGAGTGCTTATCAGTGGCGTTGCTATGGGGGTGCGGCCCGCACCGGGTGACACCCACCAGAGGGGTGACACCGAGGCCGCCACTAAACGATACAGCTTGCAGCAGAGCAAGCAGGGCATTCAGTCGAGCGGGGGACGGGGGGATGCTGCCTATAACACTCCCCAGCTGTCACTCAGGGATCACCAATATCTCCTGTGGTAGCCGGATTAGGTGGGCGGAGCTGGGGGGTGGCCGCCTCCTCCACTCCTCCCACAGACCCCTTCACAGCTAAAGGAGATAGACCAGAGGACACAGCAGCCCCGCCCACCCGCCCGGGTCTTCATCTGCAAGCATGAGGTATGCTATAAGTTACTGCACAGCACACTGTCACACATCCCTACCTGCCTTGTACCACCCCAAACCTGCCCTGTGCCACCACTAAACCTGCCCTGTACCACCCCCAACCTGCCCTGTGCCACCCCAACCTGCCCTGTACCACCCCAAACCTACTCTGTACCACTCCAAACTGCCCTGTACCACCTCCAACCTGCCCTGTACCACCCCAAACCTGCCCTGTACCACCCGCAACCTGCCCTGTACCACCCGCAACCTGCCCTGTACCACCTCAAACTGCCCTGTACCACCCCAACCTGCTCTGTACTACCCCAAACTGCCCTGTACCACCCCAACCTGCTCTGTTCCACCCCAAACTGCCCTGTACCACCCCAACCTGCCAATATACCAATCCAACCAACCCCATACCACCCCAACCTGCCACTATACCACTCATACCCTAACCTGCGTCACCCCAACCTGCCCTGTGCCACCCCCACCTGCCCTGTACTACCCCCTCCCAACCTGCCCTGTACCACCCCAACCTGCCAATATACCAATCCAACCTACCCCATACCACCCCAACCTGCCACTATACCACTCATACCCTAACCTGCGTCACCCCAACCTGCCCTGTGCCACCCCCACCTGCCCTGTACCACCCCCAACCTGCCCTGTACCACCCCCAACCTGCCCTGTAACACCCCCAACCTACCCATACCACCCTAGCATGCCACTATACCACTTTATACTACCCTAACCTGTCACTATACCACCCTATACTATCAGTTACAGGGGCTGGTTTTGGGTGCGCCCCGTGACCGTGCGCTGACTGCAGGGTGAGGGCAGCCTAGGCAGGAGGGGGGGAGGGTGACACCATGTTTTACTGCACCAGGTGACACCAACCCTAGTGACGCCACTGGTGGTTATCCCTATCAATGAACCAAAGGCATTCATTATATTAATATCTGGTGAGTGGCCAATCCTTACGGTGGTGGTGGTGTCGTCACTATAGTGGTGGATAAGAGAAGCACGGACACAAGGAATAGGAGGATTTCAGCAATTTGTATTAATTTTTTTGTATTACATACTGTTTTTTTTCCATACCAGTAGAACTTTTTGGGGAAATTTTTTGTTTTGTTTAATTTTTTTTTGGCACGAATAATCAATATTGGATGTCACGGGTGGATCGCAGAAAAATATTGGTCTTAATAGTAGCATTGTTTATAATATTACTAGCGTATATGAATATATATATATTTGTTTTGGTGTAATTTAAATATATACTTGTTTGGTGCACTTTAAGACAGGTAATACAAGGGCTAGCGCAGTCAACACATACTTTTTTACATCAATTGAAAAGCAAACTGAAATCTTTTAGGGAGGGGAAGTAAAAAAAAAATAATAATAATAATGTGGTTGCATAAGAGTGCACACCCTCTTATAACTGGGGTTGTAGCTGTGTTCAGAATTAAGCAATCACATTCAAACTGATGTTAATTAAGAGTCAGCACACACCTGCCATCATTTATAGTGCCTCTGATTAACCCCAAATAAAGTTTAGCTGTTCTAGTAGGTATTTTCTGACTTTTTCTTAGTTGCATCCTACAGAAAAAGCCATGGTCCGCAGAGAGCTTCCAAAGCATCAGAGAAATCCCATTGTTAAAAAGTATCAGTCAGGAGAAGGGTACAAAAGAATTTTAAGGTATTAGATATACCATGGAACACAGTGAAGACAGTCATCATCAAGTGGAGAAAATATGGCACAACAGTGACATTACAAAGAACTGGACATCCCTGAAGAAAACTGGTCAGGGAGGCTGCCAAGAGGCCTACAGCAACATTAAAGGAGCTGCAGGAATGTCTGGCAAGTATTGGCTGTGTGGTACATGTGATAACAATAGCATGGAAAGACACATGTATTGGAGTCTGAGAAAGCTGCACACACCGATACAAGAATTTGAAAAAGATTCAGAGAAATCCCCATGGGGTTTTTTTAGCAGCAATTGAGAGACAAAATCTTAGTAAAAAAAATATATATATTTTATTTTATTACCCTTTTTTTTCCCCCCAAAAATTTTTTTTGAAATCCCAAGGAATGTAAATTGGGAATATGGCATTACAGGTCCTTGAGATTGGGGTCAAGCAGGCTGGAAAGCAATAGAGAGTATCAATTGTTGGGTATTGCAATGGCAGAGTTATCGCAGGGTATTGCAAAATTGCAGAGTATCGCAGGGTATTGCATTCGCAGGGTATTGCAGAGTATCGCCGGGTATTGCATATCGCAGGGTATTGCAGAGTATCAATTGCAGATATCGCAGAGTTGGAACGCAGGGTTGGCAGAGCATCGCAGAGTATCAGGGTATTGCAGGGTATGGCAGAGTAAATACAGGGTATGGCAGAGCAGCAGGGTATGGCAGAGCATCGCAGGGTATGGCAGGGCATCGCAGGGTATGCAGAGTATCGCAGGGTATTGCGGGGTATGGCAATATTGCGGGGTATGGCAGAGTATCTATGGCACAGTATTGAGGGGTATGGCACACAGTATTGGGGGGGATGCCCGGATATGCTCAGCACAGTATTGGGGGGTATGGCAGGGTATAGGGGGGAGCATATGGCACAGTATTGGGGGGGCACTACAGATGGCAGAGAATCCCTCCCCTCTCCTCTCATCCATGCTCAGCCATCCCCGTCCATACCCTGCAATCCGCCGGGTCCTCTGGACCCAGCAATGCTCTCGATGTGCGCGCACCAGGGGGCGCGCAAGAGCAGAATTCTGTGAGGCGTTTTATTACAGAGTTAAGCAACTGGCAGGGAGCTATTGCAAGTATTTGGCTGGGTATTGCAGGGTGTATTGGAGGTATGGAGGTAAAAATGTATGGCTGGTTGGAAACTTCATTGAAATACAAGATGGATGGATGGATGGATCGGTGGTGGCAGAGCAGGCTGTGGGCACTAACAGATCCCGCCCACAGCACTGCTGCCACGATCCCTCCCCCTCTCCTCTCATACTGTACCGATCGGTACAGAGAGAGGAGGAGAGAGAGGAACCGGCGTCATCAAATCGCCGGTTTGCTTACATGTGATCACTCCGTCATTTGACGGAGCGATCACGTGGTAAACGGCCGCGATGGTGTACATGAAGCGAAACAAGAATGGACTGGGAAAACACTATTCATATATCATAATTTCTATTCTATAGTTAAGGTATCAAAAATGAATTCCTATGATACTTGTTTTAAACACCATTTGGTGTATGGAAATACCCCAATGCATTTCGACCTTGGAAAATATAGTCTTCTTCAGGGAGTTCTTACTTTTCTGTTAATACAACAAATGGACAATTTCAATATTTTACAAAATTGGTTATCATTGGTGTACAATACAGGAATTTTATTTAATAAGGGGGCCACCAGATACTGGCCCCCACCCTATGTGAATGAGTATGGGGTACCCCTACCCATTCACCTGGTGAAAAAAGTGTAAATAAAAAAACACAACACAAGTTTTTAAAATACGTTATTGGTCTTCTTCCGTCTTGGGGGGTCTTCTTGCCAGACTCCTCCGCTATCTTCTGCTAGCTCTTTTACTAGCGGAGGAGCCTGACTTTCTCCTTCATCGCCGCCGCCATCCGGGGGTCTTGTTCTGAATTTGGGGGTCTTGTCCCGTTTGTTTTGCTGGGCCTCCGCTATCTTCTTGCAGCTCTTTTACTAGCGTTGGCCCGGTCTTCTGTCGCTGTCACTGCCGCCTTCTGATTCTGCTTTTTCTGCTTCTTCTCCTTCTTTCTTCAGCGACACGTTGTGAGGCTACTTATATAGGGACAAGGGCCGGGGTCACCGTCTCATGTCACATGGTGACCCGCCTCTTTTGATGTCACAGTCCCAGCATCCTCCGGGACTGTGACATCATAAGGGGGCGGTGTCACCATGTGACATGAGCCGGTGACCCCGCCCCTGGTCCCTATATAAGTCTCCTCACAACGCGTCGCTGCCATTGCAGCCAGAGAGTGATTTGTGTCAACATCGGATGAAGGAAGAAGGAGAAGAAGCAGAAGCAGAATAAGCAGAAGCAGAAGAAGCAGAAGGCGGCGGCGACAGCAACAGAAGACTGGGCCAACGCTAGTAAAAGAGCTGCAAGAAGATAGCCCCCATGTTGAGGGCACCAACCCTGGTATTGCTCAGGGGGTAGGGCGGCTCAGGGGGGGTGCGCTCACTCATCCCCACCCACTTTCCTGACCGTCCGGGCTGGGTGCTCGGATAAGGGTCTGATATGGATTTGGGGGACCCCACGCCGTTTTTTCGGTGTAGGGATACCCCTTTAAATCCATACCAGGTGATGGGGCTAGCAAGGTGTCAATCTCGCCGATGGAGGCAGCGACATTGACTTACTTTGCTAGTCCCGCCTACCTGGAGTCACGTTCTAAATGAACGGACTTTACTCTGTGTGTGGGGTAAGTCTGTTCATTTCAAAAGTCCCGCGGACTAGAACACAAACGGCCGGATTGTTTTTTTAATCAAATTTTGAGTCAATTTTGAGTCAAAACTTCTTTCTAAGTCCGCCGGACTTTTGGGAAGAAAAAGTCCACCGGAGCCCACACACGGCCGGATTGTCCGGCAGACTCTGGTCCGTCGGAAAAAGTCTGATCGTGTGTACGCGGCATTAGGCTGGATTCACACCTATGCATTTTTTGTGCTTTTTGCAGATTTGCACTACAGATCGTGTTCCATAGGAAACCATGTTAAATGGACTCTAGTGCAAATCTGCAAAATGCAAAAAGCACTAAATCTGCATAGGTGTGAATCCAGCCTTAGGGACCAAAAAAACGCCTAAATTTGAGCAGTGAAGGGACTGTGAGAGCGTGTGAAAACATGTGCGTGTTGCTCTAATGGTGAGTGAAGCAATGAAAAACAAAAAACGGAAAAACAAAAGGCCAAAAACAAATCAGTGCTAACTAAAAATGATAAATTAAATAGATGAGAAAAATAATAAAAATATAAATAGTGCGCTGTGTGAATAATGTGTGATGATCAACAAAGAATCAAATTTGTGTGCCAAAATCATGTGTGTGACACTGACCATGTGACAAGAATCTCCCATATTCTTCATATGGCTGGGCTATGGGGTAGAGTGTAAAGATGGAAGCCTTTTCTTACGAAGAAATTTTTTTTTGCAAAAACACATCTGAAGTCTTCCAAAAGCACATGGAAAAATATGTTATGATCTGATGAAACCAAGGTTGAACTTTTTGGGCTATAATTCCAAAAGATAGATTTGGAGCAAAAACAACACTGCACATCACCAAAAGAACACCATACCCACAGTGAAGCATGGTGATGGCAGCATCATGCTTTGGGGCTGTTTTTCTTCAGCATGAACAGGGGCCTTAGTCCAGGTAGAGGGAATTATGACCAGTTCCAAATACCAGTCAAAATTGGCCAAAAAACTTCAGGCTTCTGCTAGAAAGCTGAACATGAATGGGAAATCAAGGGCATGGCTTCACCAGAAGAAGATTCAAGTTTTGGAATGGCTCAGCCAGAGCCCAGACCTGAATACGATTGGAAATCTGTGGAGTGATCTGAAGAGGGCTGTGCACAGGAGATGCCCTCGCAATCTGCCATATTTGGAATGTTTTTGCAAAGAAGAGTGGGCAAATATTGCCAAGTCAAGATGTGCCATGCTGATAGACTCATACCCAAAAAGACTGAGTGCTGTAATAAAAATAAAAAAGGTGCTTCAACAAAGTATTAGTTGTTGTGCTTTTTTAAGGAAAGTTTCCCGCACATTTTTATTAAGTAATTTTTAACGAAGATATTTTTAAGATACAAGATCAATCGATACGACACAGTCTATATATGCGAAACTTGTTCACGGAGACGAGTGATCATACTTAATAGTCACATTTATTGGTTGACAGAAAACAAATATTTACATGAAATTAAAATACAGATTGCATTATTTGAACATTTGACAATTAATGGAAATACCCTTAAAATGGGCGTAATAGTACCTTGGACACAATATCACCATGATAACTTCTTCAGTAGAATCAATAACCTTATACTTGACAATTTAACATAATGTCTGTATTTCACACACCCAGCCGTTGCTATACTGCAGGTAAGTAACGTTGAACAATGCGAAAATAATTTAGACATTTGTTTGTCAATAAAAAGCAACTATGCAAAAGGTAATATATAGTAAAAATTGAATATTAGAGAAAAATCTATGAAAAGGCGATTATTGATTCTGGAGAATGATTATCAATACTAGAATATTCAATACATCAATATTTAAGAGAACATACAAGATAAAATCAACATGGCATATTTACCCATTCCAAAATGGCTATTAGTCTGGATTTAAGATAGCTACCGGGTTCAGGAATCTCCTTGGAGGTTAAAGTATATTTCCAGGCATGGCTGTCAGTCTATCTGGGAAGATGTTTCTCTCCCAGTGTCCCTTCCCCAGGGTGGGTCCCTGAGCTCTCAGGTTCCCCTGAGCTCTCTCCTTTCACTATCTATCTAGCTTCTTAAATATACTCTCACACAATAAGATCATAAAATTTGTAATATGTTCAGCCCAAAAGATATGTGTCTCTTTCCTATAGGCCTAACTGTTGTAAATGTAATTGCGCCTTCAACCACCAGGGGTCTCACATGTGTTTTGGGGCTGCTCTGTAAAGTAATATATTTTATTTTATACTGTATATTTTACTTTAGTGGAAAATAACTATATCTTTAATATTTGGGAATTCTACTAACCCCATACTATCAAATACGCTTAGCATAATTATTGATCAATCACTTTGCATAAAAATGGTGATATATATGCATATCATTGTATATCTGTAAACATTTAGTCCATTTAAAAAGGACACAAGTTATATGTGTATATATATATATATATTAATCAACATCACATACAGTTTTTATCTATCTGGATACCTGTATAATTTGGGTATCCAATCAATATTTGTTTATCTAAGCATTTCAATTCTAATACATTCATATCATAATCATATATTTGTCTTAATACTAATTTGTTCCTAAAACAATTCTATTAATAATCACCCTTTATTTATTATGTTTTCTTTATAACCGATTTCATCAATTCATCGGATACTTATACAGATATCATATATACTATGAATTGACTGGTAACGTCATGTTTTGAGATGAACTTTAGACATTCGGGTGAACAATCTCATGTTTATTCTCATTATTTGTCCTGTTGAAAAACAAACCTCACTTGGTATCCTAGTCATTGTCTTATGAGAAGTGAGGACTCCTTAGCTCCTTAGCTTTATTTATCTCTCACTTTCTGAGCCCACATTGAGACAATCAATTTATTTGCTCAACCTTCTCTTGAACCAAGGAACTTGTAGTTGTATTTACTATCACACATATAGGAACTCATCTCTTTTGTTTTCGAAATTGTCTCATTGTCCTACAGTTTCTGTCTAAATACAGGCTTGTAAACTTTATATATTTGAGACTTGTAAAATGGGCAACCAGTTCATCTGCTTTTTAAGGGCAAAAGTTCATTTCTATTTTTTTTTGTTAGGCCCATTGAATCTCCCATCTCTGCCAGCGAATATTAGATATTTTTCTTCATAAATTCACAACAAAGCCCCCCTTGGAAAGTTGTCGGTTGCCGGAAGTCATCTGACAGACTTTCCCAATGCCACTTGTTGAAGAAATATGGCTTCGTTTGGGCCTTGTAAGTGTATTGTGGATATATTTAAAAGGTTTAGACACCTGCAGATGGGTGTAATTCTTGGGAAAAAAAACGGGTTTGTGATCGATGTGTGCATCTCAGGGCCGTCATCCGTTCTTTGGCGGGAAATGGATCACTCCGGGCACCTCTTGGTTCTTGGCTGTCCTGGTGGGTTTTGTCCCTGTAGACTGGCCATCAATGATGTCCCTGGATTCCACATACGGTTCCTTCTCTGGATGTTTCACACATGTTGGACTCTCGGTTCTGTTGACCGGCTCATGGACATATTGGTTCTTATGCGGGTGACTCCTCATCTTTTACCAAAATATCAAACCATTTAGGCCTCCTGATATTAATGTCTTTAGGATTCGGTCTTCCTCTGGAATTACCGTCTTCGTCGACTTCTTGAAATTAGACTGTTTGGAGCGACCTGTTTATGTCAGAGGAATGAAGTGACCGCTGGAAAATAGGAGAATAATTAATATCTAACAACCACAATTCCCCGGTAGGGATTTCAGGATCCTCATTACTGTGACCTGGGGAGAAACATGGTGTTAGAACCTCTGCTTCCTATATCTTTATTCAGTGCATTCCTCTGATTTATTTTAAACATAGGCGCTTAAAAGGTTCTGTGGCCCTTGGCTGGCCACAGGATTTGCCCCTTGAAGAATTGCTATTCCTGTTCATTTTAGCAATGAAACCATTGATACACTCGTGGTTTTTAATCTATTCAATTAATTAAGTCAATCTATTTATTTATTTCACAAATTGGCACAACACACTGAACTAAAGTAACCAACTGGTCCACACCATTTGCCGGTGTACTATAGAAAGTTCAACATTTTAGATCCTATATATCTGTTCCTAATTTGACTAAGCTTTGGTTTGCACGGATTATCAAACCATATATTGTATGAGGTTTATGCGCACTGCAGCCATCTATACCTCAGCAAATTCACCTTTTGAAGGAAGTTTTAATACACTAAACACTGTTTTATTTATTTTATCACGTATTCATATATCACATATTATTCACGTTTTGCGCAGAGGTCTCCTAAATAACTTATTTTAAACAATCTATTGAGTTTTTAAGGTTGATTTCAACGCACCTATTACCCAAAAATGTGTACTTGTCATTAACTTATTTTACGTGTGGGAACACTATTATATGGGTTGCAGCTACATCATTTGGTTATCTTAAATATCGGTTGCATCTCGGATTTTTAAATTCATAGTAGCGCTTGAGTACATGCAGTCAGTACTTATTCAAACAGTGTAACATATCCGTAATTTTGTCTATTTTGGTTTCCATATTGCTTACAGGCTGATCAGAATTGGGTTGTGGGACCCGGTTTCTGTACCTTTTTTTGGGGACTACTGGCTCAGTTTGATCAGACGTATCACCATCAGAAACATTGTCTTGATTTTGGGATAGTTGTCTGGGCCTTAGTTGTTCCCTATTGTTCTGGGGATTTTGAGGTGTCCTACCCTGTAGTTTCTCCCTATTTACCCGTGTAGGCCCCCGAAGCCAATTACACCGGTAAAGGTGAGGGTGTCTACCCTTAGGTTTAAATCTGACCCGTTGGAGGTATACCCTATAGTTTCTCCTAAACCTTGGGTCTGGATCCTTTGGATGAGACTCCTGAGGTGGTCTTTGAACTCCCCCTCTAAAGGGTACTCTCTGCTCCCCCCTTCTGATGGGTGGGGACATTGGTTTCCCACTGGGGAAACTCGGTAGCATCTCTCTTCTGACTATATCAGCGTATCTCTTTTTCTTGGTTTTGGACTGTAATGATTGAGGAGATACATAAAATTCATCCACAAATTTCATTATAGGGCTTTCAGGCCTTCCATTGTTTTCACCAGTCTGTTGGATAGAGTACAAATTGTTACTCTCTTTTACCAAAGACTCCAGTGAACACCCCCCTTTGTAATCTTTCGCTAAATTTACTTTTACGTGGGTAGGCGGGGCCTCGAAGAACATGGGTTCAAACCCAGGTTTATCATAACCTGGCTCCTTTTCTGCTAAGTGGTCATCACTTTTGAGCACAGCCATAAATTCAAAGGGGCTTTCATTATTGGTACATGTGATATTGTGTATATCCGCGCTAGCCGCATTAACATTTTTGTGCGGGACAAATTCTAGATGACAGCCGTTTTTAATTTCTTGCCAGGCAGTACCCAACAGACTTTTTAAATCTTCGCAAAATAGACGGTGTTTGGTTTCAAATACCCACGGTAAGAAATTAATCCTAGATTGGTCATCATTTAGGCCTAAAGCTGATAAAGCATTTTCATAGGCCTCAATGTGGTCAATAATGCACACGGATCCCTCTTCCTTAAACACTGGGACAGCATCTTTTAAAAATTCTATTATTTCTGAGGCGTCCTGTTTAGGGGTGCCTGTAGTTTTCTCTGATCCCAAAGAAAACTGATTAGACCTACTTTTATGTGGTGGTTCAATTTTTACCCCCCTTTGCTCTACAGATGGCTTGGGGTAGAACATGGTAACTTTTTCTAATTCCTCTTCATTATGTAACTCCCAAACTTTAGGTTGAGAGTCAAATTTTGGAGTATTATCAGATTCTATACTTTCAGGGTTAAGCATCTGAGCATTATTCTGGGGCATAAACTTCCCTTGTTCTTTTAATTCTTCTTGTTGCTTAATTAGGGATTCCTGTCCTGACCTAAGCTGATTTGTTTCTTCTTTTAAATTTCCACTGCATATTACTCTGCAACTTTTTAAATTTCCACTGCCTATTACTCGGCAACTTTTTAAATTTCCACTGCCTATTACTCTGCAACTTTCATCAGGAGACTCGTTTTCCTGCAGAAAACTCTCCTTCTCTCTTAATTGTTTACATTCTTTATTTAATTGCTGACATTCTTCCAGCATTATTATTGCATTATTTTGCATCTGTTTTATTTCATATTTCATCATTGTCACTGTAGATTCATCATAACAATCTGTCTTGTCATTAATTTCATTTAGCTTTTTAGTGGGCTCATATTCCCCTTCTATTAAATGGGACTGGGGTTCTAAGATATCACTCTCCTGTTGGGTATATTGACGTTTAATTTCAATATAAAGATACATCAGGGTAGTGCATAATTCAAAATGCATGGGATCAGGCCTATCTATTTCCTTTGTCTCAGATGAGCTGTCTGTGAGTTCATCGCTTTGACCTTCCACGTTCCACACGTCTTTTATTAACTGACGGGCGTGGTTTATAAGGCCTTCAATGCGTGCTTCTGGATCAGTCTCGTTAGACAAACTTTTTTCGTCATGACCTGCCATGTTACTTTTTGAAAACCTATCCACCATTTCCTGTACTTGTATCAAATTTGTCTGAGTACTCATATTACCACTAAGGACTGACTCTTGATAATCCCCATCAACATAAAATTCACTTTGACCAGACATTTTTCTTGGCAAAAATATTTTTTTTTAAAAATTAATAATTAATAATTTCATGCAAAATATTATTTCTGTCACCACCGTAACTATGACTGATCCTGTACAAAATATCGACGTTATCTCACGCAGTGCCTCCATTTAATAATTTGTGCTTTTTTAAGGAAAGTTTCCCGCACATTTTATTAAGTAATTTTTAACGAAGATATTTTTAAGATACAAGATCAATCGATACGACACAGTCTATATATGCGAAACTTGTTCACGGAGACGAGTGATCATACTTAATAGTCACATTTATTGGTTGACAGAAAACAAATATTTACATGAAATTAAAATACAGATTGCATTATTTGAACATTTGACAATTAATGGAAATACCCTTAAAATGGGCGTAATAGTACCTTGGACACAATATCACCATGATAACTTCTTCAGTAGAATCAATAACCTTATACTTGACAATTTAACATAATGTCTGTATTTCACACACCCAGCCGTTGCTATACTGCAGGTAAGTAACGTTGAACAATGCGAAAATAATTTAGACATTTGTTTGTCAATAAAAAGCAACTATGCAAAAGGTAATATATAGTAAAAATTGAATATTAGAGAAAAATCTATGAAAAGGCGATTATTGATTCTGGAGAATGATTATCAATACTAGAATATTCAATACATCAATATTTAAGAGAACATACAAGATAAAATCAACATGGCATATTTACCCATTCCAAAATGGCTATTAGTCTGGATTTAAGATAGCTACCGGGTTCAGGAATCTCCTTGGAGGTTAAAGTATATTTCCAGGCATGGCTGTCAGTCTATCTGGGAAGATGTTTCTCTCCCAGTGTCCCTTCCCCAGGGTGGGTCCCTGAGCTCTCAGGTTCCCCTGAGCTCTCTCCTTTCACTATCTATCTAGCTTCTTAAATATACTCTCACACAATAAGATCATAAAATTTGTAATATGTTCAGCCCAAAAGATATGTGTCTCTTTCCTATAGGCCTAACTGTTGTAAATGTAATTGCGCCTTCAACCACCAGGGGTCTCACATGTGTTTTGGGGCTGCTCTGTAAAGTAATATATTTTATTTTATACTGTATATTTTACTTTAGTGGAAAATAACTATATCTTTAATATTTGGGAATTCTACTAACCCCATACTATCAAATACGCTTAGCATAATTATTGATCAATCACTTTGCATAAAAATGGTGATATATATGCATATCATTGTATATCTGTAAACATTTAGTCCATTTAAAAAGGACACAAGTTATATGTGTATATATATATATATATTAATCAACATCACATACAGTTTTTATCTATCTGGATACCTGTATAATTTGGGTATCCAATCAATATTTGTTTATCTAAGCATTTCAATTCTAATACATTCATATCATAATCATATATTTGTCTTAATACTAATTTGTTCCTAAAACAATTCTATTAATAATCACCCTTTATTTATTATGTTTTCTTTATAACCGATTTCATCAATTCATCGGATACTTATACAGATATCATATATACTATGAATTGACTGGTAACGTCATGTTTTGAGATGAACTTTAGACATTCGGGTGAACAATCTCATGTTTATTCTCATTATTTGTCCTGTTGAAAAACAAACCTCACTTGGTATCCTAGTCATTGTCTTATGAGAAGTGAGGACTCCTTAGCTCCTTAGCTTTATTTATCTCTCACTTTCTGAGCCCACATTGAGACAATCAATTTATTTGCTCAACCTTCTCTTGAACCAAGGAACTTGTAGTTGTATTTACTATCACACATATAGGAACTCATCTCTTTTGTTTTCGAAATTGTCTCATTGTCCTACAGTTTCTGTCTAAATACAGGCTTGTAAACTTTATATATTTGAGACTTGTAAAATGGGCAACCAGTTCATCTGCTTTTTAAGGGCAAAAGTTCATTTCTATTTTTTTTTGTTAGGCCCATTGAATCTCCCATCTCTGCCAGCGAATATTAGATATTTTTCTTCATAAATTCACAACATAGTGTAAGGGTGTGTACACTTATGCAACCATATTATTTTATTTTTTTATTTTTACTTCCCTTCACCTAAAAGATTTCAGTTTGTTGTTAAACTGAGGTGTACAGTTTATAGGTCACATTAAATGTGGAAAAAAAATCTGAAATGATTTATCTTTGTCTAATTTTTTTTACATCACAGAAACCTGACATTTTAACAGGGGTGTGTAGACTTTTTATATCCACTATATCCCCCCCCCCCCCCATGCATTAAAAGTATAATGCTTCTAGGGTCCTCAGAATTCTAAAGTACATATAATAGTAGAAATGTGATCCTAAAACTGTATTTAACACATATCTACCTATCTTTCATCTGCTTGACCATCTGTCTGTCTTTCTGCCAGTCTGTCTATATAAGGCTGGATTCACACCTATGCTTTTTTTGTACTTTTTGCATTTTGCAGATTTGCACTACAGAACGTGTTCCATAGGAAACAATGTTAAATGGACTCTAGTGCAAATCTGCAAAATGCAAAAAGCACTAAAACTGCATAGGTGTGAATCCAGCCTAATAGGGCCTAACCAAGGTTCCTGCCCAAGACCAAGTTTTCACTAAATTCAGAAGTACACTCTTCCGCCGTCATTCTTTACCACAGAGGCACATAAGTGACATGATCGATAGATAGATTGGCTGACAGACTATTCTGAGAAATTGTGTTAGAAATGTATACAGGTTCCTAACTTTTATTAGTGCTAGGAATCCCTTATATTGAGCAAAGATGTAATCTACACTTCATAGAAAAATGTCATAAAACAATGAAAACTCGCATTCTACTCCATAACATTGAAAAAAAAATACTAAAGTTACAAACATCCTTGGGATGTAACATAAATCTGGATTGTCAAGAATGTTACACTAACTCATTTGTTACCGAAACAGTTATGAATTATGAAACCTTCTGTCTACCCCCTGACAGACTCTGTATTCCACAGACAATCATTACGTTCTTCAGTGAGAATATTATTGAGTACAGTTTACTTCTTAAGCAGAATTTGCACTCATGGAACTGGCTATACATTATATAGCAAAAGATCTGGGAGCTTAATGCTTTCAAGCTGTTCGTTGAGTATCTGTTGTTTCTGTGACTTTTACTTTTGACACAATATTTTTTATGTTGACACGTAGAAGAGAAAAATTATCATTCCCTTTCTTTGTTCTAGTCATATCTTTCACAACAGAAATTTCCCAATAAGCTGAAAGATTATTATCATCAGCATAAGCATAATCATTGCTTGAATCATATCTTCACCCAAAAACAAAACCCCTTAACCACTTCAGCCCCGGAAGAATATGCCCCCTTCCTGACCAGAGCACTTTTTGCGATACGGCACTGCGTCACTTTAACTGACAATTTTGCGGTTGTGTAACGTTGCACCCAAACAAAATTGATGTCCTTTTTTTCCCACAAATAGAGCTTTCTTTTTGTGGCATTTGATCACCCCTGTGGTTTTTATTTTTTGCGCTATAAACAAAAAAAGAGTGTAAATTTTGAAAAAAAAATATATTTTTTTTTACTTTTTGCTATAATAAATATCCCCAAAAAATATATAAAAAAAGCAAGTTTCTTTCTCAGTTTAAGCCGATATGTATTCTTCTACATATTTTTGGCAAAAAAAAATAGCAATAAGCATATATTGATTGGTTTGCACAAAAGTTATAGCGTCTACAAAATAGATTTATGGCATTTTTTATAAAAAAAAATTATTAGTAATGGTGGCGATCTGCGATTTTTATTGTGACTGCGACATTATGGCGGACACATCAGACTATTTTGACACTATTTTGGGATCATTGTCATTTATACAGCGATCAGTGCTATAAAAATGCACCAATTACTGTATAAATGACACTGTCAGGGAAGGGGCTAAACACTGGGGGCAATCAAGGGGTTACATATGTCCTAGGGAGTGATTCTAACTGTGGGGGGATGGGCTCACTACAACATGACAGAGATCACTGCTCCCAATGACAGCGAGCAGTAGACCCCCATCATGTTGCTAGGCAGAACAGGGAAAAGTCTTGTTTACATGGCACCTCCCCCGCGGACATTAAATCTGCGGCACCCATGGCACGCTCACAGGGTTTGCCCCGTGCACGTGCGTGCCCACTAAGCCACGTCTTAAAGGGGACATACAGGTACACCCATTTTCTCAGCCGTGCCATTGTGCCAATGTACATCCTCGTGCGCTGGTCAGCAATCAGTTAATGGATAAGTTCGCCTTTACAAAAAAAATAAATGCATTTATTATTTTTTTGCAATGGACCTATAAACCATTGCACCCACAATTAGTAGATTGTGGGTGTAATGCCACAGTCCTGCAGACTGTCTGTCAGGAACGGTGCTATTACTTGGATCGCCTGCTGGTGTCACTGTTTCCTTTGGCATCAAAGGGTGCAGTTCTGGTGGCCACCAGCAGGGGTCTCCCAGCCGATGGACATTGTCAGGAATGGTGTTATTACCTGGATCGCCTGGTGGTGTCACTATTTCCTTCGACACCAAAGGGTGCAGTTCTGGTGGCCACCAGCGGGGGTCTCCCAGCAGACGGACATGCCAGCAACCTAGCTGCACCTGTTGTGGATTTGCAGACTATATAAGCCTGTCCCTCACTGAAGCTCAGTGCTTCAGTATTCCTTTCTGTAGCCCTGTCTTGCCTGTCTGAAACCTGATCCTGATCCTGGACCTGAAACCTGTACCTGTACCTGTACCTGTAACCTGACCCATTATCTGCTTCCTGCCCTGTCCTGGATGTTGTCCCCCTTACCTGGTTCCTGAGACCCGTCCCCTGTCTCCTGCCTTGATGTTCCCTTGCTTCCTGTTTCCCCCTTGGTCTCTCCTCCCTGCCTTGTATATATATATGTTCCATTGCTTTGAGGGTATTGTTAGCTAGTTAGTTAGATTAGGGCTTGGGGGTTTGCTGTGTTATTTGTGTTCTTGCTTGTTTGTGGTTGCTGTGTTCACGTGTGTCTTTATTATTAATAAATATATCTTTATCACTACCTTTTGGAGCCTGATTCCTTTAGTGCAGCCCATCGATCTGTTCACCTGTGTTGGATGCCTGTGTTTAGGCTCCATCCCTAACAGAATACTGAAGCCATACTAACAGATCGGCTGCACTTGGGAATTGGGTCTGGACACTTGCTTTTGTCAAGGAAGATGCAGCTGGAAGATATTTTGTATCTTTCACTCCTGGCATTGGAAGGAAGAGATCTTTGTTATCAGACTTTGGGTGGCTATACTAGGGAGCAACTACTGGAGTGCAACCGTATAGTCCATGCTTTTGTTGATCAGGGCCATTTTCTTTTTGAGGACGTGCAGCCCCTGATCCAGATTTGTGCCGAGCTGGCCCTACCCTGTATTCCTGAGGGCCGTGATGATTTCACTCCCCCTTTTGATATGAATCAGGTTGTATCCCTAGTATGGCTTTTTGAAGATGATCCCGACGACTTTTTTGAGCACTACTCTGGCTGTTCCCCACAGGTGATTTCTGAATGCATTGTGTCTGCGCAGTCTTTTGTTAGACAGGGAAACTTGAATTCACAATTTATACAACCCATACTTTCAGCATGGTCTGGCATGATGCAATTAGCCCCAGCCAAACAAACCACTTCTGCCATCAGACACCAGCCTACCCAAATGTATGTTTCCCCATCACCCATACCAAACCCTGTTGCCACCCAGTATACATTGCTCCCAACCAAATATTCATATCCGGTCTCCTCTCCCTGTACCTATCCTGCATACAACTCCCCTACCTCTTCTCTGCCAAATCCCAACACTCCTTTCCTGTCTGCTGCACCCCCAACCTACAAAGCTTCAGCGACCAAGTCAAAGAAAAAACGAAAGTTCTTCCCGACCAAAACGATCCTGCCAGTAACCCAATCTGCCTCCACACCCACTAATCTGTCCCAGCCTGAAGCACCAGAGTTCCAGCCGGAGGTGCCAGCAATCCAACCTGAAGAGCCAGTACTAGCCTTCCAGCCTGATGTCCTGGTGCCAGCCCTCCAGCCTGATGTTCCAGCCTTCCAGCCTGATGTCCTAGCCTTCCAGCCTGATGTCCCAGCCTTCCAGTGTGATGTCCTGGTGCCAGCCCTCCAGCCTGACGTTCCAGCCTTCCAGTCTGATGTCCTAGCCTTCCAGCCTGACGTCCCAGCCTTCCAGTCTGATGTTCCGATGCCAGCCTTCCAGCCTGATGTTCCAGCCTTCCAGCCTGATGTTCCAGCCTTCCAGCCTGATGTTCCAGCCCTCAAGCCTGATGTCCCAGCCTTCCAGTCTGATGTCCTGGTGCCGGCCTTCCAGCCTGATGTCTCAGCTTCCCAGTCTGATGACCCGCTGCCAGTTTTCCAGTCTGATGACCCGCTGCCAGTTTTCCAGTCTGATGACCCGCTGCCAGTTTTCCAGTCTGATGACCCGCTGCCAGTTTTCCAGTCTGATGACCCGCTGCCAGTTTTCCAGTCTGATGACCCGCTGCCAGTTTTCCAGTCTGATGACCCGCTGCCAGTTTTCCAGTCTGACCCGCTGCCAGTTTTCCAGTCTGATGACCCGCTGCCAGTTTTCCAGTCTGATGACCCGCTGCCAGTTTTCCAGTCTGATGACCCGCTGCCAGTTTTCCAGTCTGATGACCCGCTGCCAGTTTTCCAGTCTGATGACCCGCTGCCAGTTTTCCAGTCTGATGACCCGCTGCCAGTTTTCCAGTCTGATGACCCGCTGCCAGTTTTCCAGTCTGATGACCCGCTGCCAGTTTTCCAGTCTGATGGCCCGCTGCCAGTTTTCCAGTCTGATGACCCGCTGCCAGTTTTCCAGTCTGATGACCCGCTGCCAGCCTTCCATCCTGATGTGCCCGTGTCTGCTGCCCAGCCCGAAGTGTTCCTGTCTGCTGCCCAGCCCGAAGTGTCCCTGTCTGCTGCCCAGCCCGAAGTGTTCCTGTCTGCTGCCCAGCCCGAAGTGTCCCTGTCTGCTGCCCAGCCTGATGTGCCTGTTCCTGCTGCCCAGCTTGATGTGCCTGTTCCTGCTGCCCAGCTTGATGTGCCTGTTCCTGCTGCCCAGCTTGATGTGCCTGTTCCTGCTGCCCAGCTTGATGTGCCTGTTCCTGCTGCCCAGCTTGATGTGCCCGTGCCTGCTGCCCAGCTTGATGTGCCCGTGCCTGCTGCCCAGCTTGATGTGCCCGTGCCTGCTGCCCAGCTTGATGTGCCTGTGCCCGCTGCCCAGCTTGATGTGCCCGCTGCCCAGCTTGATGTGCCCGTGCCCGCTGCCCAGCTTGATGTGCCCGCTGCCCAGCTTGATGTGCCCGCTGCCCAGCTTGATGTGCCCGCTGCCCAGCTTGATGTGCCCGTGCCCGCTGCCCAGCTTGATGTGCCTGTGCCCGCTGCCCAGCTTGATGTGCCCGCTGCCCAGCTTGATGTGCCCGCTGCCCAGCTTGATGTGCCCGTGCCCGCTGCCCAGCCTGAGGTGTTCCTGTCTGCTGCCCAGCCTGATGAGTTCCTGTCTGCTGCCCAGCCTGATGAGTTCCTGTCTGCTGTCCAGCCTGATGAGTTCCTGTCTGCTGCCCAGCCTGATGAGTTCCTGTCTGCTGCCCAGCCTGATGAGTTCCTGTCTGCTGCCCAGCCTGATGAGTTCCTGTCTGCTGCCCAGCCTGATGAGTTCCTGTCTGCTGCCCAGCCTGATGAGTTCCTGTCTGCTGCCCGGCCTGATGAGTTCCTGTCTGCTGTCCGGCCTGATGAGTTCCTGTCTGCTGCCCGGCCTGATGAGTTCCTGTCTGCTGCCCGGCCTGATGAGTTCCTGTCTGCTGCCCAGCCTGATGAGTTCCTGTCTGCTGCCCAGCCTGATGAGTTCCTGTCTGCTGCCCAGCCTGATGAGTTCCTGTCTGCTGCCCAGCCTGATGAGTTCCTGTCCGCTGCCCAGCCTGATGGGTTCCTGTCCGCTGCCCAGCCTGATGGGTTCCTGTCCGCTGCCCAGCCTGATGGGTTCCTGTCCGCTGCCCAGCCTGATGAGTTCCTGTCCGCTGCCCAGCCTGATGAGTTCCTGTCCGCTGCCCAGCCTGATGAGTTCCTGTCCGCTGCCCAGCCTGATGAGTTCCTGTCCGCTGCCCAGCCTGATGAGTTCCTGTCCGCTACCCAGCCTGATGACCCGGAGCCTGCTGCCCTGTCTGTTTTTATTTCCAGATCTAAACTTCCAGACCCTGGTGGTGGGGTACATGCCCCATTGTCGGACTCGGGTGGCACGCCTCCTAGTAGGTTAAGAGACTCTGGCCAGAGAGCGCAAGGAGGTCTGCCGTCACAGAGAAGACTTTTTTGGACTCTTCCACTTTTACACGCACTGCCAGATCTAGGACAGAATGGAGTGTCCAGAGGCCACTCCTTAGGGGGGGGGAACTGTCAGGAACGGTGCTATTACTTGGATCGCCTGCTGGTGTCACTGTTTCCTTTGGCATCAAAGGGTGCAGTTCTGGTGGCCACCAGCAGGGGTCTCCCAGCCGATGGACATTGTCAGGAATGGTGTTATTACCTGGATCGCCTGGTGGTGTCACTATTTCCTTCGACACCAAAGGGTGCAGTTCTGGTGGCCACCAGCGGGGGTCTCCCAGCAGACGGACATGCCAGCAACCTAGCTGCACCTGTTGTGGATTTGCAGACTATATAAGCCTGTCCCTCACTGAAGCTCAGTGCTTCAGTATTCCTTTCTGTAGCCCTGTCTTGCCTGTCTGAAACCTGATCCTGATCCTGGACCTGAAACCTGTACCTGTACCTGTACCTGTAACCTGACCCATTATCTGCTTCCTGCCCTGTCCTGGATGTTGTCCCCCTTACCTGGTTCCTGAGACCCGTCCCCTGTCTCCTGCCTTGATGTTCCCTTGCTTCCTGTTTCCCCCTTGGTCTCTCCTCCCTGCCTTGTATATATATATATGTTCCATTGCTTTGAGGGTATTGTTAGCTAGTTAGTTAGATTAGGGCTTGGGGGTTTGCTGTGTTATTTGTGTTCTTGCTTGTTTGTGGTTGCTGTGTTCACGTGTGTCTTTATTATTAATAAATATATCTTTATCACTACCTTTTGGAGCCTGATTCCTTTAGTGCAGCCCATCGATCTGTTCACCTGTGTTGGATGCCTGTGTTTAGGCTCCATCCCTAACACTGTCTGTGTATCTGTCTGGCCATACCTCCAATATGGCCAGGCAGTTACACTGTGACAGGAAGCATGAATGAACTACCAGAGCACTACACAGCACCGTGATAGCTCATTGAAAACTACAAGCCGACAGCTTCAAAGGCTGTCGGACCTTGTAGTTTTCCCATTCACAGAACACTGTGAATGGATGACACGGCCAGCTGGGCGGAAACCCGAGAGGCCGCGTTTGTTGCAGATTGTGACAGCAAGCGGGGGCAGAAGATCCCCTGCTAGCTGTCAGAATGGGAGAATGGGGGGGAGGGGGGTGGGGCATCTGTAACATGTTACAAAAGGTGAACTTAGCCAAGGGTGCCGTGATGTTTTCGGGAAGCTATGTACAGCACCCTACCAGCCTCACCTTCTCACCTTACAGCCCCGATCTGCCTGCATTAAATAGGGAAACACAAAATAACACATGCAAAGAAAACTAATATTTTTATTTAAAAATATTATTAGCATGTTAGTGAGGGGATGGAAATAGGGACCCAGGGAAGGTAAAATATAAGCAGATTAAACTTTAGCTTTAAAAAAGTGCAGCAAGTTGCCACAGGTTACTACACTTTGACATTGTCCTATTGAATAAGCCCTTAAGTCTGTAAAATGCAGCTCTGTAGAAACTTCATATGTAGCAAATAAAAAAATACTTTGAAACAAGTTTACAATAAAACTTCAAGGCACTTCTTTAGGATTCTGATCACTTCTTTAAATAAAAGATTTAATTGATACAACTTTTCACATGACTGGGACAGCCATTTAATCTCTACTTAGCTGAAATTTAGTCAGCACTGTTGACACCTCTGCATTTTAACACTGGGATTTCCATTGTGTGATACAATCCTTTTCACTCAACTTAATATCCCATTTTAGTCTCTAAGGAACAATAACAGAATTTAGGCTACTTTAAAACTATGATAAGGACAGGGAACACAGATGGGTATTTCACTGATTACCACTAACGCTGGCCTTAACGGTGTCAGCCAATAGATTAGAACATTACGTGCAGACTGATAGAGTTTTGGTACATTATTCTTCCTCAATAACATTCTTTTACATATTAAGTTTATCCCACCCTAGGTAGCTAATTTATCATGCAGAAGGCCTTAATCCACTGTTGTGACTTTATCTGCTCTCACTTTGATGCTGCCTCTGTTTACAAGAGCAATGCAGACTGTGTAAGACAAAGTACTCGTGACAAGTACAACGGAAAAAGGCTTTTGGTGTTGTGTTGTAGCCTGATTCAAGCGACCTTTTATAAAATGAACCTATATGTTGTTTGCATCATGAAGAAGAAAGCAGAAGACTTTCATCAAGAAGATTCAACTTTACTGATCTTTTTTGTACTGGACTTTATCTTTTCTTCATTCCTTACCTCCCTCTTGGTGCCCCCAGGCATCAGAAACATAAGCATTGTGGCTTTTTTCCATCTTTCTGCTTCCCCTCTGGTGAATTTAAGCTGCTGTTGGAGTCGATGACATGGTCTGATACAGATTTGGTACACTAGCTGGGAAAGAGATTATGGGTCAGTCCCTAGTACTGGGATACAAAAGATTCAAGCGGTTAAGGATTTTTAAGATATCCGAAAAAGATTTCATGAAATTTGTAAAGATCTAACCGTGCATTACGTGTTTCGTGTGGTCTAAACAGCTTATAGGAAAAGAATGTTAAGTAATGTGGAAGTAGCAATTTCACACTTCAGGTTTGCTTTTTTTCAGAAGATCTAGTGAGCTCACATCAATATCTTGCTTTGAAAGCTAAGCTAAAGTAGAAAGAAAAAGCTCACATACTTTAGCTACTTTATTAGTTGACTTAAAACGATACATAAAAAAACCTTCTGTCATCTCAGCTCAAAGGCCATTGCGTAACCATGACACTTAGTTATCTTGAACAGTAAAGAAAGTGGACAACTGCCAGCTTTCTACATGGTTTCAGACACACCAGATTTGATTGCATCGCACTGTAAAATCGTTGGAGAAGATTTGCACTAAGCATTAAGTTTATCTAGGTATGATGACATGATAACATAATCTCAAAACCAAGTTATTATACACCAGCATGAAGTGGGACATTGTTTAAACAATAAAATGGTATTTTATATAATTTACTTTGTAGGTAACAATGAACACATATAACACAAACAGCAGTGTATGTAACCCAAAGTGACCATTGAGAGCTTTTCAGCAAGTAGAAGAACTAATACCTAGTTGGTTGTCAGGAGGTAATGTACCTTATTGCTTTTAAACATACTGTTAGATTGGTCATTAAACTTACTAAAATGTTGCATTGTAAAGCTTCGTCAGAAGTGGGTTCTCAAAATAAATTACATAACTCCAAAGACATTCTGGTAAGTTTATTGGCCCCTGTCCAAATTGGCCCTAGTATGTGTATGCATGAATGTGAGTTAGGGACCTTAGATTGTAAGCATTTTGAGGACAGGGACTGATGTGAATTTACAAAAAATATGTAAATCGATGTGCAAATTGATGTTGCTATATAAGTACCTGTAATAACAATCATCATTATACAGTATTTAGTGTAGTACATTTCTCAACAGTCATTTTGATATTTGTAAATGAATACAAAATTATTCACTATCCAATAAAATATATACATTTTATTATCTGACAGACCAGGTTGCTCGTTGGAATGTCAATAACATAGTCTGAAACTAAAATAGGCTTTCTGCCCTTTTTTCCTGTTGTAGTCCCACTAATGCGGCAAATATATATAAAATTCAGAGATGAAGATTGACTGTGGCTCAAGGCTTAAAGTAATATTTTTACCTTAATGCACTGAGCACAATATAATAAACATTTCAAGTTTGTGTTGAAATTCTTACCCCAGCACCTGGAATTTACAGCTTTCAATGCTGTTGGCACCTACTCTCTCAGTACTGCTTCCTTGAACTTTTAATCTTCACAGGAAAGAGCTAACAGTGGACAGTTCCGTCTCCAATTAGTCTATTAGCTTGAAGAAGAGAAGAAGGAGAAGGGGAGTGCTTTGCCATCCTAGTCTATGGGGCTATGCGTTTCTATTGATGCATGCAGTGTAGGGAGACACAGCTTTAATACCTGTACATTTTGTTGAATGGTGACTCCAATGGACACTGCAAGAGAAAGGAGCTACCTGGAAACAGAAAACCTGGGGCAGCAGTCATGCACCAGCTTAAACAGGGAGGTTGGCAAAGAATAAATGATGAAGAAATTGCATATTCAGTCACTGATTAAAAGTGTTGATGAAAATGCTTGAAAACAATGAGAGTTAAATATGACTTTAAGAATTTGAAGGTGTGCAGTCTTCCTTGAATCCTAGTGAAGAACAGTATGGAATCATCCAACATGTTCCATCCCAGTTAAAGTGTTATTCAGCCTAATAGCAATATTTTATTTTACAATAAGCTTACTCAAGTTCTGGATTCTTACATCCGCTGAGAATCGTTTTGTGAGACCTCCCTACCTTATTCTGTTCCAGGCCATCTTAAATGTTTATGCCCACATTTGTGTTCTCATTACTCATACTGAATCCCCATAATATAAAATCCTAGCATAGCAGAGTATGACTCCTATCTAAACATTTTTTTTGTTGGGGCACTTCTTCATTACGACTACAGCTCCTCTCAATTAGAATTGATAAGGAAATGCTACTTGCTAACTGTTGTAGCCTTTCTTGTTGAGGAACCCAATCACTCAAGTTGGCTAGTTGTGTGCTTTTTGACCCTATTTCTTCCATACTCCCAGCTGTGCAAGGCATACTTACAATACATCACCTAGGGTGCCCTGACTGTGCTAAAAGGCAAGGATCGAGTATCTGGAGATGATGTCACCCAGACTTCAGCAAAGGGTTTTGATGGACAGAAGCAAGAGTTTAAGGTAGACTGGCCCTTTATTCAAACTTTTTTGAAAAGAACAATAATTGTGTGGTTTTTGCAAAGAAATGTTTCAGGTATAATCATTGCTTGCTATAACTGGATAATGTAGAGTATATTTGTGAGCACTAATTTGTAATTAGGTACAGAAGGTACCCGTTTTTTCTGGAAAATCTCTCTGACCAATGAGCAACTGTTCCCTTTTCTCCATAGAAATGGAATTGATATCCTTCCCAGAAAAAGGAATGAGCAATAAGGTGGCTATAGACATGAACTGATCAGTCAACAATCTAGCTAATCTAGCCATATATAAATTTGAAAGCATATATCCACAGGGTTGTCTAGACATCATTAACATGCACCCTTGGTTGGTGCAAATGGACATATTTCTACACGGATCATTCCAAAAAAGGTTATCAGGTATAAGAGTTTCCAGTTATAGTCTCATGCAATGTTACCTTTTCTTGACATCCCTTAATACCCTGATTTGCTAACAATATAATTTAAATGAATCACATAGACAGAGATGAAAATGAAGAAAGTAAATATCACTAAAGGGCAATGCAGGAGGTTTCAGTACATCCATCAGATCATATCATCACATTTACCTGTGTGGACTATTTCTAATTATATTCTCTAAGACAGAGCAAGTTACAAAGGGTTCTGATCCCTCTGCTGCTAACAGATGGGACTTGTAAGTGAGTCAAAGCTGTGGCAATCAGTTAGGCCACAAGCAAAGAATGACAAACACTCCCCTGTGGGTACCTTTAAAAGGCCATAAGCTGGAGTTGTGAAGAGAAAGAAAAGGTCTAGTGCTGGTGTTAATTACGCAGAAACCACACAGAAAGTGTTCCCTGTCACAGAGTTGAGAGGTTGTGCATCCTTTCTAGCACAGATAAAAGACATGGTATGAAAACATTTTGCAGAGGACAATGAAGAGAAGATTAGCATAATCTTTGCAGTATCCTCAGTAAGCTGTCCATGAGTGAGCTCCTTTTTTCCTCTCTCTTCTCCACTGCCTTCTCTCTAATGTCTGGATTGAAGGCATGGCATTGTCAGAAAAGGCTTTGTCCCTGAAGCTTGAAAGTTGTGTTTCACCGCCTTTATGTGATCATCCATGTTGCTTCTCTATTACCGTTGTGATAATTAGACAATGGACAGAGAAGTGAAGTGTCAGTTCATTGACAGGGTTTTATCCCTACTCTGTTATTTGTAATCCAGATTCATCAGTCTTTTCACTTGTTATCTGCTCTGCTTGGTTCTCCTTATTTATCTTCTTTCTTTATTTAACGAGAGGTAAATGAACAGTGTGCAACAGGCAAGGGCATCCAGTCATCCTACAGCTGTTCAGGGAATATAGATTCCAGCAAAACCAGTTTAAAGGGGAATTCCAGGCTATAATGAGTTGTAGTTTCATTGGAGTTGATTTACTAAAGGCAACTAGACGGAGCAGTTTGAAAAGTGCAGTCGCTCCAGAGCTTAGTAAATGAGGTAAACCTTCACTTTGCAAAGAATACCCTCAAATGCAAGGAAAACATTTTTTTAAACGCATTTTTGCTTGTACGTGATTGGATGATGGAAGTCTGCAGAGCTTCTGCTCCTTTATTAAGCCCTGGAGCAACTGCACTTGCAGAGTGCAACTGCACTTTGCAAAGTACACAGTCTTTTTTGGCCTTAGTAAATCAACCCAACTGTATACAGTATATCTAGTTGAAGGATAAGTTCCCCTTTACAAAAAAATAAAATAATAAATGCACATACTCTATATTATCAAAACTATTGGGATGCCTGCCTTTACATGCACATGAACTTGGCAATGGCATTCCAGTCTTAGTCCGTAGGGTTCAATATTGAGTCGGGCCACTCTTTGCAGCTATAACAGCTTCAACTCTTCTGGGAAGGCTGTCCACAAGGTTTAGGAGTGTGTCTATGGGAATGTTTGACCATTCTTCCAGAAGTGCATTTGGGAGGTCGGGCACCGATGTTGAACGAATAGGCCTTTCTCACAGTCTCCGCTCTAATTCCTCCTAAAGGTGTTCTATCGGGTTGAGGTCAGGACTGTGCAGGCCAGTCAAGTTCCTTCCACCCCAAATTTGCATATCCATGTCTTTATGGACCTTGCATTGTGCACTGGCCCAAATCATTTGATGGAGGGATGATTCTGGTGTGGGGTTGTTCTTCAGAGGTTGGGGTTGGCCCCTTAATTTCTGTGAAGGGAATTGTTAAGGCAACAGCATACCAACAATTTCACGCTCCCAACTTTGTGGGAACAGTTTGGGGGATGGCCCCTTCCTGTTCCAACATGACTGCGCACCAGTGCACAAAGCAAGGTCCATAAAGACAAGGATTAACGAGCTTGTGGTGGAAGAACTTGACAGGCCTGCACAGAGTCCTGACCGCAACACGATAGAACACCTTTGGGATGAATTAGAATACTAAATAAGGGAGAGAAAGGTTTGGAGCCATCGCTGTCAATATGATAAAAGGAGCAAGAGGGTTGGGATTTTATATGAAGCACGTGGTTGCAAATGAATATAACAAGATGTTTATTAGTTTATATACATGTACAAACATAATCTTTGTGTCAAGTTCTGAAACAGTTAAACATGATAATAACAACATTGGTATCAATTAGTATCACAAGGTTAAAATTCCACAATTCACCAAAATGAATATACTGTATATACATATACATGTTACAGGGTAATACCTGAATAACCTATGGCCTCACTAATCCCTATCATGGTTGGTAAGGGTTTATACAAAAAATAAATATGAAAATCTGATAAGCACATGATAAATGTAACACAGCATCTGTTAGCTCTACGCGTTTCATGGCTTTGAGACACTCTTCAGGAGAAAGCAAGTGATGTGTCTGAAATTAAAAATGTATTGTCTAAATGACCTAATATGTATCAACATATAAGGGGGTGGGATGAAAATTCCCCCCTTAGGTGGTGACTTACAAAAATCTGTGCATTAATGGTATAGTGTAAAAAATCAATATATGGTGTTGCGGTCCAGATAAATATAAGCAATAGATTCTCTAAAAGGAAAATATATATCTGTGGATAGGTAAACAATAAAATCCTCTAAATAAAATTATATCTGAGTGTGGAAATCTCGCTAAAACAAATAATATTGTGCTAGAAACAGCAAAATAAATAAATAAATAAGCTAAAACAGGGGATGATATTTAGATGGAGCAAATAAACACACTGGTGTTCAAATCCTAATCAGAGTGAATCTGTGCAAAATGGTGCAATAAATAAGCAATAGTATTAAAAGAAAGGACTGCGTCGGTGATCCAAAGTGTAAACAGAATGTGCAAAAAAGTATATATCTATGCAAAAATGCAATACAATATATATATATATATATATATATATATATATATATATATATATATATAGAAAAAAAACATCAAAATATATAAAAATATATATGCAGTGCAAACGGTGATTGGCCAGAAAAATGGGTAAATATAAAGTGCGACAAGAAAAAAATCATCCACAGGGATGTCTGAAATTGTGAGTACCCCTGTGTTTTAATTGTGGTTTTATTAAATAAACTGTACATACGTCACTATCTGGGGCTCCTTCCTCTTCCCTCCATGATTTACATGTTTGCTACCTGGGAGGACTATAAGTGAAAAAATACCCCTGATGTGCAGTGAGTGAAATAATACCTCTGATGTGGTGAGAGTGACAAACCAAGCCCCAATACACACCCAGGATACAGAGCAATATTGATCTATGCTGTTTATCTTACAGCAGTGAGGTAAGGAGCCACTGCATCTGTTATTTGCGGGAACCCAGAGGCAGTGGCGTTGCTATGGGGGTGCGGGGGGTGCGGCCCGCACCGGGTGACACCCACCAGAGGGGTGACACCGAGGCCGCTACTAAACGATACAGCTTGCAGCAGAGCAAGCAGGGCATTCAGCCGAGCGGGGGACGGGGGGAGGCTGCCTATAACACTCCCCAGCTGTCACTCAGGGATCACCAATATCTCCTGTGGTAGCCGGATTAGGTGGGCGGAGCTGGGGGGTGGCCGCCTCCTCCACTCCTCCCACAGACCCCTTCATGCCAATCCCACAGCTAAAGGAGATAGACCAGAGGACACAGCAGCCCCGCCCACCCGCCCGGGTCTTCATCTGCAAGCATGAGGTATGCTATAAGTTACTGTACAGCACACTGTCACACATCCCTACCTGCCTTGTACCACCCCAAACCTGCCCTGTGCCACCACTAAACCTGCCCTGTACCACCCCCAACCTGCCCTGTGCCACCCCCAACCTGCCCTGTACCACCCCAAACCTACTCTGTACCACCCCAAACTGCCCTGTACCACCTCCAACCTGCCCTGTACCACCCCAAACCTGCCCTGTACCACCCGCAACCTGCCCTGTACCACCCGCAACCTGCCCTGTACCACCTCAAACTGCCCTGTACCACCCCAACCTGCTCTGTACTACTCCAAACTGCCCTGTACCACCCCAACCTGCTCTGTTCCACCCCAAACTGCCCTGTACCACCCCAACCTGCCAATATACCAATCCAACCAACCCCATACCACCCCAACCTGCCACTATACCACTCATACCCTAACCTGCATCACCCCAACCTGCCCTGTGCCACCCCCACCTGCCCTGTACTACCCCCCCAACCTGCCCTGTACCACCCCAACCTGCCAATATACCAATCCAACCTACCCCATACCACCCCAACCTGCCACTATACCACTCATACCCTAACCTGCGTCACCCCAACCTGCCCTGTGCCACCCCCACCTGCCCTGTACCACCCCCAACCTGCCCTGTACCACCCCCAACCTACCCCATACCACCCTAACCTGCCACTATACCACTTTATACTACCCTAACCTGTCACTATACCACCCCATACTATCATTTACAGGGGCTGGTTTTGGGTGCGCCCCGTGACCGTGCGCTGACTGCAGGGTGAGGGCAGCCTAGGCAGGAGGGGGGAGGGTGACACCATGTTTTACCGCACCAGGTGACACCAACCCTAGTGACGCCACTGCCCAGAGGAGTACGGTTTGGATCAACTCGCACACATCAAGTCATAGAGTGCTATCTCCCCTGCATCTTTGGACGAACTTTATCCATCACACTCCATTTAAACGGAGATTCACCATTTCTGTGGACGTTACTTGTCACCTAGTTTGACACAGCCACATCACATCCCTGTGGATTATTTTTTTCTTGTCGCACTTTATATTTTACCATTTTTCTGGACAATCACCGTTTGCACTGCATATATATTTTGATATTTTTTTCTAATATATATATATATATATATATATATATATATATATATATATATATATATATTGTATTGCATTTTTGCATAGATATATACTTTTTTGCACATTCTGTTTACACTTTGGATCACCGACGCTGTCATTTCTTTTAATATCTTGCTTATTTATTGCACCATTTTGCACAGATTTACTCTGATTAGGATTTGAACACCAGTGTGTTTATTTGCTGCATCTAAATATCATCCCATGTTTTAGCACATTTATTTATTTATTTATTTTGCTGTTTCTAGCACAATATCATTTGTTTTAGCAAGACTCAGATATAATTTTATTTAGAGGATTTTATTGTTTATATCTATCCACAGATATATATTTTACTTTTAGAGAATCTATTGCTTATATTTATCTGGAGCGCAACACCATATATTGATTTTTTAGGGTGGGGTTTGCACCCCTGTCGGTGGTTTGCTGCAACCAAATGCTATCTTTATTTACTTAATTTTAATATTTACATATCCACTATTTTATCGATTCCTGGGTACACCACTATAGTAGCGCGGGAATACCTACTTACCTTTATTAATGGTATAGTGCTGAAGATCGTGAGCCATCTGGGGTCAGCATGACCGGGAGCTGTGGTGGCAAGCTCAGCGATAGCAACCGATGCAGACAGCATCCAAGGCAGATATGGGTCCACAGGGCACTTCTGGTGTGACCTCTGCGAAATGTGAAAGAAATAATATCATGGTTGATGAAAATTAACGTGTATTAACGTTTTCTATTAAAATTAGTATAAAATCCATTAGAAGCACTTACGCAATAGATGCTATTAGTGTATCCCTTTGGTCTGTTCCATGCCATTACATGTTAGGCCCTTGAAATTTGTAGTCTGAACATAGGGAGTAAAAAGATGATTGATAAGTGTGGTGTTCAAAAGGGGAGGGAGAGAACATGGACACCGAAGTGGAAATTTCACTTTTATTTCAGCAATAAGCACCAAGACACTTTGTGACACTTTATAAGCACTTTAATGGACTTTTTATGTTGCATATATATAATTATATGAATGTTGTTATGCACTAAGAACGTTATATGATTATGCATGTATGGTAAAGAGGGATTTTTTTTTTCATTTGTATAGTTATTGCATTGTATTGTGTAGTGGTAATTTCATTTGATAGGGGGAGGTGTATTGTAGCACCAGATTGGTTGAGATTATTTACATGTTTCTATATGCACTTGTAATATTGAAAAACACAATTTCTGACAATTATGGAGGGAGGTGTATTATAGCACTACACGGATATATGTGTTATGATTAGTGTTGGGCTAATGGTTCTGCCCGAGCATGAGTTTGGGCTAAACATGGGCTGTTCGACCCGTTCAGGAAACCCCCGAATTTGCAGAGTGTTTGCCGGATGTTCATCCCCCCCCAAAGCACCTTGTCCCCATGTTGATGGGGACAAGGGTCTCTTCCCCACAACAATGAGCTGTGGTTGTGAGGGTCTGTGGGCAGGGGGGCTTATCGAAATCTGGAAGCCGTCTTTAACAAGGGGGGTCCCAGAGCCCTCTCCCCCTCATGTCAATGAGTAGAGGGTACATAGTATCCCGCCCACTGTGAAGGCAAACCGCTGAATGGCTGGCTTGCCGTTTGACAGTTCTTATATAGGTAAGGGCAAGTACTCCATACTTATTCACATAGGAGGGTGGGATCTGGGGGCCCCCCTTGTTAAAGGGGGCTTTCAGATTCCAATAAACAGCCTGCCCACAGACCCCCATAACCACAGCCCAGGGTTGTGGGAAAGAGGCCCTTGTCCCCATCAACATTAACAGAGCCCCCCCCCCGTCCCAAAGCAACCCCCCATGTTGAGGGCATTAGGCCTGGTATGGGTTAGGAGGGGGCACTCACTCATCCCCTCCCCTTTCCTGACCTGCCAGGCTGCGTGCTCGTAAAGATTATGGTATGGATTTTGGGGTGGGTTCCACACCATTTTTTTTTAATATTGATGTGGGGTTCCCCCTAAAATCCATATCAGACCGGAAGGGTCTGGCATGGATTTGGAGGGGGGACCTCACGCTATTTTTTCTTTATTATTTTTTTCAATAGCCGGGTGCTGGCAGTTGCAATTTAAATGTGATTTGGCTCATTTTTATTTTTAGAAAGGTAATTTTTGCTGTAGCATGTTCTCTCTATATATATTTTTTCAATATTTCTTTATTGTTTATTCAAATAAACAAACAGCAACTCAAATTGCGTGATAGAGAGACCATTATATAAAGGATAGAATAGATAAGGTAATGGGGGAGTTGGGGAGAGAGAGATAGAGGGGGGGGGGGGGGGGCTCGTGGATCCACAATTGAGTGTGATATGGCTGAGATGTATTAGTGTATAATAGTAAATAAACCAGAAGGCAAAAATAATTCTCAGATGGGGAAAGGCATGGATTCCATGAGCAGTGGCCCAAATGAGAGCATTATGAGATGATGGGTTTTAATTTTAAGGTTTCAAAGTTGTACGGTGCAGAGGAAGTGAGATAGCCAGTGCGGTTCTCTCTTTTAAAATTAAAAAAAAAACATAATCAAGGACAAGGGGTTCTGACATGCATTTTTTTTAAGGGGGGGGGGGGGGGGTCCTGATTTTTTTTTTTATTCTTGATGTACTGTACTTGATGTACAGTAGCAAAAGTGATATTTTATATAAAAAAAAGCAGAAAAAAAACTGCCAGTAATTTACATTTCCCTGCCAACGACTTTGTTTTTTGTAAACAGTGGCAAGGGAACTCCCCAAAGATCTCACAAAATACATGCATTTTGTCTGGTATATATTTTTGGGAGTGTTTCCTTTATGTGTTTTACAAAGAACTAAGCGGCCAGGGAAATGTCATTGAAATGGCATTTTATTTGTAAATGTCACTTTCGCTGTAATACGCTGTACAGGTGCGCCACTTTCCAGGCAGGTTTAGGCCATCACCCAGCATGTTATTTAAAGTAAATGGACATTTTTTCATCTTTCAATCTAAGTATTAGTAAAATCACTGCTTTCCACCAAACTGTATTTATTTGTTTTTGCATTGGTTCATGTCCTGAAGCACAGTACTGATCCCCCTATGCCATATGTTTGACAATCCCTTGCCTATTAGCCTTGGAAATGGTCAGAACTGATTCAGCTCTTTTCAACTTCAATTGAGTTTGGATTAACGTTTAGAAATTCAGCACAGTTTGATGAACCTCCAAAACCCAATCCAGGTATGTTCGGGTTGCACAGATAAACATGGTTACATAGTTAGTTAGGCTGAAAAAAGACACAAGTCCATCCAATTCAACCATAAAAAAAAAGAAATAATAAATAAAAATAAAAAAATATCGTACAATCCAATATACCCCATTCTATACCCACAGTTGATCCAGAGGAAAGCAAAAAAAAAAAAACCCAAAAGAGCATGCTCCAATCTGCTACAGCAGGTTGACAAAATCCCTTCCTGATCCCCCTAGAGGCAATTGGATTTTCCCTGGATCAACTTTACCTATAAATGTTAGTACCCAGTTATATTATGTACATTTAGGAAAGTATCCAGGCCTTTCTTAAAGCAATCTACTGAGTTAGCCAGAACCACCTCTGGAGGGAGTCTATTCCACATTTCCACAGCTCTTACTGTGAAGAAACCTTTCCGTATTTGGAGATGAAATCTCTTTTCCTCTAGTGCCCCCTTGTCCTCTGTGTTGACCGTAAAGTGAATAACTCAACACCAAGTTCACTATATAGACCCCTTATATATTTGTACATGTTGATCATATCCCCCCTTAGTCTCCTCTTCTCAAGAGTGAATAAATTCAGTTCCTCTAATCTTTCCTCATAGCTGAGCTCCTCCATGCCTTTTATTAGTTTGGTTGCCCTTCTCTGCACTTTCTCCAGTTCCCCGATATCCTTTTTGAGAACTGGTGCCCAAAACTGAACTGCATATTCCAGATGAGGTCTTACTAATGATTTGAACAGGGCCAAAATTATATCTCTCTCTCTGGAGTCCAATACCTCTCTTAATACAAGAAAGAACTTTGCTTGCTTTGGAAACCAGCAGCTTGACATTGCATGCTATTATTGAGCTTATGATCTACCAAAAGCCCCAGATCCTTCTCCATAAACACAGATATTAAAAAGCATGTAATGAAATGGGTCCAATAGGTGCACCTGAAAAAGTGCTAGAAAGTAGATGTACACCCTGGTTCAGACTTGGCATTGATAAGTTGACAATGCAGCAGGGTGCCATGTCAAAGTAACTCCAGTACCAAAGTTATATCATTAGTGACAGCACATGGAGCAGTGTCAACAAGTTTGGATTTTTCATTGCTAAAAGAGATCAGTTTAGGAGGTAAGTCTGCCATAATTGCCATTAAGGCAAGAGCCCCCTCCCTTACCCCGATCCTGTAAAACAGAACTAAAAGGTTTGCAGTGTTGTTCCATTTTACAGGGCAAATGTACTTCTACAATAAAGTTCCCCACCCATCCTGAAGAAACCTATTAATGTCATAAAACAGGTTTGGGGACAGGGGACATATATCAATGCAAAAAGAACTTTTAACTAACGTTTTTTCGGGAGCAGTCATTTTAATGATGCATAAAGTGAAAAAAAAAAAGTGAAATTTTCCTTTAAATATGGTCCCTGGGGGGTGTCTAAAGTATGCCTGTGAAGTGGCATGTGTTTCCCGTGTTTAGAACTGTCCTTGCACAAAATGACATTTGTAAAGGAAAAAAAGAAGCCATTTAAAACCACTTGCGGCTTTAGGTTTGTTCTTAAGTAGAATCTGAACAGGTACATTATGAAGTGTAGCTCCATCCCCAAAAAATCTATTTTTAAGCTTTTTGGAGAACATAGGGAGGGGTTATCACCCCTGTAACATTTGCTGTCTTTGCACATCTGTTCAGAACATGTCACCTCACTTTCCGTCCGAATGACAAATGTTTTTGGAAAAAGTGGGGTTTTAATTGAAACAAGGATTGGTGATAAAGTATCAGTAGAGAGGAGATACCTTTTTCCCAAATTAAATCTAACAGGATAGAATTTCCCTTCCTAGGGGTAGATTTCCTCTCACTTCTGTTTTCTCTTTCCATTTGCAAGTAGGAGTCGTTTGTAAGTTGGATGTTTGAAAGTAGGGGCCTGGCGTATATACTCTGCAGAAATTCGCCCTATTAGATGTTGGCGTAGCCACAAGACTGGTGGGCACAGGAATGGGCCCTGCTGTGAGTTAATAGATCAAGATTTGTAATTGCATGCACCTGTTGAACAGGGCAGAAAAATTGGGGGTGGTGGTGGTGGTGGTGGACGGTGTTGCCACAAGACTGTAAGCTCTCACAGTTACTCTTGGTGGGCGCAGGAATGGGCCCTGCTGTGAGTTATTAGATCAAGATTTGTAATTGCAAGCACCTGATGAACAGGGCAGAAAATTTGGGTCTTTGGCGGTGGTGGTGGACGGTGTTGCCACAAGACTGTAAGCTCTCACAGTTACTCTTGGTGGGCGCAGGAATGGGCCCTGCTGTGAGTTATTAGATCAAGATTTGTAATTGCAAGCACCTGATGAACAGGGCAGAAAATTTGGGTCTTTGGCGGTGGTGGTGGACGGTGTTGCCACAAGACTGTAAGCTCTCACAGTTACTCTTGGTGGGCGCAGGAATGGGCCCTGCTGTGAGTTATTAGATCAAGATTTGTAATTGCAAGCACCTGATGAACAGGGCAGAAAAATTGGGCCTTTGGCGGTGGTGGTGGACGGTGTTGCCACAAGACTGTAGGCCCTCATAGTTACTCTTGGTGGGCGCAGGAATGGGCCCTGCTGTGAGTTATTAGATCAAGATTTGTAATTGCAAGCACCTGATGAACAGGGCAGAAAAATTGGGCCTTTGGCGGTGGTGGTGGACGGTGTTTCCACAAGACTGTAGGCCCTCATAGTTACTCTTGGTGGGCGCAGGAATGGGCCCTGCTGTGAACTATTAGATCAAGATTTGTAATTACCCGCCCCTGTTAAACAGGGGCTGAAAAATTGTGCCTTAGGCACTGGTGCTGGTGCCACAACACTGCAACCCCTCACAGATACTGTACTTGGAGCACAGCAGTCACACGTGTTGCGAAGCATTTTTTTAAAAAATTGTAAGTACACGCCCCTGTTAAACAGGGGCTGAAAAATTGTGCCTTAGGCACTGGTGCTGGTGCCACAACACTGCAACCCCTCACAGATACTGTACTTGGAGCACAGCAGTCACACGTGTTGCGAAGCATTTTTTTATAAAAATTGTATGTACACGCCCCTGTTAAACAGGGGCTGAAAAATTGTGCCTTAGGCACTGGTGCTGGTGCCACAACACTGCAACCCCTCACAGATACTGTACTTGGAGCACAGCAGTCACACGTGTTGCGAAGCATTTTTTTATAAAAATTGTATGTACACGCCCCTGTTAAACAGGGGCTGAAAAATTGTGCCTTAGGCACTGGTGTGGTGGCATGGATCATTGAGGAGGAGGAAGAGGATAGTCAGTGAACATAAGAGGACAGTCACTCAGCATCAGCATAGGCAGTCTTGAAGGGATGTGACATTAAAAATTATTCGGTTATATCCGCCTCAGGTGCCTGGTAGCTGGTGGTGATCCAAGACTGATTCATTTTGATGAAGGTCAGTCGATCAACCGAGGCGGTGGACAGGCGCACCCTATGATCGGTGACAAATCCTCCAGCAGCACTGAATGTGCGTTCGGAAAGAACGCTGGAGGCAGGACAGGCCAGTAGCTCAATTGCATACTGTGCAAGCTCTGGCCAGTGATCCATCCTCAGGACCCAGTAAGCCAGAGGATTTTCGGTGGGAAAGGTGTCCAAGTCTGACCTTGCCCCAAGGTATTCCTGCACCATGTATATCAGACGCTGGCGATGGTTGCTGGAACCGATCATACCTTGGGGCTGCGGACTAAAAAATTGTCTGAACGCATCGGTCAGACGTCCACCTTCCCCACCGCTCCTTCTGCTACTGACCGAAGCCTCAGCAACTCGTCGCCCAGGACCAGGAGTTTGTAACCTCCCAGTTTCTGGGAACGCGTTGCACAGACCTTTCTGCAAGGCCTCCCTGAGATGTCTCATCCTCTGCTCCCTCTGCGACGGCAAGATAAGGTCCGCAACCTTACCCTTGTACCGCGGATCAAGGAGAGTGGCCAGCCAGTAATGGTCCCTCTCCTTGATCCGAAGAACACGAGGATCCTTCCGCAGGCTTTGCAGGATCAGGGAGGCCATGCAGCGTAGGTTAGCTGAGGCATTCGGTCCGGAGTCTTCTGGGTCACTGAGGATGACATGATCGCCAGCCACCTCCTCCCAGCCACGTACAAGTCCACTGGTTTGTTGGGACTGTACATCATCCCTAAAAGACTGCTGCTGCTGATGCTGAGTGCCAGGCTCCACCTCCATGCTCACACAATCCTCCTCCTCCTCCTCCTCCTCCTCCTCATCCTCTTCCTGTGTGATGGGTGGGACAGAAGGAACACTGTCCGGATAAAGGGGGCCTTGAGAGGCAAGGAAGTCCTCCTCTTCCTGCCTCTGTTCTGCCTCAAGTGCCCTGTCCATTATCCCACGCAGCGTATGCTCCAACAGGTGGACAAGAGGGACAGTGTCACTGATGCATGCACTGTCACTGCTCACCATCCTCGTGGCCTCCTCAAATGGTGAGAGGACAGTGCATGCATCCCTGATCATGCTCCACTGACGTGGGGAAAAAAAACCAAGCTCCCCTGACCCTGTCCTGGTGCCGTAGTCGCAAAGGTACTCATTGATGGCCCTCTGCTGCGTGTGCAGTCGCTGCAGCATGGCCAACGTTGAGTTCCACCTGGTGGGCATGTCACATATTAGGCGGTTCTTGGGCAGGTTCAGCTCCTTTTGCAGCTCAGTCAGCCGAGCACTGGCATTATAAGATCGGCGGAAATGCACACAGACTTTCCTGGCCTGCCTCAGGACATCCTGTAAGCCTGGGAACCTGCCCAAGAACCGCTGCACCACCAGGTTGAGGACGTGAGCCATGCAGGGCACATGGGTGAGCTGCCCCTGTCGCAGGGCGGAGAGGAGGTTGGTGCCATTGTCAGAAACGACCATTCCTGGCTTAAGCTGACGTGGCGTCAACCACCTCTCGGCCTGCCCCTGCAGAGCTGCCAGAACCTCTGGCCCAGTGTGGCTCCTGTCCCCCAAACACACCAGCGCAAGCACGGCATGGCATCTTTTTGCCTGCGTACTTGCGTAGCCCCTTGTACGCCTACGGAGCACCGCTGGTTCCAAGGACAGAGCACTGGAGGAAGAAGAAGAGGAGGGGGTGGAGGAGAGAGGTGTGTCACAACCAGTAGCAGTAGTAGCGTTTTGGAGGCGTGGTGGCGGAACAACCTCCAACACTACTGCACCTTGTCCTGCATCCCTCCCAGCTGCCAATAGAGTGACCCAATGGGCCGTGAAAGAAAGGTACCGTCCCTGTCCATGCCTGCTGGACCATGAGTCAGCGGTAATATGCACCTTACCGCTGACCGCCCTGTCCAGCGAGGCATGGACATTGCCTTCCACATGCCGGTAGAGAGACGGAATCGCCTTCCGTGAGAAAAAGTGGCGTTTGGGAACCTGCCACTGAGGAACCGCACATTGAACAAACTCACGGAAGGGGGCCGAGTCTACCAACTGAAAAGGCAGCAGTTGAAGTGCTAGCAATTTAGCCAAGCTAGCATTCAACCGCTGGGCATGTGGATGGCTGGGAGTGTACTTCTTTCTACGGTCCAGCAGCTGGGGCAGGGAAATTTGCCTGCTGCAATCGGACGTCGGTGTACTGCAAGTACTTGGTTGTGACACACCTAATTCTACACCTTCAGTCCTCTCAGAGCAGCTTTCAGAGAGGACTGAAGGTGTAGTGGGGATGGAGATCCCAGCTGATGAGGAGCAAGGAGAGGTCCGCTTAGTTCTTTGGTGTGGGTCTTTTATGTGTGCCTGCCAACGAGCTGCATGGCAGGTCGACATATGTCTGGTCATGCTTGTGGTGCCCAAGCGGCTGATGTATTGGCCACGCGAGATTCGCTTGAGACAAATATTGCAAATAGCAGTGGTGCGATCTGATGCACTCGTCTCAAAAAAGGCCCACACCAAAGAACTTTTCTGATAACGTGCAGAGGCAGCGCCCTGCACAGGCGGAGCTCTGCGGTGTTGTACAGTTGCTGTGCTGGCCTCTACCTGGCCTCCAGGGGGCATCCTGCCTCGTTGGACATGTGACGCCGCATCCTCCTCCTCCTCGTCCTCCTCCTCATCCTCTCTCCCTTCAGGCACCCACGTGGAGTCAGTGACCTCATCATCCCCTCCCTCTTCACCACTAGAGCAAACCTGGCAGTAAGCTGCAGCTGGTGGAACAGTACTGCCAGATTCCTCAAGCTGGGTATCATCATCCGAGCCTTCGAATCGTTGGGCATCCTCCTGGAGCATGTACCCAACACTGTGCTCAAAGAGTTCGGGGGACTCCTCAGGAGGACATGGTGGGTCTAGGGAAGGGGTGGCTGATGATGCCATTGAGTACGCGTTGGCAGCTGCTCTGCCAGTACCCTGAGCCTGGGTGAGAGAGGATGAGGAGGATGAGGAGGGCTTGGTCATCCATTCTACCAAGCCTTCAGCATGATGCGGCTCCACATGTCCAGCTGCCGAAAACAAAGACGCGCGTGTTCCATGGCCACGTGCTGATGATGATGCACGACCACGTCCACGGCCACGGCCGCGGCCACGTCCACTAGAAACAGAGCCTGCCTGCCCTGTGTTCTTGGCTCTGCACGCTCTGCCTCCCCTTGGCGGTCTTCCAGCCATTGTAGTCGGTAGTCCTGTGGGTGCTGCTGAGAAGAAAATATAGGAGCTCTGTGTGATGCCACTAACACACTAGAAGTCCTATGGGTGCTTCTGCAAAGAAAATAGAGGAGCTCTGTGTGATGCCACTAACACACTAGAAGTCCTATGGGTGCTTCTGCAAAGAAAATAGAGGAGCTCTGTGTGATGCCACTAACACACTAGAAGTCCTGTGGGTGCTTCTGCAAAGAAAATAGAGGAGCTCTGTGTGATGCCACTAACACACTAGAAGTCCTATGGGTGCTTCTGCAAAGAAAATAGAGGAGCTCTGTGTGATGCCACTAACACACTAGAAGTCCTGTGGGTGCTGCTGAGAAGAAAATATAGGAGCTCTGTGTGATGCCACTAACAAACTAGAAGTCCTATGGGTGCTTCTGCAAAGAAAATAGAGGAGCTCTGTGTGATGCCACTAACACACTAGAAGTCCTGTGGGTGCTGCTGAGAAGAAAATATAGGAGCTCTGTGTGATGCCACTAACACACTAGAAGTCCTATGGGTGCTTCTGCAAAGAAAATAGAGGAGCTCTGTGTGATGCCACTAACACACTAGAAGTCCTGTGGGTGCTGCTGAGAAGAAAATATAGGAGCTCTGTGTGATGCCACTAACACAGTAGAAGTCCTATGGGTGCTTCTGCAAAGAAAATAGAGGAGCTCTGTGTGATGCCACTAACACACTAGAAGTCCTATGGGTGCTTCTGCAAAGAAAATAGAGGAGCTCTGTGTGATGCCACTAACACACTAGAAGTCCTGTGGGTGCTTCTGCAAAGAAAATAGAGGAGCTCTGTGTGATGCCACTAACACACTAGAAGTCCTATGGGTGCTTCTGCAAAGAAAATAGAGGAGCTCTGTGTGATGCCACTAACACACTAGAAGTCCTGTGGGTGCTGCTGAGAAGACAATATAGGAGCTCTGTGTGATGCCACTAACACACTAGAAGTCCTATGGGTGCTTCTGCAAAGAAAATAGAGGAGCTCTGTGTGATGCCACTAACACACTAGAAGTCCTGTGGGTGCTGCTGAGAAGAAAATATAGGAGCTCTGTGTGATGCCACTAACACACTAGAAGTCCTATGGGTGCTTCTGCAAAGAAAATATAGGAGCTCTGTGTGATGCCACTAACACACTAGAAGTCCTATGGGTGCTTCTGCAAAGAAAATAGAGGAGCTCTGTGTGATGCCACTAACACACTAGAAGTCCTATGGGTGCTTCTGCAAAGAAAATAGAGGAGCTCTGTGTGATGCCACTAACACACTAGAAGTCCTGTGGGTGCTGCTGAGAAGACAATATAGGAGCTCTGTGTGATGCCACTAACACACTAGAAGTCCTGTGGGTGCTGCTGAGAAGAAAATATAGGAGCTCTGTGTGATGCCACTAACACACTAGAAGTCCTATGGGTTCTTCTGCAAAGAAAATAGAGGAGCTCTGTGTGATGCCACTAACACACTAGAAGTCCTGTGGGTGCTGCTGAGAAGAAAATATAGGAGCTCTGTGTGATGCCACTAACACACTAGAAGTCCTATGGGTGCTTCTGCAAAGAAAATAGAGGAGCTCTGTGTGATGCCACTAACACACTAGAAGTCCTATGGGTGCTTCTGCAAAGAAAATAGAGGAGCTCTGTGTGATGCCACTAACACACTAGAAGTCCTGTGGGTGCTGCTGAGAAGACAATATAGGAGCTCTGTGTGATGCCACTAACACACTAGAAGTCCTATGGGTGCTTCTGCAAAGAAAATAGAGGAGCTCTGTGTGATGCCACTAACACACTAGAAGTCCTGTGGGTGCTGCTGAGAAGAAAATATAGGAGCTCTGTGTGATGCCACTAACACACTAGAAGTCCTATGGGTGCTTCTGCAAAGAAAATAGAGGAGCTCTGTGTGATGCCACTAACACACTAGAAGTCCTGTGGGTGCTGCTGAGAAGAAAATATAGGAGCTCTGTGTGATGCCACTAACACACTAGAAGTCCTATGGGTGCTTCTGCAAAGAAAATAGAGGATCTCTGTGTGATGGGACACAAAGTCCTATAGGTGCTTCTGGGAACAAAATATAGGTCTGTGTGATGGGACTAACACACTTCAAGTCCTATAGGTGCTTCTGGGAAGAAAATATAGGATCTCTGTATGATGGGACTAACACACTTCAAGTCCTATAGGTGCCTCTGGGAACAAAATATATGATCTCTGTGTGATGGGACTAACACACTTCAAGTCCTATAGGTGCTTCTGGGAAGAAAATATAGGTCTGTGTGATGGGACTAACACACTTCAAGTCCTATAGGTGCCTCTGGGAACAAAATATATGAGCTCTGTGTGATGGGACTAACACACTTCAAGTCCTATAGGTGCTTCTGGGAAGAAAATATAGGTCTGTGTGATGGGACTAACACACTTCTACGCCGGAACAGCATGTGACCGGCGCAGACGGCGTGGCGGCCTTTTATAAGAGGGGGGCGTGTACTAAAGCCCCTGAGCTGTAATTGGCTACAGGCGTCCTGCCTGTAGCCAATTATGGCTCTTCGAGTTTCCGGCGCTGTGATTGGCCAAGCATGCGGGGTCACAGTGCATGCTTGGCCAATCATCAGCCAGCAATGCACTGCGCCGGCCGCGCCGGCCGCAATGCATTGCGGGGCCGCTCGCATCACACGAATGTGATGCGAACGGCCCAAATAGTTCTGGGCTCGCCGATCGAGCGAACGCCCGGTGCTCGATGCGAACATGGGTTCGCATCGAGCACCGGGCCCATCCCTACCTACATTAACAGGGACAGGACACAGCTCAAGATTCTGAGACACCCCCATGCAAGTCTATAAGAACTCATTGGGCAGACACAGCCAGCACAAAAGATGATTTCTATAAATTAACAGTGCAGCACAATGCAGGTAAGAACAGTCTAATTTTTTATATTTAATGTAAAATTTTAAGATTACATTGTGTATTTTGCAATGAAAATATATCTTTTAAACTTCAGAAGTGGATGTGTTGGCAGTGCCCAAGTGGGGACAGGGAAGAATGCTCACTAGTGTCCCTAGATGCTCACAGAGGCACATGCCTACACATGGGTATGGTGTTTAAGGCAGTGCTCTCCAAAAAAGAGGCACTTCACGCAGACATTAGTTAACTCCTTGTAATCCATGGTACAGCCCTTTAACTCTTTATACTTTGTTCACTCTAAATAATAGTTCTTATTACACTTCTCTCTTCCATGCAGCATTTCTGAGCTGGTGCCGCAGAGCATGCACTGGATTCTACCAGCCCCATTAATTTTCACCTGATCCCAGTAACACTGATCCATATATCAAGTTTGAATCTCTGGAAGCTCGACTGAGCATAACCCGTGCTCATTCTCCTTGAGGCCTCAGTCCATCTTTTCCGTTACATACAGACTCGGTGCATAGGATGCCCCATACCTTGAAATGGACCCAGATTGGGTTTTGTTCACTAGGGAATGAGCCTAAGCACACCAGTTCCTTCACTACTAGGACCTTCTGTCACATATGCCATGTCACCTCCACTTCCTGACCTGCTGGTTGCTACTTGCACTTAGACAATAGTATTGTAGTCATTGGCAAGGGCAATATAGCCTTCTCTAATTAGCTTCACTGCGTGTTGGAAGTCTATACTGCATCTTCTCTTGTATTGCCTTGTCCCTTGGTGTGAACCATATTCTGTGATATGCCATGCATACCTGAACCCCTTTAACTTATATCTTTAGGTAACCTTAGACTAGTCAGAGATGTATAACAATTAAGTTTCTTTTTCTAAAGTTTTTGAAATATGAATAAATAATTACAGCTTGATAGTTCTCTAACATCATTCCTATACAAAGTGTCTTACCTTGTAAATAGAAGAAAGTCTTTAGAGTCCTTTAAGTCCTTAGATGAATAGCAACAAGTCCATGTCCCTGGAACCCCAACTGGATTTCCACCAAGGGGTGGTATCAAGCAAGAAGGCAATCACATGCTAACACAGCTTCAGTTCCCTTCCCATGGATAGAGCAACCACCCTCTAGAGGCAGTCTGCTCAATTTATACAGTTACCAGTAGAAGGCAGTACCACCCAAAAAGAAAAACCATGAATCTCAAGAGGGACCAGCTCTGCTTTCATGTTGTAAAGTGCTGCACAAACTGTTGGCTCTATATAAATCCTGTATAATAATAATGTGGCAAAACAATACAACAGTCAAAATCATTAAGAAAAAACACATAATACAGCAGGTAGTAAGCACCTCATTACAGACAGGTAAAGGTTTAAAGGACGTTTTTTACCAGTGTACTTCTAGCTCGTAATCAGTTGATGAAAATTATTATTAAATGGATCTCAGATTGGGGTTCACTGGATCTCTGGTGGAGCAAATCTGTAATTGTCAATTTTCACAGTTTGGAATCCATCCACAACCTATTCTTAGTATATTTTAAATCATAAAAGATCACTTTATTACTAGGAGTACTGATTGATTGCTGGTGTATGAGAGATGACACCATGATCTTAAAGGATTTCTAAACTCTTGAAAATGAACAAAGAAGTCATGCAGCTCTGTTACACTAGAAACTCCCCCAACTAATAACAAATATAAAACGCAAGTAGACTTTTATATTTTAAAAACAACAATCTAGCCTAAACCTTTTTTTAATCTTGGACAATATGGGGAATGCATAGAATCCTGGTCAGGTTTCTCTGCAGTCTGTGTCTCCACTGGGGGTATCATTTCCTTTTTGAACACAAAAAAATTTGAAATCCCTCCAGTAGGGGTACAGACAGCCACAAAACCCATTTTTAGGTAAAATGGGAAGAGTTAAAAACACTTTCAGGTCATTACTGTATCTGAGGGTGGGTGATCCTCAGAGTGGCACGTCCAAAGGATAAAAACCCCAAGGCATCCACTGGAAAAAGGGCGAACCCTTATCGTATAGTGGTTTCTGCAAACAATGATTTGGGATAATACGTGTTTAAAATGATAAAGTAGATGTAAATTAAATAAGGTAGGTTACAAAAGGCCAAGTATGATGGTAAATTAACCTGTTTCCACACAGGGTCTGTCACTCTTAATGCCTCAATCCTAAATTCCCTTGAAGGACAGCTGGGTAGTGTTTGATAGATGACACAGGTATGCCAGTTAACAAACAACCAGGAAGTGGAGAACTTTTCATGTCAAACTGGAAAACTGAAGTAGTGGTGGATTAGCCATGTAACCCATTTTTTGCGTGTATTTAACCACTTCAGCCCCGGACCAATTTGCAGCCAAAGGACCAGGCCCCTTTTTGTGATTCGGCACTGCGTCGCTTTAACTGACAATTGCGCGGTCGTGCGACGTGGCTCCCAAACAAAATTGGCGTCCTTTTTTTCCCACAAATAGAGCTTTCTTTCGGTGGTATTTGATCGCCCCTGCGGTTTTTATTTTTTGCGCTATAAACAAAAATAGAGCGACAATTTTGAAAAAAATGCAATATTTTTTACTTTTTGCTATAATAAATATCCCCAAAAAATATATAAAAAAACATTTTTTTTCCTCAGTTTAGGCCGATACGTATTCTTCTACATATTTTTGGTAAAAAAAAAATCGCAATTAGCGATTATTGATTAGTTTGCGCAAAAGTTATAGCGTTTACTAAATAGGGGATAGTTTTATAGCATTTTTATTAATATTTTTTTTTATTAGTAATGGCGGCGATCAGCGATTTTTTTTGTGACTGCGACATTATGGCGGACACATCGGACATTTTTGACACATTTTTGGGACATTTGTCATTTATACAGAAATCAATGCTATTTAAATAGCACTGATTCCTATGTAAATGACAGTTGTAGTGAAGGGGTTAACCACTAGGGGGCGGGGAGGAGTCAGTGTGACGTGTTGTGTTTTTTTTTTTACAGTAGGGGGGCGTGGCTGTACGTCTGACGTCATTGATCGGCGTTCCCGATGACAGGGAACCGCCGATCACTGACAGTCAGTGTAGGAAGCGCGGGGAGAGGTTTGTTTACACAAACCTCTCCCCGTTCTTCAGCTCCGTAACCCGATCGCGGGATACCAGCGGCGATCGGGTCCGCTGGTCCCACGGCCGTGGTCACGGAGCTCCCGACCGGGTCGCGCGCGCGCGCCCCCCGGGCAGGCAAATTAAAGGGGACGTACAGGTACGTGCTTTTGCCTGCCCGTGCCATTCTGTTGACGTATATCTACATGAGGCGGTCGGGAAGCGGTTAAATAAATCTCATTGTTCACTATTTCAATTATGATGACTCTGGCTACCTTCATTAATATCACCACATACTAGACATGTGCATTAGTTTTCGTCCAAATGCATTTTCGTCCGAATTTCGGGTATTTCCGTTATCGTTTTAACAAACGATAACGAACGTGCAGAATCCAAAAACCGAAAGATCCGACATAAACAAATGCTATATTTTCGTTGTGACAACAGTTCAATATAGATTGGAGATTCAACATGACGCTGACAATAGTGATCTGTGTCCATCGAACCTGTGTTCGAATGTGCCTAACCTTAGCTCTATTAGTTCAAGATTATTCTACATAGAGAGAGAAGATTCGACATAGAGAGGGAAGATTCAACATTATAGAGACAATAGCAAAAAAAGGTTGAATGTGCCTAAGCTTAGCTCTATTAGTACAAGATTATTCGACATAGAGAGAAAAGATTTGACATTAAGATTTGATGAAGCAGTCGGCGCGAGCGGACATTTATGGTCAAATGCTCTGCCCATAGGCTATAGAAGAATTCTAATTTCATACAACATTAGAATTCTACTATAGCTTGTAGGCAGAACATTCGAACGGAAATGTACGATTGCGGTGTCATACAGTTTAGCTGCTCCGTCGAATCTTCTTAGAACATTCGACAGACACCATAAGCCTTCAATTACAGATTCCCTAATTATTTCGGATTTTCAGAGGAATGCATTTTTTTAACAAAATAAATAAAAACGAATTTCGGGAGTAACTAAATAAATGTATTTTTCGGACGAAAACTAAATTCCGAAAGAAAATATTTCAGTGTGCACATGTCTACCACAGACACCTCTGCCATACTAGCATTGGATCAATTTTTTTCGTTAACCTCCAAGGTTATTATTAAAATACATGACTTCCTATCTCAATGATGACTGCTCCCCTTAATTTCCTTTCTGCTGTTACCAGCTATCAGAAAAATAGGAAGTGAAATTAACCCTCCCCAACCAGGTCATGGACAGCAATAAAAATTTACAGAAGTATTTACTTTATCCAAGCCCCCAAAAAAGGTTTTGTCTGGAGTTGGGCTACAGCTGATCAGTTATAATTGTACCAAGATGTCAAAGGTGATTGGATACTCTACTGAGTTTGATAAATTTTGATCACAGGCAAACAGGTACTATGCTATGCTATGAGTCAGGAAGTATTTTTCATAGCAATATTGTGCTGAACCCTGTTGTAACAGCTAGATATTCACAGGACTTTGGCATCACTAAAGCAATGTTATTATTCAGGATTTATATAGCACCAACAGTTTGCACAGTGCTTTACAACATGAGGGCAGACAGTACAGTTACAACACAATTCAAGACAGGAGGAATCGGAGGGCCCTGCTCGTTAGAGCTTACAATCTAAGATATTGTTCTGCAGTTCTGTATACATACATTACTCTGGTATATCTGTGCACTTTTCAGCTATCTGAAGATCGCTTGAAATCAACATGACTTTTCTTTAACATTTCAGACACATTATCTGACTTAGTATAATTCATGCCATGCAGAGACTTAATCCTGCAATTTAAACATGTTTTATTTTGGAGCTTGCAGAAAGAAAAAAAAAACAAACAAAAAAAAAACATATTTTTTTTACCCTGCCAGGTCAATCAAAGCGTTTTACGTTCCAATAGCAGTAGTTAAGCTGGCACTTTTTTTACTGCAGGAGATAAGTTGGGATTCTACATGTTGGGAGTCTATATCCCCCAGATCAAAATATAGAACTAGTTCTGAGGTCAAGGAACTGTATACACACCCAGGAGCTCTTCAGATTTCCAGCTGGAGATTGTCTCTTATGTATATGAATCGTCATTAGGATTCTGACAAAGAAGTGCACTCTGGGATGGCTGCAGGGCAGACTCTTTGAATGTTGCTCTTGATAAAAAAAGCTTCTGGCTGGCTGACAAGAGACAAGGCAAGTTCAAGGAAGGCATTAAAAACAGCTTAAATCTATTGATGGCTGTAGAAGTGTTTGGACGAATGGTCTGGGATTAAGATGAAGGCTATTGAGTGCCAGGAGACCACAAGATTTTGGACATACTCGTGATTCCAAAAGAACCTGACTCTACACAGATGTTGGGTCAAAACGAAACACTGTTGCTAATATTCCCAAGATACCCTTGTGTATGCAGAACTATCTAGTTCCCTATACATACTATCTATATTTCAAAATGTCTGCAATAGATGTCTCCATAGCACGCTTGAGAAAACCTTTGTCCCCAAATATTAATGAGACATCTTAAAGGAGACCTGTCATTCAACATTGAACTCTTTTCCATTAATATTGCTATCTGAGAAAATGCAGGGCATAGCTCATGTCAGACTAAACTTCCAGAAGAAATGTCAGCTGAAAAACAATAATCAACTTTTCAAAGATATCTCTGCTATTATAAAAAAAATAAAAGGCAGTATCTGACATTCACACTTAAGTCAATCAGGAGCCCAAAATGCATGCTGGGAAACAACTGTTCTTCAAGGAAGTTATGCAAAGCGAAAGAGAGAATGTTCCATGCCTGGGCACATTCTCTCTATAAACCCAATGGGAAATCTTCTACGCAGCCCTAAAACATCTGCCATGAATGTTATCTTTTTCTGTAAAAAGTGTCTGAGTATATGGCTACTGTCACACATGCATTCCTGGTAAAAGGTAATCCTTAAATACTCTGCATCCTACATTGTGTGCAAAAAAATATATTTTAGTATATGTAAAATACCAATTATACTAAGTTGTATGTGATACTTAATAAGTTAAAAATATCAGTCATGCATATTTGATTATTTAGCCAAAGTAAAGCATGACCCACAGTAAACAAGAGCCATGTCAGTAAATGCACCACTCACCCTAATCAGCATTTATAGCTGCCTGGATGATGGTAACTTTATACAAAAAGGAAAAGCCTAAGAAAAAAAAACAATGTGTGGCCAGCTTAAAGCCTCGTACACACGATCAGATTTTCGACAGGGAATTGTGTGATGACAGACTGTTTGCCTAAAATCCGACCGTTAGTACACTCCATCAGAGAATTGTTGGCCAACTTTCTGCCAACAAATGTTGGATGGCAGGCTAGTAAATTTTCGGCGGCCAATGGTTTGTTGTCAGATTTTCCTATCGTGTGTATACAAGTCTGTCACACAGAAGTCCAAAGTACAAACACGCATGTTCGGAATCAATGCTCATCAAACACGACATTAGCAGAAGGTGCCCAAAGGGTGGCGCTCAAGAGCTAAAATTCCTTGTAGTACGTCACTATGTTCGTGTTTGTTGGCAGACAATTGTGTGCCGTTAGTATGCAAGACAAAAGTCTGATGCTTTGTTGGCCAACAATCCGATCGTGTGTACGAGGCTTAAGACTATAAAGTATAGAATAAGATATAAAGGCAGTGGTAAAATTACTGTCTAAAGCTGTCCATACACTGACTGAAATTCAGTTTAGCTGGAACTGGCCAAATTTCAATTAGTGTGTGTCCATCCCCACTTGACAGACATTGATTGCTTGACCGACTTCTGACAAAGAGACAAGCTGGACAACTTTTGTTGATTTGTTGATCAGTGGCTGCAGCTGCTGATCAGTTTATTCTGACATGGGTGGGTCCAGCTGTCAGAATGCAATGTCATGCAATGCAGGGGGGATTCCACCATCCGCCTCATTTGGTGGATGGGGAAATCTGTGAGTTTCTTCCACTAGCTGAGTGAAAAAAAACTAAGGCTGGCCATAGCAGAGCGATTTTCTTTACTGCAACCAGTGGATGCAGTAAAGAAAATTGGTTGGGGAAATCCCTCCTTCCTCCTCCCTCATTGTGTTCTCCCAGCGGGGAGTGGGGGAAGCTGCCCCCAATGGAGAACACAGTGATATTCGCTAGCGGCTATAAAACCTCTAGCAATAATCACATGTAAAAGCCAACAGGCTGGTTGTATCTAAGTTGATCAATCGTTGGGTACATTCAGCCTGCACATACATGGTTTAAATCTCGGCTGATTCCTGCTGAACCAGTCGAAAATTGAGGAGTCTATGTCTGGCTTAACAGCGTATGGGCAGCTGTAGTGTAGAAACCCACATTTCCCCTAGTGGTCTTAGGGATTGGATGCCTATTGTACATAGTAAGTCTGCAGTAATAATATTTAATCACATCAAATAGTTATAACAAGCTATTCCTCTGCTCTACTTCCTCCATTGCAAGATGTTTACTGAGATGACATTTTCTGTCTGCTGCAGTCTCCTATGGTACAATGATAGCACATTACAAGGTGTGAGGCTGTAGCAGGGGACAGATCTATGTCAGACATTTGTGAACACAGCCATCCACTGCACATGCACTAGGAGTACAATTATTATATAATTTTAGACAGCATCTCAGCCCAACAAGTAGATACTAATTCAGGAGAGTGCCTGTAAAAAGGTGGCATGATCCTTCTGCATTGAAAATGAGATGAAGGAATTGTTAGAGGAGGTAATAGATACTGTAGGTCCTAATAAAAAAGGTGTCAAATAAGTACTTACACTTTATTTGCTATTCAGCACTGCGTCACTTGAACTGGCGATTGTGTGGTACACAAACAAAATTTATATAAAATTTATATAATTCTGACCCATAAATACATAGAGCTTTCTTTTGGTGGTATTTAATCACCACTGGGTTTTACATTTTTTGTACTATAAATTAAAAAAGAGCATACATTTTGAAATGTTACTTTCTGTTATAAGACATCCAATAAAAAAAATCTAAAAAAATCTTTCTTCATACATTTAGGCCAAAATTTTGTTCTGCTACGTCTTTGATAAAATCCCAATAAGTGTATAGTGATTGGTTTGTGTGAAAGTTTTAGCGTCTACAGACTATGAGATATATACTGTAATTTTTTTTTATACTAGTAATGATGGTGTAACTTATAGCAGGGCGGCGGCCAATTTCACACTAACTGACACTTTGTGGGAACAGTAATACAATGATCAGTGCTAATACTGTATACTGACACTGTATTAATGACACTGGCTGGAAAGGGTTTAACATCTGGGGCAATAAAAGGGTTAAATGTGTGACTATGTTTACTGTGTGTAATGTATGGTGCTTTTACTTAGGGATGTGCCTGTTTTTATCCCCTGCTTTGAAAGGAAACAAAAAACGGCTCATCACCATTGTCAGAAGAGAGCTATTTGTTGTTTACATATACAAAGCTCTCCTGTCATGCGCTCCGAACAATAATGGGGTCCTGGCTATAAATCATTGGCTGTGAACCACTGTGTGACGGGAGTCACTTTTGGGCGCAGGGTGACCAAGAAAAGAATGAACCCTGAGAATATGATTGGATTACTTCAAATGGTACAGTAATATTCATTAACAATATCTCTCAAGAAATATGAAGATTTTATCCCCTGTACCGTGTGAGGTCTATGGCCAGGAAGTATAACTCCTAATATGGGCATTCCAGGAAGTTCAATGTAAGAGACCGACTGTCTATTGCTTAACGATGTTGTATTTGTCTGGATAAGTTAATCGTGTTAATCTTGTCTGAGGCTATTTTCCCTTCACCTATTATTAAGTGTGCTAATGAACTCACCTGTTGTCCACTAGGGGAGGTATTGACACTCAGAATAATGTGTATTGGGAACTCGTTATGGAACCATTGTGTGATGTTGTGGGTGGATCCGGGTCATTGTTCATGTGGCGCCTGCAGTATTCTCAAGTGAATAAAAAGAGCCTGCATTTGTTTCAATAAAGAGTCTGATTCCTGTTTGACCCTCCGTACAGAGCCTCATTTTGTACTTGGGGGAAGCATTATTCGTATGGGTTTCTTCTTCAGCGGATTGGAGTGTTCGGTAGCTGCCTTTGTGTTGGGAAATGGAATGTCCTAAACATCTTTAACCCCTTTTAAACTCTTGGTGTCGTTACACACTGATTGGCATGTGCTGGAGCCAGTTACAGCACAGCTGGGCGTGCAGGCGAATGCATGCGTGCATACCCCCTACCCAGAAATGCAGAATCACATATACTATATTACCAAAAGTATTGGGAAGCCTGCCTTGTGCCTTCATGCACATGAACTTTAATGGCATCCCAATCTTAGTCTGTAGGGTTCAATATTGAGTTACCCTACCCTTTGCAGCTATAACAGCTTCAACTCTTCTGGGAAGGCTGTCAACAAGGCTTAGGGGTGTGCAGGCCAGTCAATTTCCTCCACCCCTCGCTTATTCATGTCTTATTCATGTCTAAATAGATGTTTCTTTGTACACTGGTGTGCAGTCATGTTGTAACAGGAATGGGCCATCCCCAAGCTGTTCCCACAAAGTTAGGAGCATGAAATTATCCAAAATGGCTTGATATGCTGGTGCCTTAAAAGTTCCTTCCACCGGAACTAAGGGGCCAAGCTCAACCCCTGAAAAACAACCCCACACCATAATCCCCCCTCCACCAAATGATTTGGACATGGTGTGGTCGCATAAGTAAAAGGAGATTGATATAATAAACCAATAGGATTGTAAGCACATTTGATGTACTCTTGAAAGTAATTTTTAGTTTGTTTCCTGCTGTACTGTAGTCAGCAAAATACCTCTCTGCAGGAACAACTGCCTATAGATAGAAACAGGTGGACAGAAACCCTTATGATTTCCAGAACTCTATAATAGTCCATATTATGCTACTGTGGACAGACAGTGAACATCTCATTCAATCACTGAATCAGTATCCGTGTCCCCGCACACTGAAATCTGGACTCTCAGAAAGCCCCCTGTTGGCCCTCTCGTTCTCTCAAGCAGTAGCAAAAAATTGTGCACAAGAAAAAAGAAGGCTCATTGCGGAATGTTGTATACCTAAATTATTTATTAAAAAGATAGATTGCACTTACAAGCTTAAAGTTTATAATTCACGGTAGTAACAGCCCAGTTGCGGGAAACACCAGCTGGTCCAGGCATAATGATGTCACAGCTCTACCTGACGTGTTTCCCCGTAAAAGGCATCCTCCGAGATTGGACTTTTGTTTTATATAATTTTGATAGAGGACTATTGCTTGCTATTAGCTGACATGGCAGAGCTGCTCCGGGCTCTAGATGGACCCTAAAAATATTGTTGGCATCCATCCAGCTGCCTGATTGACAGCTGGCTCCACCGATCAGAGCACAGCTGAGAGCCAGAGCCAGCCGCTGCCTTCCTCTCCCCTGCCTGGGGCTCCAGTGAGTGCTGGAGAAGCAGAGCAGTAACAGATCATCCGAGCAGATCAAGATCTGAGTGATCAGTGGTCATGTGATTGCTCAGTTCTTGGGCTTAGAGCCAATGTGGGACAACTGAAGCATATAAGTGTATGAGTATGGATGTTGTTTTTTTTCACAAACCCATACTTCTCATTTAACTTTCAATTATTATGGCAGTGGTCCTTTAATTCCACATAAAAGTATTTTAACACCACACCACACCACTGCAATTCAGAACATTCAGCCACACTACAATTATATGATCAACCTATGTTTCATAAAAATTCCCCTTTAGGGGCTAGGGCTATGTGGAAAAATGTAATCTCTTGCTTTTGAGAGATTAACCATTTGTTAGCAGTCACCTCATTTGCAGGAACTTTGAAATAGATGTGTTTCTAATTACATGCTTGTCAGGATTTAGTAAAATCTCTCAGCAGCAAAAAAGAGTAAGTAACCAGTGTACTCTAGCCTCAAGTTACAGACTAACTGCCTGCCCTACAGACAATAAAGAGGTTCATTAATTCATTACATTTCCTTTAATTTAATTTCATGAATGTAATTTAATTACCAATGTGAGTCTTTTAAAAGGTGTCACAGTTCAGCATTGACTAAAAGCTTTATAAAAAGGATTTTGTCCAAAATATGTCTATTATTTTCTGTTTGTAGCTTGTTGGACTTATGAATTCTTTATTTTATGTTATGTTGGCTTCAGAAGATAAAAGGAGCTGTATCTCATTATAACACCTCAGAAGAAAGCAAAACACTATATTTTGACTTCTACCTTTAGCTGTCATTAAAGGAATGGTGAATATATATCACGTTAAAACAGATTTAGTCATTTTAATAGCAGCAAAAACATGATTTGCAAAACTGATAAGTTTAAAGTAAAGCATACATATTATAACTGCAGATGATAGCTTGTGTTCTAGTGAATCTAACCAATCTGATTGCTTAATGACATTCAACCACAGAGATAATAAGATCTTTCAAACATTTAACTATAATAGTATTGTCTTTTTTTCCAATGAATTTATGAATTCTAAATAATTTATGCTTTAACAATAAATAATGACTAACCAACATTTGTGTATACATTAATACAGAGTTTATAGCACACCGATTTTTTGCCTTTTGATGATCAATTGTGTGCCACAAAACACATGGCTAACATCTTGCTGATGACTGGATCATTTAAAGTTCAAATGTACTGTATGTGCAGATGTGATGGATGTGGTTAAGGTATTATGTGTAGAATGAAAAATGATCATCATATAAGGTATTAGGTAGAATGCTAAAATGTCTATTTCAATGTGTAATATTATGTCATTGCTTAGTTTTTGACCTTAATTCTAGCTCAGATAACTGCTAGCTCCCCCCCCCCCCCGATCCTGATGCAGAACTGCAAAGAATTATAAAAAGACTGTGCCTCTTTTCAGAAAAGTTGACCCGAGACAGACATGACATCAACATCCAACGTCTCGAAGAAGAAAAGAAGAAGTTACCAAAACATCTAATATAGTTAGGATTAATTACTAAACTTGCTAAATCAGCTAAAAGCTCATACACTTGTTACAGTAATATGTCGCAATAATATGTTTTGCATACATCTTTCCTGCGTTATATAAACTGCAAAAAAATAGGAAATTAAAGAGCAGCAAGTAATTTCACACTGGAGTGTCAGAGTGGTTACTTCAGCGCGTGCATGCTTTATATTCAATAATTAGTCCAGGGGCAGATATAAAAATACTGGACCTTGGTTGTGGTCCTTTCAAAATACAGACACTTTCTTTTGGTTTTGAAGTGAAAAAGGATTAGAACCTAGGTTTTTACTCCTCTCAGAGGCTCTGTTGGAAACATTTCCCCTCACTTACTGTCCCTGTGACAATGGATGGTTTCACCAAACAGGAAGTGAGGGAAAACCTCCAAAAGAAATACAGATCGAAATATAGTTATACTGTGTGTATATATATATATATATATATATATATATATATATATATATATATATATATATAGTAGAGGGAAGACTAGAATCCCTGTTAACTTCTTTTTTTATTGCTGAATGTGCAAGAAGGAAAGTGTCAAAAACAGAACAGATAAATTCTAGTTTGCATTTATGTCATAAAAAAATCAACACATTTCAGGGGTTCGAAGGGTTCCTCTACTTCAAGAATTGTTTGTGTTGAAAAACAATGTGCACTGAACTGATGAAACTGGAGGGATCCCCAATGATGATGACTCTGGGTGCTGGTTACGCATTCTTCAGGCTAATTGCTGAGAATTTCTACTTAGAATTCTTCTTCTATATAATGTTAAGGTGGGATGTACTTATGTTTACTATAATTAACCCTGTCTGTAGTGTGCTGGCAGATCTCAGTTGTAAACTAGATGTGCACACTGCCTGTCCCAACAAAAGATTAAAGGTTGGGTGGTACATTGTAAGTTAATGCACTTTGAAAAAGTGTCCTTAAATTTGTCCTCTAATTGCATATTGTAAGCTATTCGGAACAATACAAGAGTATAAAGTACGAAAATTCTCGTATGACTGAATACAAATTTGGAAGTGATGTAATGATTTTCTATTGTATTTTTGTATGAAAACTGTACTGATTAAACCAAAATGGTATGACCTGGTTTCATACGAGAAAATCTTTTTGTGTTTCTCCCTTTGGAACATTTTGGACAAAAACTGTGTACTAACAGTCAGATTATTGTATGACCACTTTGAAAGCAGTATTTTTTGTACAATATTTGCTTTGTGTGTATGGGGCTTAAAACTGTACATATGTATACAGTTGCTTCAAAGAAACAACTATAAAAGGTAAGACATTTTTTTAAATAATTTTTAGGTATGCTATGGAAAAAGGAACACATAAACATATAGCGGGTATTTCTCAAATTGGACTGCAAAAGTGGAAATACACTTTATGTGTATACACACAAGGTAAGTTAGAGCAGTGACTTCTTCCCCACCCCCTGTTCAGACAGTTCTGTATACATTTTCAACCAGAGACAGAGCTCTTGCTGTGCTCCCCCATTAGAAAACCCCAAATGGTCAGCATAACCTGTGTTATGGGTGCATCTTTGTTAAGCAGCATCTGTGAGCTTGTGTCTGTTCTGTTCAGCCAACTCCCAACTTTAATGTAAAAGTGACCTGGACAGCTGTACAAGCCACCCCAAATTACCTTTGCAATACTTGAGGTGAAAATATAGACTCTACAGATACCCCCCCCCACTTAACACCCCATGTCCACAGGTACACTCAACAATTCCCTTATTCGACCCTGCTACTATAGAGGAGGTTGATAAACTTATTTCTAACGCCCCCCTCACCACCTGTCCCCTGGACCCTATTACCTCTCAAATACTGTAGTCACCATCTGGCTCTATTCTATACTCTTTAACTCTTCAATCTCTCGATCTCCTCTGACATCTTCCCCAACCCTCTAAAACACAGACTAGTCACCCCCATACTTAAAAAGCCTTCCTTGGACCCCACCAATCTTGGAAGCGTACGCCCGATCTCCTTGCTCTCCTTTTCCTCCAAACTCCCTGAACTCCTGGTCTACAATCAAATGAGAGACCACCTCATTAAAAATAACTTCTGTGATTCTCTTCAGTCTGGATTTCTGCTCTCAAATGATCTGCTAACAGCAAAAACCAATGGACACTATCTTGTACTCCAACTCCTCAGCTGTAATAAGGGGCATTTAGCGCTGACCTATTTGCTGGGGACAATTTAGGGAGCTGTAAGAAATCAAAGAAAGCATCACATTTCCCCTATGTAAACTGGAAGGACCGGTCAGTGCCCACACTATTGTATAGCTTATAATAGAAGCCCCCAAAGACCCTGGACATAGCGTGGGGACAATAAGTAGGGGTACCATCCAGTTGGAGGAGGAAATTAGGCACAGAAAGTCTTTGTACGAGCATTCTATTGGGTTTGTTGGCAAGTTTGTAAAATTTCTGTCTAGCCCACAGCATTGATTTTGAGACCTTACCCAAATTCAAAGATTTAATGCGATTACACAAGGAAACTACAGACCGTAAGGGAAAGGCGTAAGCAGCTGCCTTTTCTGGAGGGAAAACTCCCTCTTCAGACGAGATCCCTCAGAGATACATTCACCCCTAAAAAAGGCCTTATGAGCCTCCCATTGAGTGAAAATCACAAATACTGTATCCTCATTAAGTTGGAAAAATTTGGATAACTTTTAAAACCATTGATCTCTAGTGTTAGGAATCCTCAAAAGCGTTTCATTGAGGCGCCAATGATAAGTTTTGGTAGTCGGGACAGACAGGGTAAGATTTAGGAGAATAGGGGTGTGATCAGACCATGTTATGGGGTCTATTTTGGCAGCTACTAAATGCAGCAATAATGGTATACGAAGAAGTGGTCCGGACGGGAATAAAGTTTATGTGGGGGGGGGTAGTAAAAGGTATACTGCTTATGGGTTGGGTGTTTGAGAGTCCTAAAGGTTATGGGACCAAATAATTTTACAAAAAGATGTGGACAATTTATGAGTTTGGGTTGATGGGGTGGATTGGAAAAGAGTGCATCTATCTTTAGTTGTACTTCATTTTCCAATCGCACACGTTCCTGGAAATGCTCACAGTTTTGGGTGCTGTAGCAACAACCAGCTGGATACTGGTTCAAATCACAGTAAAAAGATGTTTGCCAGCACACCATGGAGCGACACAAATAGCGTCCAAAAGGAGTGGTTTATTGCATGATCACAATATGGGAATAGTGCAACGTTTCGGAGCCGCGCATGGCCCCTTCGTCAGGCATGTGATGACCTTTAGTTGGAGACATGCACTAGTTGAAGTCCCCACCTATAATCATGAAGGGCTGGGAAAGAGGATATATTTTATCAAGCTCCTCTGTCAAAAACCCTATCTTCCCTGAATTAGGTGCATATATGTTAAGCAAAGTAAGAGATGTATGGATGTAAGCACAGTTTAGGAGAATAAATTAGCCTTGAGGGTCTAATACAGACGATTTAACCCGCAGTGGACATGTGTGTTTGATCAAAATAGCAACCCCAGCTTTCCCAGGTGGTCCCGAAGCTACAAAAGCGGTGGGGAACAACTTAGCAGCAAACTTAAAAGAACCCTCTGTACGAAAGGGGGTCTCCTAAATCATGATTACATCACCATTAGAAGCCTTGAATTCCCTAAGAGCTAACCATCTCTTATGAATAGAATTCAAGCCCTTAACGTTGACACGTAAAGCCATAAAAGGTAATACATAAGCAAAGCTGTTGTAAGCTGGTCATACGAAAAGGAGAGTACAGTCCATGGTGCATGGGAAAAAAGGACCCGTTAAAAAATAAATAAAAAAAAACAGCAACAGTGATGAGTGGCCTGAGGGGGATCCCTCTCTCAGGAATCCCAGGCTTGTGCCAAGGATGATGGAGAGGAGCCCGGCAGCCCGCAAGACCAGGCATGTGGGTCCAGTTGTCTTCCGAGAAACTTGCAAGCGAAACTAAATGAAGAACCAAACATGTAACAATAGGCACGGTGTTACTCCCAAGGATAAAGGGACTAGATCCCTGCACTGAGAACCACAGCTCACAGATAGAACATCATCCATCTGTGTAAGGAGAGAATATCTTAACCTGTGTAGTTGAGGAAGCTCGTCAGGTGGGGTGTCGAGGTGTTGAAGCCCATTGTGGGGTAGAAGCAGTTTTCTGTAATTTCTGTCACGCTGGGGTCCAGATCTTCTCAGGGGTGGAAAACGGCCGAGGTGCAGGAAGGAGTACATGGAGCTCATCTTCAGGCAGTGGCAGAAGGCCGAGGTTGCGTAGGAAGGCTTCACCTTCATATAGATCTCGCATCATGTGTTGGACCCCATCTTTGGAAGTGGACAGCAGGAAGGGAAAACCCCACCGATAGGTGATCTGGTGTTTTTTTTTTTTTTTTTTTCTAAAAGTGTTTATTGAGAAGTATAACATATAAAACATTGAATGTAACATTTGTAAAAACATTTTTCAGAGTAAATAAAGGTAGACAAGGTATTGTAATGTAGTATAGTCTAGGGGTTGTAAACATATGAAACAGACTAGGATGAGTAAGCATAACAAAGCGTAACCGGAGAGGTGATTATCAACTATAAAGGGGGAGCTGGATGGATCTGTCGATCTGGTGGTTTTGAAGATGAGTAGTTTGTAATGGGTGGCAGACTTCGATGTTTAGACAAAGTGATGGGAGACAAGTCACTGAATATTTGGATCTTGGTGCCCTTGTAGTCTAACCGACTTCTATTACAGGTAGCTGTGGTGAGGATTTATTTTCTCTCATAATAATGGAATCTGACTATAATGTCCCTGGGATTGGTCCCTGGTGGAGGTTTAGGAGCCAGAGATCTATGTGCCCAGATTTCCTTGTCAGAAATGGTCTCAGTGACTCCACAAATCCATAGGTTCTGACGGCGTTCCTTGTTTTCCCAGATCTTCCTGCTGTATTTGGATCTGAGAAACTGTGTGTTTCAGGGCAGCATTATCTTCATTAGTTCATTAAATTTATTCTCAAGGGTATCTGTATCTGTATCCCCTCTAAGTTTGTGTGCTATCTTCCCCACTTCCCTGGTAATGTTATGGATTAAGTCTTGAAGTAGGTTTTGCAGCTTAGCATCAAGAACCTCTACAGTGACTGTTGTGGCAGGCCCTGTCAGGGATGTGGATGATCTCTCCATAGGCAGCCCTTCCGGGAACGCTAGGGGGTCAGTAGGCTCCGGCGGGTCATATGGAGTACCCGAGGCCAGGGATTGTGGCCTAAGTAGATACCGCTCCATGTGCTGAGAAGGCCACGACTCAGTGAATGATCGGTATACATGTTATTGGAAACCGATCTTACCCATGGGGTGCCCGGGATCTTCTGGAGGTGAGTGATGTAGCTCCCGTTGTGGTAGATGCAGTTGGAGCGGAGCGGGAGCCACGGAAGAGGAGACGGGGACCAGAGCCTGTGGATTACGCGTCTGCCATCTTTTTTTACGAGCCACGCATGCACCTTGTCTCTCCTATCTTTTGGAATTTTCAATCTGTCCAACTATCTCCTACTCTATCCACTTTTAGGCGATCCCTTAAAACTTCTCTTCAGAGAGGCCTATCCTGCCTCCACCTAAGAACTGTACTTTTATTTACACAAGAAACATCTCATGATGGGTAAAAGCAAAGAGCTCTCTCGAGACCTTTGCAACCTTATTGTTGCCAAACCTACTGATGGCATTGGTTACAGAAGGATATCTAAACTTCTGAATGTTCTAGCGAGCACTGTTGGGGCCATAATCCGTAATGAACATAATTTCCCCATAAACTAGCCATGACCAGGTGCTCCTCGCAAGATTTGGAGTGAAAAGAATTATCAGAAGAGCCAAGGACCACTTGTGGAAAGCTTCAGAAAGAGCTGAAATTAGCAGGTACAATTGTTTCAAAGAAAACATTTGACCATGTTTGGAGGTCAAATGGACTGCACATCACCACAAAAACACCATATCAACAGTGGAGTTTGGAGGTGGGAGCATCATGGTGTGGATCTGTTTTTCAGTATACAGTACGGGCAAACTTCATATCACTGAACGAAACCTAAATGAAAAAATGTACCAAAACATTCTTAATAAAAATCTGCTGCCATCTACCAAGATGATGAAGGTGAAACATGAGTGGGCATTTCAGCAAGACAATGATCCCAAACACAAACTCTCAATTGGTTTCAAAGAAAGAAAATAAAACTGCTGGAATGGCCCAGCCAATCACCTAACTTGAATCCAATAGAAAATCTATGGAAAGAACTAAAGATCAGAGTTCGTAGAAGAGGCCCACTGAACCTTCAAGATTTAAAGACTGTGTGGAAGAATGGTCCAAAATCACACCTGAACAATGAGCATGCGACTAGTTTCTCCATACAGGAGGCGTCTTGAAGCTGTCATTACCAACAAAGGATTTTGTATGAAGTATTAAAAAGTAACTCCCCTTTCGTGGGGAAAAAAATAGCAAATAAAGAAAAAATAATATAGCACATATTATTGCGACACTAATCATATTGTAATTGAATGTTATTAAAAATGACCTTTCCTATTCAATCTGCAGCCACTGTAATTTTCTGAGAATGCATTGCAATATGGCTACATGGAGTTTTCTGTACACAGAATGTGTACTGACCACCCCTGAGAAACATAATTTCCTGCTTGTGTAATTGACTCACTAATTTGCCCAGAAGTCTGCCTAAGATACAAGTCAGATTTCAGGCATCCCCTGCAACAAAAATGTCATTTTTGGAAAGATACTTTCAATAGGACACATCTAAAGGGATGCAGGCCCAGCGGATTACCTCATTAGTGCCCTGCAGCAGCACACCTGACAGTTAATTATGAAACCACTCCCATTAGACCCACTAGGCACAGAGGCACAGACAAACACACATGGATTTCTTCATAATAACAAAAGGTAAGAATCTGCAACAAAGGTTGTTATAATCCTTGCAATGTACATAGATCACCCGGGAGGAGTGTTTTTTCTCAACAAAAGAGTTAAACTTTAAATAATTTTCAGTTAGCGTGTTCAATACTTTTTCCCTGCTTCATTCCATTTTATTGCACATAGCTTAAGCTGAACTTTTTTGGCATCCCAGTCTTAGTCCGTAGGTTTCAATATTGAGTTGGGCCTCCCTTTGCAGCTATAACAGCTTCAACTATTCTGGAAAGGCTGTCCACAAGGTTTAGGAGTGTGTCTATGGCAATTTTTGACCATTCTTCCAGAAGCGCATTTGTGAGGTCAGACACTGATGTGGATGAGAAGGCCTGGCTCGCAGTCTCCACTCTAATTCATGGGAAAGGTTGAGGTCAGGACTCTGTGCAGGCCAGTCAAGTTCCTCCACCCCAAACTCACTCATCCATGTCATTATGGACCTTGCTTTGTGCACTGGTGCGCAGTCATGTTGGAACAAGAAGGGACCATCCCCAAACTGTTCCCACAAAGCTAGGAGCATTCAATTGTCCAACATGTCTTGGCATTCTGATGCCTTAAGAGTTCCCTTCACTGGAACTAAGGGGTCAAGCCCAACCCCTGAAAAAAAAAACCAAACCATTATCCCCCCTCCACCAAATGATTTGGACCAGTGCACAAATCAAGGTCCATAAGGACATGGATGAGCGAGTTTGGGGTGGAAGAATTTGACTGGCCTGCACAGAGTCCTAACCTCCATCTGATAGAACACCTTTGGTAAAATTAGAGCAGAGACTGTGAGCCAGGCCTTCTTGTCCAACATCAGTACTTGACCTCACAAATGCACTTCTGGAAGAATGGTCAAACACTCCCACAGACACATTCCTAAACATTGCGAACAGCCTTCCCAGAAGAGCTGAAGCTGTCATAGCTGCAAAGTGTGGCCCAATTCAATATTGAACCCTACGGACTAAAAAAGGGATGCCATTAACCTTTTGCCGACCGCACACTGTCATATGACGGTGGCAAAAAACATCTGTTGTTCCGGCCCGCCATATGGCGGCATTTCCTTTGCGGCCACTAGGGGGCGCCCGCCGCGTCGCTGGGGACTGGATCCAATGTCCGCCGGGCACACGCGATTGCCCAGTAACTGAGCAGGACGTGGATCTGTGTGTGTAAACACACAGATCCACGTGCTGTCAGAGGAGAGCAGACCAATGGTGTGTCCCTTGTACATAGGGACACCGATCGGTCACCTCCCCCAGTCAGTCGCTTTTATTTTGAATCAGGTAACCTTATAAATACCATGCTCAGGAATGCTTTAAAGGTGCTTGTGGTGTTACAGAACAGTAGGATTTTCACAGACAGTCTCAGTGACATTGTACACTGGCAACCTATATTTGACTGTGGATCTAAATTTTTGTTTTCATTCCGCTTGGCTTAGATACAGCCTGCTTTAATGGCAGATAGAAATTGGCCAGCAGTTTGCTAAGGGCTGGCCTTGTTCTTGCTGATGCAAAACTGTCCAGTCCCTTGCCAATTTCTATCAAGCTTTTATTACGAATTAGAGAACGTACTATAAGTGATATAGCAATGTAAAAATGGTCATTAGCAGGACAGTTTTATTCAGGGAGAATTGCCTGAAATTTACTAGAGAAAAAGAATACAGACAGGTGTTTTTCAACAGGAATTAATAGACTGTAGATGACACAGCAGTTTAAAACTGGTCAGCAGAAGAACAATTTTCAATAGTTAGGTTAGGCACAAATTTACTAGAGACAAAGAACAAAGAGCGAATTTATCTATGGGGACTGGGAAGCGTGTTTAATGTAAATGATAGAATTTTGGTTGGTTTCGTTTTTTTAACCTTTTAAATGAAGCATGCTGTGAACAATACGCAGCTTAAAAAAATGGAAAAACACTAACAAGTGAATGCTCAACCGTAAGCATCCAAAGAGAGACCCTATAACAAAGCCCTAACACCCCTGAAACAAAAGTCCACTTTGTTTTAAAGGGAAAGCTTGCAGAAAAATAAAAAAAGCAGGTTAACCTAAAATAAAATAAAGGTTCTATCAACATAAAATAAAAAAGCAATATACCTTCAAAATAAAATAAAACCCTCTAAAACAAAAGGCACTTTTTTAAAAGGAAGCTTTGCAAAACAAAACACAACATTTTGCTATGGAAGGGTCATCAGCTAAATGTGACCTCTGACCTCAAATCAGCCACAAAATAAAATGAAGTATGAAAAAGTCCTCATAATATAATAAGAAGAACAAAAAAGCAGCAAAGGGGTTGATTGCAAGTAATCAAAAATAAAGTACAGCTTTCCAACTGACCCTAATCTCTCCCTAGGCAGTGTGTCAGCTTTCCCTGAGTTTTCACTTCCACAACTTCTAATTCACTGACACTGTGGGGATTTATTAAAACTGGTGCACAATCTGGTACAATTCTGCAAGGAAACCAATTAAGCTTTATTGCCAAAGCTTAATTGAACAAGCTGAAGTTAGAAGCTGATTGGCTACCATGCACAGCTGCACCAGATTCTGAGTGCACTCGTTTTAGTTAATCTACCCCTATGGCTGCTCTGTGCCCCCCTCTTCTATAGTGAGGTGGCTGGCTTATCCAGAAGCCCCCTTATTGACCATTCTGGTCACAGTTCAAAGACCACATGGTGCATTATGGTTTGCAAAAAAGATTTCCTGGGCAGAACCATTCATTGAAATAGTACATTTATATCCCATGGTAGTGGCAAACTGTAAACTCTAGTATTTATATGTATGTTATTGTAGTTTTATTTCATTTGTCACAGTACATAACATGTTTATTATAAACTTTACTATGCTGTAGTTTAGAGATTGCAGTGTTTGACATTGTACCTAGAATATAAATGGATAGTAATTCACAGACTAACAGAGCACATTGGACAGCATGGACTGCAATGAGATTTGAATAAATGTTAGCAAGAGCTCTTCTAACACTATATACCTTGATAATTCCTATAAGGTCTTTATGTCTGGTACATAACCCAAGACAGAATCACAAAATTCACTTCCTTTGTCTCCCAGTTGCCTCTGAGGTTGTGCTATTCCTAGTTCTATGTTCCACATCCAGTGGATTTTCCCTAAACTACATCTAGCACCCACAAAGGCTGGTGGGACCCCCAGGACAGAGTGGGCTATCATTTTTACCTCAGGTTGTAGTCCTCAGCAATAGTGGGGCAATGTGTACAGATGGCTACCAGACACCTTTAGATGCAAAGCAACAACAGTGTATTGATTCCAGGGAAAGAAGGTAAGGGCACAGGACACCCATAGACTAGCAGACTTCAGAAACGGAGAACAAAAGTACTTACAGATGGAGAACCTTAAAACTGACATGACATTCTGTGACTGTAGCTCACAGCACTTCAAAATGTCTGGAGTTCCTCCATCACACTTTAAGAACCATGTTTTACAAGCTAGGCCTCAAACTCAGGCCCTGTTCCAGCTACATGGTCACCCTCCTAAGGCAGCAGGCAGAACAGGATTCAACAGCTAAACACATCCTTCACCTAGGCAGGAGGCCCAAGGGAGAACTGCCTTCCCCCTGAATTTTTATATCCTCTCGCAGCCTGCACCATTGGTTATAAACCTCCTACAGGTTGGCAAGCAAGAGATAAACATGCATAGTTCTGATTAGTGCAATTTGTCATACTATTGCCAGAGATGCCTGTGATTACTACTACAGGAGACCAAAACTAACAGTAACCAGATCTTGGAAGAACCTAAATAAGCTGAACTATCAATTCAGCTGAGCTGATTGTAGGTTAGCAGTGCACTACTAAATTTAAACAGGTATGCCAGCTTAAGGCAGGGTGACTACATACAGAAACTATAGATTCAAATACATAACCTTTGTAGATCCCTCTTGCACTATATTCTGCCTTAAAACCCATAGGCATCCTTTGTAAACAAGAAACCATCATCCCTGATTAAGTGAGAAGCAAATTTTGCTGCTTTTGTATTTCTTGTAACATGGTAAAGGATTGTGAAATTACAGAGACAGTCCTCCCTCAACATCAATGAGTTTAAAGCAGAGCTCAGCCCAAAAAGGGAAGCTCTACTGGTTTGCACCCTTCCCCCACTCCACTGCCACATTTGGCACTTTTGGGGGGTAGAGGGGGGAGCAGGTACCTGGTTTTGACAGGTACCCACTCCCATTTCCGGGTAAGATCTTCAAGTATGTCCAACCCCCCCCCCCCCCACTGCCTTCTGAGGACACACACAGGTCGCAGACGATGGCAGGACCATTCAGAAGCGCAGCACGACTCAAGCACGTGCAGTAGGGAACCAGTTGTGAAGCCTAAAGGCTTCACTGCCAGTTTCCCTTAGTGAAGATGCTGGTTCCTGCACTCACAGCCAATTAAGGAATTTTGGGGGAGACTGGAGCTCCTCTTTAAACAAAGGCTTGCATGCACCCCTATTCACAAAATATCATATTAAATGATTCCCACACAAAATTTCTTAACATCTGGTCACCCTGGATTCACTACATACATTACTCTGGACTAAACTAAGACCTTGTGGGCATTTAGTTTGCCCCAACATAAATTGTGTCCCAGGCAGACTGCACCCCTCACTCTTTCCCTTACCCCCCCTTCCCCTTATTTTCCTGATTATTCTGCTATCTTTGTGTAGTGCCTGCACTTTTTCAAAGTGCGCGCTATGCATGTAAAGTTCGTTTTTTTGCCCAGAACTGTAGTTGAGTGTTGGGGTTAATTATTCTAGGCTGTGCTTTGGCATCAGTTTGGCTGGACTGTATTAAAGTTCTGCCTGGTCATAGGTGAGGTGATCACCTGTGACAGGCTTAGAATGCAGTCTGGTTGGATGTATTGGGTACCAATCTCTCCCCGGAGCCAATCAGTGGTGCTGAGGTCACATGGTGAAGGGCTCGCAGTATGGGATTTACCGTTACCCCCGCAAAAAGGAGAAAGTTTTATTGGAATAGAGGGTGAAGTTTTTTTGGAACTGCGCCATCAGCGCCATCTTTACTAAGGCAAAGACTTTCACTGTGGTGCGTAAGCGTGGGAGGAGCCCTGCAGAAAAGCCTGCAAAGTTACACAGCTGGAGGGAACCAGTGGGAAGAGTCTACGCCTGTTTGTCTTCCTGCACGAGGCACCGCGTGAGTGTGTTGCGGGAGGAGAGTGAAGCTGGTCACGTTTCACTGCGTTGAGGAAAAGTACATTTTGGAAAGAAAATGTTCCGTGTTCATCATCTGTTCCAGGACCTAGGATGCCATCGGTGAGGGTTTCCACGAGTATGCAGATACCCGGCATCGTGTTGACCGACACAGGAATCCGCCATCGCCTTGGAAAGGCCAACGCAGTCTACCGATGAGAAACCTGGGGAAACTGTGAGTAGAGAAAATGTTAAAAGTTTTATATTACGGGACTCTGATTTAGATTCTTTCTGTTCCTCTTCTGAAGCTGAGGATGTTGAGGAACTGTTTAATGGAATGTCTGAGGAACTGTTATGGGCATGTGGGGATGATGTGGCTGCTACATGTGATGATGTTTCGGACTGGTTAGCCCTTACTTCAGGGGACGCAATGCCATGAGTTAAGACCCCCTCTGCTAGTACTGCAATGTTGCCCAAGCCTGCAAACAAGTCTGGGATAGAATTCTGCTTTCTAAAATAATAGTGTAATATATGTTGTATTGCTGTTGTTTGTTTTTTGTACAGGATGCACTGAGATCGTCTGTCAAGCTGCCGGCGAATGGGTGGTGTAGATAGATAGAACTGGGTGGTATGTGTATAGTCTGTTTATGTGAACTGTTTTACTGTCAAGATATTCAACATATTGTTATCCCTTTTCCTTCCCTTTCCCAACAACTCAAAAAGCCCAGAAAAATCAAGCCGCCCTTAGGGGTTATGGCGCTACATTTGTCTTTCTCTTTCTCTGATTTTCTCCACTCACTATCACTCTTTTTTATTGACAAAACTTAATTTATACTGTAACAAACTGTTGGAATATTAAATGTATGTCATGTTTCTCTTCACTTGACCTTTTTGTATACTTTGGTTAAGCCAGCCCTGTCGCTTGAAAAAAATGGGGGGGGGGGGCAGAGAGCAGCCAGAGTGTCCATGAATTGGAAGCTGTTATAGGGAAAGTTGACAAATGCTTAGGGAGAGAATAGTGACAGCAAGGAAACCATCCCCTTTTTATCTATTTGGGCAATCAGCCTCTTTGCTGTATTTTTCCAAATTTGGGCACTTTTTGTCTTACATTTTATTGCTGTTGTCCGTCCATTTAAAACTTTATTTTTATTTTTTTTAGCTGCAAGGCTTCCCTTTAAAGAAAAAATTGACTTTTTGATCAGAGGTGGTATTTTAGGGTTTTCATGTATTTTGGGATACCTTGGTTTGTGATTTATATTGATAGGGTCTTTATTTCAGGATACAACATTAGCTTTTTAAAGTGGATTTTTTTCAGTGGTGGTATTGCAGGGTTTCTGTTTCTTTTGTGGTTTTTTTTTATTTGATTTTATGTTCATAGGGCCCTTTGTGAAGCTGTCTTTTATTTGTAGCACACCACTGCATTGTTTGAAAGAAAAAAAAATAGGTGGAAGAACAGTGTGCGCCTAAACTACCTGACATTATATCACTCATATTCACTGCACCCCACTATCCCTACAGATAAAATATGAGGCAAAAATTAGGTATACACCAGTTAGGCCTATCATCCCTGAATAAAACAGTTTTGCTCTTGGTCATTTTTACACTGCTGTATCCACTAAAGTATATTCATTCTTGTAGCAAAATCCTAGCCTGTGCTCTTTGTCTTTTGTAAATATGGGCCTAGTCTCGATCATTAAAATTATTTTGCTAATAGTCAATTTCACAAAACTGTATCATCAGCTTTATTAATTCTTGTTATTGCTTGCATTTTTTTCTCTAGTATAATTTGACCTATTATCCCTTATTAAACTATCCTGTTACTGCCCAATTATACCACTACTTTATCCGCTGCAGTAATTTTAATAGTACATTTTTTCCTTACTGATGTCGGGACCATTTTTTTTTTGTTTCACAAAGGTTTTAATGTCGGGACCATTTTTACTCCCAATGGCCACCGTCTGGCCCCCCAAAAGCCTGAAGTACATTAAACTGGCTCTTTGTTTAGAAAGTTTGGAGACCCCCACTCTATTGCTACAGAGAATCTATCAGATAATTGACACTCAGTGAAGTCCAGGGTAGTTTGGTTAACAAGGTGAACATTTAAAGGGATCTAAGAAACAAGGAAGACATTTTATTCCAATAGGATTAGAGTACTCTGGTAGAAATCAGGGAGCTGCACCTCAAGGTGGCTGAGTCTCTTGGAGAAGATGCATGCTATTATCCTCTAGCCCAGCCACCTGGGTGTCCCACCTAGCTGCAGAACACTTGCTTAACTTTCTTTGCCTCATTAGGTGTGACCTCCCAGAGCTTCTGTGGGAAGAAAGCGGAGAAACTTATCTGTGCTTGTACTTCTATTTTTGTTTCTGTCTGTTTCAACTGATAATCTTTACATAAATGTCCCCTGCATATCCTTTGAGTTTTTTTGTAGGACTGTTAGAAGTAAACACTGCATTAGCCCTGCACAGGTACCATACATGTTGTCTTCCTCTTGTAGGTCATTATGTTTGGCAAACAGCATAGTTATCCAATAAAGAGACTTTCTTACTGGTTAAAACATTTTCATTAAAAGCGTATACTTAAACATCCTGCAGCTCACGTTGTGAAATCTCCTTAGTGTTTTCTGCATCAAAAACACTTCCGCTATGTCGTATGCCTGGTCCCCCTCTGCTTGCTGTGGTCCCTTCTGCTGCCCCCTGCATCATTCCTGTGTCTTACAGTGACATGGGGCTTGTCAGAAGTGATGGATGCCACAGATATCTCAGTCAGAGTAGTGTTAGACCACTGTGGAGATAAGCAGCACAGGCAGTGTGAGAGCTAAGCATTAATCAAATCCTTTTAAGGGAAGTTTTTCATTAATCTTATATTTTATATTTTAATATTTTGAGCGCTTTCAACCTTCCACAATCATGTAATTCACTGAACACTACACACTTTTATTTGTCATATATTTTAAATGTAATTTCATATCCTGCCAACTGAAGCTGTTGGATTGTTTGTTGAAAAACACAAAAGGAAATACGTGCAAAATGATAAAAGTCTGTTGGCAAACATGAAGATGTTAGCAGTATCTTTTTAGATTCCACTGTGTTTTGCTGAAAGTAAGCTTGAATGAACTTTGTTTCACTCATTCTAGTGCTACAAATTACTCTGGAGCACCAAACCATCAGTACAATTCTTGTATAGATGTACTCCTATATAGCTAATACTAAAGTAAAGGCACAAGCTCCCTCTGGTGACCTGTTAGCTGGGTTTCTATTAGCATAATGTTCCAAAATGTTTTGTATATGTTCAAAAAATATTTTCATGTTTTAAGCAATTATGTATTTTGTATACATTGTAAAGTTTGGGGGATTGTAGCTCCACAGGACCAAGTGCAAAGCTGGTAAACTTAAAGCAGGGTTCCGCTTCAAAAAAAATTAAAAGTCAGCAGCTACAAATACTGCCACTGCTGACTTTTAATAATCGGACACTTACCTGTCGCAGGGTCCAGCGATGCCTGGCTCGTCTCCCCCTCAGCGGTGCTGGCATTGTAACTGTGGGCGCCCGGCTGTGGCTTCACAGCCGTGCACCCACTGTGCATGCGCGAGAGGCGCATGATTGGCCGCGCAATCATCTGGGATTTTTATGCACATAAATTAAATTTTCTTTTTTTTTTTTGGTGTGGAACTACTTTAAAACAAAAAGGCTTTTATTTTCAGCAACAAATCAAAATAAGGCTTCCAGCAGCACACAAGCAAAAATACAAAATAAAGTCCACTTATCTTCAGCACAAAGTAAAAGTAAAAAGGCACCTACAGTTCGTGAATGAGCCTTTAACTCAAGATTTTTTCACAGTCCTTGTTGATTATTTTAGCAGCCCCCAGCAAACTCATGGCTCTCCAAGACAGGTATATTCACCAACTCCTCCTCACCACCACTCCTAGCACTACTTCCTGTTTTTATGAGTTGCTTCCTGGAGGCTCTTAACCCCATGTGTGCTGGAATCCCTGTAGTCAGTGGTGGAGGATCTTTACCACCCGAATATCATTTCAGAGCCTCCGAAATTCCGGGTCCCAAATACCTCTCTATTAAACACAGAGAGTACAGTGAGTCAGTCCTCTCCTGATTAACGCTATTCCCAGGAATTCCTCACCCATCCTGGATACTGAATACTATCACACTTCCCTTAAAGGGACCACAACCCAAATATTGGTGATATATAGTACCCGTCCAGGACCCAACCTTGGCGTCCTGTACAACATATTTTATGTATGTACAGTGGGGAAAATAATTATTTGATCCCTTGCAGATTTTGTAATTTTTCCCACTTACAAATAAATTAATGTTCTATCATTTTTATCATAGGTGTATTGTTAATGATAGAGACAGAATATTGACCAAAAATCCAGAAAAAAACACATAAAACAAATGTTATAAATTGAGTTGCTGATCAGTGCGTAAATTAAGTATTTTATCCCCAAGCAAAGCATGACTTGGTGAAGAAACCCTTGTTGGCAAGCACAGAAGTAAGACGTTTCTTGTAGTTGGTTACCAGGTTTGCACACATCTCAGGAGGAATTTTGGTCCACTCTTTTCTATACAGATCTTCTCTACATCCTTAAGGTTTCTTGGTTGTCGCTTGGTCATCTCAAAGTTTCCACTCCCTCCATAGATTTTCTATAGGATTAAGGTCTGGAGACTGGCTAGGTCACTCCATGACCTTAATGTGCTTCTTCTTGAGCCACTCCTTTGTTGCCTTGGCAGTATGTTTTGGGGCATTGTCATGCTGGAAGACCTATCCATGACCCATCTTCAGTGTTCTTCAGAGGGAAGAAGGTTCTCATTCAAGATTTTTCAATAATGTTTCCACCTCCGTGCTTGGCTGTAGAGATGTTGTTCTTAGGGTCATAGTCATCATTTTTCTTCCTCCAAACACAGCAAGTTACAGCGAGTTAATGCCAAAGAGCTCAATTTTGGTCTCATCTGACCACAGCACTTTCTTCCAATCATTCTCTGAATAATTTGTTAATAATATTGTTGGTTGGTAGGGGATCAAATACTTATTTTACTCATTGAACTGCAACTCAATTTATAAAATTTGTATCATGAGCTTTTTTCTGGAATTTTGGTTTGTATTCTGTCTCTATCATTTAAAATACACCTATGATAACAATTATAGGCCCTTCATTTTTTTGTAAGTGGACAGCTTTACAGGGGAGTGTCTGTCCGAGACTCACAACTAGCCGTATAAGTGGACATTTTAAGGTACAGAACATGTCATAAGGTATTCATACTTTGCTTTTTTTTTATAACAGTACATACAATGATCAGTTAAAAACAAGTAAAAACAAGTAAAAAAGGCGCAATGTCACAGTACCTCGTTTATATAGTTCCTAATAGTCCAAGGTGGCAGGGGTAGGGTATATATGCATAAAGATATACAAAAAGCATATAGGTCTGTCAGGGCATGGACCGCACAGTGGAGTTAGGCACCGGGGTGTGACGTCATAATACTGCAACGCGTTTCTGAGCATACATCGCTATTGGATGGTGGGAATAGCGGTGCTCCTTTTTCAAGCATACAATGAACAGTGCAGCAGCCACTACCCAGTCAAATTTTAAAGTTAGTAACTGATTTTGCCATTACCATCTCAATCAGAAAGGCATTTGGTAGCTTGACCAAACTTACTATTGGGAAAACCAGCTCCCCTTTCTCTGTAACTTATATCCTTCTGCTCTTTGTACAGCTTTTGGAGTAAATAAAATATTTAGTTTACAGAGGAGTTTTTTTAAAGGCAGGTTTCTTTCTCCAAAGTAATGAAGCCAAATATTTTCATTATAAATTAAGCAAAGCAGCTTCATTATTATCCCATTAAAGAAGAAGAGAATGTGCGCTGCATTTCGAGATTTCATAATTTGCCACGTCACAAATGTAAATTCTGCATTACGAACGATAGTTTACAAGACTGACCGCTTCTGGCTCCTCCTTGCTTCTAAGCATGTGTGTTTGTATTTTGGACTTTAGTCTGACAGACTTGTGTACACATGCTTGGAAAATCCGACAACAGACATTTGTCCGTGGAAAATTTTAAAGCCTGCCATCCAACATTTGTCCGCGGAAAATCCAACAACAATTGTCCAATGGAGCATACAATCGGTCGGATTTTCACCAACAATCTGTCATCACACATTTCCCATCGGAAAATCCGATCGTGTGTATGCGGCTTTAGTAAAAGGGGATTTTGGCTTTTTCATTAGGAGTTTTTAACATGTTGTGATAGGGGGATAGGGGTAAACAGTGGGGATGGGGATGTGATGATGGACTTGATGCTTAAAGATCAGCTTTAAAGTCCAAATCCACCTTTTACGCCATGTTAAATGTTACACCAATATTTAGGGTGTAACATGGTGCCAAGCATTACTGTCACATGAAAGTCACTGAATGAATGAACAACCTCCTCCATGTCTTCCTCCATGGCAGATGGATTTGTAGTTCTCAATGGAATATAAGTGCTGTGATCACCATACTTGCAGTCCTTTCATGCTTCCTGCAGCATTCCACCTGAAAGTCCCTACCTCTGTATGGGAAGGGAGCTGGAGGAAGAGAGTCTGTAGGAGTCTGGCATTGCAACCACAATCCACTGATTGAGGCTGCAATGCTTTGCAAGCTCCTGTGAAAAAAAAAAGAATAAATGCATATTTTTCCCTGCAAAAATACATGCAATTTCTTTCTTTTTTTTCTTTTAAAGGTGGTCTTAGCCTTTAAGTATTAAAAAAAAAAAATACTTATGTCTGTAACATATAATAGCTTAACCTCTTGGCGCCGCGAGCATGCAAATATGCAGCCTATTGGCGGCCGGGCCTTGGCGACAGTACCAAGCCGAGAGTGCGCACCTTGCACGCTCCTGGCACAGTGACCAGCGGCTAATGTAAAACTTTCTGATCATGTGACCACCATGACAGCCAATCAAGGCGGTCATGTGGCCATAAGCCCCGCCTTGCCTCCTGGCATAACAAACCACATAAAGGGCCGCCGCCAAGGGGTTAACATAGACACTGCTATTCTGCACAAAACACGGTACACAGAGCTGACCCAATGGGATGATTAAGGCAAATAGACTGTACACTTTGCAAAGTGCAAATACACTCGGCAAGTGCAATTGCTCCAGAGATTAGTAAATTAGGTGAAGCTTCACTTTGCAAAGAATATCCAATCACGTGCAAGGAAAATAAAAACCAAAAACAGCATTTTTGATTGCACATGATTGTATGATGGAAGTCAGCAGAGCTTCCCCTCATTTACTACGCTCTGAAGCAACTGCTTTTGCAAAGGCACTATTTGCCTTCAGGAAATCATCCCCAATGTGACTGTCATCTGAAGTTATACATTTGAATTTAGACTTCTGTTTCAGTAATGCTCACAAAAGCCTGTCCAGATCAATGTGCTGTGGTAACATGATGCAGTAACATATCATGCACAGTGCCAAGTGTTGCAAATACAATCCAAATGCACCTACACAATGCAATTCAATATCTTGCAGCTCACTACAAAATACAGATAAGCTGTGTTGAAAGAAAATGCTGCCTGTCTGGTTGTATTGCACCGTGGAGCTTTGTAAAAAGATATTTCTACATTTCTACCAACCAATTTATTTTCAACTGTGATATCTCCTGAGCACATTTTGAAAATTAAAGGTAAAATTTAATTGGTTACTAGGGGCAACTGAATTGTTATTCTGGTACAAAACTATATGCTGATGCAAGCAAGTGTGTAGTCTCATATAAATATGAGGTTGCATTAGCTTTGTGCATCTATCAAAGGGCTACAGACGATTTCAAAATAAGAAATATGGGAACCCAGGATGAAGTCATTATGATGAAACACATCAGGACGTGGCTGTACGGCAACCGAAGTGACATTTTACGTATCACTGGAAGTGAGGCTCCGTGTGTACTGGCTTGTTGGTCGGGTGAGATACAGTGCCCATCCTTATGTCTGCCATGACTGGGATATGCTTGGCATCTGTTTACCATACCATTGTGTTTTTTATTTTGCCTTCTTGTAAGTGTATTACCATTAGGCCTCTATTTGAAGTTCTTTTTCCTTTGCATATTATGGATTTCTATTGGTCTTTGGATGTTTGGATCTATTGACATGATATTCACAACCCTGAGGGGTACAATGCTCTTTTTGCTGGACATAAGAGTGTGAGGCTAATAGTGTTGGTGAGTGTACATCCAATTGGGGAAGTGGAGACATGTTTTTCTATAATGTGGTGTGGTGTCAAGTCACTCAACCAACTGATTTCTTTATCCAGTTTTGGACATCATTTATTATGGACTATTTTTTTTATGTTCATCTTTTATGCACTATCATTCACTAGGCGTGTAATATATATGTGTATTGTTCACATTATTGCACGTTCAGTGCCACTATTTACCTTGAGGTTATTTTTGGTAGATTTTGTTTAATAAATATTTCTTAAACAATATCTTTTAGTTTTCTCTTTTTTGTGTTTTTTTTTATCATCATCCCAAATGTTATTTTCCATTGAGATCTCTACATTATATTCTGTCACTAGCTTCATATATAGTAAAGCTTCAATTAAGAACGCATCCTTCCTTGACATACAGCATCTTAAACGTGTTTGTACAGACTGCAAACCAAACTTGTATTTGGGTTATATTTTCACAGGGTTTGAAGTTCTCTTCAAAGATGTAGGGAAAAAAAATGAATGGCTGAATACATATGCTGTAAATCTGCCCCTTACTTTATGTTGGAAATCAAAACCCATGTAAAGTTTCGTGATGTCTGCACGTTATCTGAGAAAAGCATACATTAATATATGAAAAGAAACACTGGAAATAGTAGACTTGTCAGTTTGAATGTTGGTGGAATAACTACATAAGATAAACGGTTCAGCGTGGGTTATGTTGCTGAATTTATAATCAGGGCATATAAAGCAGCATTTCTGGAGTAGCTTAAAAGAGCTTGCAATGTTTATTGCCCACAAGGAGTACATAAACTGAACTCAGAATATTAGATGAGGAAGTGTACTATAAACCTTAACAGCTCTGAAATATTTTCACCCCAAACATAGAAACACTTGCTAGTATTCCAAGATGCCACAGGAGCTTCAAAGGAATGTATGTTCAGCCATGCATCAACATTCTAATTTATAAGTCCCTGCCATGTTGTCTTGCAGCTAACACAAAGATGCAGATGTGCATTTGATGTTGTAATACATTGCCAATGGGCACTTTTCAACTGAAGCAAACAGTTGTGTATAACACAGGATACTACGCAGCAAAATAGACAAGCTTATGAGGTTCTAAAACTGGCTGTTAAAGTGTATGTAAACCCTAACAATGAATGTGTCTCATCTTCTCCCTTTTACTCTATTAAATATACCAATGAAAGTGTTTTGTTTGATAAATACAAAAAAAAAACAAACTGAAACTAAAATCTAGTGAAAACAAAACTTCCTGTACACATTGCCTGTTCTGCATTGCTATACATAAACAGTGTAATCAGCCCTGTCCAATTCTATTTGTAGATTTTTGATGAACCTCACCTCTATGCTATGCTATAGTCTTCCTATTTAAAAAAAATATATATATTATAGTTATTATAGCTAAATTATACCTACTATTTTTCTACTTCTGGGGTCCTCTGCCAGCGCTCTTGGCTCTTCTTCTTTTCTTTGTGCCACCATAGAAAGCCCTATGGGGGCACATGTGCAGAATAGCTCCCAAGCCAGGCTCTGTGCATCCATACACACACAAAGCATAGCTCAGCCCCACTCTCTACTCCCAGGATTTGATTGACATCAGCAGCAGCCAATGGTTCGCACTGCTGTCTCCCTGTCCTGTGAATGCAGGGAGACATGAGAGAATCATTAGTGACTGGCACAGCACTGAGGAATATAAGGGAGGTGAGGGGGCAGTACAGATATTTAAAAATTTTTTACTTTAATGCAGGGAATGCATTAAGGTAAACAATGTCTTGGCTTTGGAACCACTTTAGGATGGCCATACATGGATACAAAATCAAATGAAAAATTGAACTAGAAAACAAATCGTTCAATTTTCGTATGGTTAGTGTGCTTACTGCGACAGTCAATTTCTTTTTCAAGATCAAAAATGGTTGCATAAATATGGTGGAACTTTTTTTCTAATTGTCTGTAGGTCAGTTAAAAAAAAGCAGTAAGAGCATGTGAGCTCCAGAAGATTTTACCCCCTTCATGACCAGGCCATTTTTTTGCTATTCTCACAGAGCTACTTTAACTGGCAATTGTTTGGTTAATGCAATACTGTGCCCAAATGAAATTTATAGCATTTTTTTCACACAAATAGAGCTTTCTTTTGGTGGTATTTGAACACCACTGGGTTTTTCATTTTTTATTATATAAACAAAAAATTTACAAAATTTTTTAAAAATATATCTTTTTTACTTTCTGCTATAAAACATATCCAATAAAAAAAAAAATGTAAAAATCTAATTTCTTCATAAATTTAGGCTAAAATGTATTTTACGACATGTCTTAACCACTTCAGCCCCGGACCATTTGGCAGCCAAAGGACCAGAGGTCTTTTTTTCAATTTCGCACTGCACTACTTTAACTGGTAATTGCGCGGTCATGCAATTTTGTAACCAAACGAAATTTGCGTCCTTTTCTTCCCACAAATAGAGCTTTCTTTTGATGGTATTTGATTGCCTCTGTGATTTTTATTTTTTGAGATATAAACGGAAAAAGAGCGAAAATTTTGAAAAAAAAAGAGATTTTCTACTTTTTGTTATAAAAAAAATCTAATAAACTCAATTTTAGTCAAACATTTGGGCCAAAATGTATTCAGCCACATGTCTTTAGTAAAAAAAATGCCAATAAGCGTATATTTATTGGTTTGCGCAAAAGTTATAGCGTCTACAAACTAGAGTACATTTTCTGGAATTTACACCGCTTTTAATTTATGACTGCCTATTTCATTTCTTGAGGTGCTAAAATGGCAGAGAAGTACAAAACCCCCCCAAATGACCCCATTTTGGAAAGTAGACACCCCAAGCTATTTGCTGAGAGGCATGTTGAGCCCATTGAATATTTTTTTTTTTAGTCCCAAGTGATTGAATAAAGACAAAAATAAAAAAGATTTTTTTTTTTTTTTCAAAAAGTTGTCACTAAATGATATATTGCTCACACATGCCATAGTTATATGTGGAATTGCACCCCAAAATACATTTTGCTGCTTCTCCTGAGTATGGGGATACCACATGTGTGGGACTTTTTGGGAGCCTAGCCGCGTACGGGGCCCGAAACCCAAGCACCGCCTTCAGGATTTCTAAGGGTGCAAATTTTTGATTTCACTCCTCACTACCTATCACCGTTTCGAAGGCCATAAAATGCCAAAATAGCACAAAACCCCCCCAAATGACCCCATTTTGGAAAGTAGACACCCCAAGCTATTTGTTGAGAGGCATGGTGAGTATTTTACAGCTCTCATTTGTTTTTGAAAATGAAGAAAGTAAAGAAAAAAAAATTTTTTTTTTTTTTTCAATTTTCAAAACTTTGTGACAAAAAGCGACATCTGCAAAATACTCACAATACCTCTCAGCAAATAGCTTGGGGTGTCTACTTTCCAAAATGGGGTCATTTTGGGGGGTTTTATGCCATCTGGGCATTCCATGGCCTCCGAAACTGTGATTGGCAGTGAGAAGTGAAATAAAAAAATTACACCCTTAGAAAGCCTGAAGGCGGTGATTGGTTTTTGGGGTTCCGTACGCAGCTAGGCTCCCAAAAAGTCCCACACATGTGGTATCCCCGTACTCAGGAGAAGCAACAGAATGTATTTTGGGGTGTATTTCCACATATGCCCATGACATGTTTGAGCAATATATCATTTAGTGACAACTTTTTGTAAAAAAAATATATATATATTTTTTTTTTTTCATTATTCAATCTCTTGGGACAAAAAAAAAAATATTTAATGGGCTCAACATTGCTCTCATCAAATAGCTTGGGGTGTCTACTTTCCAAAATGGGGTCATTTGGGGGGGGTTTGAACTGTCCTGGCATTTTATGCACAACATTTAGAAGCCTATGTCACACGTCACCCACTCTTCTAACCACTTGTAGACAAAGCCCTTTCTGACACTTTTTGTTTACATGAAAACATATTTTTTTTTTGCAAGAAAATTACGTTGAACCCCAAACACTATATATAATGTTAAAGCAAAGGCCCTACAGATTAAAATGGTGGGTGTTGCATTTTTTTTTTCCACACAGTATTTGCGCAGCGATTTTTCAAACGCATTTTTTGTGGAAAAAATACACTTTTTTTTATTTTAATGCACTAAAACACACTATATTGCTCAAATTTTTGATGAAATAAAAAATATGATCTTAGGCCGAGTACATGGATACCAAACACGACATGCTTTAAAATTGCGCACAAACACGCAGTGGCGACAAACTACATACATTTTTAAAAGCCTTTAAAAGCCTTTACATGATACCACATTAGATTCACGGAGGAGGTCTACTGCTAAAATTACTGCCCTCGATCTGACCTTCGCGGTGATACCTCACATGCATGGTGCAATTGCTGTTTACATATGACGCCAGACCAACGCTTGTGTACGCCTTTGCGCAAGAGAAGGGGGGGCAGGGGTGCTTTTTTTTTTTTTTTTTGTTTTTTTTTTTATTTATTTAGCTTTTTTATTTTATTTTTAAACTGTTCCTTCCATTTTTTTTCTTTGTTATGATTTTTATTGTTATCTCAGGGAATGTAAATATCCCCTATGATAGCAATAGGCAGTGACAGGTACTCTTTTTTTGAAAAAATTGGGGTCTATTAGACCCTAGATCTTTCCTCTGCCCTCAAAGCATCTGACCACACCAAGATTGGTGTGATAAAATGCTTTCCCAATTTCCCAATGGCGCGGTTTATATCCGGGAGGGGGGACATTCCCTCCCACTGCTTGTAAAAGCAGTCTAGAGGCTAATTACCCGCTAGAATTGCTTTTACATGAAAGCCGATCACTGGCTGAAAAGAATGATACCAAGATGATACCTAAACCTGCAGGCATCATTCTGGTATAACCATTCAAAGTCCAGCAACATACTGGACATATATTGTAATCTTTTTTTTTTCATGCAGCCTCTTGGCTGAACGAAAAAAAGAGATTGATTGGTGGGTATGCCCACCATTAGAATACCTCCCTTCATCCACCCACTTCTAATGATGGGCATACATGCACCATTTATATATGCCGATGCATGGGGGCATCCTCCCGCAAAAGTTATGCCGTGTACACACGGTCGGAATTTCGACCGTATGTACGTGGCATTAGGAGCCAATCGCTCCTCCCCCCCCCTGCTGCCCCCATGCTTCGGCATATATGCTCTTTTTTTTAACTGTGGTGGTGAAATCACCTCCTACAGCGTTGGAGTCGCGTCTTTATGTATCGTGGGAGCAAACGCTGTTGCTGTCAAGATAAATAAATCCGCGTTGCAACTGAATGGCGCACCTGAAAACAAAAAAATGCTCAACACTAAAACACAGTAAACAAAATTACATACCTGAAAAGCAAGCATGATAAAACATGATAAAACATAATAAAACATTGCAGAATAGAATGGAGTAAAAAAAGAGCAACAATAGAGAGAGAATAGAGTGAGAGAGAGAACAATAAAACGACAACTATTTTATTTTTTTTTATTTTTTTGAGATTCACAGGTAAAAAAGCTCCTGACTGAAGCGACTGAATCAAAACGCTACCACAAAAAAACTGTTAGCGATCGCAGGGATCAGGCCTGACTCTGCGAACGCTGCAGTTATGTGTGCTTAGTGTTTTGTAAGTGACAGTGATCGATCGATACTGCACTTGGGTGGGCTGGGCTGGGCGGAGGGGGAAAACGCAGGTGCTAGCAGGTATCTGGGCTGATCCCGCTAACAATGCGGTTTTTTTTGGAACCCTAAACTGCTGGGACGCTAGTATAGATCTGATCAGATCAGATATTGATCTGTTCAGATACTGTGCCACTAAGGGAGGTGTATGCTTTGTGCGTGGGTGTTTGCGGTACTGGCACTAACCTGGGGCGACGCAGACCTTATTTGACCCTAAAACCTAATTGATATCACCCGCCGGGCGATCAGGGGGTTAAACCGTTATTGGGTAATAAATGGCGGGTGCCCTGACAGTATAAAAAACAAGCTAACTAACCAGCGTCACCCGTAACAGTAATACAAAAAAAAACTGGTTACCTAGCGACACTAATGCAGCGATCAGAAAAACGATCGCTTAGTGACACTGGCAAAAGGGGGTGAAAGGGTTAACTAGGGGCAATCAGGGGGTTAAACCTTTATTAGGTAATATATGGGGGTACCTGACGCTATATAAAAACCTGACGGGGAACCTAAATAACGAAATAACTAACTGGCTAACCAGCGTCACCAGTGACAGTTATACAGTGATCACTGGTGAAAGGGTTAACTCTAGGGGCAATCAGGGGGTTAAAACCTTTATTTAGGTTGTAATATGGGGGTACCTGACCTATAAACCTATTTATGAACCTATATAAACATGGCGGTTACCTAAAAAAAAAAAATGGTTACCTAGCGACACTAATGCAGCGATCAGAAAAACGATCGCTTAGTGACACTGGCAAAAGGGGGTGAAAGGGTTAACTAGGGGCAATCAGGGGGTTAAAACCTTTATTAGGTAATATATGGGGGTACCTGACGCTATATAAAAACCTGACGGGGAACCTAAATAACGAAATAACTAACTGGCTAACCAGCGTCACCAGTGACAGTTATACAGTGATCACTGGTGAAAGGGTTAACTCTAGGGGCAATCAGGGGGTTAAAACCTTTATTTAGGTTGTAATATGGGGGTACCTGACCTATAAACCTATTTATGAACCTATATAAACATGGCGGTTACCTAAAAAAAAAAAAAAATGGTTACCTAGCGACAGCAGTGACACTAATACAGCGATCAGAAAAACGATCGCTTAGTGACACTGGCAAAAGGGGGTGAAAGGGTTACCTGGGGGGCAATCAAGGGGTTAAACCTTTATTAGGGGGGGGTAGGGGGCTACCTTGGACCTAAAACTAACTGCCCTGACAGTTATTACAGTCACACTGACACTAAATGCAGTGATCAGTAAATAAATGATCACTGCAATTAGTGACACTGTGACTGGGGGGGGAGGGGGTGATCTGGGGGGTGATCAGGGGGTGACAGGGGGGTGGAATATGTGCCTAACTGTACTGGTGTCAGTGTAGTGTTGTGCACTAACCTGTACATGTTCGCCGCTCGGCGTCTCCGGTCACATAGACCGGCGCACCGAGCGTGACATCACTTCCGCCTTCCTGTCTATACAATAGACAGGAAGGGGAAGTTTCTCATTGGCCAGGAGCGATCGCGAGGGGGTGGCCAGAAACCACTGGCCGTCCCCTCGTCCCGGATCGCTCCTGAAGCGATCCCGACCGTCCCCGCCGGCGGAGGGGGGTCCGATCGGACCCCCCAACCGCCGGAAGAATGTCACGTACAGGTACGTGATTCTGCCTGTACGTGCCATTCTGCCGACGTAAATATACAGGGGGCGGTCGGGAAGTGGTTAAAAAAAAAGTGTATATTAATTGGTTTATATGTAAAAGACAAATCAGCGCAATACCAAAAATGTAATTATAAATTATTTAGCTGCTGAACACCAAGGGTCAAAATTCCAAATCCCTCAACAGAATACATATAAAAGAATGGTGCAGCGCTAAAAAGAAAATACTAATAAACATAAATATCCATATAAAATTGCAATATAAATGCAACAATCAAATGGTGTCTTCAGTGATGAATAAACAATGGATGCATGCAGGTGACTTTGTGAAAACCTCCACCACTAATAAGATGGCCGCTCACCTCACTGAGTGGACCCTTTAGTTACAGAGGGTCTAATACACTTTCCCTCTAGGGTGTAAGATGATGATCCACAGATATCAGATTCGGCTCCTTGCTAGTATGGTAGATGAATCCCAAACAACTCTCTCAAGTGCCACCACGAGTCATTGTTTCAGTGGATAAATGTGGAGCACTCTACAAATATTTCAAGCGCACTACTGGCTTCTCTCTCTAGGGTCCACCTGACATCTCTATTGAACAATATTCCATACAGCCAGTATTTGAGAGTTAGGCGTAATTGTACAAATGATGATGAAGAAAGTTGTGGTCCTTTTATTCTATTCCTTAATGAATGTCTTTTCCTCTGGCACTCACTGCCTCTTCACATCAAAAGCAGAATCCACTTCCAGGCTTTTCTCAGTTAGTCAGAGACCAACATTTTTAGGATTTCTTTATCTTCAACATTTGACAGATTCTGGCGGCAGTTGTCCGTCTCCTCACTCCCTGCACTCTACTCACTCCAGTGAGGAGATGGACAACTGCCGCCAGAATTATTTTATAGCGCAATTAAAGGTTTTTATACACATGATTAGGTAGGTATCGCATTATTATTACAATTGTACTTTTATGGTAACAAGGGGCGTAACATAGGCAGACTAATTCTAATCAGGACTGCAAACATGTAATGAAAACATTATTAGTGCTGTGTGCACAGTGAGGGCAATGTGAAATACATACAAAATAGAATACAATTATATACAGAACTTACAAATGTCCTTTACATAACAATAAAACAGTAAAACAATAAAAAGTTTGTATTGAAGTTTAGCTAGTCCACAATATTAAATTAAGTGAACTAAGTGATAAAAAATAATCCCACTTTTGATTGTGACTCTCCAGCGCCCGAAAACGCCACCACACTGTGCTGTGATCAAAATCTCATCCATGGTAAATAAATATAACTATACCCATAAAAATCACAAGACTAAAAATATAAAAATATTTTATCCTTTAGATATTGCACAAATATATCTTACCCTAAAAAAAAAAAAAAAAAGACAGTAGAGAATAAAAAAAAAAACACTTAGGAATTAATGATAAAACAGTTCAAATCAAATTCTATATTAAGTTCTCAGGAGATAATACTAGTGTGGAATAAATCCACCAAGATTCACAATGGCTGATTTTCTGAGGGAATTTCCACCTCTCCAATGCTTTTTTAACACCCCAGAACTTCAAACCCCTGGGGTTGGACTCATGGTGTATGCTAAAGTGATTTGAATCTATGTGTTTCTTGTAACCTCTTTTTATATCATAATTGTACTGTATATGCTCAATCTGACATGCAAGCTTCTTGAGGTTTCACCAACATACTTTAGGCCACAAGGACACTCCCGCATATATACTACCCCTTCTGAAAAGCAAGACACAAAATCTCGGATCATATGCACTTTTCCCCTGGCAAATGCTGTGAATTCCTTCCGTCTTTTTACATTATGTTTAGGTTCTCTGCATGCATAGCACCTGCCACAGGCGAAAAAAACATTTTTGGTCAAAAAATGTAAAGCCGTTTTGTTTTGGAGGTTCTTTTACCTTTTTCACCAGTCCCTTAAAGTGCATGGTTCACGATAGATACGTTTAGGTTTATCAGGAAGAATTGGTCCAAGTTGTCGACCCCTTTGGAGAATAGGCCAATACTTTCTAAAAATATTTTCTTTTTTCTTATACTGAATATTAATAGTATTGATAATCGCTGTATTCAAATCCTCCTTGATTTCTTTCAGTCTATCCTGGGGCAAGACCTCTCTATTCATATCATTCACCTTCTGAATCTTCTTTCCATGTTAGTATTATGTTCTTCTTCTTCGATTATTATTATTATTATTATTCATTTTATTCATAAAGATGCATAAATACTCCGGGTCCTTGGTTGAGATATCATCAATAAAACACCTGTAACATAATAATAATTTTGATTTGCCTTGTAACACACTTTACTCTTCCCATTTTACCATGAAGATTTTAGCAAAACCTGTAATTTGTTTGTAATATTTTTTGTTGTACCAAAAGTATATGTGATCAAGACCAAAGGCTAAACACTTTAATACAAATGTTTTATGTCTCCTGGACAATGTTGAGTATTTCCCCAATGCCCATTCAAGAGCTTTCATTGCATCCTTATGGCCAATGATAGTATATAGGGATTGTACATCAGCTGTCACCAAAATGCAATGCTCTGACCTACTGAGAATCTCTAAAAGGTGTTTTGTATCTTTAAGGTATGCTTTTTTACTTTGTGCAAAAAAGTCCAGATATTCTTCCAACCTTGAGCTAATGGAGTCTTTACCATTTACGATAGGCCTGCTGGGGAGTTCTCTTTGTTTTTTATATTTTAGGAAGATGATATATCACAGGAATGCTACAAGCCGAGGGTATCATATATACTGCTTCCTTCTTATCAAAACTTTAACTTTTATGGGCACCCTAAATGTTGTCACATAGGCCAGGAGGTGTGTTCCTGGCTGGATAACCAGGTGAAAATAATGGAACGAAAGCCCGAAAAAGTTAACTAATGCAGCCACCATATCTAATTACTGGAAAACTGCAATATCATACATTTCTGTTCTTAGGATTAGGTACACTTTAGGAAGCAATAACACAATGGCAATGGTGTAAGTATAGATTATGGGTCCTGTGTAAAGATGCAGATAGTCCCTCTTTCCTAGTTACATAGCTTATAAGATTGAAAAAAGACATCTATAATCAATTCTCATAGCTGAGGTCCTCCATCCCTCTTATTAATTGTATTGCATTATTCTAATTCAACAACATCTTTCCTGAGAATTGGTGACCAAACCTGAACTGCAAGATGAGGTCAAACTAGTGTTTTGTAAAAGAGTAGAATTCATTATTTATCCCTTGAATGTATGGCCTTTTTTAATGCATGAGAGTGGTGCTAGCTTTGTTAGTGATGGCTTAGCACTGTATGCTATTGCTAAGTCTATGATCTACAAGCACCCAAAATCCTTTGCCATCATCGATTCTCTCAGGGGAGCCCCTCTTAATGTGTAATTTGCATGTGTATTTTTGGCACAGAAATGTATAACTTTACATTACTTAATATTGAACATCATCTTCCAAGTAGCTGTCCAACCCCCTATTTTCTCTGTTTTGGCAGAGAAAGTTTCCCTGTGCAGATTGTAAAAACTGATTGTCAAGCGGGTGTTGACCACAAAAGAATATTCTCTAGTCAGTCTTTGCATGTTGTACACATGTGTTGCAAGAGTAGCTTCCCCTGTGTCCAGGCCTATCTATTTTAACAGACAGGCCATTAAGCTAGACATACATCTGAAAGAAAATACAGGTAGTATGTGTCTTAATCATAGGTGTGCACAGCCTATTGCATTAGGATGTGCACACCAAAGCTCAAACACACATGCCTGTGTGTGTGTGTAGATAACGAAAAAATGTTATCAAATACTTACCTAATTTTCCTTTCCTGGCCCATCCTCATGTCATCACACAATGGGTTAACAGCTCCTCTAGAGCCCCACAGGACCACCTGTTCCTAGCTAAATAAAAGACAGCCCCTCCCCTAACTAAAGTGTTCGATAACCTAGCCTGTTACAGTCCACTAGGGAGGGAGTCCTGTGCTGACATGAGGATGGGCCAGAAAAGGAAAATTATGAAAAGTATTTGAAAACAATTTTTTCTGGCCCACCTCATGTCAGCACACAACGGGATATACCATAGCAGAATAAATGGATGAGAAAGAACAAATCAAAAGAGACACTGACAATCATAGAAAAGCTAAAGCCAAAAGTCAAAAAGAATTGATCTCTCTTGTCCCAAACTTGCTGACCGCACATGTAGTTTGTAAGGTTGAATAAAGGCCACACAAGACCTTCAAGCTAGCCATCTTACATATATCTTCCAAGCAATCCTGGCATAACTGCCTCAAAGTCAAATAAGCTTGCAATTGTTTCAGAGCAGAAAGGCCTAGTTCCTGCATGCCAATCTAATCACCATGGTAACCCAACAGTTGATGACTCTTGAGAACCTGATGACTAAATAAAAAATACTGTCCACTTTCCTCTTTTGACCAAGTACACTGTTACTAACTTGACCATGTGTAAGGAACTGAAGTCTTCCTGCTGTGCACTCAGTGACTCTCGTGTGAAAACTCAGAGGGACTACTTCTCTGTTTTGCTGGAAACTGGATACCACTTTAAAATTGAACTTTGGAGATACACATAGTATCCCCAATTCTGGTAAAAAGAAAAAGACACCAAAGGGCCCTTGCAGGAAAGTGTTGCAATCTTCAACATCCTTCTGTCTGAAGTAGTTGCTGTCAGAAGAACTAGTTTTATCGTGAAGTACTTCAATGGAAATGAAACCATTAGCACAAAGGGTGCTCTTTAGACCAAGTCCCACAGAGGGAACAAGGATTTCCCTCAAGGTCATTAATAGATTGTCACCTGCAAGAAGCATCTCGTCACTGGATTTTGCACCCATCTGCAACGTGTGAAAGATAAGGTAGAGATCTGTACCTTAAATGGAGTTGTATGCCAGACCAACCTCTAGCGCTGACTGTAAAATGTCTAGGATTTTGGCAAGAGCAGGGAACACAGGAGAGAAAGCTTTTGCTGAGCAAACAAAACAAACTTCTTCACCAAGGTCTGAACAACCTTGGATGAGAATCCCTGCACCTCTAGTCTAGGCTATTCCAAAGCCAGGCTATATAAAGTAGTATCATTGAATTGAGGTGCTGTCACTGACCTTGCCATAAAAGATTTAATTTGACCAGAAACTGGTTTGATGGTGCTAATGACATCTGGGGGAGCAGTGAAAGCCGAGGCCTTCTCAGTAGGGGAAAGGACTTGTATGGCATGGACTTGTTCTGTCCATATTTTCAGAAGCACCTTTTATATTCAAGGACCCCGGAGAGAGACAAAGATCAAACAGAAAATTCAATGGCACTGTGAACCTATATTGTATAGTGGAGTCTTTGCATTGGTATCATGTTGCAAATATTAGAAGCTGCGTGATCACTGGAGTCTCCCTGAGAACTACTGCTGGAAAGCCCCATAGGGCCAATATTTGTTTGATGCACTCTAAATGTTCTTCAAATATTCTGCCTAATCGAACCAATTGTTGATTTTGCTTTCCTGGCAAGAAGACAAGCCTTAACTGACTGCAAGTGATTCTCTGCCCTGTGAAAAGTTTCTTTGCACGATGTAAAACAGAAAAACGACTTTTGGTGTCCCCTTTTCAGGCAATATAGGCTACTGCTGTCTTGTTGTCAACCTTACTCAGGCCTTATCTGGCTTCAGAATCATCCTATCTCCTGGGCTGAGAGGCATGACCCGAAAGAAGCACAGTGGCGATGTCCAAAATTCCAGATCTTGCTGAATTTACATAGGCACAAAAGATTTTCTGATCCATAGACAGCTCAGCTCATAGACTAAAGAAGGCAAATGTAAACACCCTCATGTGCCATCTGGCCCAAGGTATGACCACTGCCAACAAAAGATTCCTGGGGCTGTGCGAATTCTGTAAAAGGCAGACACCTGAACTGGAAGTGACATCTGGCCACCGCAAATCTCACATGCCTCTGGCGCTCGGCATTGATCGGTACATGGAAGTATGAGTAGGCAGGTCGATTGATACCAACTGGTCCTCCTGCTGAACTGTCCCTGTAACTGTCTGCATGGACTCCATCTTGAACCTCTTAGTTTGTATGAACACATTTGATTTATTCAAACTAAATCAGGCCACAGGGCTCCTGACGTACTAGAAAAACTGGGGAGAAAGGCACCCAGATATTTCTATGTTTTCGGCATCACTGGCATGATGACCTTGTAGCAGTATAAATTCTAATCTTGCAAACATTTTCTCTTCTGAGATCTGCTGGTCATAAATTAAATTAATTCAGTGGTCAACTTTGGAATTCTCCATTGTACTCCCACCTAACTGTCTTCTGTACCCACTGGTCTTTGATGATTGTTCTCCAAACCCTCCAGAAGGAGGCTACAATCATCAACTTCACTCAGGCCCCCCAGCCCCAACTGGAGGAGACTGGTTTGACGCACCTTCAAAAGACTTTCCAGCCATCTTAGCAATTTGCTCTGGACTTGATTTCATGTAAAAAGTAACTTTGAGGCACCTCCACTATGATCTGTTAAATCTGCAGCCTGTCCTATAAGATTTTGCATCCTGCACCTTCTGAAGTTCAATAGGCTTGAGTGAAAGAGGGCAGCTTCCTCTTACTAGTCTGTGGCCACAGTCCATCCTAGGTCTATCAAAAGCATCAACCAAAAATCAGGTTGCCAGAAACTGTGCCAAATCTTGCAGTTTCCAGTGTTGAATGTAATGCCATTTCTAAAGTTTATATATCAAAGTTGACGCCATTGCTGGTTGACAGGCAACATCTGTCACTGTATAGATTCTGTACAAGCCTGATGGCCAGATCACCACAATTTCTGCATTCCAGATGTGTTTCTGCATGAGTGTTTTTGATGCATTCTAATGCATTTTGCCACTTTCCAGATGTACTCCATACAGAAACATTCTACAATTGTTGCCTGCACCAGAATGTGCTGCACTGGTGTGACCTAGGTAATTGGAATCAAAGTTAAACACTGTCCATGTGTTCTTGATGCAGAATAAAAACGCACTGGACTGCATCTGGTATGAACAAGTCAACTTTCTCATCCATAGGATCTCTGAAGGCAGCTGAGTTATAAAAAGGCAAAGACACTTGTTGTGCCAGGCGCTAGAGGGCAGCATTCACCCCTGAAAGTTCAGTGCATAAACATACATTAGCCATCTTATTTGGATAAAGCTTAGGCAAACTGTACTGTAAATTGGTCTTCTGATGAGGTCTCTGCCATCCTACATCAACAAGTTCTTTACGCTCTATCATTATGGGTGTTGCTTATGGCGTGGATATTTGCAGCATACTTTCTGCTATAGCCGCCTTAATAGGGCTTAGAATTTTGCACAACCACATCCTTGTGAGGCAACCTGTGCAATGTAATTTCTCTGCCACTGCTGACTGCATGCCGGCCCAAAATGCACCCTGAGCTTGGCGAGGCATTTCCTATCATGCTGGAATAAACGTATGTGAGCCAGTGCCACATGGGGTGCTTGGGGAACCTGAAAACCGCCCTGTGGAGGACTCCACGGGATGCATTTTTTTTTCATGATATTGCATGGCTTCCCCATTGAGAGTTATTTACACCTCATATGCCACCACAGAGACCAGCAGAGGGGCTCCCTGATAAACAATGCATTTAAACACAAGGACCACACCCCAGCGGAGCAGGATGGACAGCTTGAGTGTTATATGAGCTAGGAGACATGTGCCAATTTCCTGGATCCTGTCCCTTCACAGGGTAAGTGGAAATGATGTCTTTAAAGTGTATTGACCACATGCTTAACAAATGTGACAACCTGTTAGGTGTCTTCGTCCTGGTCAGGATAAGATGATGGTTGGTGGGTCTTATGTTTTTTGGAGCGTTTGCTTTCAGGGTTTCTGCTCCTAAAATAATGCAAAATACCTTAATTTGCATAATTTCTTTGAGCACTCTTTTAAAAACCATGTTCTACGTTGCCTCACCTACCTTTGCTAGTCTTCTGTGCCACTAACAGGTGTGGCATGCTCATATTTGCACAAATATATATGGAGAAATTCATATTACCTCTCACCAAAAAACAGGTACACTGTCTTTTTAAGACCCATCTGCCTTCATCTACTCACTTCAGAAGCAGCTGCAGGTGAGCTCAGGCAGCATTTCCAAAGGCAGACAGTAGACACAGTCAGAGTCTAAAACAAAAAACATTCAGACTGTCAAACCTACAGAAGTACACCACATAGTAGGGGAGCCAGGACAGCACATCCAGAGGCAGGCAGGAGACTTAGTCAGAATCTGAGGTAAGTCCTTTACCTGGGTGGACTGCAGAGAGAGGGAAGCCCTGACCTCCAAGATCATTTACGCCATTGCATGGCAACTGGTGGTTACCATCCTGTGCTGTCCATCTCCTTGCCCCCGTGACATCCCTCACAGCCTGCAGGGAGAAAATTCAGCCACATCTATTAGTAAAAACAGCACATATTGCACACAATATACTCGTGCTCATAAGTTTACATACCCTGTCAGAATTTATGATTTCTTGGCCATTTTTCAGAGAATATGAATGATAACACAAAAACTTTTCTTTCACTCATGGTTAGTTTGACTGAATGCATTTATTATCAATCAACTGTGTTTACTCTTTTTAAATCATAATCACAACAGAAACTACCCAAATGACCCTGATCAAAAGTTTACATACCCCAGGTCTTAATGCCGTTTATTGCCCCTTTGAAAGAGGAAGTAAAGCCTCTTTTTAAAAAAAAAAAAAAAGAACCTGCAAGGCAAAGGCATAATAAGCTAGTATGCATAGAATACTAGCTCATTATGAATAACTTACCTGAGAACGAAGCCCCCAAAGCGACCCTCGTCCATGACCTCCACCACCGCCATCAATCCCAGAGTGACTTCCGGGTCTCGCCGCTCCAGCGCTGTCATTCGCTGGAGCGGAAATGACGTCACTCCCGCGCATGCGCACGAGAGCAGCATATCGCCGTGATCTCGGCATGCTCAGTGCGCCTGCGCGCCGCTGTCTACAGTGCATGCGCGGTAGACAGCGATGCCTCATTTTTTCTAAATATTTCCTAAACCATGTAGGTTTAGGAGATATTTATTGGACCTACAGGTAAGCCTTAATCTAGGCTTACCTGTAGGTCAAAGTGGTTTGTAAGGGTTTACAACCACTTTAACATCAATGACAGCTTGAAGTATTTTGTGGTATTTGTGGATGAGGCTTTTTTACCTCTCAGATGGTAAAGCTGCCCATTCCTCTTGGCAAAAAGCCTCCAGTTCCTGTAAATTCTTGGGCTGTCTTGCATATACTGCACGTTTGAGATCTCCCCAGAGTGGATCAATGATATTGAGGTGAGGAGACTGAGATGGCCACTCCAGAACTTCCTGTCTGATGAATGCAAATGTTCCTCCAGTATTTTTTGATAACATACTGCATTCAATTCATCTTGTTATCAATTTTGACCAAATTTCCTGTGCCTTTGTAGCTCACACATCCAATCCAGCAATCCACCTCTGTGTTTCACAGTAGGAATGGTGTACCTTTCATCATAGGCCTTGTTGACTCCTCTCCAAATGTAGTGTTTGGTTGTTGCCAAAAAGCTAAATTTTAGTCTCATCACTCCAAATGACTTTGTGCCAGAAGGTTTGAGGCTTATCTCTGTGCTGTTTGGCGTATTGTAAGCGGGATACTTTGTGACATTTGCGTAGTAATGGCTTTCTTCTGGCGACTCATGCAGCCCATCTTTCTTCAAGTGCCTCCTTATTGTGCACCTTGAAACAGCCACACCACATGTTTTCAGAGAGTCCTGTATTTTACCTGACGTTATTTGTGGCTTTTTCTTTGCATCCCAAAAAAATTTTTTGGCAGTTGTGGCTGCAATTTTAGTTGCTCTACCTTACCGTGGTTTGGTTTCAACAGAACCCCTCATTTTCCACTTCTTGATTAGAGTTTGAACACTGCTGATTGGCATTCTCAATTCCTTGGATATCTTTTTAAATCCCTTTCACATTTTATACAGTTCAACTACCTTTTCCCGCAGATTCTCTGACAATTCTTTTGCTTTCCCCATGACTCAGAATCCAGAAATGTCAGTGCAGCACTGGATGAAAGATTCAAGAGTCTGTCAGAAGTCTAGAAACTCATTGACCTTTTATACACACACACTAATTACAAACAAACAGATCACAGGTGAGGATGGTTACCTTTAATAGCCATTCAAACCCCTTTGTGTCAACTTGTGTGCATGTTATCAGGCCAAAATCACCAGAGTATGTAAACTTTTGATCAGGGTCATTTGGGTAGTTTCTTTTTTGATTATGATCTAAAAATTGTAAACACAGTTGATTGATAATAAATGGCTTCAGCCAAACACTAACCATGAGTGAAAGAAATGTTTTTGTATTATCATTCATATTCTCAGAAAAATGGCCAAGAAATCATAAATTCTGCCAGGGTATGTAAACGTATGAGCACAACTGTATATGTTAGGCACACAGTAAAACCTTTCATTGCCCCTAGATGTTAACCCCTTCCCAGGCAATTAGTACAGTGATAGCGTATAGTATTAGCACTGGTCCCTGTATTAGTGTCACTGGTGATGTCAGTGTCAGTCAGTTCCCACCCAGTATCACTTAAGCCCCATACACACGGTCGGATTTTCCGATGGATTCTGTCCTATCGGACAATGTTGTCGGAAATTCCGACCGTGTGTAGGCACCATCGGACAGTTTCCATCGGATTGTCCGATGGACAAAGTTCTATCTCCTGCTCTATAAATTTTCCGACAACAAAGTCCGATCACACCAATTCCGATCGTGTGTAGCGAATTCCAACGGACAAAGTACCACGCATGCTCAGATCACATTACAAGACCAAAGCTATTGGCTACTAGCCTCTACGTAGTCCCGTCGTAGGCAACAAACGTCACCACGTTCAGAATGATCGGATTTTCCGACAACTTTGTCCGACCGTGTGTATGCAACACCAGTGTCGGACTAAATCCGTCTGACTAAATCCGATGGATTTGGTGGTGGGATTTTCCGACCGTGTGTATGGGGCTTAAGTGTCAGATTGCTCACCGCACAGTCCGCTCACCGCACACTATAAGTCTCCAATCACTGCCATTACTAGTATAAAAAAAAATAGATATAGATATTATACACCAAGGCATCACATTTTTACTTTTGTGGATACGCTTAATCTATTAAATTATATATATTAAGTACCATAGAGCCACTTTGCTACAAAAATTGATGCACAAAAATAAATTAAAATACAGTGGTGTGAAAAAGTGTTTGCCCCCTTCCTCATTTCCTGTTCCTTTGCATGTTTGTCACACTTAAGTGTTTCGGAACATCAAACCAATTTAAACAATAGTCAAGGACAACACAAGTAAACACAAAATGCAATTTGTAAATGAAGGTGTTTATTATTAAAGGTGAAAAAAAATCCAAACCATCATGGCCCTGTGTGAAAAAGTGATTGCCCCCTAAACCTAAAAACTGGTTGGGCCACCCTTAGCAGCAACAACTGCAACCAAGCGTTTGCAATAACGTGCAATGAGGCTTTTACAGCGTCCTGGAGGAATTTTGGCCCACTCATCTTTGCAGAATTGTCCTAATTCAGTTACATTAGAGGGTTTTCGAGCATGAACGGCCTTTTTAAGGTCATACCACAACATCTCAATAGGATTCAGGTCAGGACTTTGGCTAGGCCACTCCAAAGTCTTCATTTTGTTTTTCTTCAGCCATTCGGTGGTGGACTTGCTGGTGTGTTTAGGATCATTGCCCTGCTGCAGAACCCAAGTTCGTTTCAGCTTGAGTACACGAACAGATGGTCGGACATTCTCCTTCAGGATCTCTTGGTAGACAGCAGAATTCATAGTTCCTTTTATCACGGCAAGTCTTCCAGGTCCTGAAGCAGCAAAACAGCCCCAGACCATCACACTACCACCACCATATTTTACTGTTGGTATAATGTTCTTTTTCTGAAATGCAGTGTTCCTTCTACGCCAGATATACTTGGACACACACCTTCCAAAGAGTTCCACTTTTGTCTCATCGGTCCACAGAATGTTGTCCCAAAAGTCTTGGGGATCATCAAGATGTGTTGTGGAGAAATTGAGACGAGCTTTGATGTTCTTTTTGCTCAGCAGTGGTTTTCTCCTTGGAACTCTGCCATGCAGGCCATTTTTGCCCAGTCCTTTCCTGATGGTGGAGGCATGAACGCTGACCTTAACTGAGGCAAGTGAGGCCTGCAGTTCCTTGGATGTTGTTGTGGGGTCTTTTGTGACCTCTTGGAGGAGTCGTCGCTGCGCTCTTGGGGTAATTTTGGGCGGCCGGCCACTCCTGGGAAGGTTCACCACTGTTCCATGTCTTCGCCATTTGTGGATAATGGCTCTCACTGTGGTTCGCTGGATTCCCAAAGCTTTGGAAATGGCTTTATAACCCTTTCCAGACTGATAGATCTCAATTACTTTCTTTCTCAATTGTTCCTGAATTTCTTTGGGTCTCGGCATGATGTGTAGCTTTTAAGGATCTTCTGGTGGACCTTACTGTGTCAAGCAGCTCCTATTTAGGTGATGCCTTGATTGTGAACAGGTGTGGCAATAATCAGGCCTGGGTGTGGCTAGAGAAATTGAACTCAGGTGTGGACAACCACAGTTATAGTATGTTTTAACAAGGGGGGCAATCACTTTTTCACACAGGGCCATGATGGTTTGGATTTTTTTTCACCTTTAATAATAAACACCTTCATTTACAAATTGCATTTTGTGTTTACTTGTGTTGTCCTTGACTATTGTTTAAATTGGTTTGATGTTCCGAAACACTTAAGTGTGACAAACATGCAAAGGAACAGGAAATGAGGAAGGGGGCAAACACTTTTTCACACCACTGTAAATACATTTTAAATTGATAGATAGATAGATAGATAGATAGATAGATAGATAGATAGATAGATAGATAGATAGATAGATAGATAGATAGATAGATAAATGTGGTCTTTCTTCCCTATCTGTTACTAACATTCCACTAGACTGGCATTATTGTAAAAGCAGGCAGGAGCAGCATAGGTCCTATTGAGCTGTCTACAGAAAAACTGATTTGCAATAGCCCAGACATATATCATGACATTGTTAAGATTACAAAAATGCTTTAAAATGGCTATGCTCAAATTCAGGAGATTTCCGTCAGTGGGAGGTTTAAACTGTAAGTTACAAGTGTTTCATTTGTAACCAGAAGCTTAGCTGAGAGGAATCTGAATTCACATGGAGCGTCTCACTCCACATTATATGTGGGATTCATGTAGCATCACACGTTTCAAACCATTGAGCTTTGCATTAAGTTATAGAAGAACTGGGTAGCGGCAACCCTTTAAAGGAGCTTAAGTTGCCTAGAAATGCTCTGTTAACATTGTTCTCCTAAGTAGCCTGGAGGTACGGACAATGATTTTGTAATCAGGAGAGCCTGAGCCCTGATAGAAAGAAGAAGTCTGTTAACCGAATCCAAACTAATGAAGCTGAAGCAATGTTCAGAGGGAAACAGGCAATTTTATGCATTTACTTAGCTTGAGAGAAGAGAAGACAGACAGAGGTAGAAAAATGCAATGACAGAATGTAATAGAGAATAGGCCTCTGACATTAATTTCCCCAATGGGCTCCTTACATGCCAATTCACATCCTCTTTGTTTCAGCAAAAAGCTGATGTCTTTCTTATTAGGTAAGTTTCCATTGTGTTACACTTCCTATGAGATATTTATAATACCAGGAGTCCAGGACTAAAAATTGTTGATAAAAGACTCCTTCTATTTTAAAGGTTGTGACGTCTCTAACATGTATAACTCTAAATACAAAGTTGCAATAATTACTAAGGCATGAAGAATATAGGTAATATTTTATTTTATGTCTAAAAAGCCTAAAGGATCCATTTAGCTTATCGCAGAAGAATAAATTAATACAGATATTTAAATTACAAGAATATTACTTTAATATTTAATGTCTATGTTTTTATAATACACATTGACAGTATAAACTTACTGCATTTACGGTACTTTAAATTGGAACTCTAGGGAAAACAAAAAAATTAACCATTTTGGTGGGTTGCACTCTGCACTGCAAGAGTTAAATGCTTGTTTTGTCTAAGGCCTCTTGTACACTGCTGCTGGTAAACGGATGTTTAGGAGCAGTTGGGCATTTTTTTCAACTGCTCCTGAACTCTCCTCTGTTATCTTATCAGTACATGTACACAGTAGACATGTGTAATTTGTTTAGTTTTTTTTTTTTCGTTTTTCTTTTTATTTCGTTTTTTTCGTTCGTTCGTTTTCATACGAATGAACGAATCGTTCGAATCGAACTAATCCGAATAACGAATCGTTCGAATCGTATGAATTCGATTAACGAATCGTTCGAATCGAACGAATCCGAAAAACAACGAAAATCCGAAAAAAACTAATTAGAAATAACGAATGTACAAATGAAGAAAATCCGAAAAACGAAAAAAGGAACAACGAAAATGAACGAAAAAATTCGTACATTCGTAACTTTTTTTTTGTTGAATTGGTAATTTTCCGTGTCCCTTACAATGGTGCTGCTTAACGTGCTTCGAATAGATTGAACGAAAAAATTCGTACATTTGTTACTTTTTTTTTCGATTCGTAATTTTTTTTTTAGATTCGTAACATTTTTTTTTTTTTGTTGAATTGGTAATTTTCCGTGTCCCTTACAATGGTGCTGCTTAACGTGCTTCGAATAGATTGAACGAAAAAATTTGTACATTCGTAACTTTTTTTTTCGATTTGTAACTTTTTTTTTTCGATTCGTAACCTTTTTTTTTCAATTCGCAAATTATTAAAATGTAATAATAGCATACACATTACATAAAATTATGAATTATGCTCTGATTACGAATCTACGAATGTTACGAATGCACGAATAAATACGAATGCGTCCGAATTACGAAAAGACGAATCAATGAAAGATAACTCTTACGAATGTACAAATCGTTACGAATACAAACACCGACGACTTACGAATGTACGAATCGTTACGAATACGAACGCCGACGACTTATGAATGTACGAATCGTTACGAATCAACGGAAACGAAAAAAACGAAACAAAAATAAACAAATTTTTTTTTGGAAACGAAAAAAAAAACCAAACGAAAATAAACCTGTTTTTTTGTTGTGCACATGTCTAGTACACAGATTTGTTTATAGTCATTTCTCGGCAGTTGTGTTTAGAGGCTGTTTTTGGAACCCATGAAACTCGCATTTATCCGCGTTTCATTTACAGGCGTTTTTAATTTTTGGCTATTTTGAAAAAAAAAATAGTTTTTTTCAAACGCTTCTAGACGCAAACACGGCTAAACGTGACTAAACGCGGCTAAACACGACTAAACGTGGCATGTAAACGCGGCTAAATAGATGTTTTTAGACGCCGGTTTCTAGCTGTTTAAGTTAAATCTTTCAGGAGAGGTTGTGTCAGAAGAGTACTTACCGAGGCTGAGATGCCGAGAGTGGTTCACCCTTGCGACTGAGCACAGTCCACCCCCTGGAGGTGAGACAGGGGGTGAATGGCACAGAGAGGCACAGGCTACCCAACCAGAGGATGAAGACTTGTGGTGAAGCCAGGTGCAGGGGCAGGAAGACACTAGGAAGTCCAGATCACAGGTACAGGTACAAGGCTGAAGATAAAGCAAGTCCGGGTCACAAGCAGAGTTCTCAGGGCAGGAGATGGAGACAAATCCGGGTCACAGGCAGAGGTTTCAAGGGCCAGAGGCAAACAAGCAGGTAAGTCCAGTATTCAGTCCACAGGGTCAAGGGCAGGAGAAGGCAGCAAGGTCAAAAGGCAAATCCGGGTCAACAACAGGTAATCAGGTAAATAGGAAGCAAGGACAAAGCTTCAGCAGGAAGCTGAAGACAAGCCAGCGCTGGACTGATCCCAAGCACTTCCTTGCGCATGCGCCGGCGCGCATGCGCCGGAGCGCATGCGCCGGAGCGCTGAGCCGCGAATGCGCATGCGCCGGAGTGCCGTTCCGCTGCGCATGCACACAGGGGCTCGGCGCGCAGCGCTAAGCTGTGGGTTTTTCTGACAGTGCCCTCCCCCGAGTGGTGGTATGGAAGGCCCGGATCAGGCGTGGGGCATGTAGATTTCCAGATATTGGAGTTGCCTCCCCTTTTTCCTGCAGCTCAAAATTTTCTCCACCATGAATTCTGCTTCGCCATCCACCAGTACTAGTGGAGGTGGTGGCTCAGATCTGCCCGGAAAAGGACTGGGTATGACAGGTTTCAGGAGGGAGGCGTGGAACACCGGATGTATCTTGTACGAATTCGGTAAGGAAAGTTCAAAAGCCACAGGGTTGATTTTAAAACTTTGGCCCCAACTTGCATGTGGGGATGGCCAACCTGAGATTAACTGAGGACAGCCAGACCTCGTCTCCCACCTTGAAAACTGGGTTTTCCTTCCTTCCTCGGTTAAAGTACTTCTCATACCCCTCCTGGGCCTTTTGCATAGCCTCCTGTATCTTCCGGAAGTTTAGTTGTAAAGAGCTTAGCCGATCTTGAACCGCAGGGACAGGTATTTCGGGAGGGGATCCTGGCAAGAAAGAGGGATGGAACCCAAAGTTGGCCCAAAAGGGCGTTTCATTGGTGGCAGTGTGGTCCGCGTTGTTATACGCGAATTACGCATAAGGTAGGAGGCTGGACCATTCGTCTTGGGAATCCGAACAAAAGCAGCGGAGATACTGCTCCAGTGACTGATTCGTCCTCTCCGCCATTGCTCTGAGGATGATAGGCTGAGGAGAGGCATATTTTATTTTACAGGGATTTACATAATTCTCACCAAAACTTGGAGGTGAACTGAGGACCTCTATCTGAGGTGACACTTGCAGGTAAGCCATGGAGCCGGACAATCTCTTTAAAAAATATGTCAGCTGTAGCAGAAGCGGAGGGGGTCCCAGTCATTGGTAGAAAGTGTGCCATTTTTGACAATCGGTCAACCACGACCAGGATGGTGGTGAACCCCTCTGAGGAAGGCAGATCTACGATAAAGTCCATAGATATATCGCCCATGGGCGTTCGGGAATGGACAGGGGTTTTAACAGGCCCCAGGTTCGCTCCTTTGTTACATTGGCATATGATACAGGAGGTTACATAGTGCTTGCAATCTCGTCTCCACCCAGGCCACCAAAAGGAGCGGGAGACTAACTCGGTTGTCTTAAAAACCCCAAAATGTCCTGCTAGTTTGTGGTCATGTAGGGTCCTGAGTGTCAAAGGTCTTGTTTCTTCGGGGACAAAGACTTTTCCTCGTACCCAGAGTAAACCATCGTGTTCCTCCATTGAGGAGATTCCATGGTTGGTAGGTTGCCTGGATGCCGCCTTGATGGCGGAGATCAAATCCGGTTGCAAGATGAGAGAGAGAAAATTTTTAGAAGAAAGGATGGTGCTGGGTTCGGACTCCTGGGGTGTCTCATGGAACATTCTGGAGAGGGCGTCCGCCTTTCCATTTTTTGAACCGCGTCTGTATGAGATATTAAAATTAAACCTCGAAAAGAAAAGAGCCCATCGGGCTTATCTAGGCCTTAGGCGTTTGGCTGTTCTGAGGTACTCCAAATTTCTAAGGTCTGTCCAAATCATGACAGGATGAGAAGCCCCCTCCAGGAGGTACCTCCACTCCTCCAAAGCGAATTTGATGGTCAGTAATTCTCTATCCCCCATGTCGTAATTCCTCTCTGGAGGGCTTAACTTCCGTGAAGCAAAGGCTACAGGGTGCAGGAGAGCTTTGGGGCCCAGTCTTTGGGAGAGAATAGCTCCCGTGGCCGTCTCCGATGCATCCACCTCCAGCACAAATGGTAGGGCTGGATCTGAATGCATCAGAATGGGAGCGGATGAAAACTATTTTTTCAAAGTAGTGAAGGCTTCTTGGACTTCCGGGTCCAATTAAATTGGGTACCCTGATGGGTCAACTTGGTGACGGGTGCCACTATGGAGGAAAAGCCGACAATGAACCTTCGGTAAAAGTTTGCGAATCCAATGAATCGCTCGTACCCCTTTCTTGTTCACCGGGGCTGGCCACTCCAGTATGGCTTTAACCTTCTGTGGGTCCATGGAGACCCCACCTGTGGAAATGATGAACCCCAAAAACTGCACTGTGGATTTCTCGAATTTGCACTTCTCTGCCTTGAGGTAGAGTTTGTGTCTCCTGAGGATGGTGAGGACTTGTTTAACATGTACTTGGTGGAGTTCAAGGGTGGCTGAAAAAATAAGGATGTCGTCCAAGTAAACGACTAAAAAATCATCGAGGTGCTTGCGGAAAATATCATTCACCAGGTGTTGGAAGGTTGCTGGGGCGTTACAGAGCCCAAAGGGCATCACCAAGTACTCATAATGCCCGAATCTGGACCTAAAAGCTGTTTTCCATTCATCGCCTGCCTTGAGTCGGATGAGGTTGTAGGCCCCGCGGAGGTCCAGCTTGGAAAAGATTCAGGCAGACCTGAAGCGCTGGAATAGCTCTGGGATCAAGGGCAAAGGATACTGATTTTTAATCGTGATTTTATTTAATTCCCTGTAATCAGGGCAAGGTCTCAGGGAGCCGTCTCTCTTCCCTACAAAAAAGATGCCAGCTCCGGCCGGTGATGAACCCCTTTTCCAGGTTCTCGTCGATGTAGGCCTTGAGGACCTTTAGTTCAACTTCGGACAGGGGGAAGATGCGACCAAAAGGGATCTCTGATCCAGGTAGAAGGTCAATGGGGCAGTCATAGGACCGATGGGTGGTAGACAGTCTGCCTGTTGTTTATCAAAGACGTCTTGGAATTCCAGGTAGATTGGTGGTACGTGTAGGAGGAAATAGCGGAGCAGGAGGCCACAGCTGGGAGAAAACAATGTTGAGCACAGTGGAGTGACAAGAAGGATACCTCTCTCTTCCTCCAGTTGATTTGGGTTTCGTGGATCTGTAGCCATGGAAGCCCCAAGATAATGGGGAACATTGGAGATGGGAAAATATCAAACTGAATAAGTTCCTGGTGGCCAGAGTCTGTAGTAACACGGATGGGTTGAGTTTCATGAGTAATGAGTCCTGAACGAGGAAGAGAGCCATCTGCCAAATGTACCTGTAGGTTTTGTTTCTTCGGGATGAGAGGTAACTGCAGTTTGGTGGCTAAGGCAGCATCAAGGAAGCAGCTGCAGGCTCCATAGTCAATTATGGCTGATAGTCGAGTTTACTTTCCCGGTAGCTGTAAGGAGACAAAGAGGGCGACATAAGTCTGAGAGAACCCGGAAGATTGATAGTTCATAATAAATTGTCGGTAGGACTTACTCGGTCTCACCGGACAGGTGTTGAGGAAATTACCAGAGGCCCCACAATACAGGCACAGGTTGGCCCGTCGCCTACGCAGCCGTTCTTCTGCGGTGAGGGGAGCACGGACCAAACCCAACTGCATGGATTCCGCTTCCTGGGTAGCAGCTGCTGAGGTTGAGGTGGATAGTGGAGATGAGGTAGGTTTAGCAAAAGTCCAACCGGTACGGGGAGACTGAAGGCGCTCAGAACGCCTCTCCTGCATGCGTCGGTCCAACTTGGTGGCGGCTTGGATCAGGTCTTCCAGCGTGTCAGGAGTTTTGGATCTTGCCAACTCATCTTTCAAGGTTTCGGATAACCCCTGACGGTACTGGTATTTGAGGGCTGGTTCGTTCCAACCAGTATCAGCCGACCACTTCCCGAACTCTACGGTGTAATCCTCAAATGGTCTGCGCCCCTGAAGCAGGTTATGTAGTGTGGCTTCTGCTGTAGCCCCACGTTGAGGGTCATCGTACAGTTGTGCCATACTCTCAAAGAAAGTCTCCAAGGCATTCAGTGCTGGACTCCTCTGCTCCATCAGGCTATGGGCCCATGCTTGTGGCTCCTCAGCCAGGAGCGAGATAATGAAGCCCACCTTTACCACCTCGGAAGCGAAAGTCCTGGGTTGGAGGGCTAGGTAGAGGGAGCAGGCATTCTTAAAGGCCCGGAACTTTTTGCGGTCGCCTGTAAATCGCTCAGGAGTAGGAACCCTGGGTTCGGGGGACGCCATGATCACGGTGGGATTGGCTGATTCAGGAGGAGCGGAGATCCCGCTGGTGGCGGCAGGGGCTGCTATGGTTGGTGCTGATAACCCAGAGAGTTGCTGCAAATGACTGTCCACTTGGGTGTACCCTTCTTGCAACTTTTGCACTGCTTCAGTCAGTGCTGAGACTTGTTGACACAGAACCTCAAGGGGTGAACGTACTCTGTCGGCCTCGGACATGGCTGGCTTGTACTGTCAGAAGAGTACTTACCGAGGCCGAGATGCCGAGAGTGGTTCACCCTTGCGACTGAGCGCAGTCCGCCCCCTGGAGGTGAGACAGGGGGTGAATGGCACAGAGAGGCACAGGCTACCCAACCAGAGGATGAAGACTTGTGGTGAAGCCAGGTGCAGAGGCAGGAAGACACTAGGAAGTCCAGATCACAGGTACAGGTACAAGGCTGAAGATAAAGCAAGTCCGGGTCACAAGCAGAGTTCTCAGGGCAGGAGATGGAGACAAATCTGGGTCACAGGCAGAGGTTTACCAGCAAGCAGGTAAGTCCAGTATTCAGTCCACAGGGTCAAGGGCAGGAGAAGGCAGCAAGGTCAAAAGGCAAATCCGGGTCAACAACAGGTAATCAGGTAAACAGGAAGCAAGGACAAAGCTTTGGCAGTAAGCTGAAGACAAGCCAGCGCTGGACTGATCCCAAGCACTTCCTTAAATGGGCGGTGTGAGTGGTCACGTGACGCTGCCATGCACTGGGACGATCAAGCATGCGCGTGCGCCGGAGCGCCGAGCCACGAATGCGCATGCGCCGGAGTGCCGTTCCGCCGCGCATGCGCACAGGCGCTCGGCATGCAGCGCTAAGCTGTGGGTTTTCCTGACAGGTTGAACAATGTCCCGTGTACATGAAGCCTTAGGGTAGAGGAATAAGCAGATATACTTGTTCTTCATGCAGTCAGCACATTTCTCTGCTAGCCATTGCTCCAGGATGTGGGTAGAACCCTTGATGTCTTCACATTTATGCAAAACCACTGGTCCTGCATTGTCCGTGATGACACCAGATAGACTCTGACTGGCCTAGAGGTGAAAAGAAGGGGCAAAGAAATGAATCATGTGGTGGTGTGGAAGCCTTTAGGAGCAAGAAAGAATATCTTCTTATTCCTCTCACCCTAGACAAAATTTAACCCATGCAGTGCAGAGGGGGACCCACAGCAAGGCTTAACTTTTGTTTTCCTTGGGGTTCCATTTGAAAATTCTTGTTTCTATATATCATTCACAAAATATGTATGTACTGGCAGCTATATTTACTAAGTGCGCATGCAGGCTTTGTTTTCTTCTTAAAGCGGAGGTCCGCCCACCACCCCACGAAAAATTGAAAGTCAGCAGCTACAAATACTGCAGCTGCTGACTTTTTCTATATGGACACTTACCTGTCCAGGGAGCCTGTCGGTACCCCAGCCAATCTTCGGCTCTCGGGTGCAGCCGCCGTCAATGCTGGTAAGGGAATCCAACAGCCAAGCCTTTCGGCTTCACAGCCAGTTCCCTACTGCGCATGCACTTTCTAATTGGCCCAGGAAGGAGGAAGTTCCACTTTTGGGTGGAACTGCACTTTAAGGCCCCTTTCACATAGACTTTCCGATCAGGTTCGCCTGTTAGTTTTAAAGGTGGACCTGATTGGACATTCCATTCACCTCTATGAGGCAGCGGATGTCAGCGGTGACATGTCCGTTGACACCTGCTGCTCTTCGATCCGATCCTGTCTGTGAAATACAGATGGAGGGAGACCCTATATTCCATCTGTCTTGCGGATTGGATGGGATGAATCGGATGAGAACGGACAGGCGGTCCGTTTTCATCCAATTTTTTGATAGAGGACAGCAGGGCTCTTACAGGTCTGTCTTTGCACAATGAGCAGAGACGCATCCTTCATCCACCTGCTCAGCGGGTATCAGCGGATTGATCCTCCACTGAGAAAAACTGAGTCAGCCGGGTGTATCACCCGTGTGAAAGGACCAAAATAGTCTTGTGAAGTGACTGTGCTTTACTGTTCCCCAATCTCATTTTAGATATATCACTGTATATTACTTCAAATTCACTCTGTTAAGTATGGTTTCTGTTTTGTTGCTTTAGGTTATAGTACTTAAAATGTAGCATTTAAAGAAAAGAGAGCATGAGACTAGTCACTAGTATTGCTTGTAGGCTACCTGCAGCCGGTCTGTTCCCCATTACTGACTTACTTTGTTCTACTCTATAGGGTATTTTACTAAAGCAAAACAGGCTGTTAATTTTGCAAGGTATTTTTCTCTTAGCTTAGTGAATATGGTAAAAAATTCACTTTGAAGTCACCTCTTTTACTGAGCTAAGTGGAATAATCAAGACGCACCAGGGCTGGAGGAGGAAACACAGAGCCACAGAATAAATTAAGTAGAAACAGGGAGATCAGTGCGCTCCAGATCCTCAGGGACAGCTTTCTCTCTAGCAAGCTATAATGCCGCGTACACACGACCAAACTTTTTGAGGGACTTGGTCCAGCGGGCGATCCGATGGACTTTGCAGCTGAGGTCCACTGGACTTTCAAACGGACTTGGTCACACATGATCGCTCCAAAAGTCTGACAGATTTGAACGTGATGACATAGAATAAGGAATAAGGAAGTTTATAGCCAGTAGCCAATATCTGCCCTAGCGTCAGTTTTAGTCCGCCGGACTAGCACACAGACGACCGGATTTTTCGTCCGGAATCAAGATTTGAAGCAAGGTTTATTTCTAGGTCCGCCGGACTTTTGGGAAGAAAAAGTCCGCTGGAGCCCACACACAATTGAATTGTCTGACGGATTCCAGTCCGCCGGACCAAGTCCGTTGAAATGTCTGGTCGTGTGTACGCGGCATAATTAGTGCAAGGAGTAGCATAGTAGTGACATAATCAAATCTCACTCCAAATCCTATCAGACTAGCATTCAGAGGCAGCAGTGCCTTAAATGATCTTACACTGCAGATAAACAGCTTTTAGGCCACATAACAGTATTGCCTGGGAAGTAACACATCAAAAAGTGCACTTCTAGATTTAGAAAGGAAATCAAGATAAAATATAGATTTTTTTCAGGATACGGCTTAGGCAAAATTTACCGTTCTATATATTTCCTATAATACAACAAATCTTCACTTTTTGATTATAGGTTTACTTTGGGAATTTCCCTCTGTATTAAATAAGGCTGATATAGCTAGTTGATTTTATTGTTATCAGAAAAATGAACTTCATTGCTTAGCACACATGTAGCCACTAGAAAATAATCTTCTAATCTTTCATAAAAATTCAACTACGTGCCAAGGTAAAGAGCAAAAAAAATAAAAATACTAGCATTATTAACCACTTGCCGACCGCCCTCTGTCATTATACGGCGGCTGTTTGAAGAGGAATACTGTTGTTATGGCAGCAGCTAGCTGCCATAACCCCAGTATCCTCTTCTTCAGTGGGCGGTTGGCTTTCAGATAAAAGTGGTCTCAGCGGTGGATTCCCTGTGAGATATCTTTTATCCGAGACAGGAGAGGGGGCCCCCCTCCCGCCGTTCTCTGGTCGTCTCCGTCGCTTACCAGAGCCATCGGTAGCAGCGGAGATGATTGGGTCCTCTTGCCTCAAAGGCTGGATGATGAGTGAGGGAAAGCATGGCTCCATAGCATTGGATGGTGGAAGGAACGTCAAACGTCACTTCCGCCCAATGCTCTTAAAGAGGAATTTTTTTTTTGTAAAAAAAAATTACATTTAATTTTTTTTATTGCATTTTTGTGTAAATATGACATCTGAAGTCTTTTTGACCCAAAACCTCACATTAAAGAGGTCCTGTCATGCTTTATTTCTAATACAAGGGATGTTTAGATTCCTTATAATAGGAATAAAAAAAAAAAAGTGACCACATTTTTTACAGATTACAGTACTGTATAAAAAAAATACACATCCCCTTTGTCCCTAGCTGTCTGTCCAGTGCCCTGCATGTAGTTTTATATAATAAAAAAAAATACATTTTTTTCTGCCTAGAAACTGGAGATTGTCCATAGCAACCAAAAAGTGTCCCTTTATGTCAAAAGTGATTTTAGACCAGCTAGAAAACAGTGATAATAAATTAGAATCACAATTCATAATCAAACACTAAATTTAATGACAGCGACAATTCTGCAACTGAGCAAATTTCTGTGTTTTTGATTTGATTACATTATTGAATAATTTTTATAGTTATTTATTATATTATAATTTATGATTATGTGTTTCAAACTTTATCATACCCGGGATGTCTACTAGACTTGGTTATTCATAAGAATTGCATGCCTACAATAGAAAACGCCAAATTTCCATGCAAAATAATTGTACCGCTTTTGGTACAAAATTCCAGACATAATCATACCGCCAGGGAGGTTAAGTATACTCTTTGATAACTCAAAAAATATACCTTAGTTTCCTATGATTCCAAGGAATTTTCTAAAAATATTAGCAACATTTGTAGTCCACATGGCTTTAATGGTTACTGAAATACAGAATGAAAACAGTATAGACCTGCTTAAAATTCTGCAACCTTTTCCACCCTTTCAGTATGAATGTACCTGGCTTCTCCCCTTCTGCTACTAGGTTGTGTTTCCCAAATATCAAGTATATGGACTGTATAAGCAACAGGACACGATCTTTGCCACAAAGGTGTTGGAATACAAAAAATGTTTTCCCTGTGTGGCTGCTCCTCAACCAGCATGTGTTATGGTTAGTTTGCCAGGAGAGTCATATTTTGGACTAGGACAAAATCCTTTACAAAACTGTATTTGCATGGTCATACTAGTGTGTATTGCACTTTTGGCTGACTCTGAAGCTCTTCTTAAAGAACGTTCTTTGTATTCCAGTTAATTTCATAAACAACCTAAAGACATTCCATCTCTCTACCGCCATGTGGAAGGCAATGTTTTGGAATTGTTGGACAGGGCGTTCAGGGTGGTCAGCAGCAATGTTCATATTACCGCTGACTCATGGTCCAGCATGCATGGGCAGGGACGTTACCTTTCCTTCACAGTGCACTGAGTAACTCTGCTGGCAGATGGGAGGGATGCAGGACATGGTTCAGTGTTGGAGCTTGTTCAGCCACCACACCTCCAAAAAAAATGGTGGTGATTATGCCACAACATCTGTATGCTCCCCTCCCCCTGCTTCTTGTTCCTCTATGGCCTCTTCTGCAGAATTGTCCTCTGAACCAGCAGTGCTTTTTAAGCGCTCAAGGGGCTATGCAAGCAGTCAGGCTAAAAGATGCCATGTGGTGCTTCTAGGGGACAAGAGCCACACTGGGACATATATTCTGTCAGCTCTGCAGGGGCAGGCTCAGAGGTGGTTGATGCCACAACAGCTTGAGCCAGGAATGGTTGTATGCGACAATGGCACCAACCTTCTCTCTGCCCTCTGACCGGGACACTTGACCCATGTTCCATGCTTGGCATACGTCCTGAATTTGTTGGCACCCAACAACCGCCTCATTTGTGACATGCCCACCAGGTGGAACTCAACATTGGCAATGCTCCAGCGGCTGCACACACAGCAGAGGACCATCGATGAGTACCTGTGTGAGTATGGCACCAGGACAGGGTCAGGGGAGCTTGGCTTCTTTTCACCACACCAGTAGCTACTGATAAAGGATGTATGCACTGTCCTGTCAGCATTTGAGGAGGTCACAAGGATGGTGAGCAGTGACAATACATGCATCAGTGACACTGTCACTCTATTCTTCCTGCTTAGGCACACGCCTTGTGGAATCATGGACGGTGCACTCGGGACAAAACAGCGGGAGCAAAAGGAGGACTTTGTTTCCTTTCAAGGCCCCCTTTATGCAGATAGCATTCCTGCGGGGCCACTAAACACACAGGAAGAAGAGGAGGATTGTGTCAACATGGATGTAGAGAATAACACACAGCAGTCTTCAAGGGATGTTTTTCAGTCCCCAGAAACCAAAGGAGTTGTACGTGGCTGGGAGGAGGTAGTTCCTGATAATGTCATTCTTAGTGACCCAGAGGACTCAGAATCAAATGCCTCTGCAAACTTACTCTGCATGGCCTCCCTGATTCAGCAAAGCCTGCAAAAGGACCCTAGGATTTGTGGTATCAAAGAGAGGGATCATTACTGGATAATTACTGGCTGGCAACCCTTCTTGATCCACGTTACAAGGGAAAAGTTGCAGAGCTGATCCTGCCTTTGCAGAGGGAGCAGAGGATGACACATCTTCAGGAGGCCCTGAAGAAAATTTTGTGTAATGCCTTTCCAGACTCTGGAAGGTTACCATTTCCTGGTGCTGGACAACATATTGCTGAGGCTTCGCTCTGTCAGAGGAAGCGCAGGGCAGAAGGTGGCTGGCTGACCGATGCCCTTAAACAATTTTTCAGTCCTTAGCGCCAAGGTCTGATAGGTTCAAGCAACCATCACCAGCATATGCATTATATGGTGCATATCTAGGGGCAAGAGCAGACTTGGAGGCCTTTCCAACAGAGCATCCACTGGGTTACTGGGTCTTGAGGATGGACCACTGGCCAGAACTTGCTCAATTTGCAATCAAGCTACTGGCCTGCATTCATCGTTCTTTCTGAACGCACGTTCAGTGCTGCTGGAGGGTTTGTATCGGATCAAAGAGTGTGCCTGTCCACAGACACCATTGATAGGCTCATATTTATAAAAATCAATCAGTCTTGGATCAGCAGCTATCAAGCCCCTAATGCTGATGTAACTGATTGAATTTGCTATGGATCTGGGATCCCTTGAAGACAATATTTTTGGTTTAGGGCACCACCAACACCCTGTTTATCAGGGGCATGTAATTAAATTTTTTTAAATAATATTTAACAGCAGGGCCCTTTCCTGCGCCCAACAAGAGTAAAATGTGAGGGGTTACAGTGTTCTGGCACCACCAACACCTAAGGCCCAATTTTTCTGCAGAGTATATAGTGCAGTCCGTATAGTATATTTACTGCAGTCCAGAGCATATAGTGCAGCCAGTGTAGTATATATAATACAGTTCGGGGTTTTAGTGCAGTGTACAGTATGTATGACCCTTTGGGTCTGGTTTAGATTTTAAGGGGAACGCCACGCCAAAATAAAAAAAAATGGTGTGCCCCCCCCCATATCCATACCAAACCCTTATCTGGGCGTGGGTTCCCCCCAACATCCATACCAAACCCTTATCTGAGGAAGGAGCCTGGCAGGCCAGGATAGGGGGGACGAGCGAGCCCCCCCTCCTTAACCATACCAGGCTCAACATGGGGAGGGTGCTTTGGAGCCCCCCCAAAGCACCTTGTCCCCATGTTAATAGGGGACAATGGCTTTGTCCCTATGACCCTGGCCCGGTGGTTGTGGGGGTCTGCGGGCGGGGTAACAAGGTACAGTGTACCGCTACCCATTCACCCAAAAATGTGTCAAAAAGTAAAAGCCACAATACACAGTTTTTCACAATTCCTTTATTAAAAAAAAAAAAGTGTCCCGCGATGTCCATCCATCTTCAATCACTCCGCCCGATGGACCCGAAAAATAGAAAAAAAAAACATCACCTTGATGGGAGGTGTCCCGCCGACTGCTTTGTCTTGGCTGTGACAGCTGTTATATAGTCAAGGGCGGTGCCACCCGGTAATGTAACCGAGTGACCCTGCCTCTTCTGACGGCTTGTGCCGTCAGAGGGGGCCATCCGGTTATGTCAGCTGGTGGCCCCACCTTTGCCTATATAACAGTTGTCACAGCAAAAAGACAGCAGTCGGCAGGACGCCTCCCATGGAGGCAGAGTATGTTTGTTTTTTTTCTATTTTTTGCATGATTGATGATGGATGTACATCGCGGAACACTTTTTTTTTTTAATAAAGGAATTGTCAAAAACTGTCTTTTGTGGTTTTTACTTTTTGACACTTTTTTGGGTGAATCGGTAGGGGTATCCCCTACCCATTCACATAGGGGGGGGGTATATTTTTTTTCATCTTGGCATGGAGTTCCCCTTAAAATCCATACCAGACCCAAAGGGCCTGGTATGAATTTTTGGGGGGCCAAGCTGTTTTTTTTAATTTTGCCATGGAGTTCCCCTTAATACCCATACCAGACCCGAAGGGCCTGGTATGGACTGGAGGGGTACCCAAGCCAATTTTTTCATTGATCTTTAGCTATATTGCTGGGAGCCTGCAATACATTACAGCCACAAGCAATTTTAAATTATATTTTTACCTTTAGAAATGTAATTTTGCCGCCGGCACAGTAAAACACATGAGATAGATGCGCCACTTTACTGGCAGACTAAGGGGACCCCCCCCCCCCCGGCTTGATATTTAAAGGAATATTTCATTCTTATTGTTTCACTTTAACCAGTTCTCGACCGGTGCACGATGATGTACATCGGCAGAATGGCACGGACAGGCAGGAGGGAGTATATATAAGTCCCTTTTTAATGCCGTCCATGCCATCGGGAGCGCACCGGGAGCGGCGCGCTCCCGCACCGATCGGGACCCCCGTGAGGCCGGACGCGGGTCCCGCGGACTCGATCGCCGCGGGGACACCCGCGATCGTCTCTCAGGAAGGCTGAACGGGGAGATGCGGAAATAAACAGCATCTCCCCCAGTTCTGCCTAGCAACTAGTGACGCCGATCTCTGCTCCCTGTGATTGTAGCAGAGATCAGCATTCACTAGCTGACAGCCACGCCCCCCCCCACACAGTAAGAAACACACCCCTAGGCATACTTAACCCCTACACTGCCACCCCCTGGTTAACCCCTTCACTGCCAGTGTCGTTTATACAGGAATCAATGCATTTAAATAGCATTGATTGCTGTATAAATGACAATGGTCCCAAAAATGTGTCAAAAAATGTCCGATGTGTCCGCCATAATGTCGCAGTCACAATAAAAATCGCTGATCGCCGCCATTACTAATAAAAAAAAATTATTAATAAAAATGCTATAAAACTATCCCCTATCTTGTAAACGTTATAACTTCTGCGCAAACCAATCAATAATCGCTTATTGCAATCTTTTTTACTAAAAATATGTAGAAGAATACGTATCGGCCTAAACTGAGAAAAAACATTTTTTTTATATATTTTTGGGGGATATTTATTATAGCAAAACATAAAAAAGAATGCGTTTTTTTTTTTTTTTGCAAAATTGTCGCTCTTTTTTGTTTATAGCGCAAAAAATAAAAACCGCAGGGGCGATCAAATACCACCAAAAGAAAGCTCTATTTGTGGGAAAAAAAGGACGTCAATTTTGTTTGGGAGCCACGTCGCACGACCGCGCAATTGTCAGTTGAAGCGACGCAGTGCCGAATCGCAAAAAGGGGCCTGGTCCTTTGGCTGCAAATTGATCCGGTCTGAAAGGGGTTAATTATTATTAAAATATTAAAATCACTGCTCCTGAAAAATGTCCATTTAAAAATTTAAAGCAATAAGGGAATTGGGACTTTTAATGAGGTTTATGACAGGTTAGGTCAAGATAAACTAGAACATGTTTATTGACATATTAAATGTAAATGCATAACATACATTGCACATTGTGTATAGAGTAGGTGCACATTGTGTATAGAGACATGTATAGGTGACAAAAAAAAACAAATTAATCATAAATTGATGAAAATACATAACATGATCAATAAAATTGTAAAAGTAGCTATAAATAACCATATGAATTCATGTATATACATATGTGGGCTTGTCAGCACTAAAGGGCTGTTAGATAAAGAATGATAAAAAAATGAAAGAAATGTAGTAATAAGATGGAACTGAGTGAACATTATACCTAGATGTAGTCCTATTGAAGCATGTAGCACATCCTGAATGCCCGACACGTTTCGTGTATAAAAACACTTTCTCAGGGGCAGATGCTGTAGGATATCTATAAGGAACAATGTATAATTAGATCTAATATTGAAATAGGCACAACAGCAAAGGACAATTGGATCAGTCCTAAGTACTTACATATTGCAGCATGCAGGGATATATGGTATGGGTAAGGCCAGGGCCGAGAGAATAGTCTCTCCCAGGAGCTGAGGTAGTTAGAAGCCCAAGGGCAAATGGAGCGCACGTGCAGGATCCCCGGACCATGGATATCCAATCTCCAAACTAATTGCAAAATATGATCGGAAAAAAAGATTATTGTCGATGAGGTCTGTAAATGATAAAACATTATCCATTATGAGAAGGGTGTAATAATAAAAATGGAAAGTGGAAAGGTAAATGCCAAGTAAAAGGCATAAGACTAGCGAAGAATGGATGAGTGAGGTGATGATAAAGAAACACCAACCAGAAAATGAAAAGTGAGAGTGAAAAAAGTTTTTAAGACCATCACATGAAAAACGAGCAGTCACCAGAGAACCATGAGAAGGTAAAAGCGGGAAGATAGCCCACTAAAAAACAGTGTATTAAGATTGTATGGAGATTACCTTAAATGCATGCACAGTGGAACACAGTGCTTCCATGGTGTGCTGTGTCTGATCATGTGAAGCAGAGGAATCCATGTACAGGGAGGCACCTTATGCATGCCCAGCATGCCCAGGGGCTACTACCAACGTCACGCATGAGAAGTGGTGGGGACGAGCCACCGGGTAGGAAGTAGTTTGCCGCCCGTAACCGGTGCTACATGTGTCCCACTGAGTTGGAGAATGGAAACCTCGTGCTCCAGCTAGGGCGCCCAATAATGACGTCACACGCGGAGCACAGGGCATGGCGCTGATGCGCAGTTGGTGACCACCAGATCACCCCAGCAAATTCTCCCACCCCTATAGTGGGCAGAAGAACGGGAGGGAGGGGGAAACACCCAGCGCGCATCGCAGCTCCCAGGTGTGAGACAACAAACGGCCCTGATGCTGTATTACCCACAGCATACCACCAGAATTTCTGCCATAGTCAAAAATTGTGCTGCCAAGTGTGGCCCTAAACCTAGATGGCAGGGGAACACTGTCAATCTAAATGACAACCACCTCCATCCCTAAACATATATGGAAGCAATGGGGAGTTTGGGGACTTTAGATGAAGCACAACTGTGCCTCCATCCCTGATTTGTATAAATCAAGAAGGGAATTGAGACTTTTAATGAGGTTTATGACAGGTTAGGTCAAGATAAACTAGAACATGTTTTTTGACATATTAAATGTAAATGCATAACGTACATTGCACATTGTGTATAGAGTAGGTGTACATTGTGTATAGAGTATTGATACATAATATAAATGCTCACATGACAAATTAATCATTAATTGATGAAAATACATAACATGATCAATAAAATTGTAAAAGTAGCTATAATTAACCATATGAATTCATGAATATACATATATGGGCTTGGTAGCACTAAAGTGTTGGATAAAGAATGATAAAAAAATTTGTTTTTAAAAACTTTTTTTTGCATTGATACAGTACATGTCCCCTGGGGCAGTACCCCGTCCCCATACAGGGGGTCCCCGACTTACAAACATCCGACTTACAAACGACTCCTACTTACAAACGGAGGGAGACAACAGGAAGTGAGAGGAAATCTACCCCTAGAAAGGGAAATTCATTCCTGTAAGAGTTATTATGGGTCTCCACTGATGCTTTATCACCAGTCCATGCTTCCCTAACAACCCAAAATTTTCAAAATCCAATTGTCATTGGGACAGAAGGTGAGGTGAACAGGGGCACAGACAGCAAAACAAATGTTACAGGGGTGATAACCCTTCTCTGTTATCTAAAAAACTTTAAAATAGATTTTTTGGCTGGAGCTACACTTAAAAAATGTACCTGTTCCGACTTACAAACAGATTCAACTTAAGAACAAACCTACAGTCCCTATCTTGTTTGTAACCCGGGGACCCCCTGTACTGTTTTTATGGCAATAACTTGCATATAATCCTTTAAAATGAACACTTTTGAATTTTCACGTTCGTGTCCCATAGACTTTAACAGTGTTTTCATGTTTGCACAAATTTTGGTCTGTTCGCAGTGTTCTGGTGCAAACTGAACTGGGGGGTATTCGCTCATCCCTATTTCTGAGGAAGCCAAAGATAAGATCAATATCTACGTCCATGAAATTGTGATTTCATTCTGTGCAATAATATGTTGGTCGTTGGACTGTAAAACAGTTTTCTGGAAATATTGATACAGTTACAAAAAGTAAGAGAGTGTCTGCTGAAATATCATAGACACTTCATCACTCTTATCTTCCACCCTCAGCTCTCTTAATTGGGGATGATTGGTTGATTTTGACCCCTCTGGCGGGTCCAAATAAAGCCTTTGCAATTGGCAGCTCTCTCAATTTTTTATCAAAAAATATACATTAATGCTAGGAGTCATTCATGACAGCCAATGAGTCATAATTAGATTTACGTTGAAGTGAATTGGAGTATTCCGGGATGACAGACAAGTAGGGATGGGTGGGGAGACCATCACCGAAACACTCAAAATCACTGAATACCCAAATTTTCTGTGCGCTCTGTGAAATGTTCGCCTGCCGAGCACACTGTCAAGAGAAGCCGGCCGCTGCATCCTTAACGGATGAGTTATCAGCTGTCAGCCAGCTTCTCCGCTGACAGTTGAATGAAAATAAAACATTACCGAATTAGCTGGCAATAGAAAAAATATATATATACCCGGCCCTTTGGGTCTAGTATGGATTCTAAGGGAACCCCAAGCCAAAACTAGGAAAAAATACAGCGTGGGGTCCCCCCAAAATCTATACCAGACCCTTATTCGAGCATGCAGCCTGGCAGGCCAGGAAAGGGGGTAGGAGTGAGCGCCCACTCCTGAACTATATCAGGCCACATATCCTCAACATGGGGGGTGCTTTGGGGCAGGGGGACTCTGCAGGCTGTAGGCTATCAGAATCTGGAAGCAAAGGGGTTCCCATATCCCGCACCCTCCATGTGAATGAGTATGAAGTACATAGTACCCCTGCCCATTCACCCCAAAAAAAACAATGCAGTGTAAAAAAATCAGGAGCCAGTTTTTGACAAGTCCTTTATTAAAAAATAAAAAACAATGTCCCATGTAGATCCATCATCAATCATGATGCCCGCTGCATCGCCGGGCCCGAAAAAAGAAAAAAGAAAATGCTCCGCCTGCAACGAAGGTTAACCACTGACTGTCAAAAACTGGCTCCTTTTTTTTATACTACACAGTTTTTTGGGGGGTGAATGGGTAGGGCTACCCCATACTCATTCACATAGGGGGCTGGGACCTGGAGCCACCTTCTTAGAGGGGGCTCGCAGATGCCGATAAGCCCCCTGCCCACCGCTAAGGGTTGTGGGAAAGAGGCTCTTGGCCCCATCAAAGAGTCCCCCCTGCCCCAAAGCACCCCCATGTTGAGGGCAAGTGGCCTTGTATGGTTCTTTCCTGGCCTGCCAGGCTGCGTGATCAGATAAGGGTCTGATATGGATTTTGGGGGGACCCTGCACCATCTTTTCTTAATTTTGTCTTGGGGTTTACCTTCAAAGGGCCTGGTATGCATGGGGGAAGGGATCCCTCGCCATTTTTTCCTATTGCCGGCAATGGCTTACAGCTGGGAAAATCTATTTAAATGTTTTTTTTTGTTACATGTCAGTTTTGCTGCAGCAAGTTCTATTCACGGTAAGCATGGGCTATTTTACAGGCAGACTAAGGGGACTCCCCAGGCACTATATTTAAAGGAATTTTTCATTATTATTCTTTCACTTTAGGCATCATTAAAATCACTGCTCCTGTAAAAATGATTTAAAAAAAAATGCATTCATAAAGGTCCCCCAGATCAGTACCCAGGCCCATACCCTTTTTCTGGCCAATAACTTGCATATAAGCCTTCAAAAAGGAGACTTTTGATTTTTCAAGTTTGGTTCCCATAGACTTTAATAGAGTTTGCGGTTCGGGTCCAAACTTTTTACATGTTCGGGAGTTCTGGTCCAAACCAAACTTAGGGGTGTTTGGCCCATCACTACAGACTAGGACTTTTTATGTTTAATCCTATTCATTTTACTGTTGCTTTTGTCTGTTTTTGTAATATATTTTCAGTATATATTTTTAATTTACTGTGCCATTTTTGTCTCTTTTCCTTTTCACTAATATTTTAAAAATTTTAAGCTGATTCTCTAAATGCTCTAAACAAGAAATGTAACCTCTTGCTGACTGCCCGCCATTGTTTGACGGTGGCAGAATGGCTCCCCAGCGCGAGTTGTCGTAGCTGTACAGTGGCCACTTTAAGGGATATAGGGGCGCCTGCCACATCTCTGCAGAGCTGATGCGCGTGCCCGGCGGCTGCGGTCTCAACCAGGCACCCGCGATAGCTCCTGACAGAGCCAGAACAGGGATGTGTGTGTGTAAACACACACACATACCCGTTCTGGCAGGGGAGAGGAGACAGATCGTGTGGTCCTAGTATATAGGAACAACGATCGGTCTCCTCCCCCAGGCAGTCCCATCCCCCTACAGTTGGAACACACTGAGGGAACACATTTAACCCCTTGATCGCCCCTGGTGTTAACCCCTTCCCTGCCAGTGACATTTATACAGAAATCAGTTGCTATTTATAGCACTGATCGCTGTATAAATGTCAGTGGTCCCAAAAAAGTGTCAAAAATGTCCGATCTGTCCACTGCAATGTCGCAGTCCCTATAAAAATCACAGATAGCCGCCATTACTAGTAAAAAAAATAATAAAAAAAGGGCAAAAATCTATCCCCTTTTTTGTAGATGCTATAACTTTTGCGCAAATCAATCAATGTACGCTTTTTGTGATTTTTTTTTACCATGAATGTGTAGAAGAATATATACCGGCCTAAACTGCTGAAGACATTTTTATTTATGTTTTTATTTTGGTATATTTATTATATTGTGTTTTTTTCAAAATTGTTGGTCTTTTTTTTGTTTTATAGCACAAAAAATAAAAACCGCAGAGGTGTCACATACCTAGTAGATGAGCTCGATATGCAGAGGCCTCTCTTACACCCCTGACTTGCGGCCCCTGATAGAGTGAACAGAAGGCATGGGAGTACAAGGTAGCATGAGTGCCTGGCAGGAACAACAGCTGGAAGGTAAGGCTGGAGTTTCGGGTGATGCTGTAGCTGGGAGTCAGCAGACTGGAGACAGTAGACTGGAGACAGCAGACTGGACTGAAGACTGGAACAGGCTTGCATCAGGAAGACACTCACAGGATACAGAGAGGAGGTTCCAGGGACTGGAATACAGGAAGTTCAGGCAGGCCAGGTCATATAAAGACAGGCTGTACTGGAATAGATACAAGAGACAGGAGGAGAGTCACTGGACAAGCCAGGCCAGTAACAGGCAAACAAAGATGGACCAGAGGATAAGGCAGATGCAAGGTCATGGACAGGCCAGGGTCAGATGCAGGCGGATAGCAGAGGTATATACAGAACAAGCCGGGTAATCACAGGAACAGATCAGATAAGCAGGTAACTCACAGGGAATGTTGTAGATCAGATAGCAGAGCTTCAGTGTAACAGCGGAGTTTAAATAGCCCGCCTGGCGCTAGGGGATCACACGCATGCACATAAGCACCCGCAATCGCACATCAGCTTGTGTAGAACTGTTTCTCCCAGCATTTCCTGACAAGAGGTGATCAAATACCATCAAAAGAAAGCTCTATACATTTTGTATGGGTACAATGTCGCACGACCACGTAATTGTCAGGTAAAGTGACGCAGTGCCGTATCACAAAGAATGGCCCGGTCAGGAAGGGGAAATTCTTCCAGGGCTGAAGTGGTTAAGAATCCTTGTCTCTTTGAAGAGTGCTGCAATATTTTAAACTATTTCCCTGACTGTGCAGCAGTGACTGTCACAGACATCTCTTGAAGGTAAGAATTATTACAAAGAGAGAGGGGGGGTCTACAGGATAGTGCATACTACCTTAAACATTGGTCAGGATGAAAAAAAAACCCTGGCCAATGTTTGAGGTAGGATACACTACCATGTTTGTAGACCCCCTTTCTTTTTCTTTTTCTCTTTCTCTATAAGGGACGAGTAATTTTAAAAGCAACACATCTTGTTTTACTGTTTATTATACCATTGATACCTATCATGTATTTATATACAATTTGATTCACCTTGGATGCACCAGTTGGATGTTTCAGTGATAAAAAACATTTTGGGTGAGGAAATACACTCAGTTCATGTCTTTATTGTCCCCCCAGAGTGCTGTGTTTGTCCATCTTCATGATCACCTGGGATGTGTGGAAAAAATTATAAAAATTTTAGTCTGTATAGTGGGAATTTAAAAATCTGTAATTGTTGGATATTTATTTGTTTTTTGTAAATGTTTATATTCTCTTTGTTATAGACATTATGTCCATATCTTTGATTGTGAGAGTGTGGGGACCCTGAAGAAGCTCTGAATCAATGCAAAACAATGCGTATCTCTTTAATGTACATCTATTATGTAGATATGTACGTAGTTTTTATATGAAAATCATGTCATGTTTTAATAAAGATATTTAGTATTTTTATTATTACCTCAGTTTTGTGTATTGTGACAGAGTTACATTCCGCTACTCCAATCTCCAGTTTGGAGATCTGGGGTTTAATTTCTTCAATGTTTGCAGAACCCAAATGAAGGATGGTGTCAATAGTTTCAAAATGTAGCACAGTACATCCCTCCACCTATATACTACTTTGTAAAGAATACCGAATCATGTGCAAGATAAATGACAGAAACAGGATTTTGCCTACACACCTGATTGAATGACTGAAGTAAACACAACCTTTTTTCATCCACTAAGCTAAGTAAAAATAATCTTTGCAAAGGGAAAATTCACTTTGCAAAAAGAAAACTTACTTATCTTAGTAAACGAGATGAAGCTGTGTTGTCTTAGTAAATGAGGTGGATTAGTGCTGTATTCAGTAATCTAATAATGTGCAAGCAAAAATCCTTTTCCTTGCACACAATTTTCACTTTGTTTTTCCTCATTCACTAAGATAAGTAAAAATGTATTTTAAAAGTAAACATTCTTAAGAAAATAAATCCCATTAACTCTAAAAACACCATCACACCGAACAGGCAACAATATGAAGTCATGCACACAGACTTATATAAACGTAATATTCCCACGCTACTACGGAAAATAGGATGTAAAAAATGTGTAAGGTGCAGCGAACACCGAGAGGGTTAAAACAATACCCAAAAGGAAGAAATGGAAAAAAATCAATAGATGGTGTCGCGCTCCTAAACTGATGTCAGTTTAAAAATCGCATAAAGTCACTGTTATGTGAAATCAGCAAACAAGTGGTGATATGCAAATTAAAGTGACTGTGCAACTCAGGCTAAAACATCAGTGAGACAATAAAATACATATAATGCAATTGGCTAAAAGCAAACTATAGGTCATCAATCAATTAATATATAAAAGATGAGCATAAAATATATACGTATATATATATATAGATAAAACGTGATAAAAGGCAAAATATAAATAAATTAATATGCAAAGAGCAAGAGTGGATAAATGAATACAGTGACTATCGTGACGATAGAATAAGAAATAATCGCTAGGTCGCTGCGAAGCAATAAAGCAATAAATAAAACAATGAAGTAATAGTAGAGTGATGACCAGTGGCTCAGGTTATAACAACGACCATGAGGTATAAACAGAAATAGATGAAGGGAATGGTAACAACCAATACAGTATTGGTGAAAAAAAATATATCAGCAATTGCAAGTGATAGTACTAATAATAGTGACCAGTGTGGGTGATAGTACTAAAAATAGCAGCAAATAGAGGTAATCAGGGTACCGACAACTACAAGTGGAGGTGTAGTGTGATTGGGAAAATAACATAAACACAGAAAACAATATATGTGACAGTCCATGTAACATATAGCTCTATAAGCAAGGTAGAGCTAGTGATGACAGATGTGATCCAATCTGGGCTGCACTGTGGTGCCAAGTGCCAGGTGTGGATAGGTAGTGGTGAATGAGCTTGCCCAGGGTGATGATAGTGCTGAAGTCTTCAGTGCTAATGACACCCGTGGGTGTCCTACCTAATTACCTTCCTACTGCAAGGTAAGCAGCATGTGTGTAGATGCCAAGAAGATGGACTCTCTGGGGGGTTGGTGCTCGGGGGTCTCTCAGGGGGATGTTGCTCTGGGGTCTCCTACCCGGTACTCCTCTCCTATCCGAGATGTATGGAGCCTATATGGTGGTTGGTCTGGATGCATCCTGGTGTTCAGGGCCAGGTTCCGCTCAGCATGTACCAGGATATAGTGGGTATGGAGAGGGGAGAGAGTAACAAAGAAGGACCCGTATAGTGTAGTAGGTTTTGGAAATCAATGAATTAGCTTTATTGTATAAAAAGGGGTACTCACATAAGCATTAATATCACAGTGTAAATTCAAAACGAGCACCGAGCTCATGACCAGTGCGTCATTTCCGGGGTCAGTATCCTACGCGTGTCGTCACCGTCACGTGACTTCATCGGGGATAATGAGAGGACCGTAGGAAGCGTCTTTAAATAGGGCCGCTTTAAGTATAGCGGTCGGCCATTTTGTTGTAGAATCCCTATGTGTATAATGGAGCGGCCATTTTCTTGGGGATAAGGCTACAATCGCGGCCATTTTTTTTGTGGTTTTTGAAAGACATAAGGCAATGGTAGTTAACTGTGATTGTTGCCAAACTAAAGTAAAGGGACGTAATGAGGCTGAGGATGTGTTTTTAATAAAAAACAAAGCCCAGATGGTTTAGTATAACATGCACAGAGCAGGGATATAGGTAACCCGGCTCATAGAAAATTGCAATTCATCTGGGGAAGATATAAATAGATAACTCGATATAGTGGGGAATGTTAAAAAACGATTATATATATATAGGTAGATATATATAAAAGTATAAAATATAAAAATAGGGATGGTCCAGGCAATAATGAAAAAATATATATATTTATAAAAAATAAAAAGCATATAAAATATATTTATTTATATAGATTGCAATATAGAGATGGCCCAGGCAAAATAATTATTTATATAAGTTAAGATATAGGGATGGCCCAGGCAATAGAGATAAAAATATATATTTAATGGTGTGATAAAGGGGAATATAAAATTATAGAATAATCCATAATTTGAATATATGGTTTAAAACACAAACAATAAGGGGATGGTGATAAGTGTGTATAGATATATAATATCGGACTCCGGAAATGATGTCAGGCAAAGAGCAGGTATACAGTAGATACAAGAGTGGCATGTAATGGCATATATTAAAACAACATTAAAAACGCATGATGACTGCGGATGAGGATGGGACTAAAAAATGTGTTAAAAATCGCTAATTTGCTGTCAGGCAAAAAGCAAGTATAAAGTAGATAAAAGAGTGGCATGCAATGGCATATGTTAAAACATTAAAATCGCATAATGACTGCGGATGAGGATGGGACTAAAAAATGGTAAAAATCGCTGATGAAGCAATTAAGGTCAAATTCAATGTTTAGACCGTGTGGAGTGGCAGTGTCTAAAATAAATATCCACTTAGACTCAACCTGGCTGAGGGTGCGGACCTTGTGTCCGCCTCTCCAGTGTCTCTTATACGGTTCAATACCCCAGAATTTGAGGTGTTTAGGGTCTTGGTTGTGGTGTGTGGCGAAATGTTTAGAGACACTGTGCTTATCAAAGCCCTTCAAGATATTTTGTATGTGTTCCTTTATTCTTACTCTCAGTGGTCTTTTTGTTCTTCCAATGTACTGGAGGCCGCAGCTACATTCCAGCGCGTATACGGCGCCTTCTGTGTTGCAGCAAATAAAATCTGAGACTTCATAGGAGTTGCCAGTGCTAGTGGATTTAAAATTGAATACTTTTTCTGCGGGTTTCTTGGCCTTAGTACAAGCGAAGCATTTTTTGCATGGATAGAATCCTTTGCCGGTGAAAAACGTGTAGCCAATTTTCGGGGGATCCGGGATGTTCTTCACTAATTTGTCTCTAAGGGTTGGAGCTCTTTTATACATGAACTTCGGTTTTTCTGGAAGGAGTGATCCTAGATGTGTATCACTTCTTAAAATATGCCAATGGTTTTTGATTATCTTTTCAACCGCTTTGTGTTGGACATTGTAGTCTAGAATGATTGGTGCCCCACTAATTTTGGAGTCATTTTTTGGTTTGTCTTTGATCAATTCTATTCTGTTCATTTTTTCTACTTCTTCTATTTTGGCATCGATGTCCTGTTTGTTGTAGCCTTTATCAATGACCAGCGTAGCCAGCCTTTTTATGGCCAAATGGGAGGATGAGATGGTTTTTACAGATACCCCCACTGAACTTGTCATTTTTAAAAGGTACATCGATGATATCATTATTTTATGGAAAGGAGCTGAATCCAGATTGGTACAATTTCTAGAAAATCTGAATAAGAATGATAAAAACATCAGACTTACATGGGATATAAGCATGAATAGCGTAACATTTCTGGATCTAGAGATATCCCAAGAGAACAACACACTATGCACTAGAACGCACTTTAAAAATGTGGATAAAAACAGTTATCTGCCTATTGACAGCTGCCACCACAGAAATTGGCTTTGCAATATCCCGAAAGGACAGTTGATGCGCTTACGAAGGAATTGTACACAAGACAGTGACTTTATCACCCAGGCCAACAAGAAAGGCCACAGATTCATTGATAAAGGCTACAACAAACAGGACATTAATGCCAAAATAGAAGAAGTAGAAAAAATGAACAGAATAGAATTGATCAAAGACAAACCAAAAAATGACTCCAAAATTAGTGGGGCACCAATCATTCTAGACTACAATGTCCAACACAAAGCGGTTGAAAAGATAATCAAAAACCATTGGCATATTTTAAGAAGTGATACACATCTAGGATCACTCCTTCCAGAAAAACCGAAGTTCGTGTATAAAAGAGCTCCAACCCTTAGAGACAAATTAGTGAAGAACATCCCGGATCCCCCGAAAATTGGCTACACGTTTTTCACCGGCAAAGGATTCTATCCATGCAAAAAATGCTTCGCTTGTACTAAGGCCAAGAAACCCACAGAAAAAGTATTCAATTTTAAATCCACTAGCACTGGCAACTCCTATGAAGTCTCAGATTTTATTTGCTGCAACACAGAAGGCGCAGTATACGCGCTGGAATGTAGCTGCGGCCTCCAGTACATTGGAAGAACAAAAAGACCACTGAGAGTAAGAATAAAGGAACACATACAAAATATCTTGAAGGGCTTTGATAAGCACAGTGTCTCTAAACATTTCAACACACACCACAACCAAGACCCTAAACACCTCAAATTCTGGGGTATTGAACCGTAGAGAGAGACACTGGAGAGGCGGACACAAGGTCCGCACCCTCAGCCAGATTGAGTCTAAGTGGATATTTATTTTAGACACTGCCACTCCACACGGTCTAAACATTGAATTTGACCTTAATTGCTTCATCAGCGATTTTTACCATTTTTTAGTCCCATCCTCATCCGCAGTCATTATGCGATTTTAATGTTTTAACATATGCCATTGCATGCCACTCTTTTATCTACTTAATACTTGCTTTTTGCCTGACAGCAAATTAGCGATTTTTAACACATTTTTTAGTCCCATCCTCATCCGCAGTCATCATGCGTTTTTAATGTTGTTTTAATATATGCCATTACATGCCACTCTTGTATCTACTGTATACCTGCTCTTTGCCTGACATCATTTCCGGAGTCCGATATTATATATCTATACACACTTATCACCATCCCCTTATTGTTTGTGTTTTAAACCATATATTCAAATTATGGATTATTCTATAATTTTATATTCCCCTTTATCACACCATTAAATATATATTTTTATCTCTATTGTCTGGGCCATCCCTATATCTTAACTTATATAAATAATTATTTTGCCTGGGCCATCTCTATATTGCAATCTATATAAATAAATATATTTTATATGCTTTTTATTTTTTATATATATTTTTTTTTTTTCATTATTGCCTGGACCATCCCTATTTTTATATTTTATACTTTTATATATATCTTCCTATATATATATAATCATTTTTTAACATTCCCCACTATATCGAGTTATCTATTTATATCTTCCCCAGATGAATTGCAATTTTCTATGAGCCGGGTTACCTATATCCCTGCTCTGTGCATGTTATACTAAACCATCTGGGCTTTGTTTTTTATTAAAAACACATCCTCAGCCTCATTACGTCCCTTTACTTTAGTTTGGCAACAATCACAGTTAACTACCATTGCCTTATGTCTTTCAAAAACCACAAAAAAATGGCCGCGATTGTAGCCTTATCCCCAAGAAAATGGCCGCTCCATCATACACATAGGGATTCTACAACAAAATGGCTGACCGCTATACTTCAAGCGGCCCTATTTAAAGACACTTCCTACGGTCCTCTCATTATCCCCGATGAAGTCACGTGACGGTGATGACACGCGTAGGATACGGACCCCGGAAATGACGCACTGGCCATGAGCTCGGCGCTCGTTTTGAATTTACACTGTGATATTACTGCTTATGTGAGTACCCCTTTTTATACAATAAAGCTCATTAATTGATTTCCAAAACCTACTACACTATACGGGTCCTTCTTTGTTACTCTCTCCCCTCTCCATACCCACTATATCCTGGTACATGCTGAGCGGAACCTGGCCCTGAACACCAGGAAGCATCCAGACCAACCACCATATAGGCTCCATACATCTCGGATAGGAGAGGAGTACCGGGTAGGAGACCCCAGAGCAACATCCCCCTGAGAGACCCCCGAGCACCAACCCCCCAGAGAGTCCATCTTCTTGGCATCTACACACATGCTGCTTACCTTGCAGTAGGAAGGTAATTAGGTAGGACACCCACGGGTGTCATTAGCACTGAAGACTTCAGCACTATCATCACCCTGGGCAAGCTCATTCACCACTACCTACAGTGGTGTGAAAAAGTGTTTGCCCCCTTCCTCATTTCCTGTTCCTTTGCATGTTTGTCACACTTAAGTGTTTTGGAACATCAAACCAATTTAAACAATAGTCAAGGACAACACAAGTAAACACAAAATGCAATTTGTAAATGAAGGTGTTTATTATTAAAGGTGAAAAAAAATCCAAACCATCATGGCCCTGTGTGAAAAAGTGATTGCCCCCTAAACCTAATAACTGGTTGGGCCACCCTTAGCAGCAACAACTGCAACCAAGCGTTTGCGATAACGTGCAATGAGGCTTTTACAGCGTCCTGGAGGAATTTTGGCCCACTCATCTTTGCAGAATTGTCCTAATTCAGTTACATTAGAGGGTTTTCGAGCATGAACGGCCTTTTTAAGGTCATACCACAACATCTCAATAGGATTCAGGTCAGGACTTTGGCTAGGCCACTCCAAAGTCTTCATTTTGTTTTTCTTCAGCCATTCGGTGGTGGACTTGCTGGTGTGTTTAGGATCATTGTCCTGCTGCAGAACCCAAGTTCGTTTCAGCTTGAGTACACGAACAGATGGTCGGACATTCTCCTTCAGGATCTCTTGGTAGACAGCAGAATTCATAGTTCCTTTTATCACGGCAAGTCTTCCAGGTCCTGAAGCAGCAAAACAGCCCCAGACCATCACACTACCACCACCATATTTTACTGTTGGTATAATGTTCTTTTTCTGAAATGCAGTGTTCCTTCTACGCCAGATATACTTGGACACACACCTTCCAAAGAGTTCCACTTTTGTCTCATCGGTCCACAGAATGTTGTCCCAAAAGTCTTGGGGATCATCAAGATGTGTTGTGGAGAAATTGAGACGAGCTTTGATGTTCTTTTTGCTCAGCAGTGGTTTTCTCCTTGGAACTCTGCCATGCAGGCCATTTTTGCCCAGTCTTTTCCTGATGGTGGAGGCATGAACGCTGACCTTAACTGAGGCAAGTGAGGCCTGCAGTTCCTTGGACGTTGTTGTGGGGTCTTTTGTGACCTCTTGGATGAGTCGTCGCTGCGCTCTTGGGGTAATTTTGGGCGGCCGGCCACTCCTGGGAAGGTTCACCACTGTTCCATGTCTTCGCCATTTGTGGATAATGGCTCTCACTGTGGTTCGCTGGATTCCCAAAGCTTTGGAAATGGCTTTATAACCCTTTCCAGACTGATAGATCTCAATTACTTTCTTTCTCAATTGTTCCTGAATTTCTTTGGGTCTCGGCATGATGTGTAGCTTTTAAGGATCTTCTGGTGGACCTTACTGTGTCAAGCAGCTCCTATTTAAGTGATGCCTTGATTGTGAACAGGTGTGGCAATAATCAGGCCTGGGTGTGGCTAGAGAAATTGAACTCAGGTGTGGACAACCACAGTTATAGTATGTTTTAACAAGGGGAGCAATCACTTTTTCACACAGGGCCATGATGGTTTGGATTTTTTTTCACCTTTAATAATAAACACCTTCATTTACAAATTGCATTTTGTGTTTACTTGTGTTTGTCCTTGACTATTGTTTAAATTGGTTTGATGTTCCGAAACACTTAAGTGTGACAAACATGCAAAGGAACAGGAAATGAGGAAGGGGGCAAACACTTTTTCACGCCACTGTATCCCCACCTGGCACTTGGCACCACAGTGCAGCCCAGATTGGATCACATCTGTCATCACTAGCTCTACCTTGCTTATAGAGCTATATGTTACATGGAATGTCACATATATTGTTTTCTGTGTTTATGTTATTTTCCCAATCACACTACACCTTCACTTGTAGTTGTCGGTACCCTGATTACCTCTATTTGCTGTTATTTTTAGTACTATCACCCACACTAGTCGCTATTATTAGTACTATCACTTGCAATTGCTGATATATTTTTTTTCACCAATACTGTATTGGTTGTTACCATTCCCTTCATCTATTTCTGTTTATACCTCATGGTCGTTGTTATAACCTGAGCCACTGGTCATCACTCTACTATTACTTCATTGTTTTATTTATTGCTTTATTGCTTCGCAGCGACCTAGCGATTATTTCTTATTCTATCGTCACGATAGTCACTGTATTCATTTATCCACTCTTGCTCTTTGCATATTAATTTATTTATATTTTGCCTTTTATCACGTTTTTTGCACACCAGCCACTTTATATATCTATATATATATATATACGTATATATTTTATGCTCATCTTTTATATATTAATTGATTGATGACCTATAGTTTGCTTTTAGCCAATTGCATTATATGTATTTTATTGTCTCACTGATGTTTTAGCCTGAGTTGCACAATCACTTTAATTTGCATATCACCACTTGTTCGCTGATTTCACATAACAGTGACTTTATGCGATTTTTAAACTGACATCAGTTTAGGAGCGCGACACCATCTATTGATTTTTTCCATGCACACAGACTTGTTTGTTTTTTCCCCCACCTTCAAGAATAATATTGAGTAGCAAAAAACTCTTACTGGTCCATTTCCATGTTATGGTCAAAGATGCCTGTAACTAGGGACCTAGAGCGGTGTTGGCACTTGATGTAACAAAAGCATTTGATAGTGTGGAGTGGGGTTATATTTGGAGAGTGCTGGAAAAGTTTGGGGGTGGGTCCCGCGTTCACCAGATGGATAAGACTACTTTATGATAAGCCTACGGCCAGGTTAAAAATTGATAATGAATTTTCAGATAAAATTGAGCTGGAGAGGGGGACGAGGCAGGGGTGTCATCTGTCACTCCTCCTCTTCACTCTTGTAATGGAGCCGCTAGCTATTGCTATTAGAAACAGCGCTGAGATAACAGGCTTTCAGAGGAAGGGGGGAGTGAGGAAAAAATCGCTTTATATGCAGACGATGTCGTGCTGTTTTTGGGAGATATGGACCGATCTCTGACTAAAGCGATGAATATAGTGGAGGATTTTGGCAGGTTTACAGGACTCGAAATAAATTGGAAGAAATCAGAACTACTCCCAATTAGTACAGACGCTGAAGTTAGAATACCAGGAATGCCCCATTTGGAGGTGGTGAATGTACTGAAATACCTGGGAGTGGTCCTGACGAAAGATCCTAATCAATATGTGAGGCTTAATCTGGTGCCACTGTTGATTAAATTTAAAAAGAAGATTTGGAAGCGCCTTCCTCTGTCAGTTGCGGGTCGATGCGGCTTAATAAAGATGATCTGGATGCCACAACTACTGTATATGATACACAATTCTCCGGTGTGGATATGCAGGAGATGGTTTCAGAAAATCAAAACCCTTTTTAGGGAACTTATATGGAAGGGTGGACAGGCCAGGATCCCTCTTCGTACTCTGAAGCTACCAGTGAAGGAGGGGGGCTTTGAGGTGCCCCATCCGGAGCGTTATTTCCTGGCGGCTCAATTGCAGCAGCTGTTAGGATGTGGGGTTCCGGGTGGAGGCACCCCGAATATAGAAATAATGTTGGTGGAAGCGGGACATGGTACATTAATAGAGACTTTAGAGGCGGGTTCATTCTGCTATGAATACCCTACTATGAAAATTATACAAAAGATTTGGATAACAGTTAAAAAACAACTACACTATAAAGGGATGATCGAACAAACCCCCCTGTGGAACAATAAAAATCTTAAAGAGATCTTTCGGAAAGGTAGAATTAGGGACTGGGAATAAAATGGTATTTGCAAATTGAGTCATCTATATAGAGGTAACACACTGAAAAAATTCACTGATTTAGAGCGAGAGTTTAATATACCGCATTATTCCTTTTTTTCATACTTACACGTGGTACATGCTCTTGAGGCACAATTCTCGGAACAACCATTATTATGGCAAAAAATGCCACTCTTCCAGAAGATATCAAAGGTTGGATCAACCAAAGGACTGATATCAGGGTTATATGAGTACAGTGGTGTGAAAAAGTGTTTGCCCCCTTCCTCATTTCCTGTTCCTTTGCATGTTTGTCACACTTAAGTGTTTCGGAACATCAAACCAATTTAGACAATAGTCAAGGACAACACAAGTAAATACAAAATGCAATTTGTAAATGAAGGTGTTTATTATTAAAGGTGAAAAAAAATCCAAACCATCATATCCCTGTGTGAAAAAGTGATTGCCCCCCTTGTTAAAACATACTATAACTGTGGTTGTCCACACCTGAGTTCAATTTCTCTAGCCACACCCAGGCCTGATTATTGCCACACCTGTTCACAATCAAGGCATCACTTAAATAGGAGCTGCTTGACACAGTAAGGTCCACCAGAAGATCCTTAAAAGCTACACATCATGCCGAGACCCAAAGAAATTCAGGAACAATTGAGAAAGAAAGTAATTGAGATCTATCAGTCTGGAAAGGGTTATAAAGCCATTTCCAAAGCTTTGGGAATCCAGCGAACCACAGTGAGAGCCATTATCCACAAATGGCGAAGACATGGAACAGTGGTGAACCTTCCCAGGAGTGGCCGGCCGCCCAAAATTACCCCAAGAGCGCAGCGACGACTCATCCAAGAGGTCACAAAAGACCCCACAACAACGTCCAAGGAACTGCAGGCCTCACTTGCCTCAGTTAAGGTCAGCGTTCATGCCTCCACCATCAGGAAAAGACTGGGCAAAAATGGCCTGCATGGCAGAGTTCCAAGGAGAAAACCACTGCTGAGCAAAAAGAACATCAAAGCTCGTCTCAATTTCTCCACAACACATCTTGATGATCCCCAAGACTTTTGGGACAACATTCTGTGGACCGATGAGACAAAAGTGGAACTCTTTGGAAGGTGTGTGTCCAAGTATATCTGGCGTAGAAGGAACACTGCATTTCAGAAAAAGAACATTGGTATACAACAGTAAAATATGGTGGTGGTAGTGTGATGGTCTGGGGCTGTTTTGCTGCTTCAGGACCTGGAAGACTTGCCGTGATAAAAGGAACTATGAATTCTGCTGTCTACCAAGAGATCCTGAAGGAGAATGTCCGACCATCTGTTCGTGTACTCAAGCTGAAACGAACTTGGGTTCTGCAGCAGGACAATGATCCTAAACACACCAGCAAGTCCACCACCGAATGGCTGAAGAAAAACAAAATGAAGACTTTGGAGTGGCCTAGCCAAAGTCCTGACCTGAATCCTATTGAGATGTTGTGGTATGACCTTAAAAAGGCCGTTCATGCTCGAAAACCCTCTAATGTAACTGAATTAGGACAATTCTGCAAAGATGAGTGGGCCAAAATTCCTCCAGGACGCTGTAAAAGCCTCATTGCACGTTATCGCAAACGCTTGGTTGCAGTTGTTGCTGCTAAGGGTGGCCCAACCAGTTATTAGGTTTAGGGGGCAATCACTTTTTCACACAGGGCCATGATGGTTTGGATTTTTTTTCACCTTTAATAATAAACACCTTCATTTACAAATTGCATTTTGTGTTTACTTGTGTTGTCCTTGACTATTGTTTAAATTGGTTTGATGTTCCAAAACACTTAAGTGTGACAAACATGCAAAGGAACAGGAAATGAGGAAGGGGGCAAACACTTTTTCACACCACTGTATATAGGACAGGAAATAGATACAAGGGGGAGACTTGAAAAGGTAAAGGCAAAGTGGGAAAAGGATGTTGATTCAATAACAGATATACAATGGAGGAGAATTTTGGAGAGGGGGTCGAAGGTTTCAATATCTCCCCCTCAGAGCGTATCACATCTGATGTTGATTAACAGAGCATATTATACCCCAAGCGGTTGTTTAGCTTTGGCAGAAGGGCCGATGATAATTGTCCTAGATGCCAAAAAACGGGAGATCTTATTCACATGGTGTGGAAGTGTCCCAAATTGGTGCACTATTGGGAGGGAGTGGCCAATAATATAAGCAAGATATTTGGAATTAAACTTGACCTAGAGGCTAAAGGGTGTATATTGGGACATAGAGAAGAAAAGGAAGAGAACAAAAGTAAAACTACGGCAATCCTGAGATGCTTATTTCAAGCTAGAAAACTAATTGCAGGTAAATGGCAATCAAGGGAACCACCTACGGTGGGTAACTGGATTGGGATAGTAAATGAGAACTTATGTAGAGAAAAGGCGGTATTCATAAAAAGAGGTGACTCCAAAGAGTTTAATAAAATGTGGAATCCTTGGTTAACTAAAATGAACCCATTTGGGACAGAAGGTTAAAGAAGAGGAAAGGAAATAGTGGAAGGCTATATATAGAGGACTGGGAATCCATCCAGGAGGCTATCTATATATAGGGGAATAGACCAAGGGAGAGAGGAAGGAGAAGAGAAGGGGATTATATATAATATAATAGAAGGACACTATGAGTATAGTGGTGAAGTTGGAGGCCATACCCTTTATAGCCTCTAACTCTACCCGGATAAAATAAGGGAACTGGGAAGAGAAGAAGAGCGGGAGGAGAGGGAGAGGGGGAAGGAAGAGGAGAAGGGAAGAAAGGGGAGGGAAAGGGGAGGGAAAGGGGAAGGGAGATCTTTAAATCTACCTCTTAGATATTAAATGGATGACTATTTACTATCGTACGGCATGTGCAATGATAGAAGGGAGGGGTAAAGAATGTATAGAGTTAAATGATGTCACGAAATGAAGAATGTATTTCAGGCTGTATTGTTTTTGTATATGAAAAATTAATAAAGAATAATTAAAAAAAATAAAAAATAAAAAAAAGATGCCTGTAACTAATTAAGAATTTATGCAAATTATTTAATTTCCTATACAGCATCGGCTTATTTACAGTTGCTTAATATGTAGAAATTACTGCATTAACAATGTTTATATAAAGCTGTATATTTGGGGCTATTGAGTAAAAGATGTATTTTCTAAAAAGGCTTATTTTACTAAAAGTTGTAGTAGAGGGTTGTACCAAGTTAGCCATAAATTATTGCAGAAAGTTTGGAGTTTAAGTGGTATATTGTATTGACTAACTTGAGTTAATAAAAATGCAAGGTTTTGGGATAATTCAGATCCCTTATTAGGCTTTATACGTCTCCTTTCTATAAGTATTAAGCCTGATGAAGGGATCTGAATTATCCCAAACGCTTGAGTATAGTAAAGGATATCAGTTAAACCTATCTACCAAGGATCACAGCTCGTGGTTGCTCTTTGTTCTGTTTGTTGTTAAACAAGAGAGTGTGCTATTGTTAAACAAATTACAGTCTAATATATTACATTACTTTATAAACCCCTATGTTTTATCCTTGTGCAAATATGTGTTAATTTTATTCTCTGTGCAAAAAAAAAATGTCTGCATAGAAGATATCTGAAAGAACAATGCAATGACATCCAAGACTTAAAATTTTAATTAGATTTGTATATTTTACATCACTTTATCTGTCTGTCTTCTTATATAAATACAATTCATTATGTCATTTCATTACTTCTTATGTTAGTATATTGTAAAATGTGTTAAGCTAATTTAGTTGCTTTGGTAACCAAACCAGACTATGAAGGATTACCTTTGTGAACACCAGATTTACCAGCAACTGTCAAACAGTTAATTAATTCTACAATGTACTTCAGACTCTTGATGCTTTACATAACACATATCTATCATGATCATCTTTAAATCAAATATAGACTTTACTATTTAAATTCATCATCACATAAAAGGAAGAAAAGAAAAACACAACAATTGGCTAAGTGTTGAAGATTTTTTTGTATTGGTTTTATATTTAAAGTCAGCCTGTTCTCCTCTTTATGTAAAACTAAAATTGCTTCCTAGAAAATGCTCTGGTATTACCAAAAGGTACCTGATATGATATCTCTTTGCTGCCTAAGTTTTATAATAATTTTGCTATTGCATCTTTGAGTTCCCAAATGTGCTTTAAAACCCAAATCTTTGCTTGCCCCCTGTTAAATAAAAGCATCTTGCTGGCCAACAAGGCCCTCTAGCTGATCAATGGGGTGACATTTTTAAAAAAGACTGCTATATATATATATGGTAAATATAACTGTTTGGGAACTGAATCTCAGTCCCTCTCCTTTTGTGAAATATTTACTCTACTTTGCTTTTAATTCAGTTCCTCACTTGGCACCAGTACAGTAATGGGTCACCATATATATATATATATATGAAAAAAGTTAGTCTGAGTCTTGCAAAGATTGATTAACAGAGGCCAAGTAGAAGGATATGCTAAGATCTAGTTAGACTTTGGCCTGCTCAGGTCATAGAAGGACAAAGTCAAACCAAAAAGTTTGTTCATCAGTATACCCTGAGCCCCACCTCCTTCAGCTGTTCTTTTAAATTGCTCAGGAGGCAGACAAGACTTACAGGAAATCATTTGAACACAAGCCCCACTTTTTCCACAATTCTAAAGTAAAATTCCTCTTTTGTTGAGAAAAAATTCTTTACCATTCACGAGAACAACAAGTTTGGAACAATGGAGAATTGGGTAATTCAAAATTTTTTGTATATGTACAGGTATGTCTGTACAATCTAAGTCTTTCATATGCAATAACATGTTACACTTTCATTGATGACCAAAAAATGTCCTGTATAACGGGGGTCCCCATCCCCCAGGCCGCAGACCGGTGGCGGTCCATGGCTCCTTTGAAGCTGGGCCATGAAGGCTGCTCTGTTATCATCTCTCACTGCCCGCCCTGTACGCACTCAGCCCACTCACACACCTGTATGCACTTAGCTCCCTCATACCTGTACGCACGTAGCCCCCCTCATACCTGTACGCACTCAGCCCCCTTCATACCTGTACGAACTCAGCCCCCCTCATACCTGTAGGCACTCAGCCACCCTGACACCTATACGCACTTAGCCCCCTTCATACCTGTTTGCATTCAGCCCCCCTCATACCTGTACGCACTCAGCCCACCCACACACCTGTACGCACTCAGTGCCCTCATACATGTACGCACTAAAACCCCCTGATACACGTACACACTCAGCCCCCTCCCCCTTGTAGACACTCAGCTGCCCCCCCACACACGTGTACACACTCTGATGCCCCCCTCACACCTGTACACACTAAGCTGAATCCCCTCACACCTGTACACACTCAGCTGCCCCACCCACACCTGTACACACTCAGCTATCTCCCCTCAAACCTGTACACACTCAGCTGCCCCCTCACACCTGTACACACTGAGCTGCCTTCCCCCTCACACCTGTAGTCACTCAGCTGCCCCCTCACACCTGTAGTCACTCAGCTGCCCCCTCACACCTGTACACACTCAGCTGCCCCCCTCACACCTGTACGCACTCAGCCCACTCACACACCTGTATGCACTTAGCTCCCTCATACCTGTATGAACTCAGACACCCTCATACCTGTACGCACTCAGCCCCGCTGACACCTATACGCACTCAGCCCCCTTCATACCTGTACGCACTCAGCCCCCCTCATACCTGTAGGCACTCAGCCACCCTGACACCTATACGCACTTAGCCCCCTTCATACCTGTTTGCATTCAGCCTCCCTCATACCTGTATGCACTCAGCCCACCCACACACCTGTTTGCACTCAGCCCCCTCATACCTGTACGCACTCAGCCCCCCTTATACCTGTACGCACTCAGCCTATCCACACACCTGTACGCACTCAGTCCCCTCATACCTGTACGCCCTAAAACCCCCTCATACATGTACACACTCAGCCCCCTCCCCCTTGTAGACACTCAGTTGCCCCCCCCCCCCCCCCCCACACACACACACACATGTACAAACTCTGATGCCCCCCTCACACCTGTACACACTCAGCTGCCTGCCCTCACACCTGTACACACTCAGCTGCCTCCCCTCACACCTTTACACACTCAGCTGCCCCCCCACACCTGTACACACTCAGCTACCTCCCCTCAAACCTGTACACACTCAGCTGCCCCCCTCACACCTGTACACACTCAGCTGCCTTCCCCCCTCACACCTGTAGTCACTCAGCTTCCCCCTCACACCTGTACACACTCAGCTGCCCCCTCACACCTGTACACACTCAGCTGCCTCCCCTCTCACACCTGTACACACGGAGCTGCCCTCCCAGGCTCCCCCACACACACACACACACACATCTGTAAACACACACTCAGCTCTGCCCTCCCCCTGTACACAAACAGCCTCCTCACAACCCCCACTTGTTGATTCTACATGTCCCTGGGAAAATACATTACTGCACAGCACACATGAGGGACGCACATACATGAAGCAGCCAGAGGTGGCAGTATAGAGCTCGATGTAAGCTCAATGACAGAGCAGCCGACTCACATGAACGAGAGCCAGCCCAGCAGAGCTACAGCGCTGAGAGCACCTCTTGTACCCGCCACTGCCTTGACCCAGCTCTGATAGCCGGCCTGACACCCCCCCATGTGTGGCACCCAGGGTGGACTGCCCCCTGTAGTTACGTCACTGACAAGGAGTAAAGGAGAATCTACCCAATAGGGATACAGGTGGCGAAAAAATACTGACAGGGGTTATAACCCTTTTTGCAAAAAAGGGGATCCACTAACCCCACCTATGACTGGCCATTACAGTAAGCAGCATTGGAGGACAAATAGATATAAACAAGGCCGAGGATAAACCCAAGGAAAAATTCCAAGCCTACTTACCAACCAGCCCACAGACAACCCAATCAACCTGTCTAACAGTATGCGTTAAAAGCATTTTCAAATACATGCGTAAGCTACAGGCCCCGCCAAGGCACCCTGCAAAGGTGTCAGTGCGTTGCCTGACCAATATAGCATTGTTGCAAAATAGGGGTCCACTACCCCCCACCTATGACTGGCTATTACAGTAAGCAGCATTGGAGGGTAAATAGACATAAACAAGGCCGAGGATAAACCCAAAGAAAAATTCCAAGCCTACTTACCGACAGCTCACGGACAACCGAATCAAAAAATTGCAAATGTGTGCACACTAAACCCCTGCTTTTTAACACATACTGTTAGACTAGAGTTAGGTTGATTTGGTTGTCCGCGGGCTGGTTGGTAAGTAGTCTTGCAATTTTTCTTTGTGGTTATAGCTCTTTTTTACTCTATCCAAAATGAAAAAATAGTTTCTATTAGTTCTACTTTCTATTAGTTCTACTCATATGTGAATGTGTATAAAGAAGTAAAGTAGAATAGAGATTGATAGTACAACTAACGTACCAAGTTTCAATTAATGAAATTCATTGTAAAAATACATGGTATATATTAAGAATGGAATGCATTTTCAACCAGGCCAAATCTGATGGGCAAAGAAAAGATAACTTAAGCAAATAATATAGAACTATGACAAAAATATAGTAAAGTTCTCCAATCTTATAATAGTATAATGACAGCTGCTATCACTAATCACATCCCATACTAACGTGTAATGCCGTGTACACGCGGCCGGACTTTTCAACAGCAAAGGTCAGACGGAACGAATCCGTCTGACAATTTGACCGTGTGTGGGCTTCATCGGACCTTTGCTGTCGAAAAATCAGACGGACTTTAGATTTAGAACATGTTTCAAATCTTTCCGACGGACTCGAGTCTGGTTCAAAAATCTGATATTCTGTATGCTAGTCCGACGGACGAAAACCGATGCTAGTGCAGCTATTGGCTACTGGCTATGAAATTCCTTATTCTAGCCCTGTCATACGTCATCATGGTCAAATCCGTCAGACTTTGGTGTGATTGTGTGTAGAAAAGTCAGATTCGACGGTAGAAAGTCCGTTGAAAGTCTGTTGAAAAGTCCGACGGAATTCAGTCCATAGAAAAGTCTGGTCATGTGTACACCGCATAAGAATCATAGATAAATAATGATAGCTATATTCACTATTGATCGCTATATTCACAGTCACCTATCAAGTCACGTTTTTTATTGCTGTATTAAGGACACTAATGCCCCGTACACACGGTCGGAAATTCAGACGGAAAATGTCTGATCGGACCATGTTGTCGGAAAATCCGCCCGTGTGTGGGCTCCATCTGACTTTTTCCGTCGGAATGTCCGACGAAAAAAATTTGAGATCCTGCTCTCAAATTTTCCGACAACAAAATCCGATCTGAATTTTTCCGATCGTGTGTAGAGAATTCCGACGGACAAAGTGTCACGCATGCTGAGATCAAATTACGGGACCAAAGCTATTGGCTAATAGCCTCTATGTAGTTACGTCGTACGCAACAAACGTCCCCAAGGTCAGAATGATCAGATTTTCCGACAACTTTGTCCGACTGTGTGTATGCAACACCAGTGTCGGAAAAAATCCGTCTGAAAAAATCCGACGGATTTTGTGGTCGGAATTTCCGACCGTGTGTACGGGGCATTAAACTGATCCTGGGTGGTCAGAATATCACAAACTTATATGCACTTGAGCACTTTATGGTTCACTTTTGTATCAATATTTATATTTTATGATATGTGTATATATTCACGCTGTATGATGTTGAAAGCTGAATGACGACTTTATTATATTTTTGGATTTGAGTTATAGGCACATCACTTTAATTAACTATTTTGTTTTTTAGGTTTTTGCTGCAGGTTCAGCAGATCATTAAGGGGATAGCACAGCACATGATTTATTTATTTAATGTTGAACTATGGACTGTGATATTGTAGGAAATATGTGAATCAGTACTTTACTGTAATCAGTAAAAAAAAAAAAAACTATTTTTTTAATCCAGATATGACGAAGGAAATAGAAATCACTCTGCAGCACCTTTAAGACTCCTAGATCCTAGGTAGTAGTAAAACATAGCATTTAAAAAAAAAAAGCTGATATGCTACAATCTTGCATATAGCTGCTAAGTGTCCAACAGTCCTAAAGGTGACAGAAAAAAGTGATCCTTCCTTCCCCTTTGTCATATCTGAATTAAAGAGCTATGTTTTTCTTTATCGATTGCTGACAGAGTGGCAGCTGCTTCACACATAATATTGTAACCTAAGGAGAGTAGATTTGAATCCTATCCCCTTCACAGATAAAGGTGTTGTTTTCTGCTGTGACTTCGGGGCTTTAACGATGTCTTATATATTTTGTGCAGCTGAGAGCAGTAATATTTGTATACACACAATAGAGAATGCATACATAGTAGTGTTTTACTTGCATGCCTTTTATAGCATTCCGTTAAATCTAAACCCCAAGAAGGTTTAAAGGCACTAAATAATGCTACTAGTAGGGATGAGGCGTAAACCACAAATTGTTGTCTGAAAGATTTGCAGATTTGCATGCAGAAATCAGAAGCATAATATAAAGCAGTGCATGGCCTTTGCCCCTGGTCAAATGAGTAACAAGAGACAATAATATAGTGTATAAAAAAACGTGATCCCATTACCTCTGTTCTCAGCTGCATAAGAGCTGGGGGGAGGAGAAGCAACAGCACACTGGTCTTCCCAGTGAATGGCTGTGCAGGGGGGGCAGGGCAAGTCTGATCATTGGAGGGGAGATCACAGCTAGAGAACTTTCCACAGTGTGCTCTCCTGCTTAGTGTGGTCAGTTTTTAATAGGAATCCAGAGGGACTGGCAGGAACACCAAGAATTTCACACAAAGGAAGCAATAGGATATTTTCTCATACAAGTACATGGTACAGCAGGCACATATAAGGAATATTAAATGTTGGGGTAACAAACGCTTTAAGCTGATAGGTCAGATTTATGTTGCAAATGGCAGTGTTCGGATCTATACAATTTCTGCAGTTCTTCAACTGACTATCGATAGCTAGTGGTGAAAAGCCCAAAAATCAAACAGGTATGTAAGGGACCTGGATTAGACATTGGTTCCCGCGAAGCTGGCCCAGGTCCCACCCCTGCTTCTTCTTCAGGTAGGACATACACATAACTGTCTTCTGGGTGAGACTCTGCCCTTTTGTGTCAATAACTCACCAGACCAGAGGCTCACCCTCTTTATGGCACTCACATATTCACAGCCAAAATAGTGTCCACACGCCTATTCTGTTTCCCAGAACAAAGAGTGTCCACACATAGGTTGCCTTAAGAACATTTGCATAGCATTACAGTCCATAACTTGACTTCCTGAAAAGTGTCTTTACAGTACAGAATACAGTACCAGTACAGATCCATTACGCAATTTAAACCACTTAAGTCCAGCCATCTCTCCCATTGCTCTTTTTTGAGTCCCTCAGTGGTTGGTTCTCATCTAAGGAGTCTCTCCCAACCCAAGCCCCAAAGGGTTACTCCACTTTTAGCTACAGACATGCTAAACAAAGTTCAGGGTACCTTCATCTTCCTCCCACTTGAATCATCCATTAAAGCCTCTCACTGGTTCAGCCCAGCAGAGGGCTCTTTTACTTAGCCACAGTTCACACGGCTACATGTTGTTGGCTAGCAGTGACCTGTTTCCACACTCATACCCACTGGGCCCACTCACTGCAGATAATAAAAAGGGGACAGACTCCACCCATTATATCACTAGGGGAGTGGCAATACTTAAGATGAACTACATCTGCCAACAGGTACTGTACATGTGCTCATAGGAGCCATACATGGGCCCAGTCACTTTTCCAGTTCACACATTCCTGAGATGCTAATAATAAGTGCTTCTAATGTTAAAAGTGCTTTCAGTGCAGGAAAATCTGTTATTTTCTGTAGTCAGCTTTAGAAAAATGCAAATGCGTACATTATTAGCTTCTGCAGCTGCCTTTTTCTAAGCAGAAATTACATGATCAGTCTCTGATTGCCAACTAATCATCATGTAACTTTAAGCACAATTCCAGTTGAAACTTTTTTCATTTTTGGACATATTGTGAAGAGTTAGAACCTCTGTTTTTATTGCTATATATGTAGCCTTTTAGGAGTCAATCAATTATTGGTCACCAGTCAGAAAATTAGCAACATCTCTAAAGTGCTAAAGTGTTGGTCCCTTTCATCATAACCTGCCGTGATATATTTGTTTAGGGTTTATTAAACCCTGTTCCCTAGAAGACACTGTTTCCATGCACTGCATTAATGGTGGCCAATGTGCCCAAACAGCTCTATGCAGTTTGGAATTAATGGCACAATAATATTAGCCTGTAGCTGTACTGTATAGCAATGGTGCTGAATATGCAGGTGGAGAACCCCCCCCCCTTTACTATTCACGCAAAATAAAGCCTTATCCCCGTTATTTTGGATTTCTGGCGGAATAACGCATGAATAATTTTGATTCGAAGAAGGTTGTATGGAAAGATCTTTCAGTTCCTTGGCTTGCCTATTCATATAATATTTAAAGCAGTTATATACAATATTAGTAATAATACATTAATTTTAGAAATATAAGTTTAAACATTTTGAAAATGGCTTATTATTTTTTTTTTATTATTTCATGAATGTTTTGTACTTTCAGCTTAAATTTTCACCTTAACTAGATCACACAAATTATTCACAATAACAACATGCTTCATGTAAAGCAAGACATTGTTCTGTAAATTGAGTAAATGTTATTTATGTTCAACATAATTTTATTGAAAAATTTGAAATTTAAAATACAAAATATCACAACACCAGACATAAGCAAAAACAAGTTTATTTAGATGCGTCAAAATCCTGTAATATATATATGGTTTTATTCTTTCAATGTAGACAATTTTCTGGTTAGACTGTTAGAATGTGAAAAAAGTCTAAATGGACAAAAGATTCACCAAGTGATTTCTGGATTTGACATTTCTCTCTAAAGTTATTAGCGGGTGAAAAACAGTATTTAACATTAAATGGATCACAGACCCACAACTTTGTCTTCTCGACCTCACAAGAATAATAACAGAAAAAATACTTCCATCAAGGAGAAAATTGAGTTTCATGACCTCATGTGTAACACTGTGATTTTATACATCATTTAAATTGACTTTCAGTGAACAAAGGGAAGGAGCGGTTAATGTGTAGGAATAGATAACATTCCATTTGTATAACGTATACGCAACGTAAAGTATGTGTGTAAATAGTGTTTTGTTTTTGATCTTAAATATGTATTAAATATTATGGTGGAAAATGCAAAAGTGGTAAATTTGGGCTGTTCATTTATCTTTAGCAACATTTCACAAAAAGATAACTCACCCAGGTGCTTGAAACATTATAAGCAGAAGTCATAAGGAGATACAAGGATGACATTTCCCTTGAAAAACTCAGACTTACTACCTTGGTTAGAGGCTTTTGATGAGTTTGTTCATCTGGTCCTATTATGTAAGTCAAAAGAATAAATGTTTATGGTAACCAAAGATTTCAGTTAACGTCATTTGTAGACATATCATGGGAAGGCTATTTGTTGTACTGTTAATTTAGTAATGGGTCTGCTAGAAAACGTTCAACATCTATCTTGGGTTTAAGGCTAATGTTAGACTGGTCTCAGCAATACAGTGATGCATTGACTTTCCCCCCACCAAATATATAGAATTAATGTAACAAAAATGATCATTACTCACAATGATCAGCCATCTATAAGGGTTAATTTGAGGATAATCAGACCCTGCCAGAGATAAAAAAAAGGTGAATTGAATCAAATCCAAGTGTTATCATAATGTATACAAAGTTGGCCAGATATCTCAACACTGAGGCTACTTTTACACTGAGGTGTTTTTTCAAGCGCTAAAGGGCTAAAAATAGCGCCTGTAAAGCGCCTGAAAAATACCTCCCCGCAGCCGCAGTGTGAAAGCACAAGTGCTTTTACACTGGAGCGGTGCGCTTGATTGGCGTTAGAAAAAGAACTGCAAGCATCATCTTTCTGGCGGTCTGGGAGCGGTGTATACACCACTCCTCCACGGCCCCTGCCATTGAAATCAATGGCCAACGCTGCCAAAGCGCCTGCAAAGGGCTTCTGCAGCAGCACTTTGTAGGTTCTTTTTAACCCTTTATTCAGCCGCTAGCAGGGGTTAAAAGCGCCCGAAAAGCACCGCTATTACAGTTAATGCCCCTCCGCCCCAGTGGGAAAGTAGACCCAAACTCTCAGTGAGTCATGTCAGGTTTTTTTCTTTGTAAATGTCAATTTTGGTTTAGTAGGTATAAAACACACTTTTTTTCTATGTCAATAGTTTCTGAGTACCTCACATTTGATCAAAGCCAGGGGAATAGCAATAACTTTTCATAGAAGCTGCTTCTTAATTGAAGACCACCTTTTTGACCCCTAGGGTCACTCTCTATTCTGTCTATACTCCAAAAGAAGAAATAATAGTACACATTACTGTGATTACAAAAAAGGGCAAGATCATGCTTTATGCACAAACTATTGCGCGTTGTCTTTGCTGAATATAGACACTAAAATCCTCTCCAAAATCATGGTGAACCAACTTAAGATGTTCCATGTAGCCAAAATCTACCTGGACCAGACCGGAACCACACCAGGTAGAGAGGTTAGAGATAATTATATTAGAGCTCTGCAGATAGCTCATGTCAGAGAACAGCCCGCCGAAGAAATGGCACATCTGCTAATGCCCAGCAGAATCATAGATTGGCACATAGAAATTCGCCATTGGCACATAGAAATTTGCCACTGCTAATACGCATGCCCCCCCGGGCACGAAGAACGGGAATATTCATGTGCCAGTGCGCACGCAGTGCATGACAGATTCTGGTGCCCAGTGGTCTATTTAAAGCCAGCGGCATCAGTCACTAGTTGCTGGATGATCTTCAGCTCCCCTGTGTGTTCATGTGTTCATGTTTTTCATACTATTGGATTTCCTGTTACCGACACAGTTTGCCTTTGACCTGTCTGGTCTCCATTCCCGGATTTGACCCTTGGCTTGTTCCATTGACTTCGCTCCTGTCTGCTGTACCCACTCAGCTGCAAGGGAAGCCCTCTCAGCACCTCAGCCTACAACCAGCTCCTGTCTGCTGTACCCGTGTATGACCTCTGGCTTGCTCTTCTGGATTCTTCTGCTGCCTGATTATCAGTGTATTACTGCACTCCCTGTCACCACCTTCAGCGGTGCCCTGCACTCAGCTGCAAGGGAAGCCCTCTCAGCACCTCAGCCTACAACCAGCTCACTGGGAACAAACCTAGACATTTTCGAGTTCTTGTCTACTTCTCTCTACAGACACTGATAAGGCATGTAATAGGGTGGATTGGTTGCTACCCTAAAAGTGCCCTGCGGCCCAAAAACTGGACTATTTATTGGTAGATGAAGTTGTGTTAAGGCACCCATAATCATCAGGTCTATTTCCTTCTAGAATAAGCAACAATTCTATGTTCATGGAAACCATAATACTGTAACTAACAGCCTTGGATGCTCAATCTGAAAACAAAGTCAGTTAGCTAGGTTGGAATCTATTACCAGCTAACGTGTAGTATTAATTCATTGTGACAGGGCCTGGTCCAGGGGAACTGCAAAGAACATAAGCACAATACAAGCTCCCATTAATCAACTGCGCATGTTAAATGTTTGCCTTGAAATGGTCTGTTTCTTTTTTCTGTTTATACCTTGTTTTATTGTTTATAAACTATCACCCAACAACAAACCTTATTACTCTGTGTATGTGATTTTGAAAAAATCATATATATCAGTATCTAAAGGGGTTGCTTTATTAAAATGGGAGAGTGCAAAACCCTGTGAAGCTCTGCATAGAAACCAATCAGCTTCCAGGTTTTTTGTCAAAGCTTAATTGAACAAACTGAAGTAGAAAATGATTGGCTACCATGCACAGCAGCACCAGATTTTGCACTCACCATGTGTATTTTTAATTTGAACATAGCTCTGACTACCTGTTAGCTGAACTGTGTTTGATCTGTTCTTTCTATTCAGAATAAAGTGTGCTTTCTTAAAGAATTTTCTATTGAAAACATAGTGTATGAATATATATATATATATTTTTTATAAATGGTGTTTATTAAAGTCTCATGAAAAAATTACAAAACAGAGCCTCTGGGCATTCCCCTGCTTGACATAAACAGATAACAAAAAAACCTAACTGCAGTAGCTCAGGTATACCTCACAGTGAAGAGAGAGATACCGCATGTAAAAAAATATACATACAGTATATTGCAGCTGAAACAATAATCACTGTGAAACTGGACAAGCAAGTATAATGGTGCTACAGGCAGGTATGCTGAACAAGGCAGGTACTGGTGAAGTGCAAAATTAACTTCCCCTCGGGAGGGAGAAGCAGGGAGGGAAGAGGGGTGGGGGCGTGCAAAGGACTAATTAAAGATCATATCAAAGTTGCTTAAGTATTCATATTAAAAATAAAAATCATATCAAATTTCAACAATAACCCGAAATATGGGCTTACTAAAAATACATTATGCTTTCCCATTTACACCTGTAGGAGTTTAGCTTTCATCAGTTTTGAATGGTTTTAAGAATAAGGTTTTTTTTTATTTGTTGATGTGTTTTACTAAATTTATAAAATAAACGCTTTCTTCCTGGATATTTAATTTTACATGTATACTGTATATTATATGATAGATATATAGATAGATAGATAGATAGATAGATAGATAGATAGATAGATAGATAGATAGATAGATAGATAGATAGATAGATAGACACAAAAAAAAAAAAAAAAGAAAACACGGAAAACATAACCTGAGCTGACCTCATACAGTATCAAGCTCAGAAGCTCCAAAGGCTGGTCCATTCAACTTGCTCATTCTGTGAGACGGCTGCTATCTGGATCTCAACTGCTCTTTTTCATTCATTCCTTGATCTAGCATTGTCAGTACAATTGGTATTTAAAAGCACACCACCAAAATAAAGCATTATATCCATTTAATGAACTTATCTACCCTAACCCCATAATACCATATTGAAATTAACAAGCAAAGTTAATTTGCCAAGGATCATAGTTTTTCATCTCACTCTGCGAGAAGGCATATTTTGCAAAAGTAGCATATTTTAAAAGATCTATTCTATTCTTTGATAGTTTTTCATGCCGTCATATTTTTCCTTTAATGTCTTTGTCTGTGAAAAGAAAAAAGATGCAGTTAATGTGGAATGAATACATTCTTTTAAGCATTATTACAAGTATTTCCAAAAAGAGCCCTTAGCGACCCCAATAGTCCTCCGTTGATCACTTGTTCTTGTTGTAGTACGAAGGCAAACATAAGTCTGAAAGTGTTTTTGAACAGAAAGCCCTTCAAAAAATGCACTGCTCCTTTGTATTCAGGTTGCAGAGCAGTAGGGGGCCCCCTTTGCAGAAATCATACTTACGCAAGCATTAAGAACTGACTGAGATAAGAAGCAAAGCTTCTGAGACATTCATCGTTAGCTGCTAGTGGTGGAGATTAGTGGTTCTACGATAGGATTAGGGATGGAAAGAGTGCCAGTGTTGGTTAATTGTTCATTAATGCTTCTCAAATAGGCTAGCTGTAGTGAAAATTATTTTGGTGTGTTCTCACAATGCTGACTCTTTGTATGCCCTTATCAATGCCTATTTTGAAGAGAAAAGAACATCACTTTTAATGCAACATCTTAGGCCTGTCCTCAGTAGCATCTGTGACAGCAGGTGAACTGATTTAAATCTACTGTATATGTAGTAGTAAGAAAAGAGATGCACACAAAAAGATGGACAAAATATAAAAAAACTAACTTTTATTTCATTGCTTTATAATTTTCTCTTAGAAATGATGGTTGTAATGTACAGTTCAAGAGTAAAGTGAGAAAATGAAGGCACCTCCTTATTTTTATTATAGTAGAAAGTTGTACGCTGAAGAGGCAATTCTCTACTAGCTTACTAAAAACAAAAAAAAACCACAGCACCCAAAAAAATTCCCCTAGAAGCATCAGGACCTGATTTATACTCTGCTTCCCCCAAGAACAACTGTCTTGTGTTGCTCTCTTACTACCGTTGACATCCAGATCTTAAAATTAAAGGTATAGGTTAAACTGTCAACCTACTCTGTTATCAGTTCAGTTCTAAGTGCACATATACAGGGTGAGTGAACTGTAAGTGCACAGTACACTATGCCACCAACAATACAAGCAAATATGCAATCAGTGCATTAACAGCATCAATGAGGACTGATGGACAGACCATCGTTATGGAACCTCTTATGATGTACAGAAATGTTTACTGACAGTTAGAAATGTGGCCGTGTGCCAACCATGGCTGTCCTGTCATCCTAGGCCATGGCCTTTGTTAACCATGCAGATAGCCCTCTTCATGTAAAAAACTAGTTATAGAAACAGGTCAAGTTTATATATAGCTAAAACATTCTTTTTGGTTTGGATAAATTAGGGAAGAGGTTATTGTGGATGGACAAATAACTGTGCGATTTCAGGACTCAGGAGCCTCCTCATGATTATGAACACCCAAATTGTCCACCCAGATGTACTAGTTAGCCAGGGGTACCACGTGCTTCAGCCCTCTGGCTACCACTGATCTTGACTATGTACTGTGGCCTAGAACCTGCAGTGTGGAAGTGATGAGAGGGCTACTAACAGATGTACTCTTCGGTAATGACTTGGAAGATTTTGGTTGTCAGTTTTTTGGTGTAGTCACGAAGTACCAAACCCCCCACAAAGCTGCTAGGAAAGCAATATACTTCCCTTTAGTGGGTGAAACCCTACATCTTGAGTGAATGAACCTCCCCCTGTTTCTGTCACTATTATTATTCTATTAGAGTGCTTTACAGAAAAAAGGGAGAGAGTACAGTTACAATACAATTCAAGACAATTGGGTTATGAAGGTTGAGAGCTTGCAATCTAAAGGAAAGGGGAAGTGATAGAAAATGTAACTGTGTGGGGATCAGTTGTTTGAAAATGTAAGATTCATTTGCTAGCTAGAGGCTAAATAGGCTTCCCTGATGAAATAGGTTGTCAGGGATTGTCCAAAGGCAAGCAGAATAGGATCAAGCCATACTTGTTGGAGTAGGGAGTTCCAAAGGATGCAGGAAGCTCTGGAGGAGTCCTGTTCACAAGTAGGAGAGGAGGTGGCAAAAAAGCAAGACAGCAGGAGCACTTGACAGGAGTAGTGTGAATGGTTTGGTTGATATTTTGAGATGAGATTTATGATGAAGCTTGGGCCAAAGTTGTGAATGGCTTTGCAAGTTGTTGTTAATATTTTATTTTATTTTTGGGCAATCAGAAGTCAGTGGCTGGATTGACAGAGAGGAGGGACAGACACAGCCTTTGGTAAGGTGGTTGAGTCTGGCAGCAGCGTTCACTATAGCCTGAATGGGGAATAGCTTGTGTAGAAGTAGACCAATGAGGAGGGAGTTTCAGTAGTTACGGCAAGCAATAACAAGAGAGTGAATTAGTAGATTAGTGGTGTCATTTGTTAAAAAATTGCATATTTTGGAAATGCTGGCAGTGAAGGCGACAACATTTTGAGATTGTTAGGATATGGGGTTGAAAGAAAAGGTTGGAGTCCAGGATTCCACCTAACACCCTATATAAGGGGTGGATAGTTGTGCTATTATTCGTGATGGAAAAGCTTGGGGAGTGGTCACAAGATGAAGAAAATATTATGAGATAATTTTTTGAAAGGATGAGTTTTAGAAGTGATTTGGCGAAGTAGAGAATTCCTCAACATACCCTGTTTAATGAACAGTGCCCCTGCCACCTTCCAGCATCATTTTAGGACAATAGCAAAACTTTTGATGGACCTCACCAAGAAGATGATGCCCAGGATGTTGACTTGGACCCCAGGCTCTTAAACTGCTTTTGAACAGCTTGTAAATGCCATTACCAGCAACCAGTTTTGACAGATCCAAACTACAATTGAAGAGTCTTTGTGCTGACCAATGCATCTACCTAGAGATTAGGGTCTTTCCAAACAGATAAACATGACGGGGAAGGGGACCCTGTATTTTTTGTTAGCAGGAAGCTACTGGACAGGGAAGTGTACAAAAGAAGAGCCATTGGACTGGACATTTCTGTTCAATTTATAAATAAATAAAAAAGTCCCCAAAGGTCCAGCTGCTATAGGTTTCCACTGGAGAGTTGGGAAACACAAAGAAATAACAAACAAACAAACCCTCAGCGCAAGAACTCAAAGGGTGTGAGTAATAATCTCACTGGGCCATAAGGCTCCTAAAGGAATGCATGCTGTGTTCCTATTAACAGATTGTCCAATCCATGCAAACAATCATAAAAAAATCATATACCAAATCATATTGAACTTCAGGGAATAAAACTGTGAATCCATAATATATGACACAAAAGATCAATAAGCAATCCAATTGCACAGTTCATGGTATAAGGCTAAGGGTGCTTACTAGACAAGTGCAGAACGTAAACATTTAGTAGATTCGCTATGTAACATTAGTAAAGCACCTTGTCGCCATGCTGATGGGGACATGGGCCTCTTCCCGACAACCATGGGCTGTGGCTGTCGGGGTCTGCGGGTGGGGGACTTATCGCAATTTGGAAGCCCCCTTTAACAAGGGGGCCCCCAGATATCAACCCCCCTCCCATGTGAATGGGGATGGGTACATCGTACCCATCCCCATTCACCCAAAAAAGTAAGAAACACAGGAAATGTTTTTTTACATGTCCTTTATTAAAATAAAAAAAAAATAGTGTCCCTCAATGTACATCCTTTGCCCATCACGACACCCGCCGACTGGAAAAATAGAAAAATGTGTACATATGTACTATAGGCAGCCCTCAAAATTTGCACTCGCCTGCTCGCATTTTGAGGGCTGGCGTGGACTGCCTGGAGCTGGGGGGGGGGGGGGGCGAGCATGGGCGCAATGGGAGTCCTTCTCCCAGAGATCGTGGAGGGGAAGAGTGAGAGAGAGCCGCCCGGATGTTTACAGTGCAGCGTGGGGAACACAGTGATAACAGCTTTCATTTTAATTCCTGTGTTCCCCGGCGCTCGCTGTCATATACAGACCCGCCCCCTGGTCCCGGGACCTTGATAGACAGATCACACATCCAATCCTGGTGATGGGTGATCTGTCAATCAAAGTTCCCCGGCCAGGGGGCTGGGCTGTATATGACAGCGAGCGCCGGGGAACACAGAAATTAAAATAAAAGCTGTTATCACTGTGTTCCCCGCGCTGCACTGTGAACATCCGTGGTGGCTCTCCTGTTCCTCTCCTCCCCTGCACAGGTAGGCACAAGCTGCATGGTGGGCACAAGCTGCATGGTGGGCACAGGCTGCATGGTGGACACGGGCTGCATGGTGGGCACAAGCTGCATGGTGGGCACAAGCTACATGGTGGACACGGGCTTCATGGTGGGCACGGGCTGCATGGTGGGCACGGGCTGCATGGTGGACATGGGCTGCATGGTGGATACGGGCTGCGTGGTGGGCACGGGCTGTGTAGTGGGCACGGGCTGAGTGGTGGGCACGGGCTGAGTGGTGGGCACGGGCTTCGTGTTGGACACAGGCTGCATGGTGGGCACGGGCTGCGTGGTGGACACAGGCTGCATGGTGGGCACGGGCTGCATGGTGGACACGGGCTGCATGGTGCATGGTGGCCACAGGCTGCATGGTGGCCACAGGCTGCATGGTGGATGATGGGACCAGGCTGCATGGTGGATGGTGGGCACAGGCTGCATTGGTGGGCACACGCAGCTTGCATTGGGCACAGGCAGGCTGCATTGGTGGGCACAGGCAGGCTGCATTGGTGGGCATGGATAAAGTTGTTGTTGTTAATATTTATTTTTATAACTTAATTCTGCATAAAACATTTAAGTGTCATTTAATGAGATAATTTATGAGGGCGTGTTTAGGGGCGGGGCGTGCTCTTATATAGGCAAGGGGTGGGGCATCCTGGTTACGTCACCCGATGGCACCGTCCTTTCTGACGTCATGTCACATCAGCAGGGGGCGGTGCCACCAGGTGAAGTAACCACTTGGCCCCGTTCCTTGCCTATATAAAAGCTGCTAAAGCGAAGAGAGGGCAGTCGGTAGGTAGCCTCTTAGGAGGCTAAGCGTTTTTTGACATTTTTCTATTTTTTGGGCCGGCAGGTCTCATGATGAATGATGGCTGTACATCGAGAGACACTATTTTTTTTTTCTTTTTTAATAAAGGACTTGTCAAAAACTGTTTCCTGTGTTTCTTACTTTTTGTCACTTTTTTGGGTGAATGGATTTCGAAATTAATTATGATTTCATTTGGAAATTCGGATACAGGAAAGTTCACCCTCACTTATTTACTATCCTCCAGCACACATGCAGCACTCAGACAGCTCTCCTCTCCCAAACTCCTACTAACTACGCCACACCCAGCACTGGGAGATTCCTGTCTTAAGTGCTGTTTCCTGGAGGCTGCTTAACCCTGTCAGGACCGAAGTCCCCATAACCAAGGGTGGAAGTTCTTTCCCACCCGAATATCTCTCTGAACCTCCAGAATTCTGGGTCCTAAAAAGACAATTAAAAATGCAGAGAGCTGCAATTCAGTCCTCTACATATGCTTGACAGTCCCAGAATTCCTCACCCTGCACGGAGGAGTACACCAACTGCCAGACCAGACAATTCTCTTAAAGGAACCCCAACCCAAATATAGGTGACACATAGAACCCGTCCAGGACCTATCCTCATCCTCCTGTACAGTGCCTATAGTACATAGGCATCCATGGTTTGCAGCATATGGATTTGTGTAGTGAGCCTCAGTGGGGGTGTTTGTGAAGTGCCAGCCAACAACACCTGACCTTCAGATGTCACACCGTCCATGGTGCAGATGGATGTGGAGTCAGAAAGGAATCTGGCCGGCTGAGACACTGAAAGTAAACTGGATGTGCATCACCGCAGAACCGGACGTGACTACACCAGCACCAATGGAAGATCCCCGAAAAGCTACAGCTTCTCTGATCTCCAAGATAACATGTTTTGGCGTGTATCTGTTAAAGGCACACACACCATGCATTCTACTAGGAGTCTTATGGCCCATTTAGATTATTACTCGCACCCTTTGAGCACTTTTGGTTTATTGGTTAGACAGGGAAGTGTCCTATACCACCATAGAAAAATAATGCCTGGCTGTGGTATGGGCTTTCAAGAATTTGCAGCCATACCTGTTTGGCCATGAGTTTAGCTCGAGCCCACTGTTTCCATTGCATTTTTTTATCGGATAGACAAGCGCTTGTTTTACTTCTCAAAAATGTGAGTGTATTCTTTAATTTTTTACCAATAAATTCCTTGTTATGTGGATTCACGATATGTGCGCTTTTTATTCCTTTTCGGCCATTTATATGTGAAATCCACACCACGCTATACACCCTTGGAGCCTCCTTTCTTGTTGACTGTGGTTATTGTGAGAAGAGTGAGATTGCTACATATCCAATTGTTTCAACATCCATATTCATTAAGGTGCTTCAATCTTTTGGTGTGTAATCACTGACAAGCCTTAATGATTCATGGGGCGTAGGTCCTATTGAATCCATACACTCCGGTAAGCCTCAGTGTTATCGGTGGTGGTGCTCCATCTTCACTTTTTTATGCACTTTCAGTGATGGTTTGAAAATCAACGTTTGGGCCATCAAGATTTATATACTTTAATGCCACGTACACACGAGCGGGTTGAATGGATGGATGTTTTTTGCGACGGAATTCCGCTCAAGCTTGGCTTGCATACACATGGTCACACAAAAGTTTGCAGAACTTTCGACCATCAAGAATGCAGTGACGTACAACACTATGACGAGCTGAGAAAATGAAGTTCAATGCTTCCGAGCAAGCGTCAAATTGTTTCCGAGCATGCGTAGGAATTTTGCACCTTGGAATTGGTACAGACGATCAGAATTTCCGATCAAAAGTTTTTCCGACCGAAAAATTGAGAACCTGCTCTCAATCTTTTGCTGGCTGGAATTCCGCCAGCAAAAGTCCGATGGAGCATACACACGGTCGCATTTTGCGACCAAAAACTCTCTTTGGACTTTTGCTGGTGGAATTTCCGATCGCGTGTACACGGCATAAGATATATTCATCTATCTCAAAACATTTTTTGTCACTAAGTGGACTTTCTTTTGTTTTGCTTTCTCTGCATTTTTATAGTTTGTGTTTAGTTGTTCATTGCATCTTTATTTTTCAAGAACTGTGATATTATTGTATTCATACAGTTTCACCTTGGAATTTTTGGGGACATTTTTTTTCGCTTGAATATTCATTTATCATTATTGTAATTTATTGTCAGTATCACTATGGGTTTTCATTTACTTTAGATTACCTAGATTTACATTTGATTCATTTTTAAATGTTATTAGCACTGCACCTTTATTTTTTCACTGTCACTATACTGCCCTGACCAGCCGTATACTGTTACTATACTGCCCTGGCCAGCCGTATACTGTCACTATACTGCCCTGACCTGCCGTAAACTCACTATACTGCCCTAACCTGCCATTTACTGTCACTGCACTGCCCTAACCTGCCATATACTGTCACCGTACTGCCCTAACCTGCCATATACTGTCACTATACTGCCCTAACCTGCCATATACTGTCACTATACTGCCCTAACATGCCATATACAGTCACTATACTGCTGTAACCTGCCATATACTGTCACTATACTGCCCTAACCTGCCATATACTGTCACTATACTGCCCTAACCTGCCATATACAGTCACTATACTGCCCTAACCTGCCCTATACTGTCACTACACTGCCCTAACCTGCCATATTCTGTCACTATACTGCCCTAACCTGCCATATTCTGTCATTGTATTTATGAAAGAAATTATTGTATTCATACAGTTTCACCTTGGAATTTTTGGGGACATTTTTTTTCGCTTGAATATTCATTTATCATTATTGTGATTTATTGTCAGTATCACTATGGGTTTTCATTTACTTTAGATTACCTAGATTTACATTTGATTCATTTTTAAATGTTATTAGCAGTGCACCTTTATTTTTTCACTGTCACTATACTGCCCTGACCAGCCGTATACTGTCACTATACTGCCCTGACCTGCCGTAAACTCACTATACTGCCCTAACCTGCCATATACTGTCACTGCACTGCCCTAACCTGCCATATACTGTCACTATACTGCCCTAACCTGCCATATACTGTCACTATACTGCCCTAACCTGCCATATACTGTCACTATACTGCCCTAACATGCCATATACAGTCACTATACTGCTGTAACCTGCCCTATACTGTCACTATACTGCCCTAACCTGCCATATACTGTCACTATACTGCCCTAACCTGCCATATACAGTCACTATACTGCCCTAACCTGCCCTATACAGTCATTATACTGCCCTAACCTGCCCTATACTGTCACTACACTGCCCTAACCTGCCATATACTGTCACTATACTGCCCTAACCTGCCATATACAGTCACTATACTGCCCTAACCTGCCCTATACTGTCACTACACTGCCCTAACCTGACATATTCTGTCACTATACTGCCCTAACCTGCCATATTCTGTCATTGTATTTATGAAAGAAATTGCCCCAGCGTGGACTTTATAACTTTATGGACTGAAAAATGTATTTTAGAATTGCATTTTGGATGTTGGCAGGTGTCTTGGGGTTTCTACATTAGATCCTCCTCCTTCACTTTATACTGTCATTGTACTGCCCTAACCTGCTGTATACTGTCACTTTACTGCCCCAACCTGCCGTATACTGTCACTGTACTGCCCTAAACTGCATTATACTGTCAATGTACTGCCCTACACTGCCCGTATACTGTCACTACACTGCTCTAACCTGCCACTATACTGACCTAACCTGCCACTATACTGCCCTAACCTGCCACTATACTGTTAATGTACTGCCCTAACCTGCCATATACTGTCACAATACTGCCCTAACCTGCCATATACTGTCACTATACCACCCTAATCTGCCACTATACTGCCTAACCTGCCAATATGCGGCAACTATACCACCCTAACCTGCCACTATATTGCCCTAACCTGCATATACTGTCAATATACTGCCCTAACCTGCCATATAATGTCACTGTACTACCCTGACCTGCCATATATTGTCACTATACTGCCCTAATCTGACATATACTGTCACTATACTGCCCTAACCTGCCAATATGCTGCCACTATACCACCCTAATCTGCCACTATACTACTCTAACCTGCCAATATGCTACCACTATGCCACCCTAACCTGCCACTATACTGCCATAACCTGCTAATATGCTTTTAATTATTTAAAAATTAAATTGTAAAAATAATAAAAAAATAAAATAAAATAAAAAACACAGACACCATCCACTCCCCCCCTCCAAAAAGAAAGCATTGTAAAAAAAAAAAATAACAAACCAAAATATAAATTGTAAAAATAATTAAACAATTAAATGTAAAAAATAAAATAGTAAAAAAAATAAAAATAAAAAACTACTGACACCGTCCACATCTCTATTGACACCATCCACTGCCCTACTGATATGATCCACTGCCAACCCCCTCCCCCCAAAAAAGGAATTGTGAAAAGAAATAAGACAAATTGGAAAAAAATAAATAAATTCATTTGTAAAAAAAAATATATATATATATATATATATATATATATATATATATATATATATATAAAAAAAAAAATGACTGACATTGTCCACTGCTCTATCGTCCACAGTCCCCTTCCTCCCCTCAACTGAAGCACTGTAAAAAAATAAAAATAAATACAATTTTAAAAAATAGTCAATTAAGCCAGCCATACGGCAGATGATTAGAATCTTGCCTGGTTTAGCAGGGACCAGCTAAACCTCTATGGATGCACCCCTGAACTCTGCACAAAGTGCACCCCTGAACACTGCACTCTGTACATAGCACACCTTTGCGCTTTTTTGGTAAGAATCAAATGAAAAATATGCATTGAAAAGTCTTTTTTGTATCATATGGTAGTATTTGGCATTTGCTATTACGGTATATCCCAAAAATTCTAAGAAGTATCTTTTTTTTAATCTCATGGATGAAATGTGAGAAATAACGTATATATCATACATTCATCCCATAAACACATACCCCATTCACTGCATATATAATTTGAGGAAAATATGCTTATAATAGTTTACCATTTGCCAATAAAAAAAAAAATATGTCCCCAGATTTCATTTTAAAAATCTGGCCATCTTACTGTAGTTCTCTCTTGTTGTGTTCTCTTGAGGACTGCTGAGACTTGCAGTTTCTTCCTGTTGTGTGGTTCTGGGGACAGCTGGAACTTGTACATGCTCACTGCCCCCTTCTTTCCTGGTCAGGCTACATGCTCAGATAAGGGTCTTGTACTGATTTTGATGTTTTTTTTGTGCTTTTTTTTTGCATGAGGTATACTCTCAAAATATAGTCCAGTCCCTTAGGGGGAGATGTACTAAAACTGGTGCACACAGAATCTGACGAAGCTTTCCATAGTAACCAATTAGCTTCTAGGTTTTATTGTCAAAGCTTAATTGAACAAGCTGAAGTTAGAAGCTGATGGGTTGCTATACATAGCTGCACCAGATTCTGTGTGTACACGTTTTTTTGTAAATCTCCCCTATGAGTCTGATATGCATTTGGGGTGCTCTTTTTTTGCTTTTCTTTGTATGGGGTCCCCCTTATTATCAATACCAGACCCTTATTCTGGACAAGGACCTGGTATATATGTTGAAGGGAATCCACAGCCAGCTGTTTAAAAACAGAACAAAGCATCCAGGAACTGTCATTTACATACAATTTAGATGCAATTTAGTACATACCGTAGTTACATAACCATTTAAGTGCTGCTACCTTTCAAATAGTATTTTTTTTAAAACTTTTTTTGCATTGACACACGTTCCCTCTTGCAATGTACAGCTTTAAATTCCCTTTGCTTGACAATTGCATTCACATCAGTGTTGCCAACCTTCCAGATTGAAATTCACTGACACAATACCCAAAATTTACTGGTACATCCACCTTTTTACTGACATTTTTAAAACTTTTAGGGTACAGAGAACTACAATATGCAACTAGCAATGCGGTTTACGGTGGGTATTAAGGTAAAAGAAACATATTTCTTAAGTTATTTTCAATATAGCAAGGGCAGGTTATTATAACCCATCACTTGTTGTCACCAACTGTCCAACTGGAGAGATTTGCCGTTAATTTCAGAAGGATTGGAGATTAGGCACAGTTAACTTAATCCAAGGCAGCAGTCAAAGAGGCTGGTCAATGGCAGCAGACACATTGGTGGAAGACAGTCCAGAAAAATCTACCTATACAAAACAAAGAGAAGAAGAAAAACCTAAAATGATACTATAGCAGCTAAATGATGAAAAAACCCCAAAACAAACATGATATTTACCATGTACTTACCATAAGATGTAGCTGCATGCTCACAAGAGTTTGTATCAGTGGTATTTGTAGGCGGGTAGTTGACTCTTTGCCCAGGGCAGTGACTTGATCCAAGGCTGGAACGAGCAGGATGGTCATGGTGGTTGATGAGAGCCCAGGAAAATCTACCTATACAAAAGAGAGAGAAGGAGAAAAATAGGGATGAGCCCATTGTTTGAATCGAACGTATGTCCGACTCGAACATCGGGTGTTTGCTGAATTTAAAACATTATGGGGAATTCGAGCACCCGCGGAACACCCCATAATGCACTGCAAGACCGTCAATGCACTGCAAGATCGCAGTGCATTGACGGATGCTGCTTGGCCAAAGCATGCACCTGACCTGCATGCTTTGGCCAATCACAGCGCGCTCTGCTGTGAGAGCCATGATTGATCAAAGGCAGGGTGCATGCCCCACACTATGTAAGGCTGCTTACATAGTGGCCGTACATAGTGTTATGAATGAGAGCAACAAAATTACATTTGTAAAGGAAAAGATTTAATTTAAAACTTAAAGCGGTTGAATACCCTTACATTCAACTTGCACCTACAGGTAAGCCTAGATTAAGGCTTACCTGTAGGTACAAGAAATATCTCCTAAACCTGCATGGTTTAGGAGATATTTGCAAAGAACCTTTTACAACGTTGTCTACGGCGCATGCGCGCCGTAGACAACGGTGCATTTACAGGGTTAATCCCCATCGGCTCACCGCAGTTGAAGTGTCCCGCTCGCATGCGCGGAGCGACGTCCTCGCCGCTCTGGCCAATCACAGCGCCGCAGCGGAGCGGCGATACCCGGAAGTGTATCTGTGGAGAGATGGATGCGGCCGGAGGGGGAGAAGAGGACGGCGTCGGGGGCCCTGATCTAAGGTAAGTGATGCATAATGAGCTAGTATGCTAGTCATACTAGCTCATTATGACTTTGTCTTGCAGGTAGTTAACAAATTTTTTTTTTTAAACGGGTATATAACCGCTTTAAAAACTGATTGCGGCTGTAATGTATTGCCAGATCCCGGCAATATACATGAAAATCATTGAAAAAAACGTCCCCCGCCCCAGTCCATTACCAGGACTGGTATGGGTATTAAAGGGAACCCTGGACCAAAATTTTAAAAAAAGATGGCGTGGGTGCCCCCCCTAAAATCCATACCAGGCCCTTCAGGTTGCGGGACACTTTTTTTTTCTTTTTTTAATAAAGGAATTGTCAAAAACTATCTCCTGTAATTTTTACACTTTTTTTGGTGAATGTGTAGGGGTACAATGTACCCGATACCCATTCACATAGGGGGAGTGGGATCTGGGGGTCCCCTTGTTAAAGGGGGCTTCCAGATTCCTATAAGCCCCCTGCCCGCAGACTCCCACAATCACTGGGCAAGGGTCAACATGGAGACAAGGTGTTTTGGGGGGACGGTTCAGGAGGGGGGCACTCTCTCGCCCCCCCCCTTTTCCTGCGGCCTGCAAGGTTACATGTTCGGATAAGGGTCTGGTATGGATATTGGGGGGACCCCACACCATTTTTATTTATTTTGGTGCGAGGTCCCCCTGGATTTTGTGGGGCCCCCCACGCCATTTGAAAAAAAAAATTTCAACAGGGTTCCCCTTAATATCAATACCAGACCTGTTTGCCTGGTATGGATTTTGGGGGGCCCAACTCAATTTTTTTTTCAATTTTGGTGAGGGGTTCCCTTAATATTCATACCAGACCCAAAGGGCCTGATAATGGACTGAGGGGGGGGGGGGGGACCCACGCCATTTTTTTCAATGATTTTTATCTACAGTATCTCACAAAAGTGAGTACACCCTCACATTTTTGTAAATATTTTATTATATCTTTTCATGTGACAACACTGAAGAAATTACACTTTGCTACAATTTAAAGTAGCTTAAGGGTGTACTCACTTTTGTTGCCAGCGGTTTAGACATTAATGGCTGTGTGTTGAGTTATTTTGAGGGGACAGCAAATTTACACTGGTATACAAACTGTACACTCACTACTTTACATTGTAGCAAAGTGTAATTTCTTCAGTGTTGTCACATGAAAAAAAATAATAAAATATTTACAAAAATGTGAGGGGTGTACTTACTTTTGTGAGATACTGTATTTTGCAAAGATTCGACAATACATTACAGCAGCGAGCAGTTTTAACCGCTTCAGCCACAGAATATTTTACCCCTTTCCTGACCAGAGCACTTTTTGCGATTCGTCACAGCGTCGCTTTAACTGACAATTGTGCGGTCGTGAGACGTTGCACCCAAACAAAATTGACGCCCTTTTTTTCCCACAAATAGAGCTTTCTTTTGGTGGTATTTTATCACCTCTGCGGTTTTTATTTTTTGCACTATAAACAAAAAAAGAGCGTAAATTTTGAAATCTACAAAATAGGGGATGGTTTTATGGCATTTTTATTATACTTATTTTTTTAGTAGTAATGGCGGCGATCTGTAATTTTTATTGGTAGTGTGACATTATGGCGGACACATCGCACACTTTTGACACTATTTTGGGACCATTGTCATTTATACAGCTATCAGTGCTATAAAAATGCACTGATTACTGTGTAAATGACACTGGCAGTGAATGGGGTTAACCACTAGGGGGCGATGAAGGGGTTAAGTGTGTCCTAGGGAGTGCGGGGGTGGGCTACTAGTCACATGACAGCGATACTGCTCCCGATGACAGAGAGCAGTGATCTCTGGCATGACATAAGCCAGAACTGGGAAATGCCTTGTTTACGTAGGCACTTCCCCATTCTGAGGCTCCGTGACACGATCGCCGGGAGACTGGGGAACATCGAGTATGCCGGTCCTGCGGGCACGGTCACGCTGAACGTGGCGGGCGCCTGCTATCCCCGCCTCTTAAAGGGGACATACAGGTAAGCCCATTTGCCCACCGCTGCCATTGTACCAACGTATATCGGCGTGCCGCGGTCGGCAAGTGGTTAAATTACATTTTTTTTCTTTAGAAATGTAATTTTGCTGTGGTACTGTTCTAAATACGGGAAAGATGCGCTACTTTACAGACAGAATAAGGAGACCCTCAGGCACGATATTTAAAGGAATATTTCATTTTTATTGTTTGACTTTAAGCATTATTAAAATCACTGCTCCTGAAAATATGGCTGTTTTTAAAACTTTTTTTTTGCATTGATACATGTCCCCTGGGGCAGGACCCAGGTCCCCAAACACTTTTTATGGCAATGACATGCATATAATAATTAAAGTGATTTAGCGCTAAAATAAAATAAAAACACACAATATGAATATCACATCTAATAAAACCCAGTGAAAGGATCAATAATTAATATAAATATATATAAAGGCACGTAATTCATAACACAAGTGGACTAATAAATAAAGAAGGTGGTCTATGAGTCTGATAATACTTAAAAAAGTCTGATGAATAAAGGAGTTAAAAAAGTTCAAATTAGGGGATAGCTCTTGTTGGCATCATTGGGAGATAGCTCTTGATAGCATCAGTAGTATAAATAGTTAAAAGACAACTATTTCAAATTTCATCCACACATATATAGGCTGAGTGTTTTTCCAAAAAGTAAGGTGTTTCACAACTGTCAGCAGGGTAGGTTGGTGCTATCCTTGAACGGTTTCCCTAACCTCCCACCTCATATCCAAAAAGTAAGGTGTTTTACAACTGTCAGCAGGGTAGGTTGGTGCAATTCTTAAGCAGTTTCCCTAGCCTCTCACCTCATATACTCTTTGGTAGCGCGTGTGATATAGGAATGTTGTAGCCCTTCTTTACCATCCGAGCGCTTTTCCTTCATGCGCTTCATGCATATAAGCCTTTAAAATTAGCACTTTTGATTTTCCACGTTTGTGTCCCACAGACTTTAACGGTGTTCCCACAATTTTTTTGCCTGTTTGCAAGTTTTGGTGTAAACCAAAGTGGGGGGTGTTTGGCTCATTCCTAGAGAAAAACCTAAAATAAGACTATAGCAGCTAAATGTTGAATAAAAGACCGATTTGAGACTGCTTTGCCCCCAGAGAGAGAGAGACTACTTTGCCCCCACAGAGAGAGAGAGGCTGCTTTGCACCCACAGAGAGGCAGATAAGGCTTTGCCTTCACAGAGAGACAGAGGTTGCTTTGCCTCCACAGAGAGAAAGAGGCTGCTTTTCCCCCACAAAGAGACCGCTTTGCCCCCACAGAGAGAGAGTCCGCTTTGCCCCATAGAGAGAAAGAGGCTGCTTTGCGCTCACAGAGAGACCGCTTTTCCCCAACACAGAGAGAGAGAGAGAGACTGCTTTGCCCCAACAGAGAGAGAGAGAGAGACTGCTTTGCCCCAACACAGAGAGAGAGAGAGGCTGCTTTGCACCCACAGAGAGGCAGATAAGGCTTTGCCTTCACAGAGAGACAGAGGTTGCTTTGCCTCCACAGAGAGAAAGAGGCTGCTTTTCCCCCACAAAGAGACCGCTTTGCCCCCACAGAGAGAGAGTCCGCTTTGCCCCATAGAGAGAAAGAGGCTGCTTTGCGCTCACAGAGAGACCGCTTTTCCCCAACACAGAGAGAGAGAGAGACTGCTTTGCCCCAACAGAGAGAGAGAGAGAGACTGCTTTGCCCCAACACAGAGAGAGAGAGAGAGAGAGAGTGCTTTGCCCTCACAGAGAGAGAGACTGCTTTGCCCCTACTGCAAGAGCCAAGAGAGACCTTCTGCCAGCCTGCAGTGCCCAGCAGTCTGCTGCTCCCCCTTTCCCACCTCACGAAGGGCATGATATTTGGCCTGTTGCACAATATAAATATGACTGCTTGCCTGGACACTGGGTCTCTTGATACCCAGCACGTGTGCATTAATTGCTCAGCAGTCAGTCAATTTGCGGCACATAGAAATGGTCCCTCACATTTAGGTGTCCTTTTATTAAAGTGCGGTAAAATACCGCTATTCATTTCTCAGGCATTCTCAGGGGAGATCGCTCTCCCCTGAGTGCCTGTTTATGATTGTCTGTAGATCGCTTCTCATGTTGAGTTGAGCAGCGATCTACAAACGCCGGGAACTCCTCAGAAATTCTCCTCACACTGTAATCTCGCGAGATGTAGCGGGATTACAGTCTGAGGCGATTTAAAATACAAAAGTTAAACACTAATTAACACATTATTCCCCTACATATTAATAAAATAATAAAGTTAAATTCCCCCTACACAATATACATTAACCTAATTATTATAAAACATTGTTTTTTATCAATATTTAAATGTCACACATGTGCCTATTTAAATGTGAATGGTGTATAGTAAATTAATGTAATCCACATATGTAATGCAGCTATACACCATTCATATAAATGTAAAATACATTTATAATCATTAAAAAAATAATTTTAATAAAGTATACAAGTATAAATATTTATTAATAAATTAAAATAAAATATATTTCATAATTGATAAATCCCTGTATAAGACCCCTTTCACACTGGGGCGGGAGTGGCGTCGGCAGTAAAGCAGCGCTTTATTTAGCGCTGCTTTACTGTCGTTTTAGCGGCGGTTTTCGGCCGCTAGCAGTGCAGTTTTAACCCCCCCTAACGGCAGAAAAAGGGGTAAAACCGCCCGCAAAGCGCTGCTGCAGCGGCGCTTTGCCGGCGGTATTGCCGCGCTGTCCCATTGATTTCAATTTGAATTATGAATACACTGCTCCTTCACCGCTCCAAAGATGCTGCTAGCAGGACTTTTTTGACCGTCCTGCTAGCGCACCGCTCCAGTGTGAAAGCAGAGTGAAAGGGGCCGGATTTTTTCAGGCGCTATTTTTAGCGCTGTAGCGCCTGGAAAAGGCCCAGTGTGAAAGGGGCCTTACTGTAAGGCCCCTTTCACACTGAGGCGCTTTGCAGGCACTAAGGCCCCTTTCACACTGGGGCGGGAGCCGCCGTGACGGTAAAGCAGCGCTATATTTACCGTCGTTTTGCCCGCAAGATTCAGCCGCTCGTGGTGCGGTTTTACCCCCCACAAAGGGCCAAAAAAGGATTAAAATCCCCCGCAGAGCGACGCCGTTGCGGCGCCTTGCGGCGGTATTGCCGCGGTATTACCGCGGTGTCCCATTCAAATCAATGGGAAGGAGCGGTATAGGAGCGGTGAATACACCGCTCCTATCCCGCTCCAAAGATGCTGCTAGCAGGACTTTTTTGGCCGTCCTGCTAGCGCACCGCTCCAGTGTGAAAGCCCGCCAGCTTTCACACTGGAGTGAATGGGGCCGGTTTTTTCAGGCGGTGTACAGGCGCTATTTTTAGCGCTGTACCGCCTGAAAACTGCCCCAGTGTGAAAGGGGCCTAAAGTTCTAAAAATAGCGCCTGCAAAGCGCCTTCAAACAGCCGCGGGCTTTCACACTGGAGCGCTGAAAAATGTCCAAAAATGTGCAAGCCGCATCTTTGGAGCGCTGTAGGAGCTGTGTATTTACCGCTCCTAAAGCGCCTCTTCCCATTGAAAACAATGGGGCAGCGCTCCAAACCCCCCTGCAAAGCGCCGCTGCAGTGGCGCTTTGCGGGCGGTTTTAACCCTATTTCAGTCATTAGCGGGGGTAAAACTGCCCCGCTAGCGTTCGAAAAGCGCCGCTATAACGACGGTAAAGTGCCGCTAAATATAGCGCCGCTTTACCGCCAGCACGCCCAGCGCCTCAGTGTGAAAGTAGCCTAATGGAACATGCCATGGGTAAAACCATATTTCAGGGTTTACAAAATTTTATTTACTAATAAATTAAAAATGATATAAAAATGACATTAATAATAGCATTTAAATGCAGGTAGAATATATATATATATATATATATATATATATATATATATATATATATATATATATATATATTTATATCTGTCTATATATATATATATCATAGCATATAGCATATATATATATATATGTGTGTGTGTGTTTATTTCAATGTGTATGTGTATATCTATCTATCTATTTATATATATTTATATATATATATATAGATAGATAGATAGATAGATAGATAGATAGATAGATAGATAGATAGATAGATAGATAGATATAGAAATATCTATATATATATATCTATATATATATAGATATATATATATATACATATATATACACTTTAGATTGCTAACCTGCTTGTTTTGGGGTGTGTAATGGTGGGGAAGATGTTCTCTCACTGTATGGCTGCTCCTGAGTGAAAGAAGGAAGTCAAAAGACTTCCTGCTTTCCCCAGAATACTGAGGCAGCTTCCCGCTTCTCTCTCTGATTCTCCACCTCTGAGATGGTGAATCAGAAAGTGAGAATCCTGTCACAGATCGCCAGTGAGGTGCTGAGATCGCACCTTCATACACTGGCCGTTTCTGTGACAGTCAGTTACAGATTCTCACTGTGCTGAGGTAATCAGTGGAGGACATGTTCTCATCTGATTACCTCAGTTTCATACACAGGTAAAGACCTGAGATCAGCTGTGAGACTTGGGATCGCAGCTGATCTCAGTTTCATAAAAGGACACCTTAAGGGCAGCATGCAAAATATTAGTCTTTTCCGCTGATTCTGGAGCAGTGTCAGTCTCAGGCAGCTCCACTGCCTAACTTCCTTATCAATCCCCACTCCCTGAGTCCCTCACCCAGCCAGCAATTAAACCCTAACCAACATCTCCCACTGGAAGCGAGCACTCACAGGTATGGGGACCTGGAAGGGGGCAGGGGGCTCTGTCTGGGGCTGGGGGGGAATATCCCACCCACCTGAGAACTCTGCCTTTGAGTCTGCAGGCTTGCCTTGCTTGTGTGCCTGCCCTGGGCTTGTCCATCTGTGCTGTGGATGCCTGGGCAGCTGCTGGGCTGGTCCGTGACTCAGTCTCCATGGATGGTCCAGCCAACTCCATCTGCCTGCAGGCCGCAGACAGTGCGCAGCAGCACAGTTTCTCTCACACACTCCACCAGACCACCACAAGAGCTCCTCTGTTGCAGCCGCTCAGCTCCTGGTGTTTTGATAGGCTGGCATGACATCACTCGCTTTGCGAGTAGTGGGACACACAGCCTCTGCCAGACACCCCCCCCCAAGCCCGGGCGGCCCTTCCCGCCCGACAAATACAGGATCAGGTCATTTCAGGCAGCAGACTACAAGTCCCAGCTGGCTGGGAGAGAGAGAAGAATGTTGGGTGAGGACATAAATAAAAATAAAAACAGAAAATGGTCATGGGACTTTAAATGAGGTGGGTCACAGGGTAAATTGATAATTTTATTATGACTTTCAAAAATAGGCAGAAATGGATTGCAAAAAATAATTATACATCCACAATAAAAAAAAAAAAACAACACCTGATTTTTCACAAATGTAACACCCTACTGGGTGGTTATCCACCTCCATCACGTATTTCCCCATTCCAAGCACCTTTTGATTTGCCTCTTTGTTATTTCCCTTTTTTTTGTGCCTGGTTTATTTTCAACAATCACACTATTGCCCATGCTACACCTTCTCTCTACCTCACTAATTTGGTGTCCCTTCTGGACCCATCGAACACACCATTTAACATTTACTACATCCCATATTTGCATACTGTATATCTCACAATTTATTTTTTTATCTATATATTTTATTTGCAGTACCCATTGGCTCACAGATGTCTACACATTTTATAAATCACATTGTATACTGGGCTGTGCTTCCCCTCTTGCTTTGGGCACTTTACTGCCTCAACCCAGGACAGGCGTTTGTCTCAGTGCCTCCAATTCTCCTCCAACATGCTGAGCCCTCTCTCTGAGTTGACATGTGGGTAGCTACAGTAAGTACTTATTGTTGACATTCTCCCTTTGACTGGTTGGAGAATTATTTTTTATATATTTTTTCTTTTTATACAATATTACTATCTCTATTTACTCGCTAACAGTTCCACAGATTTTGTTGTTGTCAGAAACCATGAAATCAGACCGAGACAGAAGTACACTTAAATCACACTTGTTTAATAATAAAAGAACAAACGTAGTCAAAACATAGCCAAAGTTCAGTAACCGGAAAGGATAGTCAGCCAAGCCAGAAGTCAGGGATCAAAGTAGTGGAACAGCAAGCAGGATCTGGAGCCAGGAGGGATGTCTGCAAAGCCAGTCTTTAAACAGGAATGCAGGCGATAGTTTCTTGTGATGTGACCAAGGCGAAGGCAGAGCTCCTCTGGACTGGACGGCTTAAGTAGGCAGGACTGACGAGCAGGATCATCAACAGCTGAGTAAATGTGCAGAGAGATGGGAGCTGGCAATTAGCCGACAGCTGAGCGGCCAGGTCAGAAAAGGAAGGGCTGAGCCCAGCCCTGACAGTTGTTTCATACATCGTCATCATATATTTTATTATGACATCCCATGAATATCATGTGTGCAATGCCTTGCTATATTGTACATGCATTTTCTATACTGTATATGTATTTTTTTTTATTGTGGATGGATGTATAATTATTGTTTGCAATGCAGTTCTGCCTATTTTTGAAAGTCATAATAAAATTATTAAGTATTCTTCTACATATTTTTGGTAAAAAAAAATTGCAATAAACATATATTGATTGGTTTGCGCAAAAATTATAGCGTCTACAAAATAGGGGATAGATTTATTGCATTTTTATTATTATTTTTTTTTTTACTAGTAATGGCGGCGATCTGTGATTTTTATCGTGACTGCGACATTATGGCAGACACATCGGACAATTTTGACACATTTTTGGAACCATTGGCATTAATACAGCGATCAGTGCGATTAAAAATGCATTGATTACTGTAAAAATGTCACTGGCAGTGAAGGGGTTAACACTAGGGGGCGGTGAAGGGGTTAACTGTGTTCCCTGGGAGGTGATTCTAACTGAAGGGGGAGGGGACTAATTTGAGGAAGTGACGGATCGTGGTTTCTAGGTAATGTCACTCATGTCAGAACAGAACAGGGAAGTGTGTGTTTACACATACCCGTCCCTGTTCTGTGTCTCCTGGTCAAGATTGCTCGTGGCTGGCGGTCATCGCGACCATCGGTCACGAGCATCGGCACCCCTGCTGTGCAGTGGGCATGCGCACCTGCTATCCGGACCCCGCGAGACCACATACAGTAACGTGGTTTTGTGCAGGAGAGCCAACCTGCCTCAGTAAAAGTGAGGCGGCTGGTCCGGAAGGAGTTAAAGTCCCATGGCCAATTTTATGTTTTTATTTGCATAATTAGGGATGAAGGTGAGTTACGGTACATGCCTCAGATCATCTTCTCTCTGTTAAGGACATAAATAGCTTGGTCCGGTAGTCTTTCTCTTGGGACCACAGCCTTCAGCTGAAAGCAAGGACCTGACCGCTATGGGGGATGCAAGCAGGTGGCGCAGTCTAGGTGGCGTGGAGAGTCTCCAGCGAGTGAGCGAGCAAATCCAGCCATTACCAGCTCCCTGTAAAATGTAACGCTCATTGTCACCAGTACAGACTCAGCTGAATCCCAGCATTGCTAGGTGCATGGCCAGGCACCCTTCACTGGTTGCAAATTCTTCACGAGCCTGTTCCCAGACATCCCATTCCCATGAGCCTTGGTATCATCAGGATTGGTGAGCAGGCTGAAGCCCACCCTGTGTACACCCTACAAAGACATTGCATGCAGACACCTTTATACCATCTCTTTACATTAAAACCTCAAAAAAGAAACACTTTGCACATGCTATTTTCTGTTGCTGATTGCCATTGCACAGCAATTCTTATGGGCCCTTGCTGAGCTAGCTGAAGGCACTAAACATCTACATCATAAGGACTCCTCCACTCTTCTCTTCTTCCCCCACTTAAACGAACTTGTTGTTTTATAATTGTGCCATAAATTTTGTTGGGCCCATGGCATCAGGATTTAAAGGGAGCCGTCTGACATAAAAGGTCATTCTCTTCCCTTTTATGCCTGGGGTCATAAGTTCTTTCTTAGGACTTACTGGTTACTACTGTTTGATGTATTGTGATTTTCTTTGCATTGCATACCCTTTGCTATTTACCAAGAGTAAGCCCCCGTACACACGGTCTAAAATTCCGACCACAAAATCCCTCAGATTTTTTCCGACGGATTTTGTCCGAAACTGGTGTTGCATACACACGGTCGGACAAAGTTGTCGGAAAATCCAATCGTTCGGAGCGTTCATTAAGATGGGACTACGTTCAGGCTAGTAGACAATAGCTTTAGTCTTGTAATTTTAGCTGAGCATGCGCGGCACTTTGTCCGATTGGAATTCTCTACAAACGATCGGACAAGGTCCGATCGGATTTTGTTGCCGAAAATTTGAGATCCTGTTCTCAACTTTTTTTCGTCTGAATTTCCGACGGAAAAAGTCCAACAGAGCCCACACACGATCGGATTTTCCGACAATATAATCCGATCGGATCTTTTCCATCAGATTTTCCGACTGTGTGTACAGAGCATAAGAGTTTACCACTGAAAGATACAGTATCTTCTTAAGTTATTCTTGTTCTTATCTGCTTCAAGAATCTTAAGTAAAATACTTATTTACTTTGCTACAGTCTGGTGTCTGTGTAGTTGCATTATAACTGTGAAACATGTCCAAACCCAGGGTGTCAGAGGTGTTGGGAGGCTTGCAAGGTTTATGGCAACCTTTGGGGTCAGTCATCTTCAAGCTGTCCTCATGGGGGTGGCGCTACACTAGTAATTGCAGCGATCAGCGACTTATAACGGGACTGAGATACTGCAGCAGTCAAATCTGACACTAACTGACACTGGGGGGAATTAACTAACTGCCACTGACATCACCAGTGCCATTATTACAGTGATCAGTGCTAATAATATTCACTGTCACTGTACAAATGAAAATGGGCAAGAAGGGGTTCACATCTAGGGCTAAAAGGGGATTGAATATGTGCCTAATAAGTGTCTGTGTGTGTACTGTGTGCTGTTTGTACTGGGTATTTAGTTGTTTTCATTCCCTCCTTGGCAGAGAATGAAAAACCAACTAAATTCACTGTCACTGAACACATCTTTGTGCTGTTTACACTCACAGAGCTCTTGTTCCGTGAGACTCAGAGCTAATCACCAGGTGCTGGCAGTCAATCACTGGCCAGAACCCGGTGATCGGCATGTGCTACACGCCCCCTACCTGGAATTGTACAATCACGTATATATAGATTTTGTGGAGGGACAAAATTGCCTACCAGAGTCACCACTGGCAATCCAGAGTGAGCAGAACTAGATTGGAGAGATTGCTGCTGCTGTGTCACTGGGTCTGGTGAGGGGGCCTTGTAACTGCTACATGTTTCCACTGTTAGAAGCTGAGACATTAGGAACTACATACCAGCTACTCTATTGCCCTAATACTGCCTGCAGGCCTTATTTTCTGCCTTAACACATGCCAACAGGCCCCAATGTTAGCAGGCTGAAGTGTCAGGACTAAAAAATGCCCAACAGTTGCTGCCTTAAAGCCTTGTCCTTTTTTTTTTGTTTGTTAAGGAGGTACTTCTTAAGAAATGCTGCATCCCAGCCAATCCCTTAGAGTGCTCTCTAACTTAGTGTATCATCATTTATACTGCATTTAACATCTACTAAGATTGTTTATTGCTGACTTACCCTCCTGATTCTAGTAAGGGGTATAAAATCTAATTTTTTTCCAGTTTAACATAGTTTTTATTCTGTCTAGCAGACTGTGTTATAATCAGCTATGTGCTTATTTATGTTCAATTTGCCATTTATTCTAACCCACATCAATAGATTAAGAGCATTTACCAACACTAAACGGGTGTGTGTCTATTTACTGGTAGTAACCCACAGGTCTGTTAAAGGTATTTTACCCTTGTGTATTTATCCGTGCTTGCAGTGATTTGTAGTTATTCAGGTGTGTCAGAGTGGCTGAGGTTGTTCTTGGAGTTGAGGCACAGAACAAGAACCCAAAGTTACCATGTGGTTCCTTCGCGAGTTGCACTACACAGGAACACTTTTTGAATATATTTTTGCATTGATAAAGTCACTTTAAAAAAAGTTCTCTTTTGAGGATATAGAATCTTGCTTTATATTATTTGTATTTGTTCTGGAAACATGCGGCAATACCTTCAGCTAGCTATAAAATGTTCATAATTCTTCTATTTTAGTCTTCTTCTGTAATTTTATTGATTATTCCAAAGAATTTACAGCTTCTATTACATCTCGGCATTAATTGACTGGCCAAATACCCGCAGAGCGCTGTTGGCCAAGGCGCTCGCTAGACCTTCAAAGTCAGTTGGCTGTTCACGCTGTAATTGTCTGACTTAATAAGACAGTAGGCCAAACAGCAGTTGAATGACGTTCCTAAACTCAAACCAGATGGGTTGCTGAAAAGAAATCAAAATCCATAAAAATAAAATAAAAAAAAAAGACCAGCAATTTATGTGTCAAATAAAACTGAGAGAAAATTTTGACACTCTGATGTCTAGCAGATAGCACTTAAGTCATTTTTCTCCAAACTTCAGTCATATATCTTCAAAGGGGTATAGCCATAATACAAATTTTTAGACTAAGAAGTTGCGTTTGAAGTTATTTTATAGGATTTTGCTGTAAGGGCTCCAATTGATTTCTAGTAGGATAAAAGGAGAGAACTTTATTTTCGAAGCTTTGTCGGAAAAAGCTTTGCATCCATTGGTTGTTTTGCCAATATACCTGCAGGGCACGACGGTGTTGACACTGATATTATATGCCTATATGAACTGAGTTGAGTTTACACCTCCCGCTGTTTATGTTATGGTAAAAATCTGTCACAAACCTGGGAATGATTTATGAAATATTTAATAACATGAGACAAAAAAAATTCAAGATCTTGGAGCAGAAATGTAGAACATCTCATAAAAAATATATTACAGGTTACATTTTGTTTTCTTTTCCCTCTTTTCAAGGTAGAAAAATTAAATTAAAAATGGATCCATTAGAAAATGACAGGATTACAGTGTAGACAGAATAATGGTAAAGATGTTTCCATTGAAAGTGCCATAGATGGAAATTACACAATATCAGTTATAGTCCAATAAGAAAACTAATTTGCATGCACATCATTGTAAACTACCTGAAGCTCAATGCAAAACAAAGTAAATAATAAGACATTTTTGTTTCTGATTAATTATACAGTGAGAGTACTTCTAGAAACTGAATTCCAAAGAAATTGAATTTAAAGTGTATGTCAGACTGAAAAAAACCCTGAAAAAAACAAACAAAAACAAAGTACATCCAGTGTAATACATGCACATTCCCAAAATTGTATCCATTTCAAGACCCTGCAAATATCGAAAAATACCTGTTGGTCTGCCAGAAATGTGTGGGCTAACAACACAGAGAAATTTTGTGCTGTCAGCCCTGTCCAGTTTTTCCTTGCCAGGCTACTTAGACACACCCACTTTCCCATCTCCACAAAATAAAGACTAATAGCTCTGTAGTCCCAAGAAGAGAGTAAGAGGGCTAATTACAATCCTTGAGACAGTACAGGAAGTGAGCTTTGGACACAGCACAGCTCTGAACTTCTGTCATGCTCAACAGATATTTTTTTAACTTATCATTATCATTATTAACAGATTATGCTAAATGCTTTCAATGCTTTTTTCAATGTCAAACAAACGAAATGCAGGCAAGCAAGAGAAGTTTATTGTTAGGTTTTACGTACACTTCAATGTCCCCTTCACACTGAATATCTGCGGTTTCTCCACAGCGCAGGTGCAGTGTAGTGTAGGTTTTCGTGAGGCTTACCCGCACTTTGCCATAGACATTCATCAGACTGGGTTGTTTTGGTGCGTTTTCTGAAAGCACATCAAAAGTCCTGTATTCTTTCAGGAAGTCTATGGAAAAGCATGGGCAACCCACACGAAAACCATGGGTGTGCTGCGGGGGAACTGCAGCGGATCAGTGTGAAAGGGGTCTAAGACAAAATTGTGGCATTGCATTTAGATGTAGGTTCTTCTCTTATTGTAAAGCCATAAACAGCATCAGACCTTATAGGTAAATCAGATGAACTTTACTGAAGGGACATACTACTCTAGTTTTTTCTTATGCTTTTCTTGCCCATGGCATGGGCATGGTAGTGGGAAGCAATGTGTGTGGAAAAATGGACCCCTACCATGGAACGCACACAGTGAGGCCTACGCCAGAAAGAAACTGAAGCCATAGGTTTGGGGTATTATGTCACACACCAGCTCCACTTTCTGTTACTTTGGACAGGATCTGTCACAAACTATGAGTTTTTTCCCCCAGCTTGTGCAGTCTATCCATTTGTTTGGGACCAACACAACCAGAAATTTGGGAAAAAAATCATATTAGTTGGAAGGAATGTTGATCTAATATTATGTGTATTGTCCCTATTGTAATTTTTGCACCGCAAATAACCTAAAGAAAGCCAGTCTGTGTAATCAAGCACAGATTGAGCACAGGCTTAAAGAATGCAACCAATCATGCACAGAAGTAGTCCTATAATGAATCAAGTGCATGAAAAAGGATCTTCACCTCCACTCAGACCCAGACTATATATGAGGGAAAAAACCTTTAACAGCCCATTTCGGGAAAGGAGTGGTTGGGTTCAGCTACCGTCATCTTTAGGAATAGAGAACAGGTAGGTTCGCAGGTGTAACCTATAGAACGCCAGCTGTGTAAGTAAGTGTCTGGTAATACGTAGTATGTGGACTTGGGTGGTAAACAAGGCCTCTGCATGGAAGTGTAAATTCCTCCTTTACAGGTCTAGGGCCTGCCAGGTTGATTAGTAGACATGTGCATTCGTTTTCGTCCGAATGCATTTTCGTCCGAATTTCAGGTATTTTCGTTATCGTTTTAACAAACGATAACGAAAGTGCAGAATCCGAAAAACGAAAGATCCGACATAAGCATATGCTTTATTTTCGTTGTGACAACAGTTCGATATAGATAGGAGATTCGACGCTGACAATAACAATCTGTGTCCATTGAACATGTGGTCGAATATGCCTAACCTTAACTCTATTAGTCCAAAATTATTCTACATAGAGAGAAAAGATTCAAAGTAGAAAGGAAAGATTCAACGTAGAAAGGAAAGATTCAACGTAGAAAGGAAAGATTCGACGTAGAGAGGAAAGATTGCTGCTGGAATTGGGTGGAATTGCAGCTAAACTATACAGTCATACAGTTTAGCTGCTCCGTCGAATCTTCTTTGAACTTTCGACAGACACCATAAGCCTTCAATGACAGATTCGACCTTAATTCATTTGGATTTTCGGACGAATGCAATTTTTAACGAAAAACGAAATAAATAAAAACGAATTTCGGGAGTAACTAAATAAATTTATTTTTCCGACGAAAACGAAATTCCGAAACGAAATATTTCAGTGTGCACATGTCTATTGATTAGATAAGTGACTGTTCTGGAAACCAATGAGATGAGTTGGTGCTGCTATGTCACACCGTCCCTGCAATGCTATAACCTAGGAGGTCCAGAAGCAGCAAGAACCGGGTCCACAACCTGGACACTAGGGAGCACCTCCAACAGGTGGAATGCATACAATTTTTATGCTGAGCTTAGAATTTACAAAGCAGGATCAAACTTCATAAATACCAAGGAAAAAAAAAGAAGCAATGTACTTCAGCAATACTTCTTCACAATGCATACAGCTGTTTACAATACAGAATTACTTGCCATGGCCAACAAGATGGTCCTGAGGTCCTGCAGTCTTTTTACAGCCTGTCTCTGGCCTTGTGCATTACACATATAACAGGTTGTATGTGCTTTTACACAGGGTATATTTATTAATTGTTGCTGACTGAAGCATATTTTGATATACTACACCATGAAGTGGTTTTTGTCTTTACACCTTTCAACATGTGAAGTGATGCCTTGCTTGAGTCCATGCTGGAGCAGTCCATGGTGGATTGATGTTTTGACGTTTTTGACCACCTATAATCTAGTGGTCCAGTTGTGAGGGTAAGAGGCTTGGCTCACTGTGGTATCAGTGAAAGATTATTGTTCACCTTTTAATCGCAGGTTAAATCACCTATTGGTTGCCTCTCAGGATAGATGGACGTTTTCTTTGTTACTAAGGACATTTAAGTGCTGCATTTCTCTATTTCAAGCATATTTTTACAGACTTATTTTTAAATGGTGACAACAGTGCAATGTGCACCAGCACAGCAGCTTATAGTTTTCTTTGAGAAGCCGGTGGCAAGGCAAAGAGGGCTTTGACATAAGGCAGCTGTTTTGTTACACTGAAAATAAACGCATACAGTCCCAGAGACACTTCAGAAAAAAAATGACAAGCAGCAAGGTAGTAGATTCATATCCAGGTAGACTGGTCAAAAATGTGCAGACACAAACAAAGCAGTTCAATAAAAATTCAGATAGACTTATGAAAAGCAACTTTGGAGAGACAGGACAATACGTGAGCTGTTTTGCTGCCAGAGCTGTTTTTGCATTTTTTGTACGTTTAACAATCATTTTAGGCCTGAAGATTACTTAAAAGCCTTTAATTCTTTCGCTGCCAGGTCCGTACATCATATGGACCTGACAGCAGGGGGGGGGGGGGGTTCATACACTATCAGGTGGCTTTAGCCACCGGAATTGTGTGTAAAACTGATAGTTAGACGCCTGCCTGTCAGGTGGAAGCAATCAGACTGCAGGTGACGGCAGGTGGGAGAAGAGCCGACACACATTCGCTCTCCTCCCTTTCTTTCTGTGACCCAGAAAGCAACATGTATGATGTCAATTTTAGGTCATCCTGTCACTTTCCCCAGTTAGCATAGCTGGGAAGGGATGTATTGCAGTGCGATTTGCATTGCAATACATTCAGTGAAGCCCAGAGGAGACATACAATGTGCATTGCAATGCATTCAGTGGAGCCCAGAGGAGACATGCAGGGGCAAAAATGTGCGTCCTTTTTTACCACAAATAGAGCTTTCTTTTGATGCTATTTGATCACCTCTGCTGTGTTTATTTTTTGCACTATACACAAAAAAAGAGCAACAATTTTAAAAACAAAAATATATATTTTTTTACTTTTGCTATAATAAATATCCCCAAATTTCTTCATCAGTTTATGCCAATATATATTCTTCTACATATTTTTGGTAAAAAAAAATTGCAATAAGCGTACATTGATTGGTTTGCGCAAAAGTTATAGCGTCTACAAACTATGGGAAAGATTTATGGCATTTTTTTTTACTAGTAATTGTGGTAATCTGCAATTTTTTGAGGTATTGCGACATTGCGGCAGACAGATCGGACACTTTTGACACATTTTTTGGACCATTGACATTTATACAGAGATCAGTGCTATAAAAATGCACTGATTACTTTGTAAATTACACTGGTAGGGAAGGGGTTGACACTAGAGGGTGATCAAGTGATCAATTGTATGGGGATAGGATTGAGAGGAGACATTTTGCTGTGACTAGTTACTAGGAACAAACGACATGTCTCCTCTCCTCTGACAACTAGACATGTGCACAACAAAAAAATTTGTTTATTTTAGTTTCGTTTTTTTCGTTTCCGAAAAAAAATAGTTTTTTTTCGTTTCGTTTTTTTCGTTTCCATCGATTCGTAACGATTCGTACATTCGTAAGTCGTCGTTGTTCGGATTCGTAACGATTCGTACATTCGTAAGTCGTCGGTGTTCGTATTCGTAACGATTCGTACATTCGTAAGAGTTATTTTTTTTGTTGATTCGTTTTTTCGTTAGTTAAATTTTCGGACGCATTCTTATTTATTCCTACATTCGTAGATTCGTAATCGGAGCATAATTCATAATTTGATGTAATGTGTATGCTATTATTACATTTTAATAATTTACGGATCGAAAAAAAAAGTTACGAATCGAAAAAAAAAAAAGTTACGAATCGAAAAAAAAGTTACGAATGTACGATTTTTTTGGTTCAATAGAGACACGGAAAATTACAAATCGAAAAAAAAAAAAAAAAAAGTTACGAATTGAAAAAAAAGTTACGAATGTACGAATTTTTTGGTTCAATAGAGACACGGAAAATTACAAATCGAAAAAAAAAAAAAAAAAGTTACGAATCGAAAAAAAAAAGTTACGAATCGAAAAAAAAGTTACGAATCGAATAAAAAGTTACGAATGTACGAATTTTTTTGTTCAATCCATTCGAAGCACGTTTAGCAGCACCATTATAAGGGACACGGAAAATTACCAATTCAACAAAAAAAAAAGTTACGAATGTACGAATTTTTTCGTTCGTTTTCGTTTTTCGGATTTTCTTCATTAGTACATTCGTTGTTTCTAATTATTTTTTTCGGATTTTCGTTGTTTTTCGGATTCGTTCGATTCGAATGATTCATTAATCGGATTCGTACGATTCGAACGATTCGTTACGATTCGTTACGATTCGTTGTTCGGATTCGTATGATTTGAATGATTCGTTCATTCGTACGAAAACGAACGAACGAAAAATAACGAAAAATAAAGAAAAACGAAAAAAAACAAAACGAATTGCACATGTCTACTGACAACACAGGGATTTGTGTGTTTACGATTGCGACCGCAAGTTTCGTTTTTTTCGTTTCCGAAAAAAAATAGTTTTTTTTCGTTTGTTTTTTTTCGTTTCCATCGATTCGTAACGATTCGTACATTCGTAAAGTCGTCGTTGTTCGGATTCGTAACGATTCGTACATTCGTAAGTCGTCGGTGTTCGTATTCGTAACGATTCGTACATTCGTAAGAGTTATTTTTTTTGTTGATTCGTTTTTTCGTTAGTTTAATTTTCGGACGCATTCTTATTTATTCCTACATTCGTAGATTCGTAATCGGAGCATAATTCATAATTTGATGTAATGTGTATGCTATTATTACATTTTAATAATTTACGAATCGAAAAAAAAAGTTACGAATCGAAAAAAAAAAAAAAAGTTACGAATCGAAAAAAAAAGTTACGAATGTACGAATTTTTTGGTTCAATAGAGACACGGAAAATTACAAATCGAAAAAAAAAAAAAAAAGTTACGAATTGAAAAAAAAGTTACGAATGTCCGAATTTTTTGGTTCAATAGAGACACGGAAAATTACAAATCGAAAAAAAAAAAAAAAAGTTACGAATCGAAAAAAAAAAGTTACGAATCGAAAAAAAAGTTACGAATCGAATAAAAAGTTACGAATGTACGAATTTTTTTGTTCAATCCATTCGAAGCACGTTTAGCAGCACCATTATAAGGGACACGGAAAATTACCAATTCAACAAAAAAAAAAGTTACGAATGTACGAATTTTTTCGTTCGTTTTCGTTTTTCGGATTTTCTTCATTAGTACATTCGTTGTTTCTAATTATTTTTTTTCGGATTTTCGTTGTTTTTCGGATTCGTTCGATTCGAATGATTCGTTAATCGGATTCGTACGATTCGAACGATTCGTTACGATTCGTTACGATTCGTTGTTCGGATTCGTATGATTTTAATGATTCGTTCATTCGTACGAAAACGAACGAACGAAAATAACGAAAAATAACGAAAAACGAAAAAAAACAAAACGAATTGCACATGTCTACTGACAACACAGGGATTTGTGTGTTTACGATTGCGACCGCCAGTCACACGTATCGGGTATGCTGGGGTGGGGAATTTTTTGAGGGGTTCAAGTGCTTGGGTAAATATAAAATGTTTACACTTTTTTCCCTAAGCTTTATTTTTTATCATAAAAGGGGGGGAAAGTCCCCTGTGTGATTCTTTTTTTGCTGACAGGTTCTCTTTTAGATTCCTGATGCCTTACTTGCCCTCTATTGAAGCTAATGGAGCACATGTCATGCTCCATTAGTATTCTCTCTGGACCCGGAAGTGATGTTTTACCCTTAAACTTCAATTCCAGGTTCTTAGAAGGAAGGGGAAATCAGCAAATGGATGTTTGATGACCACCCTCCCCTCTATCCAGCAGCTTTGGCCATGTCAATCCAATGAGAACACAGAGCCAGGAAACATGGTGGGAACACACATGGGGGAGCGTGAGTGACTGACTATTCCTGGGGTGTGAAGAAGCAGTCAGGTGGCTGTACAACCACCTGATCACTTTCATCTGACAGACGACAATCTGCTTTTCAGATTTACACTAATAGCCATAGTAGCTGGAAGTGCATGTGAAACTCCAACCTATGACATAAGTTGGTGTCAGTGAAATTGTCCAATAGGCAAGTCCATTTTTTATTATAAAGCATATTTATAAAGCAGTTAATCTGAAATGCACCAAACATTCACTGTATGTGAATCTTTCTGATGCTTGTGTTTTAAATAAAGTGGTTGATTCATCGACAGGAAATGTTTTAGTGAATCCAAGGCCTGCAACAGTCTTGCTATGAAGTCCATGGCCCAGATCTTGGGCAAATGGGCAGCTCTAGTCCCACATTTTCAAAACAAGTACATGCCTACATTTGGTGATACAAGACAGGGAGAACAAGGGAAAAAGAACACACAGGGGGGGGGGGGGGGGGGGGGTTCAAACACCTAGTGCATTACCCAAGTCATATTAAAATAAACGAAATAGCCAATAGATTATTCACAAAGGACAGAAGTAACATGCATAACAAATGACCCTGATTGTCAACCAGTGTGACAACGAGTGACCAGACTGTGGCGTAGTCAGCAAGCTGACAACTCTCTTGGGTATGCATCCCCTTCCCCTAGCTCCACCCCCCAATTAAGTGGGCGGTTGTAGCATCAGACTGGGTCGAAAAAGGTTGTCATGCCAATCATATGGAACATGTTTACAATATAATATGTTATGTTGAAAGAAGGGGCTATTACAAATGGCAAAAAAATTGATATATATTTATAATAAATTAACTAAAAAGGAGGCAAATGGAATAAACCAAAAATGTAACTGTAAATGTAACATAATTATAAAATAATATACATAACAAATAATGATAATACAGAATTATATAATAAATATAATATAAAGCGTATATTTATTATAAGAAGATTCTTTCAGAAATCATAATCCTATAATAACAAGACTAGTCTACTTCTAAAAAAGACATATTTAAAATCTATATGTATGGAAGGGACCTAAATAGAACCACATAAAAACAGATCAAATGATTTAAAATATCAAGACAGCCAGATATATAAAATATAACAGATTAATTGACCAGAAGAAATCAAAAGGATAGCAGACTTAACTCCAGTCTAGATGTAAAAGGATATGATGTCAAATCCTTATGTTCGTCAACATTTGACCTGAGCTAAAACTACTAGGCATAGGAAATATATATATATATATATATATATATATATATATATATATATATAGAAATATATATATATATATATAATATATATATATATATATATATATATGGGCATAGGGATAGAAATCTCAAATCTACCCAGATGGAATGAAAATAAGGATCTATCATTAAGAAGAAAGCAACAGACCATACTGCATTAGTACATTAATATCTAGTCCCTCATTGCGACCTGTAGGGGCCTGTGTACCAAGACGGTGGATCTAGAAGGTCTCCCTCCTAAAAGTTTTCAGTACCACCTTCAGTTATCCCCCATAATGCTCTCTAACACAAAGACCTTAACATTTTTGTTACCCAGCATTATGTGCCTGCTATACTATATACTTGTTTGGAAAAGTATCCTGCTCTATTTATATTGCTTCTTTTGTGTAAAATTAATGTGTTCTTGCTAATCCCGTTGCATTCCTACTGAAACTGATTACATTAAGGGGGAGAGCACACCGCACATCAGTTCTCTAGCTTTGCTGGGAGCTCAGCTTGCTCTTCTCCAATTAACAGTCTTGCCTTGACACACCCCTCCTGCACAGTTATTCACTGGAGAGTTCAGTGTACTGCTGCTTCTCCTCCCCTTAGCTCTTATGCTGCTGAGAACAGAGATTATGTAATCACTTATAAAAAATAAAATAAAAGGTATTTATAATGTTTTTTTTTATATCTTTGCACAAATGTTTTGCCTTTCCTTTAAGTTTTAAACTGAATGGGTTGTTTTATAAGGTGATCGTTCACAATCACTTTAAGACCCGCAGGATTCTTATCATGTTTCTCTTGAAAGTGGGAAGGAATGGAATGATTCTCGCACACATGTATGATGTTTCTTTTGTGTTGGCCAAATTTAATTCGTAATGTATGTAAAGTGTGACCGACATAGAGGAGGCCACAAGGACAAATAAGGCAAACTACTGCGTACTGGGATCCACAGTTCATGAACTGTCTAATACCGTATTTTGTACCATCACTCTCCACTGCCTCCTTTTTTCCTGTGCCACATATAGTGGCAACATCCGCAGTTAGCAACCCCACACCTGTAGCTACCTCTCTGGTCAAAAATAGTGCTCCAACAAGGGGCCAAGCTGTTACTCACAGGCTGGATCATATCAGGGGCTCTAAATCTCTACAGGTCCTTCAGGGAGAGCAAGGGATATAAAATAAATTAATAAATGTATTTATTTTATCAATAATGTCCACAGTGGGTGCGTGATAGTCTTCAGTTATCCAAAATATATATATTATATACTTACGGCCAATTAGATTCATTATGTGGGGGCGACATTGGGAGATCTATATATATATAGAAAATAAAAGGAGAACGTTATACAATATCATGTGGTGTTATTTGGTACTTACATAGTAATTAACAGATTGAGTAAGATGATGGGGGGAAAAATAGAGGGAGGGGGGGGGGGGGGGGTTTTGGAGAGAAAGGGTGAGAAAGAGGGGGGGGGGGTTTGGTTTTGGGGGGGGGGGGGGGGGGGGGTTTGGGGAGGGGGGGGAAAAAATAGGAGAAGGTGAAGGGGGGGGGGGGGGTTTTGGGGAGAAAAAGTGGAAAGTGAAGATGAGGGGTGGGGGAAGGGAAAATAAGGGGGGGGGGGTATTTATGAGTGGTGGGTATATTTAGGAGAAGGATGGCTGGAGAAAATGTCAATATTTTAGAAGATGGAGAGATGTGGGGAAGGTAGCGGATAGGGAAAATACGGGAGATTATGTATTAGGGGGTGCCTTCACAATGGTTGGTGGCACAAGAGGGGATAATAAGAGAACATCAACGTACGCTTAAACGTACAAGCAGTTATCCAAGCCCAATTCATTTTATCTAGAAAAGCCAGTTTTTTATCGTCTGTAACCGAAGTGAAGGAGAGGCCCATAGTGTTATTATTACAATGTTGTACAAATGGAGGAATGAGGGTATCTGGAAAAGTCAGCTTCTCAGTCCATAGACCCATACCAACATTAGCTTCAAAGTAGTTGTGTGTTAGACAAAATTTCAGGATTTCCAATAGAAAGAGCTCTGACGTTGATTAAGGAGTGGATCATTATTGTGGTAATGTTGTACAGCTTGAATTCCTATATTGTGAGGGATGGATGTGTACAGTGAACGACATCTAGGGAGAGCCAGCGATATGTAGGTTCCCAGGAGTAGTGTTGTAATGTGGAAAGTAATTGGATGCTGTCTTTAATTATATGAAGGTAAATTTTTGTACTATATTTTGTAGGAAATGGTCTAGGTAAATGGAGAAATAGCTGGTCACGCTTTCCATTGCTGCAACTATGGGTCTGCCGGGTGGGTGTGTGGGATTTTTGTGGATCTTGGGTAAATGGTAAAAGTACGGCCTTTGGTAGAAGTCATGTTTGAGAAATGCGGCCTCAGGTGCTGTTAGGATACCATCTGTGGCTGCTTGGTTAATTATATCATGGGCTTCAATGATAAATTCAGGTAGCGGGTCTCTTGGGAGTTTTTTGTATGTGGTGCTATCTGATAGGAGTCTGGCAGATTCTAGCATGTAATCTGTACGGTTTTGGACGACAATGCCACCACCTTTGTCTGCTAGCTTAATAGCTAGTGATTTTTTATCAGTGAGTGTTTTGAGTGATGTTCGTTCTGCTGGGGTTAGGTTGGACTGTCGATGTGTTTTGGAGTTTGATAATTCACACATCCTGAGTATGTCAGCATAGACAACTTGGTAGAAGGTTTGGACATAGGGTCCTTTGGAAAATGTAGGATAAAAAATGGATTTGGGTTTGAAGGTGGTGTGTTGGATGGGTGGAGAGGTGGGGAGGTGTTGTGTGAGTGATTCGATAAAGTCGTCTGTGTATAGGTCTTCTAGCTGATCTAGGGCCTGGAGTTCTGCTGGTCCTAATATGGAAGTGTCCTCAGTGGAGGTATTACATATAGAGGAGTTACTATTACTATTGGAAATTGTCAGGTTCTTTTTGTGGGCCTGGATATTGAAATATCGTTTAACTGTAATGTTTCTGATGAATCTATTGAGGTCTAAGAATAAAGTGAACGGATTTGGGGATGCTGTAGGGGCAAAGGTAAGTCCACGTGCCAGTAGGGATTGTTCTGATTGTGTGAGGGTGTGATCTGAAAGATTAAAGATTTTTATAGTTTGCGCAACTTGTCCTTCCTTTTTGTGTCTGTGTCTCCCCCCTCTTCTGCCTCGTCTATGAGCTTTCTTTTTGGGCAGTGTAGGGGGGTGATCACTAAAAAAGAAGGAGAGGTAATGATATTACTGGTAGAAAGGGTAGGATTGTTGGTGGATGCCATGGGTAAATTGGCATGGGAGGATAATAAAGCTGCGGGATGTTCTAATGTTTGTGTGATCAAGTCAGATGTATCTGGATTCATTGACGAAATGATGTTGATGTCGGTAGGTGTGGAGTTCACATCACCATCATTATTACTAGCATCATGGGTATCTGGGGTCCTGAACGTGGGGGCTGAAGCGGGTGGGGTGGGGATACTGGGATTATAGATCTTTTTTGGAAACTTAGTAGTCTGTAGTTTGGGTTTTTTAATGATGGGGGGAAGATTTGACAAGATGGGTGGGCAATGGGCATAACCCTTTGTCGGGGGGGGGGGGGGGGGGGGGGTTTTATGCGAGAGTAGCGTGTTTGTGTGGAGGAGAGGAGGGACCTAGGCTGTGCTAGAAAAGAGGCAGTAGGCCTAGGGACACACTTCATAAGTGGGATGGGGGTGTGGGGGTGAGGTGAAACATGTGACTCAATCTGTGGATCAGGAGGTTCTGCATTGGGACTGTTTTGTTTGGGTTTTTTCCAACAGAAGATTCTATTGGAGTTATAATCATCGAAATCTCTACGGATTTTATGCAATTTATCACTAATGAGGCAATCCTCTTGGTATTTTGTATTTAATTTGAGTTTTTTATACCAAGAGGTGGGTAATGACGTAATGTGTAGTTTTAGATCGTCTATCAGGTTAGTCAGTTTTAGTGATAGTGCATGATATTGCAGATCTCTTTGTTTGGTGATTATTTCCATCCATTTCTGGGTGCAGAATTCAGAAATGGCCGACCATTCAGATGCTAGGTCTGCACCCAGAAATGAGCAGGTTTTTAGGTTTCTGAGACCTCTAGGAGAAATTTTATAATTTAAATATAACTCTAGAAAAAACTTGTCCCACCATTGTTGATTAATACTATTAATGGTGTCTTCAATTCTACAGAACTTGGCACATGTATGTTTATAGATTAACCGGGGGACTGTAGATCGTATAGGTCATCTAAGATGGTGTACTTAACAGATTCTATTTTCTGTATAATTTCCATGGTTACCCTCGGTAAAAAAGTTGGGCGGTAAAACACAAGTATTTTATAGGAAATTAAGGAGATGGATTTAAAATGTACTTAAAATATACATAAAAGATACATGAAAAATACATAAAAAATACATAAGAAATACAGATAGCTATGACACCTGCAGCAGAGTGAGCTGTTACCCTGAGCACATAATGGGCCTCATCCAGTCAGTTGTACATCCTCAACCATATAAAGGTAAAAAGCCTAACCTCCTGGACAGCTGCAGAGCAAACAGGAGTCCTGTGTGTCTTCTGGTCCATTTCAGGTCTGAATTCAGCCAAAAATTCAAACCAAAATTGGACCTGAAATGGTGAACAGGGACGCACCAGACCCCTGCTGTGAGCCGCTTCGCACGACAGTGTGAACCCAGCCTTAAGGCTTTTCTGTTGGTAAAGGCAGGAAAACTATAGCCTAAGGATTTTATGCTCCATTTTTACTACTGTCTCCCTCTCCCCTATTACCCCTAGAGAAAGACTCATAGGTAAAGGCCACGGAGGACTGAAGAGGAACTGGAATAAGTCCCCTACCAAATGTGGTGCCCCAACAAAATCAAATTGGTTACACTTGCCGCATATTTCCCAGCTGCCTATATATTCCATCCTCATGTAAAAATGCAAATAACTGCAATAACACACAGAAAACAATACTGTATTTTTCTGCATGTCATGATCAGACCAGAATGCAGTGTTAAGCCTAGTACACAAGTGCTGAATGTCGGGCAACATTGGCCAGTTCAATAAAAAATATCCGACGTTCGGCCCATGTATAAGGCAGCAGGCCTTTCAGAAGCCAGCCGTTTTACTGGCTTCTGTTGGACGAGCATGCTGGAAAACCAGGAGTCGACTGTCTCCTGATCAGCACTCTCAGCCAATAACCAGAGTGTTCTGGCAGGGGGGCATCCCCTGTTAGAACACAAAAGAACAGCAGGGGACATCTGACTGGAGCAGTCAACTAAAGGTGTGTACCAGGCTTTACACTGCGTTAGAGAGCAGCACAATATTATGCAACATGTTTTAATAAAATTGCACGGCTCTGCATGATCCTTCATGTCACTGCAAAGCAAATGCCATGGCATGAATGAAGTGTCCCTTTGTACACTTTGTATATAAGAGAAAATTGGGTGAGCCGCCAACACTTCACTGGACAAAAAGTGCAAAACAAATAGTGTAGCGCTCAAAAATATGTGAATGTGAACTTACATTGCAAACAATAAAACCTTATGTTATATTGTAAACCTTATATTGCAAACAATAAAACCTGATGTGAAATGATCAAAATAGATAAATCAGATATATCATATTAGTCCATCTTGAATAGACAGTATAAAATATATTGGTGCAAAAGGAAGGCCATAAATGGTGAATCAAATACATTGATGAATCTTGAAAAATACTTGATCGTGAAGTGCAAACAGAAAAAAATAAGGTTGGCACGCTTACCAGACAAGATAGACACACATACCGTATAGCACATGGACCAAGAAGGCATTGTTGAGGAAATAGCCTCAATGAAATTATTCATATGAAAGGCAACAAGTGGAGGATGGACTTCAAATATGGAAGAGGTAATCCCGCATCAAAGGATAGACTCTGAGGTGAATGGCAAGTATATCTCAAATGTGAGGTTATTCCATGGCATTGGACACGTAAGATAAATAAATCCACATAGTGTAACCCTGTATGTTTTTTTTATTCAAAAAAAGAGGGGTTTACACTTACAAGAAATCGTATAAAAACAAGCTTGTCTCCTAGGTTTAGAGCGATTGTCACTAACGTCATCCATCGCATTTCGTTCCGCCAGGCATCATCTGGGACGTCAAATCCCCCTGTTCAGTTTCCACCAGAATTCCCAAACAGAGAAACAGTTCTGACCCGAACGAAGAAACCTTTTAAAGTCTATGGGACCCGAACTTGAAAAATGAAAAGTCCCTATTTTGAAGGCTTATATGCAATTTATTGGCCATAAAAAGGGTATGGGGTCCAGGTATTGTCTTGGGGGACATGTATCAATTTTTTTTTTTAAAAAGAGATTTAAAAAAAAATCAGGAACAGTGATTTTAATGATGCCTAAAGCGAAACAATAAAATGCAAAATTTCCTTTAAATATAGTCCCTGGAGGGTCCCCTTAGTCTGCCTGTAAAGTTCTGCATTTGTACCGTGGATAGAACCTACTGCAGCAAAACTGACATTAATAAAGAAAAAAAAAATTGGAAATGTTTTTTTTTAAATGGCGTGGGGTCCCCCCCCCAAAATCCATAACAGACCCTTATCTGAGCATGCAGGACAGGGGGGGGGGGCGCAAGCACCCTTCCTCCTGAACCATACCAGGCCACATGCCCTCAATATAGGGGGTGCAAAGCACCTTGTCCATATGTTGATGGGGACAATAGCCTCTTCCCGACAACCCTGAGTGATGGTTGTGGGGGTCTGCAGGCAGGGGGCTTATAGGAATCTGGAAGCCCCCTTTAACCACTTCAGCCCCGGACCAATTGGCAGCCAAAGGACCAGGCCCCTTTTTGCAATTCGGCACTGCGTCGCTTTAACTAACAATTGCGCGGTCATGCGACGTGGCTCCAAAACAAAATTGGCGTCCTTTTTTTCCCACAAATAGAGCTTTCTTTTGGTGGTATTTGATCGCCCCTGCGGTTTTTATTTTTTGCGCTATAAACAAAAATAGAGCGACAATTTTGAAAAAAATGCAATATTTTTTACTTTTTGCTATAATAAATATCCCCAAAAAATATATAAAAAAACATTTTTTTTCCTCAGTTTAGGCCGATACGTATTCTTCTACATATTTTTGGTAAAAAAAATCGCAATTAGCGATTATTGATTAGTTTGCGCAAAAGTTATAGCGTTTACAAAATAGGGGATAGTTTTATAGCATTTTTTATTAATATTTTTTTTTTTATTAGTAATGGCGGCGATCAGCGATTTTTATTGTGACTGCGACATTTTGGCGGACACATCGGACATTTTTGACACATTTTTGGGACATTTGTCATTTATACAGAAATCAGTGCTATTTAAATAGCACTGATTCCTATGTAAATGACAGTTGTAGTTAGGGGGTTAACCACAAGGGGGCGGGGAGGAGTCAGTGTGACGTGATGTGTTGTGTTTACTGTAGGGGGGCGTGGCTGTACGTCTGACGTCATTGATCGGCGTTCCCGATGACAGGGAACCGCCGATCACTGACAGTCAGTGTAGGAAGCGCGGGGAGAGGTTTGTTTACATAGACCTCTCCCCGTTCTTCCGCTCCGTAACCCGATCGCGGGATACCAGCGGCGATCGGGTCCGCTGGTCCCGCGGCCGGGGTCACGGAGCTCCCGACCGGGTCGCGAGCGCGCCGCTAGCGGCGCGCGCGCGCGACCCACGGGCAGGCACATGCACGATCACGTACAGGTACGTGATTCTGCCTGCCCGTGCCATTCTGCTGACGTATATATGCAGTGGCCGGTCGGGAAGCGGTTAACAAGAAGGTCCCCAGATCATACCTCATACACAGTATCCCTACCCATTCACCAAAAAAGTGTAAAAATAAATAAAAACACCAGGCAGTTTTTGACAATTCCTTTATTAAAAATAAAAAAACAATGTCCCCTTATGTAGATCCATTATCACTCACAATGCTGATGCCACCTTCAGACTCAAAAAAGAAAGAAAAAAAAAGCTCTGCTGCCAACTAAGGCAAACTGCTGAATGCCTGGCTTGCCATTTGACAGTTTTTATATAGGTAAAGGCGGGCCACCAGGTGACGTCACCTGGTGTCATGACCCGGCATGCACTGGTTGATGATGTCACAAGGGGAACAGTGCCACCAGGTGGCTCGGTCCCTTACCTATATAACAACTGTCAAACGGCAAGCCAGGCATTCGGCGGTTTGCCTTAGTTGTCAGCAGAGTGTTTTTTTCTTTTCTTTTTTCGGGTCGGCAGTGGTGGCGGCATTATGATTGACCATGGATTTACATTGGGGGACACTGTTTTTTTTATTTTTAAATGAAGGAATTCTCAAAAACTGTCTCTGTGTTTTTATTACTTTTTGACACTTTTTTTGGTGAATGGGTAGGAATACAGATAAGGGGGGTGGGATCTGGGGGCCCCACCCCCTTTTTTTAAAAGGGGCTTCCAGATTATGATAAGCCCCTCACCCACAGAACCCTACAACCACCACCTTGGGTTGTTGGGAAGAGGCCCTTGTCCCCATCAAAAAAGCACCCCTCCATGTTGAGGGCATGTGTCAGGGATGCCCTGTGGCAGGACAGGCACACGGACGTGCGCGCGTGCGCATACATGTTCCCACGAGAACGGGCCACACTGGGCAGTGGCGCATGAACGTGCGCAGTGACACACGACAGGCACGCGTGCGCAGGAATGCGCGACAGGCACATGTGCGCGCGCGCTAACTCAACTTGGTGTCAGTTCCCCTTTAAAAGGACAGCAGCTGATCCAGTGCAGTGCTGTCTGATCTGCAGCTCTACCTGAGTCTGATCCTGTACCTGCTGTTGTTATCTGATCCTGCTATGTTTGACTACTGCTGCCTTCTCCTCTCCTGACCCGGCCTGCCTTGACCCTGCTATTTCTGAACCTGCTGACCTTCTGTTGCCAAACCTCTGCCTGCCTACTGACCACTCTCTGCCTGCTGTTACTACCTGATTACCTGTGTTTGACCCGGCTTGTCTCACCTGCTTCAGTCTAGTCCTGATCCAGTCTCTGCCTAGATCCAGGGATCGCTGACCTACACCTGTTACCACTGCTGCTACTGCCTCACCAGTCCAGTTCATCAGGTGGATCCTCTCTACTCATCTGTATCAGCTACTACGGATCATACAGGCACTCCTACCTCGCTGCGCTCCTGTACCACTGTTGCAACCCCAGTGGTCCTCGAGCCAGGGCTGTAAGAGAGGTCTCCTTCTACAGTTGGGCTCTGATACCAGGTACGTTACAGCATGTGGTCTGGTATAGTTCAGGAGGGGGGCACTTGCTCGCCCCCCCCCCGTTTGCTGGCCTGCCGGGCTGCATGCTCGAATAAGGGTCTGATATGAATTTTGGGGGGAACCCACGCCATTTTTTTTACATTTTGGCATGGTGTTTTCCTGAAACTCCATACCAGCTGTTTTTTTCCCCACTATTTTATTGCCGGAATTTTTTTTTTTTTTTATTCAGCTGTCAGCAGGGAAGCCCATTGACAGCTGATGACTCATCGGTTGTTAAGGACACTGCAGTCGGCTTCCCAGCCCCACTCCTTAACAACCAGATATTCACTGCGCCCTAAAAGTCAGAAGGTACAAATACTGTAGCTGCTGACTTTTAAAAATCAGGTGCTTACCAGTTTATAGAACCACCGCTGTCTTCCTGCAACTGATTATTCTCACTGCTGTGGGCCCCAGTGCCTTAATCTTGGATTTGGGACCAGTGGTGGCTTCCTGAGGAATCACAGCCAGCTCCCTAATGTGCATGCTCAAGATTGTGGGGTTCAGGGAGACTGGTCATGCAGCCTGCTGGGATATATGACGTGTCCCAGGAGACTGCAGATAAGGATAAGCAACGTCATTCCCACATAGTCGATCATTTTGGAAGTGGGGCGGGTATCAACAAAAAATGTTTGCATAAAGTTTAGGAAGAACCAGCTGTTTAGCTTACTTTAGTGCATTCTATACCTTCAGTATGTTCTACTATTGTCTAAGTCTTTGAATAACCATACGCACATGTTTAACATAGTGAAGAAGGGTTAGAAAGGCTTACAATGTTTTTAATACTGCCTATGCCTTTCTGTCCCAGTGATAACCACAGCCCTCATTTTTTTGTATGGGTGTCACAGGGATAGGAAATAAGAAAACTTCTTCCCAATGAAGTCACAGGCAGAAATCTATCCTAAACTAAAAAAATGAATGTGTGAATTAAGTCAAAGCAATAGGTTTGCTTTAATGTCCCCTCCTGGAAGCCTCACCTTTCCTTCATTCAACTGGCAAGGGGGAGAAAATGCCTATTACGTCCAAGTATAGAGAAGCAGATAACCTTAGCACTATGTAAGCTCAAACTGAAGAAACTCAAACTTTACAAAAGGCTGTCTTTCTTTGCTCCCAAGGGGGGCAAGAGAGAAAGAAAAGTAAAGGTAAGTATGCACAGATTGCAAAGAGGGCATTCAAGTAAACCTGTTGCTTTGCCCTGTATGAGCAAAGCACAAGTTCACTTTAAATTAATCTCTTACAGGTTCATCCTTCTGTTTATTGAAGATGCTGTGCACTTTGCAGACCATGTCCTTCATTGGGCTTTGATGATTTGGGCACTCTCTGAAAAACTTTCTCAGTTTATTTACCTAATTCTTAAAGCTCCACAATAAAGAGAGAGGGGCAGAATTTTGAAAGCATCTGTTTACCAGTTTCCTGCTGGTAACAGTAACTCTACAGCAATAACTAAATCACTTTCATACTCTTTCTCTGTGAAGCCATTAAGCCTAGAAACATGCTGTTTTTGGCAATACGGAAATCAAAGTGGCAACACAGCAGACACTATCTATGTTAAAGGAGAAAAATCCACAGGCTGCTTCAAATATCAACAAGGAACCCTGAAATTTTCCATCAATTTCTTTTCATGGCCTTCTGACATTTTCAACTTAAAACTATATTGCTTAACATCAAGGCACTTTACGATAGCTTCAGTTGGCAAAGGTAATTTTTGAGTGAGATTCTGTTGAAAAAAAAGGTAATTCTCTTTTTTTCAGAGCATTTCACTAGAAAAAAAAAGGTAATTTACAGAACTACTTGCTGCATTTTTTGCTTTTATTTTGTATCATTCCTAGTAGCCTTAATGTCATTCATGGACACACTATGTCGATATAGCCACAGTAGCTAAGCCGCTTGTGCAAACCAAGTATACACAAACTCTAGCTCCAGGCCAATGTTAATCCAGAACTATGAAGTTCAAATAATACTATTTCACTTAGAAGTTTTATCAGTTTTGCATCAATTGTAATACAAGACTGGAGGGGGAGGGGGATGTTACACCTATATAGAAAGATAATATTCTAGAGCTTGAAATAGTCTTTTTACTTTCACAACTGAGCTAATCTAAATACCATGGGCTTAAACCCTCCTGAAGCTTGATCAATGTAAGGTGCATAGTTATTCATCTGTCTAGCACTGAGCCCCAACACACAGACACCTGAGGAGATAGGCAAAGAGATAGTTGCAAATTCTGGGGCACAGGGAGGAAGCCAGAATAATGAGAAGACCCAACAGAGAATGCAGGAGAAGAGAGCTGGAACAGAAGGAGGCATCCTTGTTGCTAGCCAGTGGCTTGGCACTGCCTGTATCACCTTCTCTGCCTCAATTGGCCAGTGGGGCTGTGGCTCCCTATTTGAACATATGAGGCCTAGGGCTTTGGGCTTTGGATAGTGTAAGCTACCTGGTTCCTGTACCTTGTGCCTTACCTTACCTTGCTCTACCTAGTTTTTTTAATGCTTCTGCTACTGATTCTTGCTTGGATAATGGATGTGCTTCTGATCACCACCTGACTCTTTGGATATGGATTACACTACTGTTGCCTCCTCACCTGACCCTGCTTCGATATGCATTATACTACTGATTGCCACCTGCCCTGCCCCTAGTTTGGATAACTGACTCTGTCATTGCCTGCTGTCTGCCCTGAACTCTGCAAGGTCGGAATCTAGCCAGTCATTAGTCCTGTTTACTCCTGCATACTACTCCTTAACTGACCTACTCTGCATCTTGAAGCCATCTGACGTGATATGTGAACTCTCTCTCTGAGGTCACTGGGAGGCATCCTAATTCTAAGAATATAGTACTGTGCCTTAAATTCTGGGGGCATCCAATTACCAGTAGACATATTAGCATTAGGGGAAGATTGGCTATTATAGGTGAAATGACTCTGATGTCTCAGAATTCTTGCAGAACAGGATATGAACCAGTAAATCCTTGCATTACAGCACCTCTACCTTTGCCTCAAGTCAAATGCTACTCATGATCAATGAACCTAAGATCTTTAGCCAATTGTCATTCTCACCTTTTTCAAGAATCAATCAGGGACTTCCTTAACCTGCCCTGATGTTCAATGCAATGTCTCAAGGGAAAAGCTCTTGAGCAGCAGGAGAACCCTTCCCAATCAGCTCCCCCCAGGCAAAGCATAAAATAGTGATCCTTAACAAACGACAGATCTTCAGGGTAAAGATGCTAGTTCATTGTATAACATGTAGGGTTGTTAGCCTGTTTGGTTTGGCATCGTTTGTACCTAAAATGCTGTTGCCTGCCTACCCTAACAGTTTGCAAGTACCATGATCAAGATTCTGGTTGGACTTGGTGAATGTCACTTGAATTAATGTATTAATCTAATAATGCTTTTAATAGTATATTCAACTCTACAGTGGTGTGAAAAAGTGTTTGCCCCCTTCCTCATTTCCTGTTCCTTTGCATGTTTGTCACACTTAAGTGTTTCGGAACATCAAACCAATTTAAACAATAGTCAAGGACAACACAAGTAAACACAAAATGCAATTTGTAAATGAAGGTGTTTATTATTAAAGGTGAAAAAGCCCTGTGTGAAACCTAATAACTGGTTGGGCCACCCTTAGCAGCAACAACTGCAACCAAGCGTTTGCGATAACGTGCAATGAGGCTTTTACAGCGTCCTGGAGGAATTTTTGCAGAATTGTCCTAATTCAGTTACATTAGAGGGTTTTCGAGCATGAACGGCCTTTTTAAGGTCATACCACAACATCTCAATAGGATTCAGGTCAGGACTTTGGCTAGGCCACTCCAAAGTCTTCATTTTGTTTTTCTTCAGCCATTCGGTGGTGGACTTGCTGGTGTGTTTAGGATCATTGTCCTGCTGCAGAACCCAAGTTCGTTTCAGCTTGAGTACACAAACAGATGGTCGGACATTCTCCTTCAGGATCTCTTGGTAGACAGCAGAATTCATAGTTCCTTTTATCACGGCAAGTCTTCCAGGTCCTGAAGCAGCAAAACAGCCCCAGACCATCACACTACCACCACCATATTTTACTGTTGGTATAATGTTCTTTTTCTGAAATGCAGTGTTCCTTCTACGCCAGATATACTTGGACACACACCTTCCAAAGAGTTCCACTTTTGTCTCATCGGTCCACAGAATGTTGTCCCAAAAGTCTTGGGGATCATCAAGATGTGTTGTGGAGAAATTGAGACGAGCTTTGATGTTCTTTTTGCTCAGCAGTGGTTTTCTCCTTGGAACTCTGCCATGCAGGCCATTTTTGCCCAGTCTTTTCCTGATGGTGGAGGCATGAACGCTGACCTTAACTGAGGCAAGTGAGGCCTGCAGTTCCTTGGACGTTGTTGTGGGGTCTTTTGTGACCTCTTGGATGAGTCGTCGCTGCGCTCTTGGGGTAATTCTATGCGGCCGGCCACTCCTGGGAAGGTTCACCACTGTTCCATGTCTTCGCCATTTGTGGATAATGGCTCTCACTGTGGTTCGCTGGATTCCCAAAGCTTTGGAAATGGCTTTATAACCCTTTCCAGACTGATAGATCTCAATTACTTTCTTTCTCAATTGTTCCTGAATTTCTTTGGGTCTCGGCATGATGTGTAGCTTTTAAGGATCTTCTGGTGGACCTTACTGTGTCAAGCAGCTCCTATTTAAGTGATGCCTTGATTGTGAACAGGTGTGGCAATAATCAGGCCTGGGTGTGGCTAGAGAAATTGAACTCAGGTGTGGACAACCACAGTTATAGTATGTTTTAACAAGGGGGGCAATCACTTTTTCACACAGGGCCATGATGGTTTGGATTTTTTTTCACCTTTAATAATAAACACCTTCATTTACAAATTGCATTTTGTGTTTACTTGTGTTGTCCTTGACTATTGTTTAAATTGGTTTGATGTTCCGAAACACTTAAGTGTGACAAACATGCAAAGGAACAGGAAATGAGGAAGGGGGCAAACACTTTTTCACACCACTGTAGATGTGAATGGATGTCCATGGACAACCTCTGCAGACACCCCCTGACTGACTGACCGGCAGATTTTGACAATCACTACTGCCCTCTTAGGACAAGAAATACAGTTTAGATATCTGATTCTTAGCAGACGGAACAAATATTTTTCAAAATGTTTAGGAGAATAAAAAAAAAAAAGTAATCGTCCTAAAATTGCTTTATCCAAGGTCCTTTAAATTTATATGAAATCATAGTGGATTCCTAATAGTTCCTCCAGACAAATGCAGTCTGTGTTATTTTAGCCATTAGTTACTAAAGACAATCTAACCAGACTCAGAATAATTGTTATTACATTTTATTTGGGCAAGTGACAGAACAAGAAGTACAAAAGACCAAACCTTTCATCTTTCTTTATGCTCTAATTTATCCAAAGCAAATCATACAATCCATTTATAATGGTTTCAAATGAAGCTCCTACAATTTATCCCTTTGATTTTGTTTTTATTGAGGCAATCAGCTTTTTTTTCAAAGGAAGTCAGTTTACCGTATGTTAAATACAGTATGTGTAATATACCATGGATAATTTAAAGGAAATTATAAAGGGGTAATCATGTGCCAGCAAAATCAGAGCTATTTATAAACACAGTTCTGTTTTCAGTGTAAAACTTTTTCATTGTAAGACTATGCCACCTAGGAAGTAGTTGCTTATAAATCACTAAATATTTTTTTATGATAGTCGGATTCTCATGTAATTAGGTACACTTTGTAAATGCCACTACCAACCTTAATAACAGTTTTCAGTTCCACTTTTGCAAAAATATGACTTACAGGACCAGCTGTGACAGTTCAGACATTTTTATTCTGAGAATGCTTTTTACAGTAGCAACAATGACTGTGCAATGCATAGGTGGATCATAAATACGCAATTCTCAGACAGTGAAAGTGCTCCTTCTCAAAAAAAATCCATACTACTCTATTGACTAATGCCACGTATACACGATCGGAAATGCCACCAGCAAAACTCAGATTTATTGACGGAAAATGCGACCGTGTGTATGCTTCATCAGTCTTTTGCTGGCGGAATTCAAGCCATCAAAAGATTGAGAGCATGTTCTCTATTTTTCGGTCAGTAACTATCCAAAAATGTGATCATCTGTATGCAAATCACACATGCTTGGAAACAATTTGACGCATGCTCGGAAGCATTGAACTTCATTTGCTTGGCTTGTCATAGTGTTGTATGTCATTGCGTTCTTGAGGGTCAAACTTTTGTGTGACTGTGTGTGCGCAAGACAAGCTTGAGCGGAATTCCGTCAGAAAAAACATCCAAGATTTTTCGGACGGAAATTCCGCTTGTGTGTACACGGCATAACTCTGCACAAAATCAGTTCTGGGGCTGCTTCTCTAGCAAATGACAGTTCTGCAATCTGTTGGTCCATCAACAGGGTATTAACAGCCCAGTAAATGCCCACCTATCTGTTAACATTTACTGCTATGTTGGTAAATATGTATTGATAACAACTGTGCAATATTATAATTTTATAAGAGATGGTTAGTGTAAATCTTGCACATGAGTAAGCAATAGTAGCACACATTAAAATTTTACAACTCCAAAGTGAACTAGAAGGCTCATACTCAAACTAAAAATAGTCAGTAGAACTGTAACTCTAGTGACTATGTAAAAATTGGTTTGTTAGATGAAGAAGTTTGAACAAATGGCGATACCAAAATCCCAATTTAAATGAAAAAAGAAAAACCTTCTAAGAAGGAAAGGGGGAAACATGAGGCCACATACCTCTGGGATTTTTTGTTAACGGTATCTAGGTAAGTATATAAAAAAGATTAAAGATGTATATAAAAAAATATAGAATTTTATTAACCCATTAGGGTGAAAGACAGAAAGGACACAAATAATACATCCATATTTTACAGACATATATGTTACATCAGATGAAAGTGTGGAGCTTCGCCATACTCGACATGTTTCACTCTGTGGAGTTTCTTCAGGAGTTTTATAGGTTAAGCTCAGAAAATGCTGAAATAACAAAATCGCATGAGAAACGCATCCTTTTCTTAACAATGTACAAATTAAATGTACATGTTCATACAGTATTTAGAGCAATAGGCTCGAGCACAATATACATCTGGGTGAATGAGCAATTGGTACATAGTTGTAAGTACAATATAATGAAAACCAGGGGCATAGAAAACAGAGGGAGGAATTTAGAAAGTGAAACCAGGCAAGGACTTACCACAGATACTTGGATAGGTTTGGAAAAATATATCTGCATACATAGAACATTTTTTGTTATAAAAACAAACTAAATTTCAAAGAGAGATGAAGTCGCCTCCAAAGTGCCAAACAAAGCAGCAATGTGTCGCTTGCAGAGAGTCACGCTGCAAATTTAAAGAAATAAGTAGGACTATTAGTCAGGAAGTACTGATGGTGGGTTCGTAATAGTAAAATAAAAGTTAATGAAAACGTCAATTAATTAGTACCTGATGGTCAAAAGGAAGTACGCTGGTGGTAACCGAACTTAAAAAGTTCAGTTTTAATATGCAAAGTTTGCTAGTTGCATAGTGTCCAAAAGTTATTTGGGCGTCATCCTAGGATAAGTCTGCAATACACCAGGGTAAGAAAGAACCCTGCGTTAGTTGCTGAGTATACAGAAAATATATTATATATAGACTGAGGGAATGGGGGTCATCAGAAATAATGATGAATATAGAGTGAAGTCTTACCCCATAGGTATGTAGTGTCCAGAACGTGAAGGGCCGATTGAGTGGGGGCGGATAAAACCGTCTCACCCTCTCAAGTGCTGGAAGTTCCCTGCAGAAAGAGATGAAGGCAGGGGGAAGCTGCCTTAAGTAACGGCTCTCCGACCCGGCGGCGTCTGACATCACCGCCGGGTCGTGGGCGCCAAAACAGCTGAGACCGGCCGTGAGCGTCCGTAGGTGGATAGTGCGCATGCACCGGCGACGAACCCTGTCGCCGGCGCATGACGTCAGTGGGCGCGTCGCTGACAAGCGGCGCGCCAGCGGCCATCTTGGATAGTCCGAGTTTGCCCACACCTCTGGATAGAGGACTGTGTGCAAAGCCCTCCATGGTAACAGGGATCCCCCTAGTGGCTAGCGTAAATTGCCATCTATGGGGAAACATGCAAGATGGATGGGGAAAAGAGCCAGGAAGCCGAGGACGGACAGGGCCAGAATGAGCCAAAGAGAGGGGGGGAGCCCTCTAAGGGAGAGGCTGCAAGGCTGATCTGTGTTGCTATGCCTCAAAAGGAAGACCAACCACTGGGGCGCCCATACAAGCGACTTGTAGAATGCGGCAATGGGCAATTACATAGGAAGCATCTCTCTGAGGATGTGTTTAAATATTATAAAGTGTAATTTAATAATGGTCCCTGTCTAAAATATAAAGGGATACCAAGTATCGATGTGTGATAGGTCTGCACAGTCACCTCTAACCTCCATCTGCTTTATACAAAATAAAATTGGTTCAATATGGGGTCATAGATTACATTCATATTAAATGAAATGCTGCATTAGTTTATTACAAATGATGAAGGCAAGGAAGATATAACAGACAAAAGAAAAAATATATATAAAAAAAAAAAAAAAATTAAAATATATATAAAACAAACAAATGAATAAACCAGTGTAAGAAATGAAAAGGGGAGAAAAATAAAATAAAAAAACATGGTAAAGGACAAAAGACAAAGGAATTAAATTAATCCCCATAGAGATCTAATAGAGCACTTAATTAGAGAAATGATTTGTAGCTGAGAGCATCATTTAACCCTGGATGGACAGTAGCCTTGAGGTCAAAGATCCAACGAGCCTCACGCTGGAGTAGGATACGATCATAATTACCACCCCTCTCACCTGGGGGTACATGCTCGAGTGCGAAAAAATGCATTTTTTGATCATCATGGGCATGGAATAATCCCATGTGGCGGCTGATTGGAGTTTCCATCTTCTTCCCACGGACAAGATTTACATGATCTCTTATACGGTGGAAGAATGGACGTTTGGTTTTTCCAACGTAAAACGCTGTGCATTCGCATAGCATAATGTATACAATGCCAATGGATTGGCAATTAACCAGAAAATTAGGTTTGTAAATACGTTTGTTTGGTAAAGTAATTTGTTTAGATGCATATATGTAACGACAAAAATTACATTTGTGACAAGGTTTAGTTCCAACATTTTTTTTGACAATAGGGTTGGAACCGTTGTCTTGATTTGAAACGTAGTGACTTCGTACGAGAGTATCTCGAAGGGATTGAGATCTTCTGAAGGTTATTACCGGGTGGTCCTCTACATGTTTGGAAACCAAGGGGTCCGCCTTCAGAAGGTACCAATATTTTTCAAAGATTTTTCGCACCCGGGCATGATGTCCAGAGAAACGGGTGATGATCCTAATGCCTGAATCATTGGTGGATGTTTTGTTTATGTGAATGAGTTTAGATCGATTTTGTTGTTTCGCTTTTAAATATGACTTCCTCAGACATGACTGAGAATAGCCACGATGTCGTAAACGCTGCTGCAGTTTTTTGGCCTCCACTTTAAAATCAGAGTCCTGACTGCAATTCCGTTTGATCCTGAGATATTGCCCATATGGTATACTTGACACCAGGGGACCTGGGTGAGAACTGGTTGCATGTAGCAATGAATTTGCTGCCGACGGTTTCCGATACAGAGTGGTTCCAACATTTCCCTCCCCATCCACATAAATTGTGATATCAAGGAAGGTTAGTTGGGACTGACTTTTTTCCATTGTAAAACCAAGATTGTAGGTGTTAATCTTGAGTTTTTCATAAAAGATTAACAGATCTGATTCAGTACCTGTCCAGATGAAGAATACATCATCGATGTATCTTCTCCAGACTGGGATTTGATCTAAGAATGTTTGTATATCCTCTCTTTGGAATAAGTGACGCTCCCACCCCCCCAGGTACAAATTGGCGTAGGATGGGGCACATTTGGTCCCCATAGCTACGCCCTGCACCTGGAGGTAATGGGAGCGCCCAAATAAGAAAATATTGTTGCTTAAAATAAATTCAAGCAGCTTGAGGATAAACTCATTGTATTTGGGCGATGACTCGCTGCTCTCGGAAATGAAGCCCTTCACAACTCCAACCCCTCGATCGTGGGGTATGGAGTTGTAGAGGGCCTCAACATCGAGAGCAACGAGCCAAGAATTTGGGGGTATCGAGACACCGTCCAGAACCCTTAAAAGGTCCCTGGTGTCTTGAAGATACGAGACTAAGCCCTCTACATGGGGGCGGAGGAAGTCATCCACCAAGGCACTGGCGTTCTCAGTGAGGCATCCATTGCCAGAAACAATCGGGCGACCTGGTGGATTAGTGGCATTTTTATGGATTTTGGGTAAAGCATATAGGGTGGGGGTTTTTGGAAAGGGAGTGTTGAGAAAATCATATGTTTTTTTTGTGATTAAGTCCTGAAAGAAAGCAGAGCTTAGTAGGTTTCGAAATTTGCCAATGGTGTAGTTTACATGGCTTTCCGGTATTTTTCGATACCACTCACGATTTTCTAGGAGATTGTGTACCATCAACTCGTATTGGCATTTATCCATAATAACCAGATTGCCCCCCTTATCAGCTGGTTTAATTATTATACTAGTTTCTTGTTGTAGAGAGCGTAATGCTTGTCTTTGTTGTAAAGTGAGATTGGGTTGGGGTGGATCAAGCCACTTAGTTTTCCTGATTTCATTGGTTACTTGTTGAGTAAATGCCCATACATTGGGATTACCCTGTAATGATGGAAAAGTGGTCGATTTAGATTTATATTCACGAGGAGGTAGCATGGGGGCCGTGGGAGGGGGGGCAGACAGACGAGGGGCACCCGGGAGAAGAGCAGCAGCCTCAGCCAGGTCCACCTCGTCAATGTGCCCCTCATCCCACAGCTCCATTAACTCCTCCATGGCTTTAATATCATTTAAAGATAATTGTTGTGAAGGTAATGGAAGGGAAGGGGTAGGCAATTCTGTGGAAATATCAGCACGAGTTGGTGGATTGGATTTATCAAACAAAATCCGAAACATTAGTTTCCGTGAAAACAAATGTAAATCTTTCACTAACTCAAAGGCATCTGTAGATTTTGTGGGGCAAAAAGTCAGCCCCAATTTTAGAAGTGAAATTTGTGTGTCAGTTAGTGTGTACGAAGACAAGTTAATTATTTCAAAATGATTTTCGTTTGTTTGATCTGTGTGGTGGTAGGTTCCAAGTTTTTCCTTGGGTCTAGTACAGGCTGGTTGAAAATTGGTGCTGTCCGAAAACTTGACTCAGTAGTGGCTTTGGCCTGTCCCCCTGAAGGGGGAGGGGCCGAAGGCAGAGACTGAGCCGACATGAGAGTGAGGGTGTCAAAAGAGGTGAGAGTTTTAGTGCTGCCAGCGGCTTTGGCCGCTGAAGCCCTGGTGCTAATGGGTGTGCGATTCCGAGTGGGAGAATTTTTGGATTTTCCAGTTTGTACATTTACATTACCCCTTCCCTTCCATTACCTTCACAACAATTATCTTTAAATGATATTAAAGTCATGGAGGAGTTAATGGAGCTGTGGGATGAGGGGCACATTGACGAGGTGGACCTGGCTGAGGCTGCTGCTCTTCTCCCGGGTGCCCCTCGTCTGTCTGCCCCCCCTCCCACGGCCCCCATGCTACCTCCTCGTGAATATAAATCTAAATCGACCACTTTTCCATCATTACAGGGTAATCCCAATGTATGGGCATTTACTCAACAAGTAACCAATGAAATCAGGAAAACTAAGTGGCTTGATCCACCCCAACCCAATCTCACTTTACAACAAAGACAAGCATTACGCTCTCTACAACAAGAAACTAGTATAATAATTAAACCAGCTGATAAGGGGGGCAATCTGGTTATTATGGATAAATGCCAATACGAGTTGATGGTACACAATCTCCTAGAAAATCGTGAGTGGTATCGAAAAATACCGGAAAGCCATGTAAACTACACCATTGGCAAATTTCGAAACCTACTAAGCTCTGCTTTCTTTCAGGACTTAATCACAAAAAAAACATATGATTTTCTCAACACTCCCTTTCCAAAAACCCCCACCCTATATGCTTTACCCAAAATCCATAAAAATGCCACTAATCCACCAGGTCGCCCGATTGTTTCTGGCAATGGATGCCTCACTGAGAACGCCAGTGCCTTGGTGGATGACTTCCTCCGCCCCCATGTAGAGGGCTTAGTCTCGTATCTTCAAGACACCAGGGACCTTTTAAGGGTTCTGGACGGTGTCTCGATACCCCCAAATTCTTGGCTCGTTGCTCTCGATGTTGAGGCCCTCTACAACTCCATACCCCACGATCGAGGGGTTGGAGTTGTGAAGGGCTTCATTTCCGAGAGCAGCGAGTCATCGCCCAAATACAATGAGTTTATCCTCAAGCTGCTTGAATTTATTTTAAGCAACAATATTTTCTTATTTGGGCGCTCCCATTACCTCCAGGTGCAGGGCGTAGCTATGGGGACCAAATGTGCCCCATCCTACGCCAATTTGTACCTGGGGGGGTGGGAGCGTCACTTATTCCAAAGAGAGGATATACAAACATTCTTAGATCAAATCCCAGTCTGGAGAAGATACATCGATGATGTATTCTTCATCTGGACAGGTACTGAATCAGATCTGTTAATCTTTTATGAAAAACTCAAGATTAACACCTACAATCTTGGTTTTACAGTGGAAAAAAGTCAGTCCCAACTAACCTTCCTTGATATCACAATTTATGTGGATGGGGAGGGAAATGTTGGAACCACTCTGTATCGGAAACCGTCGGCAGCAAATTCATTGCTACATGCAACCAGTTCTCACCCAGGTCCCCTGGTGTCAAGTATACCATATGGGCAATATCTCAGGATCAAACGGAATTGCAGTCAGGACTCTGATTTTAAAGTGGAGGCCAAAAAACTGCAGCAGCGTTTACGACATCGTGGCTATTCTCAGTCATGTCTGAGGAAGTCATATTTAAAAGCGAAACAACAAAATCGATCTAAACTCATTCACATAAACAAAACATCCACCAATGATTCAGGCATTAGGATCATCACCCGTTTCTCTGGACATCATGCCCGGGTGCGAAAAATCTTTGAAAAATATTGGTACCTTCTGAAGGCGGACCCCTTGGTTTCCAAACATGTAGAGGACCACCCGGTAATAACCTTCAGAAGATCTCAATCCCTTCGAGATACTCTTGTACGAAGTCACTACGTTTCAAATCAAGACAACGGTTCCAACCCTATTGTCAAAAAAAATGTTGGAACTAAACCTTGTCACAAATGTAATTTTTGTCGTTACATATATGCATCTAAACAAATTACTTTACCAAACAAACGTATTTACAAACCTAATTTTCTGGTTAATTGCCAATCCATTGGCATTGTATACATTATGCTATGCGAATGCACAGCGTTTTACGTTGGAAAAACCAAACGTCCATTCTTCCACCGTATAAGAGATCATGTAAATCTTGTCCGTGGGAAGAAGATGGAAACTCCAATCAGCCGCCACATGGGATTATTCCATGCCCATGATGATCAAAAAATGCATTTTTTCGCACTCGAGCATGTACCCCCAGGTGAGAGGGGTGGTAATTATGATCGTATCCTACTCCAGCGTGAGGCTCGTTGGATCTTTGACCTCAAGGCTACTGTCCATCCAGGGTTAAATGATGCTCTCAGCTACAAATCATTTCTCTAATTAAGTGCTCTATTAGATCTCTATGGGGATTAATTTAATTCCTTTGTTTTTTGTCCTTTACCATGTTTTTTTATTTTATTTTTCTCCCCTTTTCATTTCTTACACTGGTTTATTCATTTGTTTGTTTTATATATATTTTAATTTTTTTTTTTTTTTTATATATATTTTTTCTTTTGTCTGTTATATCTTCCTTGCCTTCATCATTTGTAATAAACTAATGCAGCATTTCATTTAATATGAATGTAATCTATGACCCCATATTGAACCAATTTTATTTTGTATAAAGCAGATGGAGGTTAGAGGTGACTGTGCAGACCTATCACACATCGATACTTGGTATCCCTTTATATTTTAGACAGGGACCATTATTAAATTACACTTTATAATATTTAAACACATCCTCAGAGAGATGCTTCCTATGTAATTGCCCATTGCCGCATTCTACAAGTCGCTTGTATGGGCGCCCCGGTGGTTGGTCTTCCCTTTGAGGCATAGCAACACAGATCAGCCTTGCAGCCTCTCCCTTAGAGGGCTCCCCCCCTCTCTTTGGCTCATTCTGGCCCTGTCCGTCCTCGGCTTCCTGGCTCTTTTCCCCATCCATCTTGCATGTTTCCCCATAGATGGCAATTTACGCTAGCCACTAGGGGGATCCCTGTTACCATGGAGGGCTTTGCACACAGTCCTCTATCCAGAGGTGTGGGCAAACTCGGACTATCCAAGATGGCCGCTGGCGCGCCGCTTGTCAGCGACGCGCCCACTGACGTCATGCGCCGGCGACAGGGTTCGTCGCCGGCGCATGCGCACTATCCACCTACGGACGCTCACGGCCGGTCTCAGCTGTTTTGGCGCCCACGACCCGGCGGTGATGTCAGACGCCGCCGGGTCGGAGAGCCGTTACTTAAGGCAGCTTCCCCCTGCCTTCATCTCTTTCTGCAGGGAACTTCCAGCACTTGAGAGGGTGAGACGGTTTTATCCGCCCCCACTCAATCGGCCCTTCCCGTTCTGGACACTACATACCTATGGGGTAAGACTTCACTCTATATTCATCATTATTTCTGATGACCCCCATTCCCTCAGTCTATATATAATATATTTTCTGTATACTCAGCAACTAACGCAGGGTTCTTTCTTACCCTGGTGTATTGCAGACTTATCCTAGGATGACGCCCAAATAACTTTTGGACACTATGCAACTAGCAAACTTTGCATATTAAAACTGAACTTTTTAAGTTCGGTTACCACCAGCGTACTTCCTTTTGACCATCAGGTACTAATTAATTGACGTTTTCATTAACTTTTATTTTACTATTACGAACCCACCATCAGTACTTCCTGACTAATAGTCCTACTTATTTCTTTAAATTTGCAGCGTGACTCTCTGCAAGCGACACATTGCTGCTTTGTTTGGCACTTTGGAGGCGACTTCATCTCTCTTTGAAATTTAGTTTGTTTTTATAACAAAAATTTTTCTATGTATGCAGATATATTTTTCCAAACCTATCCAAGTATCTGTGGTAAGTCCTTGCCTGGTTTCACTTTCTAAATTCCTCCCTCTGTTTTCTATGCCCCTGGTTTTCATTATATTGTACTTACAACTATGTACCAATTGCTCATTCACCCAGATGTATATTGTGCTCGAGCCTATTGCTCTAAATACTGTATGAACATGTACATTTAATTTGTACATTGTTAAGAAAAGGATGCGTTTCTCATGCGATTTTGTTATTTCAGCATTTTCTGAGCTTAACCTATAAAACTCCTGAAGAAACTCCACAGAGTGAAACATGTCGAGTATGGCGAAGCTCCACACTTTCATCTGATGTAACATATATGTCTGTAAAATATGGATGTATTATTTGTGTCCTTTCTGTCTTTCACCCTAATGGGTTAATAAAATTCTATATTTTTTATATACATCTTTAATCTTTTTTATATACTTACCTAGATACCGTTAACAAAAAATCCCAGAGGTATGTGGCCTCATGTTTCCCCCTTTCCTTCTTAGAAGGTTTTTCTTTTTTCTAGTGACTATGTATGGCCCTCCTCCATTTGATTCAAATGTTCACAAAAATTATAACTCTGCAAACCCTTAAAGTGGGGATCCGGGACCCCACAAGGGATCACTAGGGTAAATTGAGCAGACCTTAAATACATTTGTTGATTGGTTACAAAATATGACCAAAGTGATGTGTGGAGGTGGAGGCATCCAGATGATCATAAATTCTCTTGCCATTCTGATACACATAACACCATGTCTAGAACTGACTTGGTTTTATGCCTCCCTCATAACCTTCCTTTACTATCTGCTATATATTCATCTAGAGGTATCTCTGACCAAGCCCCTTCTGCCCTCAAGTCCAACTCCTTGACATATGCAGTCCTATGCTGTGGCATCCCAACCCACATAGGTTGAACTATGAGGGGGAGTGTACCAAAGGCATCCCTTAATATTGGTGTCCAAATTCTAACATGTCATCAACAGCCACAGTGTGTGAGGTGTTTAGGGCTACCCAGAGAGGCTCATTCATGTCCATCTTCTGTCGATACTCTGAAAAAATACTCTGGAAATATATCCAAATGCTTTACTGATGAAAAAGAGGTGGCTATACTTCAGTCCATATAGGAATGGAGAGATTCCAAACTGCCAATCCTCCTTCTTTGGAATGGCAGTTTGGAATCTCTCCATTCCTATATGGCCTGAAGTATAGCCACCTCTTTTTCATCAGTAAAGCATTTGGATATTTTTTCAGAGTATTTGGAATCTCTCCATTCCTATATTGCCACTCTTAGGGCACTTTCACACTGGAGCGGGGGGGCTTTGGCGGTAAAACGCTGCTATTTTAAGCTGCGATATCCTGCCATTTTAGCTGCGCTTTTCAGCCACTAGCGGATGCTTTTTATCCCCGCTAGCGCCTTAAAAAGTGTTACAAGCTATTCGGCAGTGCTGGCCATTGATAGGAGCGGTGTATTCACCGCTCCAGCAACGTCCCAAAGATGCTGCTTGCATGACTTTTTCTCCCATCCTGCAAGTGCAACACTCCAGTGTGAAAGCACTCGGCTTTCACACTGGGGTGGCAGGGGAGGCGTTTTTCAGGCACTTTGCAGGCACTATTTTTAGCCCAAAAGTTCGTAAAAAAAAAACCTCAGTGTGAAAGTAGCCTTAATGCTAATACCAGAGGCATATCATTAGACATCAGCTTAGAGAAAATTCACTTCTTGCACTTAGAGATCAGAGTGGAAGGCACTAGACTTGTTACTAGTACATACTTCAAGTCGACAGATAGGAATTAATTTATTCCTGTTGACAGCTGTCATCACCAAAATTGGATGCCTTCAATTCCGTGCAGCCAATTTTTAAGATTACATTGCAACTGTACCAATGTCCAGGACTTTGATGTACAAGAGACTACAATTAAAAGAAAATTTCTGGAAAAGGGATATTCTGGAAAAGGGTCGATCTTGTTCAAGAAATCTAGAAAGTACAAAATTTGGATAGAGGCAATTATGTTTCAACCTAATTCTCATAACCGTAATCCTAAAGACCCCAAATGGTAGTTCTTATGTCTTTTTCGATCCAACATCGCCAAATTAAAAACATCTTTAATAAACATTAGGATGTTTTAAAAAATGACAGTATCATAGGGCCATTACTGCCTGAAAGAGTCGATGTTATTTATAGAGGAGCTTCATCTATACAGATGAAAATTGCCCCTAAAGTTATTAGTTCCCCTTCTAGACCTTTTCTAGAACTTTATTCAAAACTTAATTGGGTACTATCCATGCAAGAGATGCAATGTGTGTTTGCATAACACACATGGGAGGAGGAAGTCAGAATCATTTAGATCTAATGTCACTAACCATTCATATCCAATTAAACTAACATTTTAGTTTATTTGATTACTTGTCCTTGTGGCAAGCATTATGTAGGCAGGACCATCTGTAAGTTAAGTTAAGGAACATATTTCCAACATAAAAAAAGGAAAAAACAATCACAGTATTTCTAAACACTATGCTTGCTTTCACAATAGGAATTCCAGGGGAACCCAATTCCTTGTGATTGATAAATATATTCCACCTTGGCGAGGAGGTTCAGCCAAGAGAGGAGTTTCACAACTAGAACCATATTGGATATATGAGCTTAAATCATATTATCCTTATGGTATGAATGTGGAGTGGGACATCCATGTGTTTATTAATAGGGTGTGATGTGCCCACTCCACATGTTGTGATTCATACTTGTTGTACTTGTTATTTTTATTACATAATTACATATGGTTCTAATATAAATTAATTTTAGACCTTTTTTTTTCCACCTATGTGTGCTTTCATTTTAATATTAGGTTAATTTTGGATGCCTGCTTTTTTTTGTTTATGCCGTTTATATATTATTTTGAGATTATTTATAATTAGGATGTTTTTCAGTGGCTATGTCAAGATAGCACTTAATGATTTATTCATTAAGTATATGGTATATATGTGATAAATGGGATCATAAAGAGACAATAAAAGATCATAAAAGATATTCGGTCCTTTTACTAGTTCTCGTAATGACCAGAGGTGGCACCTGAATGTTTTGTTCCGGTTTTGATCACAGGCCTCATTTGGTTCATGTCATGTCCCAACGCCATTACAGTGATGTTGAGGCATGGCACGCACGTCGGTGATGTCTTATTTGTTTTAAAAATGTGGTGTGGATCGCAAGATCCTCTTCCTCTTCCTTTCTCTTTCTAACAGAATGGAAGTTGATAGCGAAGTATGGAACGCACGCCAGCGCCATATTGGAACAGGTTGAAGCCCTCGTTTCAGGTGTCTCCACCCGCCAATTTGGATGTTATTTCCGATTGGATTACAAACTTATATATATTGAAGTGACTGTGCACGATCATCATACCCCAGATGATGTCCAATAGGACAAAACACATCAATTGGTGCTCGTGGAGTCATTGCAATCCTTTCTAAAACCAAGTTCGATTTTATTGGTTGAATCAAATGGATAATTGAAAGTGTACTCCTGCTTTTTATATTAAATAATTTATGCAATTTTACACTATGTGTGGCCATTTATTATCTATATATATGTTTGGGAGCGGCCTTCCCTATTGATGTTTGCAGATTTCAGGGGTCTGTTTGCCACAAGTGAAACTCCTCCATCCATGTTATGGCTAGGTGATCTCCAACCATCCACCTGATCCTGCTGGATATTGTTGAGTTATACCTCACAAACGCTCATTTGACACAATACTTATTGGTATATGAGTCCAGACTCTCTAGTAAGCATGCCAATCTTATCATATGGTGGTGGATATCACAATCAAAGGCAAGGTCAAAACCCTTTTGTGCCCTCACATGGGTGTCTTTTCTTCTAATTCAATGATTATGTATTTATTTGTTATTAATTTGTATTATATGTCTAGTGAGTGTTAGCTGCTATTTTAGTCTCTAAGCGCAGTTCCTATTTTCCTTGCCCTGAATGTTAACTTACCTCAAGCTTCTGTTGAGCTATTGTGCAATAATTTCCATTTTCAATGGGCTCCCAAATCCTTAACCTACCTAGGAATTAATTTGACTCCAACGTTGACTCCAAAGAAGATCTACTCTGCAAATTATCCACCCCTTTTCAAGCATCTTAGGGAAAATTAGACTAAGTGGTCCAGCCTCTCACTCTCATGGTTTTGCAGAATTCACTCTATCAAAATACATTTCCTGCTTAAACTACTTCACTACTTTAGAACCCTTCCTATAGCAGTTCCTAGAAAAGAGATATTATGCTCACAAAACAACCTTAACCAATTTATTTGGACACATAAATGCCCTTGGATAAATAGGGCAACATGGGGGGGGGGAGATACAACATCTTTTTTTGAGTTCCCACTCGGCCTCCCCCGACTCCAAGATGGCAGAACCATGCGGCGCTCAACACGAGGCTCCTGACATAACGGCCTCCCCTGCTGCCTTTATGCCCTTGGATGCCTACTCGGAAACACCTGCAGCTTTCTGGCCAGACACGCAGGTTTCTCCTCAGCCATCTTTAACGCTGTGGGTGGATAACGAGCTCAGGGCTCTCCTTCAGGACCTCCTGACTAAATCAGACATAGGGGCTTTTATCCGAAGGATAGAGGAGACACACCAACGAGACTTCATAAAGTGTCCGTCGGACAATTTGATCATGTGTGGGCTCCATCGGACTTTTGCTGTCGAAAAATCTGACAGACTTTAGAAATAGAACATGTTTCAAATTTTTACTGATGAAATTATATATATATATATATATATACAGCACACTGACTGTCACCAGCTGACAGAGATGTGCTGCAGCAACAAGTGTAAGGCAACTACAACGTGACAAATCTTCAATAAAGCACAAAGTGCTAGCAATATAAAGTGCAATGAAGTTCATAAAGTGCAAATGAATAACAGAGAAGTGATATACACTCTAATAACGTTCGATCATCTCATAAAGTGCATGTATCATAATAAAGTGCAATGTCCAGCTCCTTAGGGAGGAGCCAGGTGTTGTCACTTCCGGTCGCGGCCGAGACCGGAAGTACTCTAATGCCGCGTACACACGAGCGGACTTTTCAACAGCAAAGGTCCGACGGAACAAATCCGTCAGACAATTCGATCGTGTGTGGGCTCCATCGGACTTTTGCTGTCGAAAAATCTGATGGACTTTAGAAATAGAACATGTTTCTAATTTTTTCTGACGGAAATCCACCGGACCCAGTTCCTATCGAGAAATCTGCTCGTCTGTATGCTAGTCCGACGGACAAACAACGACGCAAGGGCAGCTATTGACTACTGGCTACAAACTTCCTTATTCTAGTCCAGTCATACGTCATCACGTTCGAATCTGTTGGACTTTAGTGTGATTTTGTGTGGCCAAGTCTGTTCATTCGGAAAGTCCATTGGAACTCCGTCGAAAGTCCGACCGTGGGACCTAGTCAATCGAAAACGCGGCATTGCTGTAGTCGGTTTGTTGAAATTTTAAATGTAAATTACTGCATTTTTTATGAATAAATTCTTGTAAAATACAGCCAAGGTGAAAAACCGTGAGGGTTTACAACTCCTTTAAGCTGCTCACCAAACCATTTGCAATAATTGATTCCTCTGGATCAGGTGGTATTCATCCCCACTCGAGAAGCCCGCGATAACACGGTTAAAGTCCTTAACTTGATCCATGTGGCCAATGCGACTCTTACTCCTTGTGTTTTCCTTGGTACAGATGCCGAAAAAGTATTCAACCACATAAATTGGAGTTTCATGTTTTTGGTCCTACGCCATGTCGGCCTTGGGGTGACCGTGGTTAAGTGGATCAACAAAATATATTCTGACCCGTCTGCAAGCTTCAAGGTTCAACCTTCAGGGTTCAAGAGGTCACACAAAAAGGAGGGGGTATAGGGGGCACCCCTGTCATGTCCCTCCTTCCCTATCACCAACGGGTCACAACAGGGGTGCCCCCTATACCCCCTCCTTTTTTCTTTATCTCTTGAACCTCTCTTATGCAAAATTCGATTAAACCCAGACATCACGGAAATTGGTGGAGTCAAACACAAGGTCTCAGCTTATACAGACGACATGCTTTTTTCTTTAACTAATCCATCGATTTTCCTCCCAAACCTTCTTCGGGAGATTGATACACATGGCATGTAGTCCAATCCAAAAATCAACAAATCAGTGTCAGAAACCATGAAATCAGACCGAGACAGAAGTACAGTTAAATCACACTTGTTTAATAATAAAGTAAAAAGAACAAATGTAGTCAAAACATAGTCAAAGTTCAGTAACTGGAATGGATAGTCAGCCAAGCCAAGTCAGGGATCAAAGTAGTGGAGCAGCAAGTAGGACTACGGAGCCAGAAGGGATGTCAGAAAAGCCAGTCTTTAAACAGGAACGCAAGAGATGTTTCTTGTGATGTTGACCAAGACTAAGGCAGAGCTCCTCTGGACTGGAAGGCTTAAGTAGGCAGGACTGACGAGCAGGATATCAACAACAGCTGAGTAACTGTGGAGAGAAATGGGAGCTGGCAATTAGCTGACAGCTGAGTGGCCAGGTCAGAGAAGGAAGGGCTGAGCCCAGCCCTGACAATCAGAAGCAATGGAGGTCGGGATCCCGCCCCTTCTCCTCCAAACTATGAAACACAATTTAAAGTTTGGGTGGACAGAAACAACCTTGAAATACTTAGGTACCTATATCCCACCTAAGTTGTCCCGTATTTTTTACCAAAAATTGCATTCCTGGTTTGAATGCTGTAACCTTTTTAAAATGAGCATTTTGCTAAAGTATCTGTATTTGTTTCAAACCTTACTGATAGCAATACCTTCCCATTACTTCAAGCAAGTACACTCACTCTTTCTCAAATTTATTTGGGCACACAAACGCCCTTACCTCCCTCAGCATCATCTCTCGCTCCCTAAACAGAATGGAGGTCTGGCAATCTGGGACATCCAGAAATATAACCAGGCAACCCACCTTAGTAGACTTATCGTTTGGCATCGCCATTTACGACACCAAGCTATGGACACAAATTGAAAAGGCACAAATACGATATACCGTTCAGCTTTTACTATGTCGGAGAGACAGACCATGCAGGATACAAGCCGTACGTTTAGACAGTCTATGGACAATCCCTTTAGAATGCCCGTTATATGATATGCTGAAAAGCAATTTAGATGGCAATCTTGGTTCGGTCAAGCTTCTTTTTTAGTAATCTTGAAATAGCTATGAGCAAAGAAATAAGAGCATATTAGGAGTCTTATGCCCCGTACACACGAGCGGATTTTCTGTCGGATTTTCTGTCGGAAAAAACTTGTATGGTTTTTCCAACGGAATTCCGCTCCAGCTTGGCTTGCATACACACGGTCACACAAAGGTTCTCTGAACTTTAGACTGTCAAGAACGCGGTGACATACAACACTACGACGAGCCGAGAAAATGAAGTTCAATGCTTCCGAGCATGCGTCGAATTGTTTCCGAGCATGCGTAGGAATTTTGCGCATCGGAATTGCTACAGACATTCGGAATTTCCGATCTGATTTTTTTCTGACCGAAAAATAGAGAACCTGCTCTCAATCCGATGGAGCATACACATGGTCGGAATTTCCGATCGTGTGTATGGGGCATAACACGCTGGCTTTGGAACAAATCCCTAGGGGTCTTCGTATAAAAAAATTCCCCACATTCGAACTCTGTGATGATGAACATAAACAAAAATGGACTGATACACTATCCGATTGTTCCATCATCCTCATGAAGATCATTATCTCGTCTAATGAGAAAGAGATTGATAAACTGCAAAATGAACTCTCGATCCTTCAGGAGGATATCAAGCTATTCCAAAGTACGGCCGATTTCACAGACCTAAACAAAGTTTTAAATGAAAGATTAAACAGATTAAAAAGACATTATTGAGACAAAAAAAAAAAAAAATGTTAATAGACAAACTAGACTACGTAACGAACACAGTGAATGTTTGGAAGTGTCGCAGAATTGGGGCCATACACCTGGCAAGATTGTCAGCTTCTCTGATACCGAAGCCTAGTTTATTGAAGATTCTGTTATGGCTTACACATCGAGTAACAGGCGGTCCCACAGCAACAGTACACCTAACCAATCAAATATGGGATACAGAAAAGAAAACACTACAAGAAATCACAAAATTGGGGCACAAAAAAGCAAGAAGGGACCACAGACGAGGAGACAAGCGATGGTGGCAATCACTATCCACTTCAGACTACCCCCCGCAGGACCAAGTAGGTACTTGTAATGTCCTCAATCTTTCTGAAAGGATCCTCTATCGGAAGAGACTTTGCTTCTCTCTAAGGGTCTCAGTTTTTGTCCACAGAGACATTATAATATATTTGAGACCATTTTGGACATTAACAAATTCATTAGGAATATAACAATTAAAAAGCATTATTATAATGATGATGGTGTCATTGTTTCAAGTGAATCGAGTGAGCCTCTAATTGCACACAGTTCCAGCGATGAATCTATCAAGCTTACGTTTACTGTGTGCTTTGGGAGATTTAGAGGATTTATTAAGTAAAGGTAATGAGGGTAACATGGAGTAGTCGCGTAGTTCTCCAGAGGGTTGGTATCACTGCCTTAGCTGCATTCAGCAGGTGTTTGGTCAAAGAATTTTTGTAGCGTTTAAATACGTGGAGCTTTGCCGGTATGGCATACCAGTCAGTCAGTAAGTTGTACAATGTTTCCTGTGTCTTGGAGCTAATTGAGCACTTATTTGAAAGTATGCAAGACTTTTTCCATTGATTGTCCATTAGGGACATACTAGAGGCCGACTTTAGTTTGACCAGCTCCGGTAGGTTCCTGGCTGAGGAGGTAGCCATGTTGCATCTGGAGCGGGTCTGCGGGGTCTGGTCTAGCTTTTCCCCATTTCCAGATTGATATGCGCCAGGTAACAGGCTGCAGGCCAGGGTTTCTTCATGGAGCTCTGCTAGTCCAAAAGTCATGCCCCCCATCTATTTTCTATGACCGGCTTTGATTTACCTGAGTTTATCATTTCTATGTTTATTAGTTCTATTTTTAACCTATTTAGGATTACCTTACAAAAACTAGCAGTAAAAAATAGTGTCATTACTGCCTGTAGCTAGAGACCAGTAATTTTTTTAATTACTTGCAGGTTGAATTTGGATTGCCATGGGCAATGATCACGTATTTCCTTTAGTTTTAAAAAATCTGCTTCACAAAAAAAGAACAACAACAATAATATTAATAATATAAAAAAATAATAATATTTGCCCAACGTATTTAAAATCCTAATATCCTTGTTATCATAGAAAGCACAATCCCAACAAGAGCTACATTATGTATGCAAAATATGTAAATCTTAAATACTGTTACTAACTGAGATGCAGATGATTCAGCCTTCCAGGGGGAAATATAATTTACACATTTATTTTCCCCACAGAATTAACATCCTGCAAACTTTCCATAAGATTGAAAATATCTGTTTGTATTAATTGTGTAAAGCATCTTTGTGTGGTGGAAAGAGAGTGTCCTGAGGTTCATGCTTCAAATGAAAGGCAAATTCCATTAGCATTTATTTTTGTAATGACCTTTTTAATTTGATCTTGGTTCACTGGAACACAAGCAAACATGGCAGTTTTCTCACAGACTCAAGCAGCTGATGGGCAAAGGTTAATTTATATGTACACGGACACATTAGCTTGTCACATCTGCTGTTAATTACAAACATATATACTAGTCTAATTAAACATTGCAAGGAACTGACCTAAATTGTTCAATGGTCTGTTACAAGTACTACATACAGTACACTATTAGAAGACATCATGTTTTATGCTTAGCTCTTGTATAATGATGCGAAGTAACATCCTTGCAAGCAAAGCCTTTTCTTTCACTCACCACCATATTGGTGCGTTACTAGGAATCGTCATATAAAAAGTGGTGCATGTAATGTAGTCGTGGGAATATTATACCAAATCACAGCCATTTCTATTTTGCTGTCATTATCTGAAGTGTTTTCAAATGATTATATTCCATGACAGCTGTCTGAGTGGCTGCCCCAGTCTAATTTAAAACACATTATTGAAACAAACAGTTTCCAGTACATCAGCATGATCATCAGGATTAATTAAACGCTGTGTGTACAATAAAACTGTTAATCAGATCATTTCCACTACACAAGATACAAACATCCCCAGTAATGAGTAACGCAGAAGTCTGTTCATGTTCCAAGACATGTTTTAATTTTTTATAGAATATTATTAGATATATTATCACTTTCAGAATTTGTCGTTCTGTGTTTTGTTTTTATTTACCAATAAAATCAGAGACATGTTATCACATTCCAATGCTTATTTGTTTAGGCAGAGGCATTAAAAAAAAAGATCAAAGTGATATTTATGCATGAATTGCTCCTGAAAGAAGGTGTCACAATTATTCATGAAATACACTGAAGTGACCTGTGCAATGTGATGGGTAAATAGCTTAAATCAAAAATATTTTGTGTAAGCAGATATATTACATGCTATGATAAGGCCTCACATGGGCAAAATGTATTGGGGGGAGGGGGGGGGATTCTAATATGGATGGAGAACCGAGTTGAAGCCAAGACTCATAATCTTTAACTATTTTAGCTCTTCAGTCTGCTGATCCTGTACTTGTCAGCGGAGAGTGTCATAAAGTTCAAAAAGCTCTTAGATGGGCAAAAGCAATATACAGGGATATGGGAATTGGTAGATACATAAATACAATCACACTCATACAACTGCATAGGTTGAACTGGATCAATTGTCTTTATTCAACCTTACCAACTATGAAACTATGATACCTAACCACTTCCTGCCCGCCATATAACAAAATGACGTGCGCAAACTGGTTAAATTATCCTGACCGGACGACATATGACACCCAGCAGGATGCGCCGTGGCGATCAGGGGTTACGCTTGTCCCTCGGACACAGCACATCCTCGCTCAGGGTAACCAGCCAATTAAGTTTAACACGCGATCGGCTATGTTCAATCACAGACAGTCACAATTAAAAACATAGAGGATGCGCGCATGGGGGCACGCACTGCGGTGATAAGGGATGGCGCGTGTCTCTCAGACATAGCCCATCCCCGATCAGGGTAAACAGCCAATGAATTTGGCTGTTTACAATGTTTTCAGCTGTGCCCAATCACAGCCGGTCACAAGTGTAAACAACAGCACAGTTTCTAGGCAATCCCTGCTTCTTCTCATCACACACCAATCGTGTGAGGAGAGAGCAGGGATCAGTGAATAGAAAACTGTCTGTCTGCAGTTATTACACCTTATTGTGCACCACACGCCCCCCCCCCCCCCAATAAAGAGAACTTCTCACCAGTATTGTCACACAGCCCATCTGTGTCAGAAACCATGAATCAGACTGAGACAGAAGTACAGTTAATTCTTACTTGTTTAATAATAATAAAAAAAGGTAAACAGGGTAAACGTAGCCAGAGTTTTGGAACCCAAACGGATAGTCAGACAAGCCAAAATGTCAGGGAGCCAGAGATGAGCGTAGTAGAACAGCAAGCAGGATCGTGAGCCAGAGGGAATGTCAGCCAAGCAAGTCTTTAACAGGAACACAGGAGAGCATTTCTAGCAACTTAAGCCCCGGACCATTTGGCTGCCTAAAGACCAGAGGACTTTATACAATTTGGCACTGCGCTGCTTTAACTGGTAATTGCCCGGTCATGCAATGCTGTACAAAATTTGCGCAAATAGAGCTTTATTTTGATGGTATTTGATTGCTTCTGCTATTTTTATTTTTTGTGATATAAACGGAAAAAGACAGAAACTTTTGGAAAAAGAATGACATTTTCTACTTTTTGTTATAAGAAAAATCCAATAAACTCAATTTTAGTCATACATTTAGGCCAAAATGTATTCAGCCACATGTATTTGGTAAAAAAAAATGTCAATAATCGTATATTTATTGGTTTACGCAAAAGTTATAGCGTACAGTTTAGGGTACATTTTCTGGAATTTACATAGCTTTTAGTTTATGACTGCCTATCTCATTTCTTGAGGTGCTAAAATGGCATGGCAGTAACCCCCCCCCCCCCCCCCAAATGACCCCATTTTGGAAAGAAGAGACCCCAAGGAAATTGCTGAGAGGCATGTTGAGCCCATTGAATATTTCATTTATTTGTTCCAAGTGATTGAATAATGACAAAAAAAAATAAAAATACATTTTTTTTACAAAAAGTTGTCACTAAATGATATATTGCTCACACATGCCATGGTTATATGTGGAATTGCACCCCAAAATATTTTTTTTCTGTTTCTCCTGAGTACAGGGATATCACATGTGGGACTTTTTGGGAGCCTAACCACGTACAGTTTTGAAGGCCATAAAATGGCAAGATGGCACAAAACCCACCCAAATGACCCCTTTTTGGAAAGTAGACACCCTAAGCTATTTGTTGAGTCCATGGAATATTTTATATTTTGACACAAGTTGCGGGAAAATTACAAACTTTTTTATTTTTTTGCACAAAGTTGTTAATAAATGATATATTGCTCACACATACCATGGGCATATGTGGAATTACACCCCAAAATAAATTTTTCTGCTTCTCCTAAGTACAGAGATACCACATCTGTGGGACTTTTTGGGAGCCTAGCCACGTACGGGGCCCTAAAAACCAAGCACCATCTTCAGGATTTCTAAGGGCGTAAATTTTTGATTTCACTCTTCACTACCTATCACAGTTTTGAAGGCCATAAAATGCCAAGATGGCACAAAACCCAACAAATGACCCCATTTTGGAAAGTAGACACCCCAAGCTATTTGCTGAGAGGCCTGTTGAGTCCATGGAATATTTTATATTTTGCCACAAGTTGCGGGAATAAGACAAACTTTTATTTTTTTGCACAAAGTTGTCATTAAATGATATATTGCTCAAACATGCCATGGGCATATGTAGAATTATACCCCAAAATACATTCTGCTGCTTCTCCTGAGTATGGGGTTACCACATGTGTGGGACTTTTTGGGAGCCTAGCCGTGTACCACCTATCACAGTTTCGAAGGCCATAAAATGCCAATATAGCACAAACCCCCCCCAAATGACCCTATTTTGGAAAGTAGACACCCCAGGCTATTTTATGAGAGGCATGATGAGTATTTCTCATCTCTCATTTGTTTTTGAAAATTAAGAAAGAAAATACATATTTTTTTTCTTTTTTCAATTTTCAAAACTTTGTGACAAAAATCGAGGTCTGCAAAATACTCACCATGCCTCTTAGCAAATAGCTTGGGGTGTCTACTTTCCAAAATGGGGTCATTTGGGGGGATTTTGAACTGTCTTGGCATTTTATGCACAACATTTAGAAACTTATGTCACACATCACCCACTCTTCTAACCACTTGAAGACAAAGCCCTTTCTGACACTTTTTGTTTACATGAAAAAAAAAAAAAATTTTACAATAAAATTACTTTGAACCCCCAAACATTATATATTTTTTTAAAGCAAAGGCCCTACATGATTAAAATGATGGGTGTTTCATTTTTTTTTTCACACAGTATTTGCTCAGCGATTTTTCAAACGCATTTTTTGGGGAAAAAACACACTTTTTTACATTTTAATGCACTAAAACACACTATATTGCCCAAATGTTTGATGAAATAAAAAAGATGATCTTAGGCCGAGTACATGGATACCAAACACGACATGCTTTAAAATTGCGCACAAACATGCAGTGGCGACAAACTACATACATTTTTAAAAGCCTTTAAAAGCCTTTACAGGTTACCACTTTTGATTTATTGCTAAAATTACTGACGTCATTCTGACCTTCGCAGTTATACCTCACATGTATGGTGCAATTGCTGTTTACATATGATGCCAGACTGATGCTAGCATTCGCCTTTGCGCGAGAGCAGGGGGGGACCGGGGTGCTTTTTTTTAATTATTTATTTTGCTATTTTATTTTATTTTTAAACTGTTCCTTTCATTTTTTATTTTTTATCACTTTTATTGTTATCTCAGGGAATGTAAATATCCCCTATGATAGCAATAGGTAGTGACAGGTACTCTTATTTGAAAAAATTGGGGTCTATTAGATCCTAGATCTCTCCTCTGCCATCAAAGCATCTGACCACACCAAGATCGGTGTGATAAAATGCTTTCCCAATTTCCCAATGGTGCTGTTTACATCCGGTGAAATGTAAGTCATGAAATATGTGTAGCTTCCGGTTTCTTAGGCCATAGAGATTATTGGAGCCGTTCTGGTCTCTGATCGGCTCTATGGTCATCTGGCGGTACAACCGGCTGCATTCTCAGGTTCCCTGTCAGGACAGGAGAGCCAGAGAAAACCATGGAAGACAGTGTGGGGGCATTCCCTCCCACTGCTTGTAAAAGCAGTCTAGAGGCTAATTAGCTGCTAGGATTGCTTTTACATAAAAGCCGACCGCTGGCCTAAAAGAATGATACCAACATGATACCTAAATCCGCAGGCATCATTCTAGTATAACCACTCAAAGTCCAGCAACATTTGCTGGTCCTTGTTGGGCATATATTGTAATCTTTTTTTTCATGCAGCCTGTGGGCTGAACGAAAAAAAGAGATTGATCGGTGGGTATTCCCACCATTAGAATACCTCCCTTCATCCATCCACTTCTAATGATGGGCATACATGCACCATTTTGTTTTTAACTGTGGTGGGGAAATCACCTCCTACAGCTCTGGAGTCACGGCTTTATGTATCGTGGGAGCAAACACTGTTGCTGTCAAGATAAATAAATCAGTGCTGCAGCTGAATGGCCTAAAAATATAGGCCGAAGCATGTGGGCATCCGTCCCAAAAGATAGGAGAAAATCGCTCCTCCACCCCTGCTGCCCCCATGCTTCGGCATATATGCTCTTTTTTTTAACTGTGGTGGTGAAATCACCTCCGACAGCGCTGGAGTTACGGCTTTATGTATGGTGGTAACAAAGCTGTTGCTGTCAAGATAAATAAATCCGCTCTGCAGCTGAATGGCGTACCTAAAAACAAAAAAAAATGGTTAACAATAAAACACAGTAAACCGTAAAGTAAAAAAAATGACATACCTGAAAAGAAAACATGATAAAACATAATAACAATAAAACATTGCAGAATAGAATACAGTAAAAAAGAGCAGAACAATAGAGAGAGAATAGAGAGAGAAATAACAATAAAACGACAACTATTTTTGTTTTCTTTATTTTATATATATATATTTTTTTTTTTTACTTTTTTTTTTTTTACACACTTTTTTTTTGTAACTGTAATGGCTGTAACTGTAACGGTTCCAGGTTCGGGTCTCTCAAAATAAGATGGCATAGAGCAGCAGGAAGGAGGATGGATGTGAGGACGTGAGACGTGTTTGCCTCATTGAGGGAGTGGCCTGACCCATGTAACATCCGATGGCCAGAGCAAGAGCGAGAGCACGCAGAGTGAGAAGCTGCGTGACCCCCACGAATGATTCCCGCAGCACGAGGTAGGCATCGCATCGGCCGGCGGGCGTCCCTGGAAGTAATGGTTCACCGTAGACACTGACGCGCTGAGAGAAACAGGAGATGCCGCCGGACCGTTGCGGTTGCCTTTCACCCTCCCCCGGCCCACTCCTTCTCCTGTGCTTTCCCCCTCCGCTTCTCTGGAAATCTCATGCCGACGGAAGGCATAAGAACATAGCAAGGTAAAGGATGCCCCATAAGAACCCCTGAACGGATCCCTTCTCGACAAGGGTAAGTCCCCCTTGGAGGGGAGTTGTATGCTCACCGCTCGGTTGTATAGCAGATGATTTCAATGGATGGGGTGAGTGTCAATTCATTTTATCCTTAGTTGAAGAGACCACAAGCAAGGGGTACATAAGTAGAACTTTATGGGAAAACTAACTGGAAGCCATGTGGAAAGTGATATATAACCTGTACATAATCGGGACTTTTTGATCAGAGTGAAAACAACAAAAGCCGAGATAGAGATATGTGAGAATGTCAGAGAACTCACGCGTTCCATGCCCGTCCTCGTCCAGTAGGGGCTAATCTCCGTTCGGCAAGCGCCAATACCCATGCGCAGCCTTCTCAACGAAACCGAACGTGCGGGCGTACCCGCGTACCAACGCTGACCTGTGCGCGCCCTCGTTTGTCAATACGAACGAGGGCACGCACTTCCACGTCAGCACGAACGTGTGCGCGTAATCACGCACGGACCCGTACCTCCACCAATCCCAGCACAAGGCGCCCTATATAAACAGGGCCTTCACATGGTGTCAGTGCTGGATCGTCTTCAGTCTTATCTCCTGAATACCTGCCTGAAGTTCCTGCCTACCTTGGTCCTGATTCACCTGGTTTTCCTGTTACCCTTCCTGGATTGACCCCGCTTACTGACTGCTTCCTTTGGTTTGACCTCAGCTTGGATCCCTGGACTACGGCTCTGCTCTCTGATTCGGTACCTTATCACCTGCCTGTTACCAACCTATTGCCTGCCTTGACCACGAACTTGCCTTCTGCCTTGTACCTTGTTTGCCAGCCAGTTGCCGACCTACTTGCCTGCTTTTTGACCACGAACTTGCCCTCTGCCTTGTACCTTGTTTGCCAGCCAGTTGCCGACCTGTTTCCTGTCTTGACCTCGCGGTGCCTACATCCATCTGTTCGGCTGTTGCTGCACACAGCCTTGGATACCAACGTGAACACCAGCTCTTCAGAGGAACCAGTACTTCCAAGTACCAGTCTACCAGCCGCAGGCACTTGCACCCTTTCGTGCCCCAGCACTCCCTGTTCCCACCACCAGGGGTGTTTGGACCGGAACCGTGCACGAGGCCATCCCCAGCATCCGGACTCCGCTGTAAGGTACGTGATAGTACGATCCAGCCAGAATGGAGTCCGAAGGGGGTGCCTCGCCTTTGGAAGCTTTGTGCCAACAGATGTCGGCCCTTACCCTGGCAGTCCAGGGCCTGCGAGATGGCTATCATCAACTAGAGAGTGGAATCCATGGCCCCGGGCTCTGCAACTCATCAGGCCTCCCTGACATCCCGGTTTTCCGGCTCAGCAACCTCTGCATCGGCACCCACAGTAATGATGCCACCCCCAGAACCTCGTGTGCCCCCACCGGAACGGTTTTCAGGGGACCGCAGTAAGTTCCGCTCCTTCAGGAATGCCTGTCGGCTCTACTTCCTGCTACAACCCCGCACCTTCTCCCTGGAGAGCACTAAGGTGGGGTTCATAGTCTCCCTACTCCAAGGGGAGCCTCAGACCTGGGCCCACCGTATGTTGGAACAAGCCAGTCCTCTTCTGGATACCCTGGACTCATTTTTGGATGAAATGGCCAAGCTGTATGATGATCCTCAGCGCACCACAACAGCAGAGGCCAGCCTCCATGCCCTCCAACAAGGGCGCCGGCCAGTAGAGGACTACGTAACAGACTTTAGGCGGTGGAGTTCCGACACCTCTTGGAACGACGCCGCACTCCTCTATCAGTTCCGCATAGGCCTCTCCGAAGCTCTGAAGGATGAGCTAGCCCGAGTGGGAATCCCTAGTTCTTTGGAGGATTTGATTCAGCTGTCTATCCAGATAGACCGTCGTTTAAGAGAGCGGAGGTCCGAGAGGTCCAGCTTGACACGCCCCACATGGGTGTTACCCAAGGGTCCCAACTACCCTCCTACTCCCGTTTCCAACGTGCCTGCTGCCAACCCAGGAGCACCAGAGCCCATGCAAGTCGGCCTACTCCGCTCACCATTATCACCCGAGGAGAAACAGCGGCGTCGCCAGAACAACCTCTGCCTCTACTGTGGGGAAGCTGGGCACTACGCCAACACATGCCCGAATAAGATCCGTAAGTTCAATTCATCATCCCGTGTGCCTTTCGCCTTGTCTCTAATAAAAGCCGCTCACATCGCTGTTCCTATTTCCTTACAGCTCCCAGGAGAAATACTCCAAGTCCAGGCTATAATTGACTCTGGCGCATGTAGCTGCTTTGTGGATCATGCCTTCGCTCTACAACATAACATCCCATTAACACCTAAGCAGCATCAACTCTCCATACGGCTAGCTGATGGGTCAAATATCAAGTCCGGGCCTATTACCCTGGAGACACAACCCCTGTTCACCAGCATCCCACCAGGTCACCAGGAGCTACTCCGTCTGGATGTCATCTCCTCACCTTTGTTCCCTGTCATCCTAGGAATGCCTTGGCTACAGGCCCACAATCCCCAGGTCAACTGGGTCACCGGTGAGGTGACCTTTCAGTCCTCTTACTGTCTACAGAACTGTCTCAAGACCTTCCACCAGATTCCACCAGTTATTGGGTGCCTAAAAACGGACTCTGAATTCAAAGAGTTGGTGCCACCAGTGTACCACAACTTCCTGGACGTGTTCGATAAACAGAAAGCAGACACCCTTCCTCCCCATCGGGTCTACGACTGCCCGATTGAGTTACTACCTGGGGCCGAAATCCCTTTCGGGCGGATCTTTCCCCTGTCCGAACCTGAACTCCTGGTCCTCAAGGAGTACATCGATGAGAACCTCAAAAAGGGATTCATCCGACATTCCTCCTCCCCAGCGGGAGCCGGAATATTCTTTGTGGAAAAAAGAGATCACTCACTCCGCCCATGTGTGGATTACAGGGACCTGAATAAAGTGACAATTAAGAATCGGTACCCGCTTCCACTAGTCCCGGAATTATTTCAGAGACTCCGCTCAGCAAAAATATTTACGAAGTTGGACCTACGTGGGGCCTATAACCTGATCAGAATACGAAAGGGTGACGAATGGAAGACAGCATTCCGAACACGTTTTGGCCACTTCGAATATTTAGTCATGCCATTCGGACTATGCAACGCCCCGGCCACTTTTCAGCATTTTGTTAATAATATTTTCAGAGACTTTCTAGATTCCTTTGTAATCGTCTACCTGGACGATATCTTGATATTCTCCACCTCTCTAGAAATTCATCGTGATCATGTCAAGCAAGTTCTGGGCAGATTAAGGCAACATGGACTTTACGCAAAAGCCGAAAAATGTGAATTCGAACGCCAGACCATTCACTTCCTCGGCCTGGTTATATCAACTGGGGGTGTAGCCATGGATCCCCAGAAAGTCTCTGCCATCATGTCCTGGCCACCTCCAAATGACAAAAAGGGGGTGCAACGTTTTGTCGGGTTCTCAAATTTTTATAGAAAATTCATCAGGAACTTCTCCAAGATCATCGCACCTATCACTCAGCTCACCAAGAAGCAAAGCCGCTTCCAGTGGACTTCAGCGGCCCAAACCGCCTTTGACCAATTAAAAAGGGCATTCACCTCCGCTCCAGTACTGAAGCACCCTGACCCTGCATTACCCTACACTCTGGAGGTCGATGCTTCAGAGAGTGCAGTGGGAGCCATCCTGTCTCAACGCCAAGGACCCAAGTCTCTAATGCACCCGGTGGCTTTCTTTTCCAGGAAACTAGGTGTATCAGAAAGGAACTATGACGTAGGTGACCGAGAACTCCTAGCAATAAAACTGGCCCTGGAAGAATGGCGGTATCTCCTGGAAGGGGCAGCACATCCGATATTGATCTTCACAGATCACAAAAATTTTGAATACCTCAGAACTGCCAGACGCCTTAGACCCCGACAGGCCAGATGGGCTCTTTTCTTTTCCCGTTTTAATTTTCATATTACTTATCGCCCTGGATCTAAAAACGTTAAACCCGATGCCTTATCCCGAATGTTCACAGAACTTGAAACCCCGTCTCCACCAGATACTATCCTGCAAGCAGGGAATTTTCTCCTGACCCAATCCAGTTTCATGACACAGCTCCGCCAAGCTTCCGTGGAAACACAATTACCTCCGGGCATCAACCTTCAGGAGAAGGATGGGTTTTTTTGGCTCAACAATAAAATTTTTATCCCTCAAGACCTACGCACCACCGTCTTACAGGCCTGCCATGACTATCCTCTGGCGGGTCACTTTGGGGGCCACAAGACTATGGATCTAATCCAGAGACACTTTTGGTGGCCAAATCTGGCCAGGGACTGCAGGAATTATGTTAACTCTTGTCTGATTTGTCTCAGAAATAAAAGCAGTAAAAATAAATCATGGGGCCTGCTAAAACCACTGTCTATTCCCGAGAGACCATGGGACAAAATCGCCATGGATTTTATTGTGGAGCTTCCCCCCTCTAAAGGGTTCTCTTCTATTTTTGTGGTGGTAGACCGCTTTTCTCGGATGGCACATTTCATTCCCATGAAAGGGACACCTTCAGCAATTGAAACCGCCAGGATCTTCATTAAAGAAATTGTCAGACTTCATGGAATCCCCAGTGACATCGTCTCTGACCGTGGAGTGCAGTTCACGTCCAAGTTTTGGAGGTCGTTATGCAAGGCACTAGGTATTAAATGTAGTCTCTCTTCAGCTTACCATCCACAGACCAACGGGCAGACCGAACGTACCAACCAAACGTTGGAACAATACCTACGTTGCTTCTCCTCGTTTTCCCAAGAGGATTGGGCCTCATTGCTTCCCTTGGCAGAATTTGCTTTTAACAATTCCATCCACTCCACCACAAACCAATCACCGTTTTTCTCCAACTACGGATTTCATCCCTCCTTTCTACCCGCACTTGTGCCCGAATCTTCTGTACCGGCTGTTCAAGATAGACTGGATTTCCTTTCCTCCAACAACCAGATGCTCAGGGAAACTATTGCTAAAGCACAGGAGGATGACAAAAAATACTTCGACAAGAAGAGAAGGGGAGAATTGAACTTGGAGGTAGGAGATCGTGTGTGGCTATCTACTACAAATTTAAAACTAGCATGCCCCTCCAAGAAATTGGGACCTAGATACTTGGGCCCTTTCCCTGTCAAGAGAAAGGTCAACCCAGTGGCCTATGAACTTGAACTCCCTGCCTCATTCAGGATACATCCGGTGTTTCATGTCTCCCTACTTAAACCTGATGTTCCAAATTCCTTTCCAGATCGTGAAGTGGGACCTCCAGAGGCTATCCGAGTGAATGGGGAAGAGGAATTTGAAATTGAAGCTATCCTGGATCACAGAAAACGGCAAGGTGAGGACCAATATTTAATTAAATGGAAAGGTTTTGGCCCAGAAGAAAATTCCTGGGAACCAAGAACGAATCTTCATGCCCAGAGACTTATACAGGCTTTTCATCGTTCCCGCTCCCAGGGTTCGTTTCAAAGAGGCATCCGGAGGCTGCCCCTAAGGAGGGGGCAATGTCAGAGAACTCACGCGTTCCATGCCCGTCCTCGTCCAGTAGGGGCTAATCTCCGTTCGGCAAGCGCCAATACCCATGCGCAGCCTTCTCAACGAAACCGAACGTGCGGGCGTACCCGCGTACCAACGCTGACCTGTGCGCGCCCTCGTTTGTCAATACGAACGAGGGCACGCACTTCCACGTCAGCACGAACGTGTGCGCGTAATCACGCACGGACCCGTACCTCCACCAATCCCAGCACAAGGCGCCCTATATAAACAGGGCCTTCACATGGTGTCAGTGCTGGATCGTCTTCAGTCTTATCTCCTGAATACCTGCCTGAAGTTCCTGCCTACCTTGGTCCTGATTCACCTGGTTTTCCTGTTACCCTTCCTGGATTGACCCCGCTTACTGACTGCTTCCTTTGGTTTGACCTCAGCTTGGATCCCTGGACTACGGCTCTGCTCTCTGATTCGGTACCTTATCACCTGCCTGTTACCAACCTATTGCCTGCCTTGACCACGAACTTGCCTTCTGCCTTGTACCTTGTTTGCCAGCCAGTTGCCGACCTACTTGCCTGCTTTTTGACCACGAACTTGCCCTCTGCCTTGTACCTTGTTTGCCAGCCAGTTGCCGACCTGTTTCCTGTCTTGACCTCGCGGTGCCTACATCCATCTGTTCGGCTGTTGCTGTACACAGCCTTGGATACCAACGTGAACACCAGCTCTTCAGAGGAACCAGTACTTCCAAGTACCAGTCTACCAGCCGCAGGCACTTGCACCCTTTCGTGCCCCAGCACTCCCTGTTCCCACCACCAGGGGTGTTTGGACCGGAACCGTGCACGAGGCCATCCCCAGCATCCGGACTCCGCTGTAAGGTGCGTGATAGAGAAGGGGGAGAAAAAAGAAAGAGGACAAAATATGATCTTGGATATAAACTCAATGACACAGGTGGCTAGTTGAAAGAAGCTGAAAGAGAAATAATTATAACATCGTATTGAATTTACCTCCATCTCACACCTGCTATTGATCAATTCACTTATTCCTTCAAGTAACAATAACATCACGGTTATAATTAGAGAACTTTCCAAAGTACAGAATATATTTTAACCGAGAAAATTCTATGTAAAAGCATGTAATAATGGCAAGATATCCAAAAGTGACATCCTAAGTGCTCAAGCAATGACAATTTTTTTATTTTTTTTTGTTTATAGAGATATAAAATAGAGTATCTTTTGCCTAAGTAAGGGGGTGAACCGGACACAAGGCATGGGGTATTTGTTATAACTAGACACACACGATCTAAATACTGACATCATTACTAACCTGGTGTTTGGTGTAGGCTTATATAAAGCAGCCCTTCCTTGGTTATATTGGTTATATTGTCCTGGTTTTCTCCCTTTTTTTTTTTTTTTTGAAAAATAATTACGGCAAAATATTGACCTGAGAAGCGGAGTTCTAGCAGGGAGAACATGAATCCTAGACCTTAAAAGATAAAAGATATATTGTATATAAAATACAAAAAGGAGAGCTCGCTCCCGTCCCCCCCCCCTTTTTTTTTTTTTGGTCCTTTGAAGGCAGCCCCAGAAGTTATTTACCTAACCAACAACTACTGCTTCTTGTTCTCTCTCTCTCTTCTCTTCTTCCTAACTAGTGAGGGAAGGAGGGGTAGGGAAAGGAAAGAGAAGGGGAGGAAAGAAAAAAAAAGAGGGAGAGAAAAAAAGGGCCATGATACCTATTGTAGTGCTCACACTTTTGTAAACTTTTTGTTTGTATAATTTCTTATAGAAATCTCTGAGAGCTGGAGTATTAATACTTTAGCGTAATTCTTAAGAGTACTGGATTAAGGCCTACACGCTCTAATTTATGGCTCCTCACTAGAACCCCTGAAGTAAAGTAAAGGGGGAATCCTGGGGAAAAATTAAATTTTAAAAAGAAAACTAGTATGAAAGGTAAGACCACTAAAGGAGGTGAACCCAAAACCCCTAAAGACAAAGTAAACACGAGTACAATCAAACAATACATGGTAAAAGGTCTGAGCCCTAAAAGCCCAGGCCCAGAAAAACGACAAATGAGTAAACAAGTAAAGAAGAAGGATACAACCAAAAGAAAAGAAGAAATGGCCGAAGCTTCATGAGAAGTAACCTTGGAATCTGAGATGGACAGAAGTGTCCCGGAGGAACAAGCCAGGAACCCTCAGATGCCAACTAAAACAGAAATTTCAGAGATGTTAATTAGTATGGAAAACTCAATTAAAAAGGATATTTCAGCACTTCGATCAGACTTAAGCCATTTGTTGAACCGCATAGAGGAAATCGAGATGAGACAGACAACTACATTCAGGAGATGTCCAGGATACAAGAACAACTCAGAGAGACAAAATTCGTCCAAAGGAGACTGAACCATAAATTAGAGGAACACGAGAACCAAAACAGAAGACAGAACTTAAGAATACGTGCACTTGCAGAAGAAAACGGTGAAGACCTCAGAAAATCAATAAAAGAGATCCTTAATCCGGTCTGGAACAAGGGCCCTGAAATGGAGATGAAAATAGACAGGATACATAGAGTAAGGAAACCTCAACACATTCCGACAGAAAGCCCTAGAGACATTTTGGTAAAATTCCAGAATTATGAGGACAAGGCGGTAATTTGGAGCAACCTTAGAGGAAAGCCCCCATTAAAAATTAATGGGACAGAACTACAAATCTATATAGACCTGGCCCCGGAGACGTTGGCCAGGAGGCGATTGCTTCGACCACTATTAAACCAAATGAGAGCGGAAAATGTGAAATATACCTGGGGCTTCCCGGCCTGTCTAATAGGCTACAGAGAGGGCAAGTCTGCAAAACTTACATTCCCAGAAGAATTGCCAGAATTTTGCAAGAAGCTAGACCTACAAGAGATTGAAATCCCTGAATGGTCACAAAGAGAAGGGTTGGGTTAGTGATGCCCTCAGAAATGGTGGGCCCCCCTTTTTCTTTTCGTTTTCCTGTTTTTTTTTTTCTCGGGAGTGAGAGTGGAATGGGGGAGGGGATCTCGGGTGATTGAGGGAGGAGAGCTCGGCCAGCATACGCACTCCACTCCCTCCTGGGAATAGCCCATGGGAGGGGCGCGGAGTGCTGGGTGGGCTTAGAGCCACACCTCGAGGAAGGAAGACCTAGGGCTGATATGAGGTTTGTCTCAACCCACAGTCTAGTGGTCAGAATTGACCGGGAGGGGGGGAGGAAGAGGGGGAGAGGAAGGGGGGTGGGAGGGTGTCGGAGTGGGCGGGAGTGATGTAGGGAAGGGGGAGAGGGAGGGGCGTGGAGGGGAGCAATACCTCTCATCTTTCGGCAAAGAAAGGATAAAGAAGGAACTATATCAAGTTTTTAACATATAATGTACGAGGCTTTAACATACCAGCCAAAAGGCATAAGATTCTAAAAGAGCTAAAATATCATCATGCAGATATAGTCTTCCTCCAAGAGACTCACATATTCCAAGGGGCTAATGTAAGACTTTACTCTAAGGATCATCCTACATGGTTTTATGCGGACTCAACGACTAATAAAGCTAAGGGGGTTGCAATAGGGCTCTCAAAGGATGTGCGATTTAAAGTAGAAAACAGGCTAACGGATCCGGAGGGGAGATATCTTTTTGAAAGGGGGCATATAGGAGAAATAGAATATACCTTGTGTAATATCTATGCCCCAAAAAAAAAGGCCAATAGAATACTTAAAAAGAATGATAGGTACCCTCGCGCAGTTTAGGAGGGGGATTGTAATAATGGCGGGAGATTTCAACCTGTGTTTGAACCCACAAGAGGATAGCACGTCCTGTGCACGGGGGACGGGAGGGGGTCCCTTAAAATATTGAAAAAAAAAAATGCACCAAAATCAATTGGTTGATGTATGGAGAGCTCTCCACCCAAAAGGACGGGACTACACCTTCTTCTCCCCCGTGCATGGGACGTACACACGTATCGATTATTTTCTGGTAGACCATTACACACTGACTAAAGTAACAGATGTTGAGATAGGAATTACTACCCTCTCAGACCATTCCCCAGTTATGATGACCATAGAAGAATTTAAAATACAAAGACCAGCCTTCAATTGGCAATTAAATGAGACCCTTCTCAATGAAAACCAAGATGTAGAGAAAATACACGAGGAGTTGACGCATTTTTTTTTAACCCAACGACACAAAGGATATCTCAAGTGCTACACTCTGGGAGACGCATAAGGCATACATAAGAGGCATCTTTATATCCATGGGGGCGGGGAAAAAAAAGTTGAGAGTAAGGCAAATCAAACACTTAACAGAGGAAATATATAGATTAGAACAGTTGCATAAAAAAACAGAGGGGCGGCACCAAGAAATATTTCATCAATTAATATCCAAAAGAGAAGAACTGAAAGATTCATTAACACAAGATACAAAAAGGGTCTTTAATAAAATTCTGAAAGAGAAATACCTGGGAGCTAATAAAATTGGGAAATAGATGGCAAAGACTCTGAGGAAAGAAAAGTCAAGAAATTACATTGAAAAAATCCGAAATAAGCAAGGAGAAGTGGTCTCCAAGACAGAAGAGATAGCTGATGTCTTCCGAAATTATTATAGCACACTATATGATGTCAAGAAAGGGAATGTAGAAAAAGGTAAAGCAACCAAAATAAAACAGTTCCTTGATAAATCAGATATCCCCCAGCTAACATTAAACGACAGAGAAGATCTAGAACGTCCTATTACAGAGCAGGAAGTCGCAAAAGCCATTTCAGAATCACCAATAGGGAAAAGCCCAGGTCCAGATGGATTCTCGATCAAATATCTAAAGAAATTTGGAGATATCCTGATACCTAGGCTTTGTACATATATGAACGGACTTGGTGTAGAATATGGGTTAAGCCCAGAAGCACAGAGAGCACAGATAACTATAATTTTAAAAGAAGGTAAAGATGAAATGTTATTTTAAAGCTACAGACCATTCTCCCTCCTGAACTTCGACACAAAGCTCTATGCAAAAGTCCTTGCTAATAGACTAAGGGACAAAATGAAAGAGTGGGTCCATCCGGACCAGGTAGGTTTTGTTTCAGGAAGGGAGGGGCGCGATAACGGAGTCAGGACACTCCTTTTGCTGCAAAAAATTAAAACTCACGGGCCCCCAGGTCTATTCCTGTCAATTGATGCCGAAAAAGCATTTGACAGGGTAGACTGGGGGCTCATGATGGAAACATTAAGGCATTTAGGTCTGGGCACTAGGATGATACAGAGAATTGGGGCACTGTATGAAGAACCGACTGCAACAATTAAAATCAATGGGGACCATTCGTCCCCCTTTATAATGAACAACGGGACAAGACAGGGCTGTCCCCTGTCTCCACTGCTCTTTGTGCTTTCACTGGAACCCGTATTGGCAACAATTAGAGCAAATAAGGATATTAAAGGAATAAAAATCGGAGACGTCGAGCACAAGGTCGCGGCTTTTGCCGACGACCTACTGTTCTACGTCTCCGAACCTAAATTCACAATGCCACGATTGATCGACACTTTGAAACAATATGGTAAAATATCAAACCTCAAAATTAATTTAAATAAATCGGAAATCTTAAATATAAACGTGGAACCCAAAGACGCATACGAGATACAAAGAGATTACCCATTTCCGTGGAAGAAGAAAGGTTTAAAATATTTGGGGATTAAACCGGCAAATTCCGTAGAACAACTATTCAGTGAAAACTATATTCCATTACTAGACGAAATCAAAAAAGAGACCAAGAAACTATCTCTAAAGCCCCATACACACGGTCGGACTTTTTCATCAATTTGGTCCGATCGGACAAGGTTGTTGAAAAATCAGACCGTGTGTATGCACCATCGGACAGTGTTCGTCGGTTTGTCCGTCGGACAAAGTCTTATCTCCTGCTGGAAAGATTTGCCGTCAACCCGGTCCGATCACACCAAATCCGAGCGTGTGTACGCTTGTCCGACGGACAAAGTGCTACGCATGCTCAGAAGAAATTCTGTGACGGAAGCGCTCGGTCAGGTAAAACTACCTTTCCTAATCGACACAGCACATTCGTCACGCTGCAATGTTAAAATGTCTTTAATGCAGCGCATTCTCTTTTTCTTTACAATGCAACAAGAATGACATGTTTTAGCTGCTCCTATTCACCCGCACTTCTCACAAACTTACTTCTTTATTACTTTGCAGCATTTATACACTACATGTTTATTTTTACTCTGAACGGAAAAGAATCTTTATTATTTTTTTACCATGATTTGTCTTTTTTTTTTTTTTTTTTGGGAATACATATTTGAATGTTTTTTTTTTTTTTTTTTTTGGAGGGGGGTTGTGTGTCTCAAATTACCAAAAACACATTATTTACATTTGTATTTCTTGCTTAAATTTACTAGGAGGTTGTTTGTTGTTGTTGCCCCTTGTTAATTCTACTTTAGGATTAGTGAAATGTACCAGCCTACTCAAAGAAAAACTGTCATTGTAGCAAAGTAAAACACAATAGTCAATGATTATTTCAAATCAAAAAAACCTTTATTTAGGTCACACCAACAAACCAAAGAGGAACGCAGCCATGGTGAAACTTGGGGAATTTACAAAGTCTTGGCCCCCCACGGCAACCATCATTGTCCAAGCGTAGAAAATTGGGGGCCTGAGGAGTACGTATATTAAGGGGAGTGCAATCTGGTCGTGAAGTCCAAAGTATCCGGAACTGCAGCAGATGCCATCTAGGTCCCCAGGCTCTGGTACTACAAGAGGCTCCATCTTCTCTCACACCAGACTGATTGCAGGTCGTCACTCTCAGGTCTTCCTTCCACGCTTCCTTCCACGCTGTGGCTGTCGTGCTGGTGGGGTGGCAGAAGGAGGAGGAGGAGGAGGAGGAGGCGGAGCATGGTAACTATGGCAAACATGTGTGAGTGGGGTCATCTCCCCAGCCCTACCCTTATTTAGGACATGGAGGATGAGCCCCTCACACATGTTGCGTTGCCCCACCTCCATACCCATCATTTTTGTGACAACCACCGAGCCAAAGGTCTCCTCGTCGGCGGGTGTGGCATGTAGGGAGTCTGAAGCCTCTCTGATCATCCGGAGCGCTGACTGTGCCGCATAACCCCCCCTTCTCGCCCTTTTGTACGGAGGGCGGAGGGGAGGGGTTTGGGTGTCAGTCAGGCTCCGAGGCCTAGCCCCCTCTTGGCTGCCACTACCCAGCTGGTGGCTGCCACTAACCCCTGCCTCCTCCTGACTGCCACCTTCCACAGCCACCTCCTGGCTGAGGTCTTCCTGTGTAGGAAAAAGGGACATAGTTTCAGTTATTTGTTCATCAAACACACACAATTCTCATCTAGTGACTGTTGCAAAATGTTTACAAATAGAAAACCATACAATTCTCAGCCCAGCAGTTTAGATTCTGGCCCCAAATGTCTCCCACACCACTGTCTGTTGATATGTCAAACACGTTAGGAACTAAGCAATTGGCGATCCTGAATTAAGTGAACATCATTCATTATTCCCATAAATGGTAACAAAACTACTATACCTGGAACAAGCTGGGCTCCTCCACCTCTTCCAGACTGGAAGGCCCAGGTTGCTCCTCGGAAGCCTCATCAGGGGTGGGCTGTGCGCAAGGAAGCGTGGAAGGAGGAGTTGAGGTTGGCTCCGTGACATCAGCCTGGTCCTTCAGAAAATGGAGACTCTGATAGTACCAGAGCTTGGGGACATAGACCTCATCTGCTGAAGTTGCAGTTTCCTCAGACTTCACGACCTTCTTCCTCTCCCTGATATACGCACTCCTCAGGCTGCCAATTTTCTTTCTAATATCATCAACAGTTGCCGTGGGGAACCTTGGCTTGACAAATTCCACAAGTTCCTCCAGGGCTGCGTGCCTCTTTGGTTTGTTGGTGTAATGTGGGTGTATACCCTGCCACAATATGGGAAAATCCCTGTATTTGGCAATGAAGAGGGGGAGAAAACTCATGTCGTTGAATCCCTTCATATCAATCTCTGCAAGACACAACAACACACCAAACCCTATAAATTATGTCAGGCTAAACTCTCCTAATCTTCTCCATAAAGAAGCCTCAAGTTCAAATCAGTCTAGGCTAGTTATGTACCAACGTTAAATTGTACCTTCGTTTGTAGCGATCGTCTCGTGTGAGTTTTCTCTCCCCTCGTCTCCCAGATCGTGGCTACGACACAGGCGTGTGACGTTTTATATACACTGCGCATGCTTCAAACTCCGCCCGCCCCTGACGATCTTTCTCGTCTATTCCCCACCCCTTCTCTTTACGGCGTAGTGGGGAGAGCACATGGCGGGGACACAGCAGGTGCGCCACAAATATCCCACCAACGAGGAGGAGGACGAGGAAAGTCCGGAGGCAGAAACGTCCCGATCCCGGAACCTGAAATTCAAGGCCTCCAATATGTCATTTGGAGAAATGTTGGAGATGGTGGACATATTAAAGAGGAGCGACTATGATGGGAAGTATGGGCCTTACCTCAACCCCAATGTCCGCAAGGCCAAGATCATGTCTAAAGTTGTGAGAAGGCTGTACAATAATTTTGGGGTACAACGATCCAAGGAGCAACTCAGGAAACGCTGGTCAGACCTGAAACTGAGGGAGGCCGATCAGTACAGAAAGATCAAGAGAATTCTTCAAAAAAGTAAGTAGTTGTGTTTTGTGTTTGATTTCTTGCTTGCATACTGCTCCATTGTGTTTTGATTTTTACCAAGTTGTACATTCCAAAATGGCCACTTTCAGGTTCGTCTGTGCATTCGATCGTACTCAGCCTCGATCTTTCTGCCACTGTCATGGTCGTGTGTGTGTGTGCATTCGATCGTACGCAACCTCGATCGTTCGGCCACTTATAATACGATGTTTGGTGTTTTTTTTGGGGAAAGGAAGTTTGTTCTCACTAGAAATGTCATCAAGAATGTAAAGCCAATTTATTCAATGTAAAGGAGAGGTCACTCAGTAGCTGTTTACCCATCTGGACTCTAGAGCACTAGTGCTGGGACACCCAAACCCCCTTTTTATTATGCTTTTCCACACATGTGCTCCAGTGGATACTAGAGGGGGGTCTCCATCACACAAACTTCTACCAAAAAGCTAGTCAGTTTAGCACCTTTACAAAGTGACTTCATTCATGTAGTTGACATTTGTAACTGGCCAAACTAAAATAGTGTCCGTCACTTTCAAGCAATGTTTGTCATTTCCTATTTCTGCCCTCAATAGCTTGTGTTGCTAAATCTTCCTTTTGGACATTCTCATAGGGGAGCGAAAACTTGGGCCGTCTGAGGAAACCCCCAAACCAACACCTCCCAAAAAAGGGGAAAGAGCAGAAGCAGAGGAGGAGGAGGAGGAGGAAGGAGAGATCATCGAACTTGGAGAAATTGTCACCACAACAGGTGAGTGTGGGAGAACACAGCTACTGGTAAGCTAATCCATGTATGGCTGCCTCATTTCCAACACCCCATTTTTGTTTGTTTGTGGTTTTTAGGTGACGTGGATGTTGTGGAAGAAAAATCGCACTTTACCACAGAGAGTGCCCACGTACTCATCGGAGAGATAATGGTCTGCAATAGAGATCTAGATTACATAAAGCAAAACATCAATGATGTTCAACAAAAATTGAAGAACATCATTGATGTTTTAGGAAAAATATGAAAACGCACCAAGTAATTAACACACATTTGTGCCAGCTTCAGAACACATTTGCAACTTAAAAACTGTCTGAAATTTGGAACATGCACACATTGTGTCCACATGTGCTAGCTCCCACCATGGTGGATGAATGGCAACGTTTTTTTGGGGGTGCAAACACTTTACGAACTACGAAAGTGGTTGTGGTGAAGGGGTTGCACCCCCAAAAAACGTCCATTCATCCCCATGATGGAAAATGGCACTTTTGAAGCTTCTAGGCATGTGTTTTACCATCTAATGACCATTTTCAGTCCCAAATTGTGTGCATGTTCCAAATTTCCACTTTTCGGGGGTGACCCCCCCATGTGATGAAGGCAAGATCAAACACACTTTGAACATATAGTCATGTCTGATCTTGTCTTCACTTTACAAAGTTGAACTTTCCAAGTTCCTAGGTTCTGTTTTGCTCCATGCCTGGTTTTACCAATTGCGGAATGTTTGTAAACAATGTTGTAAATAACCAAGATGTTGTCAGTTTTGGCGTGAAGATTGTAAACGCACTTGGGAATGTTTTCCTAGTAAACTTTTATTTTTCTAAATGTGTGGCTTCCTTATTTAAAAAACACAATGCATTATGTATGTAAAATGAAAAGGATATGGGGGGCAATGGGTGTTATTTACTAAAGGCAAATCCACTTTGCACTCCAATTTTCTTTCCCGGGGAACTTTTTCAATGCACTTGTAGAGCATAGCGGATTTGACTTATGTAAATGACACCCACAGTGCTTTGTACGAAAACACGGAGCACAGCATTTTGGAGAATACACACATGTCAGACCTGGTGATGAAAAGGAGTATTTTGGGTGTCAGTTATGCAGTACAAACCTTCTCTAGACCAAAGATTAGGTAGCAAACACACAACATGAGAATAATCTTTTTGGGAAGAAGAGACTGTTACCTCCTTTTGCCCAGAAAGTGCATTCCCACTGTCGAAGGCAAAGGGAAAAAAATGTCAAAGTAAAATAAGCTAAAAAGAAGACTGAAATGACATGAAATCATAGGTTGGTTAAAATATCAGATTTATTAAAAAATGCCTCTCACACATCGTCAGGCAGAGCAATGGCCCCCCTACCCACAAAGTACTGCATATATTGGTCCCGGACCACACGGGCATTTAGAGGGGGCAAGCCTGGACGTGCCACTCGAAGGGCTGTGAGTTCGGCATTTGGAGGGCCCTCCACATCTGGGCCAACGGGCACCACATAGTTCCTGTTATGTCTTTTGAGGAAGTTGTGCAATATGCAACAGGCAAGAACTATGTGGTTCAGTTTGTATTCCGCCAAGTTAAATGCCGTCAGGAACAGGCGGAAGCGGCTGGCCAGGATGCCAAAAGCGTTCTCCACAACTCTTCTGGCTCTGGACAGCCTGTAGTTGAAGACCCTCTGGTCCGGGGTGACGGCCTCATCACATGGGGAGTCAACGCAAACGCTTCATCTGCGACAAAGACGAAGGGGAGTCCTTCGGCATTCTCCTCTGGAGGTGGCAAGCACAGACTGCCACTTTGGAGACGCCAGTAGAACTCCGTGTGCGTAATGGCCCCACCATCCGATATCCGGCCGTTCATCCCCACGTCCACATACATAAACTCGTATGTTGCCGACACCACCGCCAACATCACTACACTATTAAACCCTTTATAATTATAATAGTAGGACCCCGAGTTGGGCGGTGGGACGATGCGGACGTGTTTCCCATCAATTGCCCCTCCGCAGTTAGGAAAGTCCCAACGGCTGGCAAAGTGGGAGGCCACAGTCTGCCATTCCTGTGGCGTGGAAGGGAACTGTGGAGTGAAACAAGAAAAAAAAATTAGTCACTTTGCACCTAAACATTGCAAGCAGATTAGACAATCAACATCTTGGAACAAGAGCATTGTCTAAAATTGGAGGCTGGAAAGTATTTGCACAGAAAAGTAGAGGCTCCCCTTCACAGATTACTCACCCCCCCATCAATCCCCCCACTTCTGATGGGCCATTGGCAATAACTAGGGGTTTTGGGGGGGGGGGGTGGTGGACAGCTAACCCTCTGCACTTCATTGATTGGCAAATGGCTCAATAATGTGGGCTAGTTTGGCCAGACCCTCTGTACTTAACACTATTGGCAGGCCACAGGAAAGATCAAATAACATTTCAACCCCCCCCCCCCCCCAAAAAAAAGGCAGGCACAGTGTGACATTATTAAATTACCAAGCAAGCTAATAGGAGGGAAAGAAGACAAAAAAATAGGAAATGGAATGTATGGAGGCAGTCCCTTGCACTACATGCTTTGCTGAATTCATCCCTAAAGATGCGCACTATAAAGAGGTAGGTATATAGTGTGTATGGACCTTGGGAAAGCCAGCAGATAAAGGATTGGTACCATCTGACAGAGCAGTTGGGGGAGGGGGTTCCTAATGAGTTTCCCCCCCCCCCACCAAAAGAACAAAAAAAGGGGGCTCTACATGAAGTAAACCACACAGCAAACATTTGTGCATATTTTCGGGGGTGTTTGGGGGGAAAACAATACTATGCAGCAGACAAAAGACATTGCTTAAGTGACTAGGCCATAGGTGTCTATTGGGGCAGAAGAGCATGCTGGTGAGGTAAGTGAAGGGAAAAATGCATGAAGGAGAAAAGGGGCACAGCATATTAGAACATATTGCAATCATGGTAATTAGGGAAGGAGGTCAAAAATACAAGTCATTAGCAAACAGAGCATACATAGAAGGGAATAGTAAAGTAGAAATGTTACCTTAATATAGTCCTCCTGCAGGACCTGAATGATGGCAGAACAGGTCTCTGGAATAATGATTCCCAGGGCCTGGGGAGAGATACCTGAAGAGAACTTCAAATCCTGAAGACTTCTCCCTGTCGCCAAGTACCTCAACGTGGCAACAAGCCTCTGCTCCGGAGTAATGGCTTGTCTCATGCAGGTATCCTGCCGGCTGATAAAGGGGGTCAGCAAAGCCAAAAGACGGTGAAAATCGGGGTCCGTCATCCTGAGAAAGTTCCTGAAATCATCAGGATTATTCTCCCGGATCTCACGAAGCAAAGGCATGTGCGAGAACTGGTCACGCTGAAGCAACCAATTCTTGGTCCACATACTCCTCGTCACTCTGTTCATGGACGGGTCTTGGGTCAAAGCTAAAAGCCCGACACCAATTCCGCGTACAGCACGAACTCGGCGACGAGTACGCACGGGAAACATCGCTCAGAAGGTCACAAAAGGTCGGCTGGTCAGAACGGACAAACAGAAAGCACCGATAAACAGCAAGGCCTGAAAGAACGAAGTGAATACCAGCAACGAGCAGACAATAAGCAGTGCAAATCAAAGCGTCCTATATCAAGATATAGGCCGCAATGACCAACAAATGCGAACTGACTACACGCACTAATAAACAGATACGCACGACAAGCACAAACTGAAGAGCAGTAACGATCTGAGTCAGAAAACTGAGAAGCGCGAATCTTAAGTCACCAAACTTCCACTAACTCTCGATAAACACGGGATCAGCAGAAGGAGCCCAACGGGTGCCTGACGTGGTGCTGAACTTCCCTTTTGTAATCTCGTGGACGACGACTTACGTCACGACGTTCTTCCGGACCGGATATTCCGACAACTTAGTCCGACCGTGTGTACGCAACGCCAACATCGGACAAAGTACGTCGGACAAAGTCCGACTGACCTGGTCCGCGGATTGTCCGAGCGTGTGTATGGGGCTTTAGGCCACTGTCATGGTTCGGTCGGATCAACACAGTTAAAATGGTGCTGTTACCTAAAATTACATACAAATTTTCAATGTTGCCAATCCCTCTCCCAGACTATTATTTCCAAACCCTAAAATCAATATTAGGCAGATTCATATGGCAAAATAGAAAACCCAGGATCTCCTGCAATATTTTGAAGTACACCAAAGAGCAAGGAGGATTGGATATTATTATGCTGTTATAGTGTCACGAGCAATAGAGTGGGCACGGGAAACGGAAGATAAACAATGGGTTAAAATGGAGAGTAGTTTAAGTGGGGTAAGTTTAAGAACGGTAATATGGATACTTTCACATTTAAGGGGTTTGGGCACAAATACACAAAAAATAACTAGATTTGCACTAAAAATTTGGGATTTGTTACACAAACAATACAATTGGAAATTTAATTCACCTCTAATGTTACTAAGCAATAGTGACTATTTTCCACCAGGGAAAAAGCACGAAGGGGGACAGTGGATAGGAGAAAACACGCAACTAAAAGATATAATAGATAAAGGAAAATAAAAACACTGGTGGAGATAAAATATAATATGACACAAATAAGAATTAATGAATGGCGGTACCTACAGTTGACCCACTTTGTAAGAAATTTGCCCCAACCAATTAGAACAAAAGAAAAATATACAGCAATAGAAAAAATCTGTGCCCAAACGGGGACAAAAAAAACGATATCTCGACTCTACAAAGTTTTTTTGGCAGAAGAACAGCTGGAGGTGCCGCCCTTCTTTTTAAAATGGGGAATGGATTTAGGATCACATGATTATAAACACAAAACAAAAAAAAATTTGAAACTAATTCACAACTCAGCAACTGACACTATGACAGCGGAGATGAACTATAAGTGTCTCTCCAGATGGTACATGACACCTGACAAACTTAAAGTGGAAGTAAACCCCCCTATCGTTTTCAGCCAAGGAAGCTGCCATCTTTGCCTCTGTTTAATCTTCAACTGCCACAGTGCTGCACATGTGATCCGTTATGACATCAGCCATTGGATGGTTTGACTGTTTGGTTGAGAGCACAGCCAATGTGCAGTTAGCATTCCCGGCATGCCTTTTTTTTTAGACTGTTAAATCGATGGGTTTACTTCCGCTTTAATAAACTTCACCCCGACAACTCACATGAATGTTGGAGGGGATGTAAAAAACGGGGCACGATGGCCCATATTTGGTGGGAGTGCCCAAAAATAAATAAATTTTGGAGAGAGATCCTGGGTCTTATAAAAGACATCACCGATGTAAGTGTAAAAGAGAACCCATGGATATGCCTATTCCCTGGAACAGATGATCCAATTAAGCATTATAAAAAAACATTGATCCCTCAAATGTTAAATGCTGCTAAGGGATTAATCCCGAAAAAGTGGCAGCAGGAAGAAGCACCAACTAAAAGAGAATGGGTCCTAAAGGTGGAAGAAATATACCACCTTGAAAAATTGAGATATAATGGAGAAGAGGGGGAAGAAGAAGACTTGCATAAATGGGAAAAATGGCGGATGTTCAAGCAGACGTGGAAATATGTCGAAACTATAATATAATACAGAGAGATACAGAATAGTTGTTAAGGAAGTAAGAAGATGAGAGGTATTGGGGTATAGGGAGGGTTTGAGTGGGGGGGGGGGAATTCTATATAGTATATAAGAGAGAATAATAAACTATAGAGACAAATAATAACAAACTTGTGACAAGGTCAATTCTATTGTTTAAACATACGTAGACACATTTGCAATAAAATTCCACGATGATGTGAAATATAACGAGAGATACAAATGAACGGAAATTGAATATTAATCTCTTGAATATTGCTGAAGTGGATAAAAAAAAAAAAAAAAAAAATACGATGGCATCTTGGGAGACCCTGTGAAAGCGTGTCACAGTCTGTGCAGTGCTGTACCCTACGCTAATACTCAACTAGTGTATGCTAGCGTTCAAAACATTTACCAATGCAAAGACCAGGATTGTCAGGACAGGAGAAACAATAATAGTGGGTGACACGCCTATATCCGCGCTTGCTGCAGACACGACATCTTCTTCGGGGGGCTCATTGGGTAGGGGTACTCGGGAGGACATAAGGAAAATGCCTCTCATGCAGCTGGCTTTTGGATTGGGAAGGTGAGGTGGAGCATCGTCTGGAAACAGAAGGGCTCTGACGATCTCTTCCTGGAATTTAAGGAAGGATCCAGTCCATCCTGAAGCTCTGTATAGCACATGAGCGTTCAGCAAAGCCAATTGAAATAAATAAACAGACACTTTTTTTTTACCAGCATCTGACCTTACGGGCAAATAGGTACGGCGCCAACAACTGGTCATTGAGGTCCACCCCTCCCATATTTTGGTTAAATTCGTGGACACAGAGGGGTTTCTCCACAACACCAGTCGCTGTAGGAATTTGGACCGTCGTGTCTGCATGAAGGGAGGAAAGAACGAAAACTTTATTATTATCCCTCCACTTCACATCGAGCAAATTATTACACTTGAAGAAGGCTCTCTCCACCAGCCTAAGACGGGAATCTACAAGCCTCTACGGCGATTAGATCACACGGTGCCACATGCTCCAATCTGATGTTAAAACAAGTGACTAAAAAGTGTCACGCTGATGTAATAATTGTCCACATACAAATGGTACCCCTTTCCGAATAAGGGGGACACCAAGTCTCACACAATGTTGCCAGCGCTCCCTATGTAATCTGGGCATTTCGGCGGCTCTACGTGACTATCTTTTCCCTCGTAAACCATAAAACTACATGTATAGCCTGTGGCCCTGTCACAGAGCTTATACATCTTGACCCTGTATCTGGCACGCTTGCTGGGAAGATACTGTTTAAAAGACAAGCAGCCAGAAAACTTAATCAGGGACTCATCAACGCAGACAACTTGATGGGGATTAAACAAGTCTGCAAATTGTTGGTTGAAGTGGTTTACAAGGGGCCGAATTTTGTAGAGCCGATCGTATCTAGGGTCTCCACGAGGACGACAGAGTTCATTGTTGTTGAAATGCATGATCTGCTTATATCGTGCCCTGGTCATGGAGGCAGGGAACATGGGCATATGGTAAATTGGGTGAGTGGACCAATATGACCGCAACGTACTCATTTTAACTATGTCCATGTCGAGGGATAGGCCCAGAAAGCTCTAAAATTCAGAAACTGTAATTGGTTTCCAATATCTGGCAAGGATGGACTGGGGATTATCGGTGATGTATTGACCAGCATATAAAATTACTTTGGTCCACAATAGATCTATAGAGATCTTTGGTGAAAAACAGTGAATAAAAATCAAGTGACGTAAAATCAACAGTTTCCACCTGAATGCCGGGTTGGTCAGTAAATGGGGGGAGTACAGGTGCTGCAGAAGTGGTGGGTTCCCAAATAGGATTGGCGAATGCACCTAGACGGGCACTATGGGCTTGACGGGCCTGTCTTTGTCTTCTTGGTGGCAGCGGAACACTACTTGTGCTTGCCACCTCGCCAGCTTGGACTGCACTTATGGGACTCGCCACGTCACCACGTGTTAGTGCATTGCTGGTTTGACTATGACGAGGGTGTAATAGGCCACTGGTGCTTGCCAGTTCACCAGAAGGATGAGCGACACTAGTACTTCTCTGCTCCATATGAGAGCCCTGCTGTTCTTGCACCTCAACAGCAGAAGAAGATTGGAGTCTGGTATGCCTGACCTTGGCAGGGACCACAACTCTGTCGTCAGAGCTATCTGTCATGGAGCCGCTGTCATCTATAGGATCGTATTCTGAGCCTGAATCTGACAGATGAGTGACTCCCTTTTCACTATCTGTCATGCTCAGAAACATGTAGGCCTCTTCACTATTGTACCTTCGATTTGCCATTTTGGGCTCTAAAAGGTAAAAAAGCTCCTAGGCTGTCAGCAACTGTAACAAACGCTACCAAAAAAACTGTTAGCGATCGCAGTGATCAGGCCTGACTCTGCGAACGCTGCTGTTATGTATGTTGTGTTTTTTAAGTGACAGTGATCGATCGATACTGCACTTGGGTGGGCTGGGGTGGGCTGGGCTGGGAGGAGGGGTAAAACGGAGGTGCTAGCAGGTATCTGGGCTGATCCCCCTAACTGCTTTTTTGGGAACCCTAAACTGTTGGGGAAGCTATTATAGATCTGATCAGATCAGATATTGATCTGCTCAGATACTATACCACTAAGGGAGGTGTATGCTGCGTGCGTGGGTGTTAGCGGTACTGGCACTAATCTGACACTGCCTGGGGCAATGCAGACCCTAACTGACCCTAAAACCTAACTGATATCACCTGCCGGGCGATCAGGGGGTTAAACCTTTATTGGATAATAAACAGCGGGTATAAAAAACAAACTAACTAACCAGCGTCACCGTAAAACTTATACAGTGATCACTGGTGAAAGGGTAAACTAGGGGGAAATCAGGGGGTTAAAACGTTAATTAGGTAGTATAAAAGTATAAAAAGCTGTCGGCTAACTAGCGCCACCTGTGACACTAATACGGCGATCAGAAAAAAGATCACTTAGTGACACTGGCGACAGGGGATGAAAGGGTTAACTGGGGGTGATCAAGGGGTTAAATCTTTATTAGGGGGGTACCCTAGACCTAAAGGGGCCTACCACTAACTGCCCTAACACTTATAACAGTCACAAATGACACCAATGCAGTAATCAGTAAAAAATTTAAACTGCTATTGGTGTCACTGTGACAGGGGGTGACAGGGGGTGCAGGGGGGTAAATGGGGGGTTTATGTGCCTATTTGTTGTAGTTTCAGTGTAGTGTTGGTGCAGACTCACTGTAGATGTCTTCTCTCCTGTGAAGCCGTAACGAAAAGGCTTTACGAGGAGAGATGACATCACTTCCTCTGCTTCTGTTTACATTACAGAAGCAGAGGAAGCTTCTAATTTGCCAGGAGCAATCGTGAGGGAGAGGCTATGAATCAGTGGCCTCCCCCTCAGGACGGATCGCTCCTGTAACGATGCCGACCACCTGGCACTGGGGGGGGTGATCCCGCCCCCCAGCCCGCGGGAGGGGAGTAACGTACCCATACGTTACTCTGCCTGCCCGTGCCATTCTGCTGCAGTATATCTGCATGAGGCGGTCGGCAAGTGGCTAGAGATGTGACCAAGGCGAAGGCAGAGATCATCTGGGCTGGACGGCTTAAGTAGGCAGGGCTAACAAGCAGGATATCATCAGCAGGTAAGTCACTGTGGAGAGATAGGAGCTGGCAAACAGCCGATAGCTGAGCAGCCATCTCAGAGAAGTAAGGGCTGAGCCCAGCCCTGACTATCTGGATCTGCCACACAGTCAATCTGGATCGGTCACACAGCACATCTGGATCAGTCACACAGCCCATCTGGATCTGTCACACAGGCCCACCATCGGTACCACAATCCGTGACCTGTCAGTACTGCCATCAGTACCATCACACAGGCCAGCATTAGTACTGCCATCAGTACTGTCACACAGGCACACCATTAGTACTGCCATCGGTACCGCCATCAGTGACCTGTCATTACCGTCACACAGGCCCGCCATCAGTCCTGCCATCAGTACCGTCACACAGGCCCATCATCAGTACTGTCACACAGGCCCGTCATCAGTACTGCCATCAGTGCCATCACACAGGCCCGTCATCAGTAAAGTGGCAGCTTTACTATACAGGTATACATTTAGTCTATAGGCGCAGTGGTGGTACTTCAAGTATAGGCAGAGGGAACTTGCTGAACCATCAGTTTTTTCCATCATCAGTATTGCCATCAGTACCATCACACAGGCCTCCATCAGTGACCTGTCAGTACCGTCACACAGGCCTGCCATCAGTACTATCACACAGGCCTGCTGTCAGTGCCACTATCAGTACCGCCACAAAGGCCAGCCATCGGTACCGCCATCATGTCCCAAAGATTTTTTCACACCTGAGGAGGCATATAACATCCTTACTATGTTAGATGGTGAGAGCAGCAGGGATCTCTCATTATCCGATTCTGGTTCGGAATAAGAGCCAGTAGAGAGTAGTGAATCAGAGACCGAGTCAACGGAGGAAACCGTCAGACCCCAGGGGAAGGAGCCCAGTACCAGTACTGGAATTACACACCTAACCCAAAGAATCCGGACCCAGTCCAACCTTCCTGATGCCCTGGCAAACCCCTTATGGTTGCCTGCCAGCTCAGGGTACGCTTAAATCCCTCCTTTCACCGCACAGCCCAACACTACAAATTTTTCCCAGATGATCAGATTATTTTTATTTGTTTTTTTTTCAGAAGATATGCTGCAGTATATGGTGGACTGAACAAATCTCTATGCAGAGCAATTTATTGGCTCAAACTCCAATTCATCCTACACCCGTATGTACCAATGGCGACGTCTCACACTAGACAAATTCAAATTGTTTTTGGGCCTTACATTTAATATGGGGCTTACAAAGAAGAACAAACGGCATGCCTACTGGTCCACCAACCCCATCCACCACATGCCGATATATTCTGCTGTCATGTCCAGGACATGCTATGACATGATTATGCCTTCCCGACAATTTAATGACAATTTGCAGTGCGCTCCCCTAAATCATCCCAACCACGATAAATTCTATAAAATACGCCGCCTAATAAATTATTTTTCCAAGCAATTTGCTGAAGTGTTAGTCCCAGACCAAAATATCTGTGTGGACGAATCCCTTATTCACTTTACTGGCCGGCTGAAGTTCAAACAATATATTCCATGTAGGAGGGCCAGGTACGAGTTGAAACGGAATTTTTTTTTTTGTGATAGAGCCACTGGATATGTGTACACCTTCCACGTGTATGAAGGCAAAGACTCCCAGCTCCAGCCCCCTAATTGCCCAACATGTATCGGAACCAGTGGTAAAATTGTCTGGGATCTGCATACCCCATGCTCAACAAAAGGATATTATTTGTATGTAGACAATTACTACAGCAGCTTAAGCCTTTTTCGTAACCTGTATCGTGAAAAAACATTGGCCTGCGGTACCTTCAGATAAAACAGGAAGGGCTTCCCACAGAATGTATTATCAAAAAAGGCTACAAAGTGGGCAATCCGCATTTATGAGGAATGAGGAAGTGTTGGCCATGAAGTGGCAGGACAAGAAAGATGTTCACATGATGTCTACCATCCACAATGACACCTTGGTGGAGATTCAGAGAAGACGCGGCCATATTGTAAAGCCTGAATGTGTCCACGATTATAATCTTTTCATGGGGGGGTGGATTTAAATGACAAGATGCTACAACCGTATTTATCAACCCGAAAGTGCTGTTACTGGTATAAAAAAGTTGCATTTCATCTTTTTCATATGGCCATTAGGGATGAGCCGAACCAGAACCTGCGAACAGACCTAAAGCTCGTGTGAACTTTAGAACCCTATTAAAGTCTATGGGACTCGAACGTTCAAAATCAAAATGCTAATTTTAAATGCTAATATGCATGTTATTGTCATAAAAAGTGTTTGGGGACTGGGTCCTGCCCCCGCCCCCACCCCCTCTGACAACATGGGGAAAGCCATGATGTCCCCGTGCGTCAGAGGGGGGTGGGGTCACCAGGTGGCCCTGCCCTCCGTTATAAAAGAACTGTCAGACGGAGCGAAGCCTCACACAGCGGGAGCCTCCCATTGAGCGGAGCGGCCCGACACAGAAGAAGAGGAGCCGACGCCGTGGAAGAAGATGCCGGACGAGAAGACCAGAGCAAGCGGATCGGAGGAAGAAGAAGATGGAAGAAGAAGATGGAAGAAGATGGAAGAAGAACATTGAAGAAACCGAAGGATGAAGAAAGGAAGAAGACCAGAAGAAAGAAGATGAAAGAAGAATTTAAAAAAAGGAATTGTCAAAGACCATCTCCTGTCATTTTAAAAATTTTTGTCACTTTTTTGGTGAAATGGTAGGGGTACTTTTTACCTCCTTACCATTTCACACAGGGGGGAAGCCGGGATCTGGGGGTCCCCTTGTTAAAGGGGGCTTACAGATTCCGATAAGCCCCCTGCCCGCAGACCCCCACAACCAATGGCCAGGGTTGTGGGGACGAGGCCCTTGTCCCCATCAACATGGGGACATGGTGCTTTGAGGGGTCACAGACCCCCAAAGCACCCTCCCAATGTTGAGGGCATGTGGCCTGGTACGGTTCAGGAGGGGGGGGGGCGCTCTTTTCCCCCCTCTTTTCCTGCAGCCTGCCAGGTTGCGTGCTCGGATAAGGGTCTGGTATGGATTTTGAGGGGGTCCCCACGCCATTTTTTTTTTTAATTTGACGCAGGGGTCCCCTTAATATCCATAGCAGACCTGAAGGGCCTGGTAATTGAATTTAGGGGAACCACCACGCTTTTTTTTTTTTTTATATATTTTTTTTTATCAATGACTTTCAATGAATGACTGTTCTCTGTATTACGGGAGCCGGCAATTCATTATAGCCGCAAGTGATTTTAAATAATAATATTTTTTCCTGCAAAAATGACACTTTGTGCAGGGACAGTTATAAGCATAGGAAACATGCGCCCCTTCACAGGCATACTATACACACACCCCAGGTACGAAATTTAAAGGAATATTACACTTTTATTGTTTCACTTTAAGCATTATTAAAATCACTGCTCCTGAAAAAACGGCCGTTTTTAAAACTTTTTTTTGCATTGATACATGTCCCCTGGGGCAGGACCCAGGACCCAGGTCCCCAAACACTTTTTATGACAATAACTTGCATATAGGCTTTTAAAATTAGCACTTGAGATTTCTCCCATAGACTTTTACAGGGTGCTCGCTGCTTTTCGAGTTTGCCGCGAACACCTCAAATTGTTCGCTGTTCGCTGAACAGGCGAACGGGCAATGTTCGAGTCGAACATGAGTTTGACTCGAACTCGAAGCTCTTCCCTAATGGCCATGTTTAATTTGTATGTCTGCTATCAAAAATCTACTGAAAACCAACCCAACACCTACCTAAAATATATTGAAGACATTGTCACTGCCCTGATTTACCAGCAAGGACCCACCCCAGGAAGAATTTGCTCTGATAGTGTGTCGACTACATGACCAACATTTTCTCTTTAACATTCCCCCCACAGAATCCAGAAGAAGACGCCAAAAGAGAAGTCGTGTATGCAGCAGAGGAGGAGTTAGAAGAGATACCAGTTATTATTGTCTCCAATATCCCTCTCAACCTGGCCTGTGTATCAGAGATTGCTTCAGAAGTTATCACACATCCATAATATATTAGTTCCCCTTATTTGTAACAGACTGCTATTTCCCTGTTTCAAATACCTGTTTGGATCATTTGCCTGCAACCACGTTTCTACCTTCCACGTTAACTGACCCTGGCCTGTTTACCAATGATGCCTTTGCCTGCCATTTTAAACCACGTTTCTGAATTTCACGTGCACCGAACTTGGCCTGTTAATTGACCATGTTTTTTGCCTGCCACTTGGACTGATCTTTTGGCCTTCTACTTTCAGTACACAGGGGTCTCGCGTATGTGAGGGGCTTCAGAATAGCATTCTGAGTAGAGAAAAACAGTTTTTGTTTTTCTGTCTTCCCAGAACTGGGTTTGGAGTCTAGAGGCTTCAAAGAGATTTGGGTGGGAAAAGCCTTTACCACTGTCCCCCTGGCCCTAAGCTTGATGGTCCCTTCTGCTGCATGGACCGATACTTTGGCTGTGCTGACCATATAGCTGCCTGTAATGACCCAGGACTTTATGGACCATGTTTCTGTGTTGACCCTATCTCTGCCTGCTGCTTCTACAGACTATGGACAGTATTTCTGCCGGGACAATTCCTTTTGCTGCTGCGGACCACATCTCTGCCTGCTACCTGGACCAATACTTTGGCTGTGTTGACCCTATCTCTGCCTGCTGCTTGTACTAACTATGAACAGTATTCCTGCCTGTTGCCTATACTGATGCTCTCCTTCTGTGGACCACTGCACTACTAAAACCACAGGTAATCTTTTGTTATTTGGTAATTACATGCTATGTGTTAGAAATATGAAGGGCCTTCGAAAATGTGATCGGTAATCAGAAAATTATATGTGTAATTTATGCTCCTAGAACGCCTGGAGGTGCTACCTGGATATTGGGCCTCTGTAAATGGCCAGGCTGTGTAAAAGTCTCACACATGTGTTATCACTATACTCAGGAGGAGTAGCAGAATGTATTTTGGAGTGTCATTTTTGCTATGTTAGAAATATGATATAAATTGACAACTTTGTGTAAAAAAAAAAAAAAGTTTTCTGAAAACATGTGGGAAAAAAGAAACTGTTCAAAAAACTCATAATGCCTCATAGAATATATGTTTGGGTGTTTGTTTTCCAAAATGGGGTCATTTTGTGGGTGTTTCCATTGTCATGGTGCTCCAGGGCCTTCAAAAGTGTGATAGGTCGTCATGAAATTATATGTGTAATTTATGCTCCTAGAATGCCGGATGGCGCTCCCTGCATGTTGGGCCTCTGCATGTGGCCAGGCTGTGTAAAAATCTCACACATGTGGTATTGCCATACAGTAGCATAATGTATTTTGGGGTGTAATTGCAACTATGCATATGCTGTATGTGAGAAATAACTTGTTAATATGACAAGTTTGTGTAAAAAAAAGAAAAATGGCTTTATTTTCCCAAGAATTGTGGGGTAAAATTACAACTTCAAAAAACTCACTATGCCTCTTACTAAATACCTTGGACTGTCTACTTTCAGAAAAGGGGTCATTTTTGGGGTATTTGTACTTTGTCCTGGCTTGTTAGTGTCTCAAATATGTCATCAGTATATAAGATGTGATTAGGTGTGATCAAATTTCAGTGATTAGCACCATAGCTTGTAGAATCTATAACTTTCACACATATTAAATAATACACACTAATTTGAGCTATTTTTACCAAAGATATGTAGCAGTATAATTTGTGGGCCAAATTTATGAAGAAAAATTACATATTTGCAAAATTTTATATTAAAAACAAAAAAAGTGTTAGTTTCGCTCTTTTTTTGCTTATATCGAAAAAAAATAAAAAGCCCATCTGTGAATAAATACCACCAAAAGAAATCTCTATTTGTGTGAAAAAAAAATTAAAAAATTTAGTTTGGGTACAGTGTAGCATAGTAATTGTCATTCGAAATGTGAGAGCACTAAAAGCTGAAAATTGGTCTGGGTGGGAATGGGTATAAGTGCCCTGTATTGAAGTGGTTAATAAGATGTGTTAAAATTCAACTCAAGCCAGAATATACCAATACAAACCTGACCAAGGTTCTAACCTTTTCCTCCTAAATGACAAGTGTGTTTCTGTTTTAGTTCCCCTTGGAGAAATTCCCCACCACTTCCTATCCCTCTAATGGTCCTTTCACATGGTGCCTCCTTGTTTTGTTCAGCAGGGGATCTATAAGCAGATCCCCTGCTGAATTGGAGCTGAATGGGATGGATGTAAATTCTGTGATATTTATGCCCATTAAGTTTGTGTCCGTATTTTGACAGTGAATGGTGATGGACATGTGATGGCTCTATGGGTGACCTGATGTAAGCCCAGTTGTGTCAATTTACATCGGGATAACTGTAATTCAACATATTTAGTTCCAGAAAAGCAGAAAATGATGCATTACTTTTTTTTCGGACATGGACCAACTCAGAGGACATCTGCCTGCCCATGGAGCTGCATGGAGCACCTAAAACAGGCGGACCTGATTGGAAAGCCCTTGTAAAAGGGTTCTCTCTGTTACTAGGACAGGAAGTGAGAGGAGACCTCCTCTGTAGAGATGCAGACACATAAGGCATTATGCTGTATTTGTAGAATAGTCAATGGGAAATATCGTATTAACCACTTGACCACTGGGCACTTTCCTAACCAGACCAATTTTCAGCTTTCGGTGCTCTCACACTTTGAATGACAATTACTCAGTCATGCAACACTGTACCCATATGGAATTTTTGTCCTTTTTTTCACACAAATAGAGCTTTCTTTTGAGGTATTTAATCACTGCTGGGTCTCTTATTTTTTGTGCTATTAATCAAAAAATACAGAAAATTCGGTTAAAAAAAACAAATAATTCTTTGTAAACTCTCTGTAAAAATTTATTGCAGAGTATTGGCGAGTATTGGCAAAGTATTGGCGAGTATTGGCAGAGTATTGGCGAGTATTGGCGAGTATTGGCAGAGTATTTCAGAGTATTGGCAGAGTATTGCAGAATATTGGCAGTGTATTGCAGAGTATTGAACAGTGTTGCAGAGTATTGGCAGAGTATTGCACAGTATGGGCAGAGTACTGCAGAGTATTGTCACAGAGCAGCGCTTTGGGCACTACACATCCAGCCCACAGTGCTGCTGCAATCTCTCCCCCTCTCTCCCCTTGCACTGTACCGATCGGTACAGAGAGGGGAGGGAGGAACCGGCATCATGTCAGGTTTATTTACAAGTGATCGCTCTGTCATCTGCTGTCAGCGGCTACTTACCGTGATCCGTGATGCGCCGGGTCTTCCGAACCCATCGGTCACGGATGTTTGCGGGACCCCAGGGGGCTTACGAGAGCAAGATTCTGGGAGGACATCCATGGACGCCCTCCTAGAAAAACACAACCGCACTGTAGCCATCTTTCGGCTATGGCCCGATCGCCTAGTGGTTAAAAAGGTAAATCTCCTAAACCTCATTCCTAATTTTAGCATATTAGAACATATCTAAATATTTCTTTATTTTTTTCTCCAAAGTACATATTTCTATTACCAAGTGTAGCTCCCCGATGTTTAGGCAGGGTTGCTATCAAATTTAGTTGCCAGGCGATAGTTGCCTTGGCCAATTGTTAGGCGATCAATTGATTCCTCTCTAAATCTGAACTTGTTGCACCCTTTCTCTTCTGTAAATAGGTGGTGGCATTATGCTAGTGACACTAGATAAGACAGGGCTTTGCAAACTCAGACATGAATGGATAGGGTGTCTCAGCCAATGGGCAGGGATTTTCTTTGGTCCCTTGGTCTGCTGGGAGAGCCTATTTATTTGGGTGGAATCAGGTGATCGGGGTTCTGTGCCACCTGGACGGCTGTCTCGGTGTGTTATGCTGCCCCGGGCTGCTAGGCCAAAAGTTTGAGGACTGTCCTGGTGACATTTGACTGCTAGGCTGCCTGAGAGCCTTTCCAGAAGTGGGAGAGCAGTGTAATGTGGGGACTACTGGCTTGTAGTCCAACCAGAAGTAGTGGTTCAGCCGGATGGGGGACCAGCTTTGGTCGGAGGTAGACGGGGAAGCTGTTACCACTGAGTGACCATCCACCTTGTTACCGGAGACCACTGTGAGTAAGCTGAAGCCAGTACCAGAGCAGTCTTCTTACCAGCTGGGGATGGTGAAGAAGTGAGAAAACTTCAGCGAGTGCCAAGCCAGGGACCCAGCGAGACAGCAGAGGTGACGCCTCAGTGGGTGCCAAGCCAGGGACCTAGCGGGTCAGCAGGGGTGACACTTGAAGAGTATCTGTGAGTGCCAAGCCAGGGACCCAGCAGGGAAGCGGGGGTGACGCTTGAGGATGATACTGAGTACTAAAAGTGGAGGAGCTCACGGGATCCAGTGGCCATTAGATCTGAAGTCTAGTGAAAGAATGGGAGTTCGTTGAGTGAGTTACTGTGGAGTAAGCGGAGAAATGTTTGTGTTGCCAATAGTTAAATACAACTACTGTAAGTAACTGCTACAAGATTGTTGCCATAGGAGACAGCAGTCCTACCTATACAGAAGCGGTGTCCGTCTGGAGGCATTCACCTGTATAGCTGTCTACCTATAGAAGTCTCGGAGTCTGCCAATTGTCATTGGATGTACTTAAGCGTGCCCTGGCCCTAACCCTCTCTTTCACAGTTCTGTTCAAGAGACAATAAATCTCTTTGCATTCAAAAAGTGTCTGGCACCCACCATTTCATCTTGCAGTACACCCACCATGCCTTGTAACCCACTCTACACAGAAGGATGTCAGCTGTCCCTAACTCTGGAGGTCACCATTAGGCCTCTAGAGGTCCGGGACCTCGCTACAGAAGTATTCGCTATTTTCAAGAAAGAAGACAAATGCTCCTAGAATAAATAGTTGTGTTTGTAGTGCTATATTTTGTGACGTTTGGTGCAATTTATTGCTTTCAAGTAATCAGAATAATAGCAAAATTCCTTAAAAGATTGTGATTGCTTGAAGAATGAATGCTTTAAGGAGAAATGGGCTGCCTCCAGGCATACCTGCCCTCAATTTAGCCATTGCTATATTTTTTCCAACATAGAGACTTTCATAGACTAAAGTTAGGAGCCCTGACAAAGCAGTGCAACTTCAACATATGTACAGTATGTTGTACAACTAAAACCTCTGTTTTAATGCAATTTGCTAGATGGTGTAATTTGTTTTTCTATTTTTCCTGGCTGGTTGGTAAGCGTGCTGGGAAAATTTAGTTTTATTTAGACTATATTTATTATTTGGACTTCCAGTGTGTCCTTGCACTTTTATGGAGAAAAGGGCTGTCTCCAGGCATACTTGCCACAATTTATCCATAAAACAAAATAGGATGGAGGCACTGGACATGATGCTCAGTTTTCCTGAAATGGAGGTTTATAGTGGTACTTTTATTAGATGGATCTAGGACACTGAAAAAACATGCAGGACAACTTGAGGAATGTGTGTAAACTAATTACCAAATTATCAGTTCAAAAGTCCATATACACTTTATTCTTGACCATGGGGTTACAACCAATAGAAAAATGAAAGCCAATGAGTTTCAGCAGTAGAAAACCTTCATTAGGCCTGAGAATTGGTTTCTGAGGTTCCTTATATAGACCATACCTTAAACTGGCATTTCTGGTTACCCCGATGGTCAAGATTAAGTGCTCATAGACTTTTGAACTGATAATGTGGTGTTCTGTTTCTTCTGTTTGCCTCAATCTATCCATTGCTACAGTATCTCACAAAAGTGAGTACACCCCTCACATTTCTGTAAATATTTTATTATATCTTTTCATGTGACAACACTGTAGAAATTACACTTTGCTACAATGTAAAGTAGTTAGTGCATAGCTTGTACAACAGTGTAAATGTGCTGTCCCCTCAAAGGAACTCAACACACAACCATTAATGTCTAAACCGCTGGCAACAAAAGTGAGTACATGTCCAAATTGGGCCCAAAGTGTCAATATTTTGCGTGGCCACCATCATTTTCCAGCACTGCCTTAACCCTCTTGGGCATGGAGTTCATCAGCACTTCATAGGTTGCCACTGGAGTCCTCTTCCACTCCTCCATGATGACATCACAGAGCTGGTGGATGTTAGAGGCCTTAGGCTCCTCCACCTTCCATTTGAGGATGCCCCACAGATGCTCAATAGGGTTTAGGTCTGGAGATATGCTTGGCCAGTCTATCACCTTTACCCTCAGCTTCATTAGCAAGGCAGTGGTCGTCTTGGAGGTGTGTTTGGGGTCATTATCTCTGCTTCAGTATGTCACAGTACATGTTGGCATTCATGGTTTCCTCAATGAGCTGTAGCTCCCCAGTGCTGGCAGCACTCATGCAGCCCCAGACCATGACACACCCCCCACCATGCTTGACTGTAGGCAAGACACACTTGTCTTTGTACTCCACACCTGGTTGGTGCCACACACGCTTGACACCATCTGAACCAAATATGTTTATCTTGGTCTCATAAGAGCACAGGACATGGTTCCAGTAATCCATGTCCTTAGTCTGCTTGTCTTCAGCAAACTGTTTGTGGGCTTTCTTGTGCATCATCTTTAGAAGAGGCTTCCTTCTGGGATGACAGCCATGCAGCCTAATTCCATGCAGTGTGCAGCATATGGTCTGAGCACTGACAGGCTGACCCCCTGACCCCTTCAACCTCTGAAGCATTTCTGGCAGCACTCATACGTCTATTTCCCAAAGACAACCTCTGAATATGACGCTGAGCACGTGCACTCAACTTCTTTGATCGACCATAGTGAGGCTTGATCTAAGTGAAACCTGTCCTGTGAAACCACTGTATGGTCTTGGCCACAGTGCTACACCTCAGTTTCAGGGTCTTTGCAATCTTCTTATAGCCTAGGCCATCCTTATGTAGAGCAGGGGTCTCAAACTGGCGGCCCTTCAGCTGTTGCCAATTGGGCCCAATTTGAACATTTTATTACTTAGGGGTGTACTCACTTTTGTTGCCAGTGGCTTAGACATTAACAGAAATCTAAGCAGAAAAACATGTTTTTTTTTTTTCAAAATTCTTGTTTATTTTTTCATTTGTTTAGCAAAAAATAAAAAACCCACTGGTGATTAAATACCACCAAAAGAAAGCTCTAGTTGTGTGAACAAAATGATAAAATTTTAGTTTGGGTACAGTGTTGCATGACCGCGCAATTGTCTTGACCGCTAAAAATTGGCCTGGGCAGGAAGGTGGTAAAAGTGGCAAAAGTATTGAAGTGGTTAACTTGACTACAGGGGATCCCCGGGTTACAAACAAGATAGAGACTGTAGGGTTGTTCTTAAGTTGAATCTGTTTGTAAGTCGGAACAGGTACATTTTTTAAGTGTAGCTCCAGCCAAAAAAAAATCTATTTTTAAGTTTTTCAGATAACATAGAGAAGGGTTATCACCCCTGTAACATTTGTTTTGCTGTCTGTGCCCCTGTTCAGAAGATTTCACCTCACCTTCTGTCCCAATGACAATTGGATTTTGAAAATTTTGGGTTGTTAGGGAAGCATGGACTGGTGATAAAGCATCAGTGGAGACACCTTTTACCCATAATAACTCTTACAGGAGTGAATTTCCTTTTCTAGGGGTAGATTTCCTCTCACTTCCTGTTGTCTCCCTCCGTTTGTAAGTAGGAGTCGTTTGTAAGTCGGATGTTTGTAAGTCGGGGACCCCCTGTAACTGTTTCTAATACATCATGGCCCCCATATACCAACTGTCTTGTGCCATTGCCCTGCTTCCCCAGTTTAATGGCTAGCCTTAAAATCATCTGAACAACAGCAGATGTCATAGTCACATAAGGCACATTGAGGCTGGAGTAGAAAAGCTGAAAGAGAAAATTTGTCTATTCTACTTTAATGTACCTAGAACCACTACTAAAATAGTAGGAAATACAGTTGGTCTAATCTATTTGCAGCTCTGTTTTTCTCTGCTCTGTCTGCTGTTCTTTTAACACTTTATTACACTTGTGCACCAACAAAAAACACATAACTTGTAAGGGGACGATAACAAAAATTAGGTCCCAACGGGCACAGGCAGGCAGAGTATCTGAAACCATTTCTTTTTATGCACAGGAATGTGTTAATGACAGTAAGCAACATTATATCTGGTTGACTGTGTTGCTCCTGATTGTTCTGCCACCATAGGTCATGGTCTTTGTTGGCTGAGGAAAGAAAGGACAGCCCTGGGCCTTGCATTTATTGTTGTACTTTTAGCCAATAACATTTTTGTGGTGATATCACATATGCTCAGGAGTCTGTGTGAGGTATAGGAGCGCTAAAGTACAAGATGTGCAGAAACAAAGCAGCTGAATCGAAATCCTTTTATTTGTTGAAAAGTCATTAAACATGCCAATGTGTATCAGTGGTCTTGTAAACCCTAACTTTTCTTATTTGCTCCCATTTTGGTATGATAAATACATCCTTGAAAGTATTTTGTTGTGTTTGTTCGATAAGAGCAAAAAAAAAGAAAAAAATGTTGACCATGTCTTAGAGACCTGTGTCCAGCTCAAAACTGGTCTCGCAGGACCCACCTGGTTCCACCATACACAGTAATGGTTAATAACAAACAGGGCGGTTTAGGGCTGGTTTGCTGTTTGCGCTCCACCAGCGTACCTAGCCACTAAGTCCCGCAATGGAAATGACGTCAGCACGCCTTACGCGTTTCGGCGTGCTGACGTCATTTCCGGTGCGGGACTTAGTGGCAAACAGCAAACCAGCCCTAAACCGCCCTGTTTGTTATTAACCATTACTGTGTATGGTGGAACCAGGTGGGTCCTGCGAGACACCCTGGGTTTTATTCAATTTTTACTTTTTTACTTTATTTTTTAATAAAATTTGCCACCTGATATCACACATGGGTATCCCCCTCTGCTTTTTTCTGTGAGGCACTATCCATGTACCATTTGGGGTACCCTCCCCTCCCCCACATTTGGGAACCCGGCTGAATTCACTGGAGCTATTGGATTAGAACCCGTCCCGGACTGCTACCAGGAGGACCACCTGATACTCATATCTGTACGCTGTTTACCCCTGCAGGGGTACCTACGTCTGGTGAGTGAGGGAACTTTGGGGGGCAGCACAGAGTCACCTATCACTGCCTGAAGCACTACAAGTCACCGGTTGATTTTTCGCTACAGTGTTACCCAGATACCCACACCCACTCATTGACTGCTGGGTTTTTCTCGTGGATCCCCCTTTGGAGTTGGACTTCCTTCTTATATACATATATTTATTTATTACTTACTTTTTGCCTTTATCTGTAGCCGTTTTTGGGCTTGCTCACTACTCACACTATCACACACATTTGTTCATTTTTTACATATTTTTTGGTTTCTTGCATTGGGACTGTCACTCACTATTTGCTTATATATAACCTCTACTCATATACCTTTTACCATTAGGATTGTTCTTGACTTGGGTAAAAGTGTCACATTTCTGTTCTTATGGTAAGGGCCATGTATTAATTATATTTTGGAAGCAATAACGGATGTATAGAGGATACATGTTAGTTGGCTAGCCGCCATCTTCCCCCTTTCTGTGTCTTAGCAATTTATGTAATTAGGTATATATATCCTAATTTGTAATCACATTTATTTTCACGTTTATTTTTACGTTTATTTTTACGTTTATTCACTGGGCTGCTCACGCCTATCAGTATTGTTATTCACAGATTGGATAATTTAGGGGCATATTACCCCATCTTTAACCATAACATTTTGTTAATCTGCGGCTACAGCAGAACTAACAAGGTGGAAACCTTTTTAAGCACGCATATTTCACTATTTTTCCTTTCAAGCTCACTACACTTATTACTTACAGGTAGCGCCATTTGTCTTTTTTACCTTGTATTTTATATCTAAAATTGCTCCCTAGGGGGTTAATTTTTTCTAGACAGGCTGCACACCTATTTCTTATTCCTAAGCGCGGAGACTTCTCATATTTTAATAAAATATACATACAGAATATACAAAGTACAGTTAGTATAGAAATAAGGGGATTTTTGTAAAAATCCATATGTATCTTTTACACACCATAGTCAGCAGTTGGGGTCATTCAGTCACTGGGGTAACGGGGGTGGCCAAGGGATGGTGGGGTGCAGATGGCATAATAATCCTGTAAGGGATTTTGGGGGGAGGCTTGGTGTGGACCAATTTTACAGGAATGGCTTATAAGATATCGTCTCGTTCAGCCCTGGGGGTTGGGTGGCATTTAGTTTTTCAATCCAAAGGGTCTCCCTTTGTAAAATTAAGCGATCCCAATCACCCCCTCTAGGGTTTGGGGGTATAACCTCCAATATCCGGAAGTCTACCACTGACGTGTCATAGTGGTGGTATAGTCCGATATGAAGTCCAATTGTGGTCAGCTTGCCGCTTCCGGAATAGTAGAGGTGGTCCCCAATCCTTTGTCTAAATTCTCTAATGGTTTTACCCACATAGAATGAGTTACATTTACACATCATGAGGTAAATCACTCCTCTAGTGCCACAATCTGCATTGCAGTGAGGAACAAAAATCTCTCCATTTGGCAAAGTAAAACGTTTAACTTCCCTAACCCATGGGCAACGGGGACATTGGCCACATTTGAACGTCCCATATGGTCTATTGTTAGGGGATTTTGCAGCCACATAGTGACTGCTGGTTAAGAGATCGCGGAGGGAACAAGCTCTCCGGAATACCAAATCTGGGTTGGGACGTACGTGTTTGTTTAGGGTCTGGTGGTCTGTCAGAAGGTGCCAGTTTTTGGTTAGAATATCTCTCAGTATATGGTGATGAGCAGAATAGGTGGTGATAAATCTAACTGGTTCCATAGTGGAGGCGGATTTAGGACGTTTAACTAGGAGAGAACTTCTAGATCTCTGATAGGCTTTGTTGAACGCCTTTCTGAGATTCGATGAAGAATATCCTCTGGCTAGTAAACGTTTGCGTAACGCATTGGCCTGTATCCTGAAGTCCTCTTCAAGAGTACAATTTCTGCGCAGTCGCAGATACTGCGCAAACGGGATACTTCGCACCAGTGGTTTGGGGTGAGCACTGGTAGCGAAGAGCAGTGTGTTCCCCGCAGAGGGTTTCCGATAAAGGTTGGTCCCTAAGCTACCATCTGGTTGTTTGATGATGGACAGATCCAAAAATGGGATCTGACCATCATCAACATTATAGGTGAAACTTAAATTAAACGTATTTTGGCCTAGTTTGTCTATAAATTCCATGAGTTTCTCTTTGGTGCCTGTCCACACTAAGAACAGGTCGTCGATATAACGATACCATAGTAGTACTTCTAATAAATATTCCGCATATCTTTCATCTGATTGTACCGATCGTTCCCAACCTCCCAAATATAAATTTGCGTACGCGGGGGCACAAGAAGTCCCCATAGCGACTCCTTGAATCTGCAAAAATAATTGTTCATTAAAAGTAAAATAATTTTTGGTTAGAATAAATTTCAAGAGAGTCAATATAAATTCATTAAGGGGCCAGGTTTTAGTATCTTGTTCAAAGAGAAAGGATCCAGCCGTCAGGACCCCTGCTCGTGGGGAATGCTCGAATATAAAGCTTCGATGTCAATCGCCACGAGCAGGGAGCCCGGAGGGATCTGGATCCCCTCAATCTGTTGTAATAAATCAGCGGTATCTTGGATGTAAGACCTGAAGAAACAACAACAAGGGAACCTCGACACATTTGTGGTCAAGTCCACACAAATAGTACCCAGTACACTACCACCACCCAACACCCTCCCCACTACTCAGACCTAAATATTATCAGTTTGACACCTTTTCACCTTACCAACGAAGAAATCTCAGTCTTACAGCTGGGATTAGTTTTTTGCACTTATGATAACCTTAAAGTCAATGAGACCATCAAAGATCTATACCTCTTTGCACGAAACCTCACTTTCAAATTTATGTTCGATAAGGACCGAGCCAATATCAATTTGGAACGGGCATTAGCAGAACGCACCAAGCACTTTAGTATATAAGAATTCCGGGCACTACGGGACCTAATGCTCCTTTATGATGAAGGAGCCATAGATGATCCCCAACCTACACAAACCACTGTACACACGGAGACATCGAACACTGCCCTAGGCCATTATGAACCCAAACGTAAATCCTTCCGGTTACGTTCACGTCGTTTCCCAGACTTGATGACCTGTCCCACAATCTGGTCCTTTGTACAGGCCACTATAAGAGACCTCAAACAACAGCAGTGGCACAAAATATCTCCCAATCTAGATCCTAGACAGATGCAGGCCCTTAAGAACTTACAGGGTCGCTCAGACATCGTTATCAAACAGTCAGACAAGGTGGGTAATATCGTGATAATGACGCATCCACAATACCAGGCGATGTGCCTAAAAATTCTTGGCAATCGTAGCTGGTACCGTCCTATCACTGCATCCCTAGCCTCCTCGTTTACTCAGGAACTGGCTGCCCTTTGCAGTGAGGCCTTCCATTTGGGCCTCATCGACAAGGACACCTTCGAGTTCCTGATCCCTAAATTCCCTCGTATCCCCACATTTTATTCACTTCCCAAAACGCATAAAAACGTACGTATTCCCCCTGGGAGACCAATCGTGTCAGGAATAGGTTCTCTGACAGATAATGCCAGTAAATTTGTGGATGCATTTCTGATGCCTCATGTCCGCAGCCTCCCATCTTACATCCAAGATACCGCTGATTTATTACAACAGATTGAGGGGATCCAGATCCCTCCGGGCTCCCTGCTCGTGGCGATTGACATCGAAGCTTTATATTCGAGCATTCCCCACGAGCAGGGGGTCCTGACGGCTGGATCCTTTCTCTTTGAACAAGATACTAAAACCTGGCCCCTTAATGAATTTATATTGACTCTCTTGAAATTTATTCTAACCAAAAATTATTTTACTTTTAATGAACAATTATTTTTGCAGATTCAAGAAGTCGCTATGGGGACTTCTTGTGCCCCCGCATACGCAAATTTATATTTGGGAGGTTGGGAACGATCGGTACAATCAGATGAAAGATATGCGGAATATTTATTAGAAGTACTACTATGGTATCGTTATATCGACGACCTGTTTTTAGTGTGGACAGGCACCAAAGAGAAACTCACGGAATTTATAGACAAACTAGGCCAAAATACGTTTAATTTAAGTTTCACCTATAATGTTGATGATGGTCAGATCCCATTTTTGGATCTGTCCATCATCAAACAACCAGATGGTAGCTTAGGGACCAACCTTTATCGGAAACCCACTGCGGGGAACACACTGCTCTTCGCTACCAGTGCTCACCCCAAACCACTGGTGCGAAGTATCCCGTTTGCACAGTATCTGCGACTGCGCAGAAATTGTACTCTTGAAGAGGACTTCAGGATACAGGCCAATGCGTTACGCGAACGTTTACTAGCCAGAGGATATTCTTCATCGAATCTCAGAAAGGCGTTCAACAAAGCCTATCAGAGATCTAGAAGTTCTCTCCTAGTTAAACGTCCTAAATCCGCCTCCACTATGGAACCAGTTAGATTTATCACCACCTATTCTGCTCATCACCATATACTGAGAGATATTCTAACCAAAAACTGACACCTTCTGACGGTCTGTCAGACCAGACCCTAAACAAACACGTACGTCCCAACCCAGATTTGGTATTCCGGAGAGCTTGTTCCCTCTGCGATCGCTTAACCAGCAGTCACTATGTGGCTGCAAAATCCCCTAACAATAGACCATATGGGACGTTCAAATGTGGCCAATGTCCCCGTTGCCCATGGGTTAGGGAAGTTAAACGTTTTACTTTGCCAAATGGAGAGATTTTTGTTCCTCACTGCCATGCAGATTGTGGCACTAGAGGAGTGATTTACCTCATGATGTGTAAATGTAACTCATTCTATGTAGGTAAAACCATTAGAGAATTTAGACAAAAGATTGGGGACCACCTCTACTATTCCGGAAGCGGCAAGCTGACCACAATTGGACGTCATATCGGACTATACCACCGCTATGACACGTCAGTGGTAGACTTCCGGATATTGGAGGTTATACCCCCAAACCTTAGAGGGGGTGATTGCGATCGCTTAATTTTACAAAGGGAGACCCTTTGGATTGAAAAACTAAATGCCACCCAACCCCCAGGGCTGAACGAGACGATATCTTATAAGCCATTCCTGTAAAATTGGTCCACACCAAGCCTCCCCCCAAAATCCCTTACAGGATTATTATGCCATCTGCACCCCACCATCCCTTGGCCACCCCCGTTACCCCAGTGACTGAATGACCCCAACTGCTGACTATGGTGTGTAAAAGATACATATGGATTTTTACAAAAATCCCCTTATTTCTATACTAACTGTACTTTGTATATTCTGTATGTATATTTTATTGATTATGTTTTTTGTATGTTTTTGCTGTACAGGGTGGATCACCTCACCGCTGCAATATTCTGGAGACCGACCATAGGAGTCCATTTCCCTTCTTTTAGGGCTTCTCCCGGCGGATATGTGCCCATCTTGGAGGGACTACCATATCCCTCTTACCTAATACCACCTGAGTTCACACTTAGGCTACTTTTGGAGCGTGGCGGTTTTGGGGTCCAGTCGACCCGTGGTAGGGCACCATTGCTTGGCCAGCCTCACTGCACACGCGTGCTGACCACCATGATGCATGCGTGTGCTTTTTGTTCAGTGTTCTGCAACGGCACCACTCACGGTGTCCGCTGCGCTGGATACTGCCTATGGGGATGCCCGATGGTTACCTGGTCACCATCTACGCATACCGTCCTCGACGCATGCGCACCTGAGGCCCCCTTTGCGCATGCGCGGGCATGGGTCGCGCTCGTTACGTCACTCTCGCGAGCCACACCGGTCCATCCATTTTGGCCATCTGTGGTGCGCGCCGCGGCTTTACCTGGCCCCCCCCTTCACCGCCACGTAGATGGGCTGACCGATGACGCCGATGTGGGCCACACCTGTGGCGGATACTGGCGTCATCGGTTGGGGTGCTTATATGACGGTGTTTCACACACCGTCAATAAGCATATGGAACGACTCGGATGCGGAGCTAAGATTGGAATCCTCAGCTGTAAGGTAGGCGCCTTAACCGTTGGCGTTGATCACTACCCCCTTCTAATAATTAAGGACTCATTACTAATCCCATTATGATCTCCTTTTTCCCAGACTCCCTCAACTAAACTGGGCACAAAACACCATGTCTTTCTAGGCTGGTGTCGGCTCAAGGTAGTTACAATCATACTATATGAGCAAGCCCATTACTACATTAGACAGCTGATCCCTCAAAGCTCATGCATCTTGGTCTGGCTTGACATAACCCCATGTAAGTTTTTATTACCGTAACCCCCTTTACTCACGGCATTGAACTGATAGGATTACTTCCCTTCTCTTTTATCTCACCCCCTCTTCCCCTCGTCCCACCCCCCTCTCTCCCTCCTTTTTCCCCTCCCCTCCCCCCCATTTCCCCACCCCCTCCCTTTCCCTTCATCCTCCCCCCCCTTTCTTTCCTTCACTCCACCCTTCCCCACTATCCCCTCCCCATCCCTCCCCTTCCCTGCTTACTTGGTCTCTGGTCTTCTCTTTTTTCAATTCTCCCACACACCCTGTCCCTACCTAACTTTTCTGGGTCTTCCTAAATTCCATTTTCTATTCTCATTATCTCAGTCTTTCACTCTTAAGCCCCATACACACGGTCGGATTTTTGCATGGATTCTGTCCGATCGGACAATGTTGTTGAAAAATCAGACCGTGTGTATGCACCATCGGACAGTGTACGTCGGATTGTCCGACGGACAAAGTCCTATCTCCTGCTGGATAGATTTTCCGACAACACGGTCCGATCACACCAAATCCGATCGTGTGTACGGTTGTCCGACCGGACAAAGTGCTACGCATGCTCAGATCACATTACAAGACCAAAGCTATTGGCTACTAGCCTCTACGTAGTCCCGTCGTAGGCAACCAACGTCATCACGTTCAGAATGATCGGATTTTCTGACAACTTTGTCCGACCGTGTGTACGCAAAACCAACATCAGACAAAGTATGACGGACATGGTCCGACGGACCTGGTCCTCGGATAATCCGCGCGTGTGTATGGGGCTTTAGGGATATTCTTATCCACACCAATGCCAGTACTTACTACACATGGTGGTGGTGGGTTTTACTAATGAATTGAATCATAATAATGGAACCTCCTTTATTGTCATAGCCTAGTCCATAATAAAAAAAAACCATATCCGCCGGGGAAGGCATTTTTGGACTCGATTGGAACTTGTCTCCACATGCATTGGTGAGCAGATCCACCCTATTGTACTTAACTTGTATTAACCTGCATTTTCATGAATATAATTGCTGTACGTAGAATATATTCAAAAATAATATCTATTTTAGATCTTTCTCCTGAAGAAGCAGCCTAGGCTGCGAAACCGGTCGAGACATCTTCTCCTCACGTTCAAACAAACGCCAAGTGTGCAGGCGAACTCCTGCATTCATCTGCCGTGTTTGATACTCGTCTAGGAGGGGTTACTTTGTTGATTTTATTGAATTGTATGGTATATCATACATTTTTTTATGTATGTAACTGTCTTTTCTATTAAAATTTGTTTCCTGTCAATACCTTCTCTACCTCTATTTTCTTTTTATCCATTATCAGTACCGAGATAGTTCAAAAATGTTTTCCCCCCAAACTCTTGTGGGCTGTTGGCTCATTGGATGCAGACTCAGCACCTGCATTTTGTAGACCCAAACAGCCCCTTGTTCCTCTAACTTTAATGGATGATGGTACTCTTTAACTAAACTACTGATATTACTAAAGACTATACTCATGACTTTATATTACAGTTCGAATTTGATAGGAATTTGTAAAATTCGATTTGAGTTTCCCAAATTATTCATTTAGTTATTCGAAGCATTCGATAAACTTTGTTTATACTGTAATTCGGGTATTCGGATATATCCGAATCTCCGAATAATTAAAAATTGTATAAATACTTATTCGGAATGAAATGAACCACACATGTCTACTGAGAGCTGTAGCAGGCTGGATGAGTGAGATGCAGGGTCAGACAAGCTGGGTCAGTAACAGTCAGGCAGATCAGACATAGACAGCAGACAGCAAGATGGTTGACCTGACCGTGTGACCTGCAAGCCAAGTCAGCAACAGGAGGTCAATCAAGCAGAAACAGAAGACAGAAGCACAATCCAGAGACAAGCTGAGGTTGAGGCAGGTAGCAGAAAAACGCAGGTCAGAAGTAAGCCGGATCAAGATCAGAGGTCAACACAGGAATCAGGAACAACACAGAGAAGCTGCACACCAAACAGCAATGAGCCCATACAGAAGCCTGTTTAAATAGCCAGCTTAGTGCCAGCATTAGTGACAGGCATGTGCATTGATGCCTGAGTGTGCATGCATGCACTTGTGCGTGCCTATGCTCAAGACTAAGCACATCTGTCTGGCCAGTTGCCAGTCTGCGCATGTGCATATGTATGCTCCGAGAAACTCCATATGCACTATGGACATGCCTTCCCTGACCGATGTCTAAACTATAGGAGACAACTACGTGATATCCAGAGTGGGCAAGCTGCGAAACACCCTCGACAATACATACATAGAGCTAGACTTTTTGAGGCCTGTAATAGAAATAAGTAGGTAAGTCATGTTTCTTTGAAAGTACAACATATGTGGGTTATTTATGAAAGGCAAATCCACTTTGCACCACAAGTGCACTTGGAAGTGCAGTCGCTCTAAATCTAAGGGGTAGATCTGAAATAAGTGGAAGTTCTGCTGATTTTATCATCCAATCATGTGCAAGCTAAAATGCTGTTTTTTATTTTCCTTGCATGTCCCCCTCGGATCTACAGCGACTTTACTTCCAAGTGCACTGCAAATGCACTTTCAAGTGCACTTGCAGTGCAAAGTGGATTTTCCTTTAGTAAAAAACCCCCATAAAGTATATAGACATTCTAAAGCATATTTAATTTTTTTCATTCTTTGCAGTAGTGCAAAGTTCCTGGATGAAGACCCAACGGATGACAATGATGCAGTTGAAATACCCAGCCAAAGAAATGTTACCAGAAATGTCACTTGATAATAGCAGATCATCAAGCATAGCACCTTTGGTCGAAACTGTAACCCCTCCCCCTGCAGTTTTGCGCTTATCATCATCAATGCCCACTAGAGGAAAAGGGGATGAAAGAAACAACAGGCTTGTTGATCTAATGTTACATTTTTCTATAAAAATGGAGGAAAACTGTTTTATTTCTTAAGAGCCTGGAAACTTTTGTAAATAAAGTGCCAGACTCGTGCCAGTTAGCAATGGGCACGGCAATGTTGCACTGCATTTCCTCATTTATTCCCCAGACAACTGACTCCCAAATTACACCCTTTCCATCAACATCTATCAACACCACTTATCCTCTGTATCATCCACCTTCTCACCACCCATCACCATACACATCTGCACCATCACCAGCTTCCCACACACATTTTCAGAACTACCTACCCATCTCTTATCTCCCTGTTCCGTCCACATACCCCCACGTCCCATATACACCAAATATACTCCCGTCACCTTTAATGAATTTCTCCCACCCTTCAACTTCCATTCATTCCTACCAACACTCTGCCATGCATTCCTCTCAACCATTAACTTCCATGCATTCCTTCCTACCTTCAACTGCCATGCATGCATACCTCCCAGACATCAACTTCAATGCATGCCTCCCAACCATCAACATCCATGTACTCTTCCACACATTTTTCTGGTCTACCTACCACATCCTTCTGTCCTGCACCTTCAAAAACCTCAGCCCAGGGAAGAAATGAGGAAACACTAGTTAATTGTCAAAGATCCACACCCAAAAATTATGGGAATCTGTGAACTAACATTTTTTTTTTCGTTATTGTTTGGTTTATTGTTTGGTTTTAGTTACCTGTAAACTTGTTAAAAAAGGGTTCTAGTAAATTAAGGAAACAAGTATGGTGAACAAATGTTACCTAATATGGTGTTGGACCACCTTCGGCATCCAAGACAGCCAGAATTTTAGTCTTGAATGGAATCTGATAGCACTCTTCATTAAAAAATATGTTTCACATTTATGTGCAATGTCCTTTTGTCTCTTTCAGTTAGTTGACCATGTGGACCGCACTCATGCTTATCAGACAACGTTTTTCCACTAATGATGGAATGTTGGCTCTCCAAGGTTGGGAGATGAATACAAAAGCCTGGTGTTCCTCATGGCTATGCTGCTACTGTATCTAAGTATGTTTGTATGTTTTGTAAAAGTACTAAATAAATAAATAATCTGTTCACTACAAGTGTACTTTCAGCAACATTGGTGAGAGGGGGGAGGAGGTTGGGGGTAAGGGGATGGGGTGAGGAGGTTAAGGTTGCAGGGGAGGACATGAGGGGAGGAGGTTAGGTGTTTAGGTGAGGATGGGGTAGGGAGGGGGAGATGAGGGCTGGAGAGAGGGGATGGTAAGTGTGGTGGGGAGGTGGGTTGGTGCTTACCTCAATGTGATGATGAACCTTTCCACTGATGGAATACTGTTCCGATAATAGGTGTCTTCTCGCTTGGAAAGAGTAACCCAAGCAACTCATCAAAACTGTAGAATATAATATTGATTGTTAGTAGGTAAATAATCTATAATACGTTGTTATAATTGTACAAGCTATGTGCGGTTGAGGAGATGAATCCACCTTTTTACTGACATCCATGTGTATTCAAAGAATTTATCTGTATGCACTTGAAGATCACTGTACATTGCCCAGAACTGGTCACACTGTTCTCTATTAGCAATAACAGGAAGAATCCAGCATCTGCGCTTGCTTTTTTTCTCTTCTTCCTCCAGCATCAGTAGTGCAGCTGCTGCACACGCAAGGAAACCATGCTTGGAAAACATCTTTAAGGCTTTGTGAAGAACACACAGGAGGTATACGGAAGCTCAACAGAATGAAGCACACCACAGAACCAGGAAGAGGAGGAGATGTAGATGTGTAAGAAAAATTACACTGGTTTACATTGGCCACTGGTGAGAACACTTACCTCAAAACGCCTGAATATAAAACACAAAATTGCTTAAAAAAATGCTGTACAAACGCTAGTAAATTGATATGCTCACGTATGAATGGAGCCTAAGTTATAACTAAAATCCAGCTGTTCATGTCTTTCATAACGACGTAGAAAATAACAAAACATAATTAGGCTGTGAATTCCCAAAAGAGCAGGAGACTTTATTAATATCAGCTGCAGCTGGGTGCAAGTCCAAAACTTGCTCAGAAATATAGAGTGTTTGCAGACTCCTTTTATAAGAATCTTTCACCATAGAATTATATGTGGAATAATATGATTGGTTGTCAAGATATACGTCAATAAAATTAACATAGATACAAAAATAATGAATGTCTGCACCTGCAGACCATGATGTCTGGAACTGTCTGAACCCTATACCAGTGAACTATCCCCCAGTAAAAATATATCTGTCTTTAAAAAAGGTACCAATATGAAGTATAGAGGTCATCTAGAGTTTAACTTTTAAATATACATATTTTATATCATATTTTACGCTTACATTTCTAGAATTAATAACTATTGCTTGACAATAATAATGAGTTATTAATACATATGCTAATTAATATTAATAATATGAAATATATGGGTTAATATGAACATTCTACTACAATAACCTTTCTGAGATGTATTAAATGGTTTCCTTCCATCTCTGTGTAAGAAATGCCATGGCAAGGGATGTTACAGCAAACTACTAGTGACCATTCAAAGCAAGGAGTCTGCTCTACATGCTAGGGCCTTTCGGTAAGTGAAAACAATAGCCTGGGTGTTGTATTTCAAAAACAATTTCATGATAATTGGACAATTTTGAAAGAAAAGACATGTAATAAAAACATCAGATTTCCTTTGACATAACATAGGATATCATCAAGTTGTCTTATGAGATGTTAACAGTAAGCCAGTTCAACAATTCTATGAGTAGTGTAAATAATTATCTGTGCACCCTGCATGATAAGAATACCTGGTGTTCCAGCAACCTCAATATCTCCTCTTATTCCAACAAACTTTCTGCTGTATGTATTATCTACTGAATCAGTCTTGCTTGATATTCCTTTTTGTTGTTTTCATTATTGTTGACAGTAGTTCAAACACAAGTAAAATATTGCCTCTGGACTACATTGTGCCCACCCCCTGCTTACCAGACCGCTCAAAGCCTCAATATGCATCCTTTCTTTGATAAAGGGAGAGAAAAAAACAGCTCTCATGTTTGTAGGTAGTACACACATACTGTCCATATTGTGAAATATACAGCATTATGAGAAACAAAATATAATCTGACTTCCTGGTGGTTGTCGGATTTCCAGAAATAAAATAAAATTTCACAGAAAACATACCAGGTTGAAGAAAACAAACACTCTATTGGATAACATTATTTTGTATATAAATGTGTATACATATGGGCCTATTATGAGCAATCTTATTTATATTGAATTCACTTAAACATAGATCTAATTTTAAATACACAGTGTAAACTCTACAATAATAGTAAACAAGTGGGGGCGAGTTGTTACAATTTGCGGATCTAAAACTTAAATTTCAGCTACCTAATCCCTATCTCTTTCACTACTTCCAATTGCGACATGCATTCATCTTCCAGTTTGGCTCCACCAAGATGGAACTCAGGTCCTCAATTCTGGAGAATGTCCTGCTGGATAAGTCCATGAAAAAAACATTATCAGAATTATTTATAAATGGTAGGTACCACACTTAGGTAAGGCAAGGCTGCTGCCTCCCCTAGGGGCTCCACAGGTGAAGCACCAGCTGCCTATAACCTGGAGAGTGACCTCCAGTGATGACAAATGCCCTGTAGACACAATAGGATTTCCGACAACAAATTCCATGGGATTTTTTCCGACGGATGTTGGCTCAAACTTGTCTTGCATACACACGGTCACACAAAGTTGGTTGGAAATTCCGAACATCAAGAACGTGGTGACGTACAACACGTACGACGAGCCAAGAAAAATGAAGTTCAATAGCCAGTGCTGCTCTTTTGCTTGATTACGAGCATGCGTGGCATTTTGTGCATTGAAATTGTGTACACACGATCAGAATTTTCGGCAACGGATTTTGTTGTCAGAAAATTTGAGAACCAGCTCTCAAATTTTATGCGACGGAAATTCCAATGGAAACTGTCCGATGGAGCCTACACATGGTCGGAATTTCCAACAACAAGCTCCGATCGCACATTTTCCGTCGGAAAGTCCGACCGTGTGTACGGGGAATTACAGTTAAAACTGCAAGTCCTAGTTGGACCACTGTGTGGTGTAAGCTGGGACTAAATTTTATGTGATATTACGTGACACTACCTATTCCCTTTGGTAACGAGAGTGAAAAAAGGGGAATTGTTTGTGCAGATTAATCTCAAAAGCCTGTGTTAAGGTGCTCATATATAAGGTAACTTGAACCGCCACACTTATATACAAAAGTGCATATTACATTCAAGATTTCATACAGTTATAAGTTATTACGTAGTGAAAAATAAACTGAAAATAAACTTAAAGAGGGATTGTACCTGCAAAAAAAAAATAAAAGCCAGCAGCTACAAATACTGCAGCTGCTGACTTTTAATAAATGGACACTTACCTGTCTCCCAGTTCCAGCGATGTCGGCAGCAGAGGCCGATCAATCGCTCGGCTCTCTGCTGTTGCCGGTCCCCCTCCCCCCTGAAAGGTGCCAAATGTGGGAGGATTCTGAAAAGCGGAAGTTCCACTTTAGGGTGGAATCCCGCTTTAAATGTATCATGAGTTCATCAATGAAATAGTTAAATGAAGTCTTTTGTGCAAAACAATCAAAAATTAAAAGTGTATAAATTCAATCTGTTGAGCTAGTTGCATGTGAGACAATCCAAAGTGACTTGTGCAAATTCCTGTGTAAACAGCATGAGGTGACGTTTTACGGAACTTCACCATGAGTGCCCATCTCTTCCATTCATACGAGGCTACCCCATGGGCCTGAAGTGCCACGGAGAAGGCGATCATCCAGGAACTGTCAGCCACATTCATCATCGCTCATCCCCAGCAGGAATATAAGTTTAAGACATCCTTTGGTCAGATTCAGTAAGGAGGAAGACAGCTCCAGCAAAACCCCCATGCGGTTCACCCCTACAGGGGTATGAGAAGCTGGTGAGTGGGGAGCTGAAGGGGAGCATGAACGTCACCTCATGCTGTTTACACAGAAATTTGCACAAGTCACTTTGGAGTGTCTCACATGCAACTAGCACAACAGATTGAATGTATACACTTTTAATTTATGATTATTTTGCACAAAAGACTTTGTTTAACTATTTCATTGATGAACTCACGAGACATTAAGTTTATTTTCAGTTTATTTGTATGAAATCTTGAATGTAATAATCACTTTTGTATATAAGTGTGGAGGTTCAAGTTACCTTATATATGAACACCTTAACACAGGCTTTTGAGATTAATCTGCACAAACAATTCCCCTTTTTTCTCCCACGTTACCAAAGGGGATAGGTACTGCCACATAATATCACATATAATTTAGTCCCAGCTTACACCACATAGTGGTCCAACTAGGACTATACCCCATACACACGAGCGGATTTTCCGTCGGAAAAAACTTGGATGGTTTTTCCGACGGAATTCCGCTGAAGCTTGGCTTTCATACACATGGTCACACAAAAGTTCTCTGAACTTTCGACTGTCAAGAACGTGGTGACATACAACACTATGACAAGCCGAGAAAATTAAGTTCAATGCTTCAGAGCATGTGTCGAATTGTTTCCGAGCATGCGTACGAATTTTGCGAGTCGGAATTTATGATCGGAACTTTTTTCCAACCGAAAAATTGAGAACCTGGTCTCAATCTTTTGCTGGTGGGAATTCTGCCAGCAAAAGTCTGATGGAGCATACACACGGTCGGAATTTCCGACCAAAAGCTCACATCGGACTATCGGAGCACTGGGTGGCGGAGGTTCTAGATTTGGGAGGAGAAGAATGGGATGATGTGTGGAGCGTCCCTTTCACTCACTTAGTGTCAGCTAAAGATCGCTTAATACATTTAAAATTCCTACACAGGATAAATTACACCCCAGCAAAGTTATCTAAAATTTACCAGGTAACATGAGCAGAATGTTGGCATTGCTCATCGTTCCCAGCTAACTTTAGTCAAGTTTTTTTGGTATTGCCAGGCAGCAAGGGAGTTTTAGTCTGCCGGGTGCTGCATAACAGAGATTACCTCTGTGCCTGTGCCCCAGACGATGGAGACATGCTTGCTTAGCTTAGCGGAGGGTTTAGTACCTATTAGGGCTCAGCGCACTTTGCTCAGCCTGCTATTGTTTTATGCTCACAAGGCGCTGATCCTCTATTGGAAGAAACCCATGACACCCTTACTGTCCTACTGGAAAGGGCTTGTAAATTAGGTGTTTCCGTTTTATAAAGCAACGTACTTAAGCAGGGGATGCCCTATAAAAATTTGACAAAGCTTGGAAAATCTGGTTGCATAGCCCTGTTTCTGTAGCCTAATGATTATTTGGATCTTACTACTTTGGCGGAGGTTGGTTGGGTGGTGATTAGGGAGGAGCCCGATGTTCGAGTCGAACGTAAGTTCGACTTGAACATCGGGTGTTTGCCTGTTCCCTGAACAGCAAACAATATGCAGTGTTCGGGGCAAATTCGAAAGCTGCCGGGACACCGTTAAAGTCTATGGGACACTAACATGAAAAATCAAAAGTGCTAATTTTAAAAGCTTATATGCAAGTTATTGTCATAAAAAGTGTTTGGGAACCTGGGTTTACATAACCGGGTTGTTCCCCCCCCCTCTGACACCACAGGGAAGCCATGGGGAAGTCCCTGTGGTATCAAAGGGACGGGGTCACTCGGGTACGTCACCGGGTGGCCCCACCCTCAGTTATATAAGAACTGTCACAGGCGAAGAAGTGTCACGATGGCGGGAGCCTCCCATGGAGGCGGATTGGTTGCAGATTTATTTTTTTTTTCGGTCCGTCGGGCGACGTGATAGAAGAAGATGAATGGACATCGTGGGCCATTTTTTTTCTTTTTTAATAAAAGACTTGTCCCAAGCTGTGTCTTGTCTTTTTTAACATTTTGACACATTTTTGTGAAATGGTAGGGGGACTTGTACCTTGTACCCCGTTACCAATTCACACGGGGGGGAGGCTGGGATCTGGGGGTCCCCTTGTTAAAGGGGGCTTCTAGATTCCGATAAACCCCTCGCTTTCAGACCCCCATAACCACAGGGCAAGGGATGTGGGGATGAGGCCCTTGTGCCCATCAACATGGGGACAAGGTCCTTTGGGGGGCGCTCTCTCCTCCTCCCCTCTTTTCCTGCAGCCTGCCAGGTTGCGTGCCCCTATTAAGTGTCAGGTATGGATTTTGGGGGGACCCCTACGCCATTTTTTTTATTTTGGCACAGGATTCCCCTTAAAATCCATACCAGACCTGAAGGGTCTGGTATGGATTTTAGGGGAATCCCCAAGCAATTGTTTTTTTTAATTTTGATTCGGGGTTCCCCTTAATATTCATACCAGACATAAAGGGCCTGGTAATGGACTGGGGGGATCCCATGCTCTTTTTTTCAATGAGTTTTACCTATATTGCCGAGACCCGACAATTACATTCATTACAGCCGCGATCAGTTTTAAATGACAATTTTTCCTTTAGAAATGTAATTTTGCTGTGGTAATGTTCTAAACACGAGAAAAATGTGCCACTTTACAGGCATACTATAGACACCCCCTGGTGCAATATTTAAAGGAATATTTCATTTTTATTGTTTCACTTTAAGCATTAAAAAAAATCACTGATTGGGGGGCGCATGCACAGCGCGAAACCCAGTCCCTGGAGATAGCGGCCCTGGGTACTAGAACTGATCTGCTAGAAACTAAGCATTATGAGCTTAGCCTCTCTCATTCAGACCTCAGGAAGGATCATGAGACCCTCACTGAAACGGTACAGCTCCTACAAGCCCACCTTGAGGACCTTGATAAAAGAAATAGGAGGAATAATTGTGTGCGGGGGGGTCCCAGAAACAGTGACATACCTCCCTCAAGCCATAAAGAAATAGTTTCAGTCACTTCTCCCTGAAACTCCTGCAGCGTCTTTTACATGTGATAGAATTCACAGGGCCGTGCACCCAAAACCTCTCCCAGATAGACCTCCCAGGGATATTGTGCTATGCCTGAAGGATTTCTTATTTAAAGAGGAGATCCTCAGGGCCTCACGCAACACACCTAATATCCAGCTGGAGGGTATCATGATATAGATATACCCGGATATATCACCCACCACCCTAGACAAATGCAGAAGAATGAATGAGATAACAACAGTGCTTCAGGCTGCCAGGATTAGATACCAATGGGGCTTCCCTTTCAAGCTACAAGTCCCACACAACAGCACCACCTACACAGTCACCACAATCCCTGAGGGAAAAGACCTGTTGGTGAAGCTTGGTCTCATGGATGCTGCGTATCACCCAAGAATGACTTCCATCCCACGCCCATCGGCCATTTGGGCTACACCATCTCCCAGAAGGGATCACCGAAATCAACACTAGACCCCATTGGGCCCACATCGGCTAATATGGTCACTATATTGCCCGCATGTACAGTAACCCAAGTTCAGTCTCTACCCCAGGCGGAAGTCCTTTCACGCCCGATTGATTGCCCCCCCACTTCAATCAAGTCGGTTCGATTCCAAAGTTCCTGATTGTTTTTTGGATCTGTCTCCCCCAGTTATTTCTGTGCAATCTTGTTATGGTGTCCCACGCAGGTTCTCCAGTGGATACACTCTCCATGTGTGAAACTTGCACAAAACAGGTAAGTATTCCAAAAAATCATGTCTTCAGCTTGGAACTGTGCCAAAACAGACAATTGTACAACACTCCCAAGCAATGTTTCATGTTATTATTTCTAGCCTAAAATATCTCTCTGCTAAGTATACCTATTTTGTATTCACATAGGGGAGAAAAAAATCGGGACATCTGAGGACACCAGTAACCCCACACCTACTGAAGAAAGGGAACTCACCACACAACATGAGGATAAGGATGCATAGGTTCAGGAAGTGCTGGGTGAAGTGGTCGAAATGGTGTCGACAACAGGTCAGTATCTGAGACCACAGCTTCAGGTAATAGATGGATACCTGCATATTTATAATACATGGTGTGTTTTTTTATTTTTAGGTGATGTGGATTTTGTGGAAGAAGAAACAGCAGTGCAAGTGCACAAGTACGCATCAGTGAGATCATGGTGTGCAATCGTGATTTAGAAAACATGAAGCAAAATATCCATAATGTTCAAAAAAGACTTAGCAATGATTGATATTTTAGGCAAAATCTAAACAAAAAAATGTTTAAGTTGTCGTTATTGCTGTATGTGTTTTAAAAGTTTTAAATGAATTGCAAAGCCAAATTTTGAAGATGCACACAGTGTGTCAACATGTGCTATCTGCCATCATGGGATATCAATGTACGCGTTTTGTGGGTGCAACCCCTTCCTCCAAACTAAAGTAGGTGAGAGGAAGGGGTTGCATGATGGGATTTAGCACATGTTGACACACTGTGGCTTATTTAAAAAAGCAAAACCACTTTGCACTTCAAGTGCAATGCAAGTGCACTTGAAAGGCAAAGTGGATTGTCCTTTCGGAAATAAGGCTCAGTGTGTCAACATGTGCTAGCTCCCATCATGAGGGATCAATGGACATGTTTCTTGGGTGCAACCCCTTCCTCTCACCTACTTTAGTTTGGAGGAAGGGGTTGCACCCACAAAACACGTACATTGATATCCCATGATGGCAGATAGCACATGTTGACACACTGTGTGTTTTGTGGCTTTAGAAAAATAGATGTAGGGAAAATACACACATTTTAGGCTTTGGATCATGAGGGAAATCCAGATTTTGAGTCCCAATTTGTGTGCATCTTCAAAATGTGGCTTTTACAGGGGTGAGATCACCCCATCTGATGAAGGCAAAATCAACACGGTTTTGACATAGTAATGTCTCATATGGCCTTCACTTCATCAAAGTTGAACTTTGTAAGTTCCTGAGTTGGGGATGTGTATGTTATGTTTTTAAAGGCAAATTTATGTCAAACATACATGTTATACAACAAGATGTTGGTTTGTTCCAAAACCGTTTAACGCACATGTGAATGTGCTTGGAGTAAAATGTTTTATACTCAACAATGTGTGGCTTCTTCTTTTAATGCTCAATACCAGTTTATTTTTTAAGTCGGTGTGGTTACAGTGACAATGGGGGTTATTTACTAAAGGCAAATCCACTTTTCACTACAAGTGCACTTTTAGTGCACTTTCGAGTGCACTTGTAGTGCACTTGTAGTGCAAAGTGGATTTGCCTTTAGTGAATAACCACCACTGTGCTGTAAAATTAGCAAAAAGCAGGCCATTTTAGGGACTCCAAGCAACTGAGGCCAGACAGTTGGCGGCATTCTTTCGAAGGAAATTATGAAGAATGCAGCACCTTAAGATAATGTGATTTAGTTTGTATTCGGCCATGTTGATGGCGTAAGGAAAAGCCTGGATCGGCTGGCCATTATGCCAAAGGCATTCTCAACCTCTCTTCTGGCATAGGCCAGCCGGTAATTAAAAACACTCTGCTCTGGGGTCAGGGTCCTCATGGGGAATTATCTCATCAGATGTTCCCCCAGCGCAAAGGCATCATCCACAAAAACGAACTTGAGGCCCACAACATCATTCTCTGGAGGTGGCAATTCCAAGGTGCCATTTTAGAGACGTAAAATTCCATCCGATCACGCCTTTATCAGACATACGGCCATTGTTCCCTACGTCCAGATATAGGAATTCATAATTCGCCGTCATCACCGCCAACATCATGATACTACTGAACCCTTTATAATTGAAGTAGTATGACCCAGAGTTGGGTGGTGGGATGATCTGGACATGCTTCCCATCGATCACACCACTGCAATTGAGAAAGTCCCACTGGTGGTGGAATTGGGAGGCCACAGTCTGCCATTCCTGTGGGTTGGAAGGAAACAGTGGAGTCAAACAAGAAAAAAATAATAGTACTTTTGCACATAACATTGCAAGCAGATTAGACACAAACATTCTTGGCCAACATAAGTAGAACATTTATTGCGATGAGTATTTTAAGACAAAAGTATAAGGTCCACTTATCAGATTCCTCACCCCCTCTGATGGCCCATTGTAAAAATGTTATGGTGGGGGGGATGTTTAGGACAGGTAACCCTCTTCACTTCATTGAAAGCTGAATGCATAAATAATGTATGTTACTTTGGCCAGCCCCTCCTTACTTGCACTATTGGCAGCCCACTGGACAGGTAAGAAGTGTCATAATCCAAAAATATGAATACACACTGCCCAAATTGAAGCACATTTTTACATTCTGCAATTACCTATCAAGATAATAGGAGAACAAAACTTTAACAGTACCATTTGAAAATATTCAGGCAGGCATTTGCACTACATGCTTGGTGAATTCATCCATAAATATGACCACAAAAGAGGTAGGTATAGTGTGTATGGGTTTGGCAAAGTCAGCAGATAGAGCATTGGTATCGGTTGACTTAGCGGTTGAGGGGAGGGAGGGTTCCAAATGAGTTTTGGTCCCACCAAAAAAGCCTCTTGCACTCTGCCTGAATTTAAGGACAACAATAACATTTGGACACATTTTAGTAGGGGGTGTTTAGGGTAAGCACTACAATGGAGCTGACAAAATACATTGTTAATTGACTAGGCTAGGTGTGTATGGGCCCAGGATAGCATGCTGGGGAGGTTAGTGAAGGCAAATATGCATGAAGGACAAAAAAGGAGCAGTAAAAGCTCACAGCATGCATGAGGACAAAGAGAACATTCACAGCATATTACAATCCTGGTAATTATGGAATGATGAAATAAATACAATACATTAGCAAACATTAGATACATAGAATGTGATGTTAAAGGATAAAACTTACCTTAATATAGTCCTTCTGCAGGACCTGAATGATGGCAGAACAGGTCTCTGAAATAATGATTCCCAGAGCCTGGGGGGAGATCCCAGTCGTGAACGTCAGGTCCTGGAGACTTCTCCCCGTCGCCAAGTACCGCAAGGTGGCCATGAGCCTTTGCTCGAGAGTGATCTTTCTCTTTGCCCAAAGACGGGGTCCGTCATCCGGAGATAATTCCTGAAATCATCAGGATTATTCTCCTGGGGCTCCCGCAACAAAAGCGTATGACAGAATTGGTCACGATTAAGCAACCAAGTCTTGGTCCAAGAACTCCTCCTCCCCCTGTTCATGGACTGGACTTGGGTCAGAGCAATAACTCCAACACCAAGCCCAACAACAGTATGAACTCTATGATGAGTAAGTAACCGCAACATGGATAATAAACAACCGGCTGCTCAGAACGAACTGACAGAAGGCACTGAAAACCAGAAAGGACCTGACAAGAATGAGCTGAAATTCAGAAATGACCAGAAGAGCTCGCACTGAAAATCAAAAGCAAACTATAATAGAATGCACTGAAAGACAGAAACGAACTGACAAGCACGCACTGAAGAACAGATACGAACCGACAAGCACAACCTGAAAAGCAGAAACGAACTGAAAAGCACGAGGCTGAAAAGTGCAAATCGTCAATCACCAAACTTCTACTAACACAAGATTAGCAGAAGGAGCCCAAAGGGTGGCGCACTGGCTATTCAACTTCCTTTTTATCAACTGTCGTACATACTGTACGTCACTACGTTTGTAAATTGTTGGCCAACATTTGTGTGACCGTGTGTATGCAAGACAAGTTGGAGCCAACACCCTTCGAACAAAAATCCACGGTTTTGTTGTCGGAAAGTCTGATCGTGTGTACGGGGAATAAGAGTAAAGATCTGTGATTGGATAGAGTCATCATTACTTTCCAATCATGGCTCTGACAGTGCTCTGTGCCCTGACTGGGCAAATCTGTCATTGCTTCAGCCAGTCAGAGCTTCCAATGCACTCTAATCCAAGGTGGGCCGAACAAACGGTCAGATACATCCATAATTTGGGTGTTCGTCAAACAGGTGAACAGTCAATGTTTCGCCCAAACTCATGCTCGGGCCAAACTGTTCACCCAACTCTACTGGAGACCTTTATGGACTTACAAATGGCAGATATGGACTTTATTGCCTTTGTGGATTATTGCAAAATCATGGATTCTAAGGGACTATCATTGCCTCCAGTGGATTTATTGCTTGAATGGACTCTTGCCTTGAAAAGATTGCTCCTATGGACTTTGCCATCTGCCTCAGATTCAGTCAGTTTATGGGGCACTAAAGAGATTTGTTTAGGAACTGTGTGGAAGATTTAAATAGTGCTACTATATAATAAGAAATCTTTGCGGTACCGTCGTCCTATAATTTTGAAAAAAATGGAATGGCAGAAAGACTGAGGCAACTGTGGACTTTCATGGTACGGATAAGGACTCACATAGAGTTATATAGAAAAATATACATTTATTACAGAAATATGAAGAACAATTATACAATAGAAAAAGACAATTTTTAAAAAAAAGAAACAATATTTAGACAATACAAGGCAAAAAAAACCTCTTATAGTAGTACAGTAAGGCACAAAATTATTGATCAATAGTAACGGAAATAATAATAAAGTGACATTCAAACTGGTGCAGGATGACACTCGACATGTTTCGCGGACTGACCGCTTCTTCAGGAGTATATTTGCGAAAGAGGTTTGTGTATAATTGTCTCTATAAAAGATATTGAAATATTTAGTATCAAAAAATGTTAGGAATACAGAAATACCGACACAGCACCCGAGAAGACCCAATCACTGATTCTGATTCTGCCATTGAGGGGGGCATGGGCATAACGAATCAACGGGATGCATGTCTAATTGAAAAGTTTAGACGAAAGGGTAGTTATACCCACTCATACGCATGTATGGGAGCCAATTTGCGACTTACCATCAAGGGATGAAAAATTCAGGCGAGGCTAGACACCCCAAGCAGCAGGGGCGAATTCCTGGGTAAATATGGGAGCCAGTGCAGGATAAGACAGGTATTCACAAAGGAATATATAGAAACTGTCAAATAAGATAAAAATGAGATGAAGAATCATAATTTACATAGTGTGGGCGTCCAAAGAAGAGAGAGCACCCAAAAATGTTTACACATAGTTCCCAAAAATACCGATATGTATATAATGAAAAAAGCATAACACATAAATGTGTAAAAACAGTGATTGATACATACCAAAAATTATTAGAAAATAAAGGAAATCACGGGGGAGGTGGCATATAACAAGCAGATCTCCACAATGGAGAAAGACGGCTGATGCTGAATGATGGGCATGCTGAAAGGAATAAAAAATGATTGATATTGATATATAGCTGGAAAAAGAGAAAAATGCAGGAAAAAAGCAAAAAATTTTAAATGTATGACATAGCCATGCCAGCAATATATCTCAGGGTCTACAATGGTGAAAAGTTAAAGAGCATTGCCAGTGCCAGAGCCAAGTATAGCTAAACAGGTAAGATGCATATAGACAGGGAAGGATATCAACTCACCAAAAATACTCTTGGTGTCAGAAGACACACAGGAAATCAAATTTAAAATTGCCAACACATTCGCTGATAACCTGCAAGTAAACAAGTATGTCTCAAGTAAAACATACTAGAAAAAGAGGTATGTAGGCAATGCATAGCTATACATTAAGTCAGAGATAAGCCAAACGGCTATTTGTAAATATATGATACAGTACAGGGAGATGCCTACCAGAAAAAAATCAGAGGCAGTGGAACACCCTCCAGGAACAGCATCTAGGTAGGCACTGCAGGTAGAGGCATCATGCAAAAAGAGGTATGGATAACTACACCCAAAGACATCCGGCTCAGTTCTATAGAACAGATGCATGTAAATGACAAGTCAGGAGAGGCCTTTAGATAGATACACCAAAGAAACCCATCCATCAAAAGAAAAGAAGTTTACCTTTAAACAGCAGAAGCCCAAAGATCAGCACCGCCAGCCAGATAAGACCACCCGATCCTGAAAATCCAAAGGACATAATGTCCATTTAAATAGTGCTCTGGTGCCGATCCAAATGACGTCAGTGTCAGGCGCCGGTCAATAGACGTCATCGGACCCGATCCTCGATTGCGCATGCGCGTCGCGCATGCGCAATAGCGCAAAAACTGCAAAATAGGTATAGGAGGGCTGAAAACAGCCAAAGAGATAACCGCAGCTGAATACATTGTGAAATACAATGATAAACATGGGGAAATTCAAAGGACAAGGAACAGGCCAAACAAACCAGCCATTTAGTCCCGACCATGAGAACCAACACACCGCCACGCCATCTAGCGGGCGGACATGGAACTACAGGGAGGGAAGGATTGCATATTTACCCAGGAAGAGAATTGCCATCCCTAGAATGCACCACAAACAAGATATAAAAATGTCAGCATCGCAAAAGACTCCCAAAACAGAGCATGGGGGGATGGGTAGAAGAGGTTGTATAAGTATAGAAGAATATACAAGGGATAATACATATGAAATGGTATACAAAATCTAAGCCAATGAGTATAGGGCTTTGAGGAAAAAATAGACAATAAATAAATAAATTAATGTGTCAACATATGTAAACAAAAAAAAACAGATCACAAAAACAAATAGGGGAGGACAAAGCTGATGAGCTGCTTAACCTGCAGAATATGGGTCAGTACAGTCCATAGAATGGACATAAGAGATGTATAAAGGATGTGTATACAAAAAGGCAGCAGAAAAGTAAAATAAAATAAAATAAAATACAATCATATGGTAAAAATGCCAACCACGCAATCAGTGGCATATACGGAGGTGTGAACATGACCTACAAGAAAGGCTTGTAGGAATTGTTCACATTGATGCCAGGGTGTATAGTAGCTGATAGCCTCTCGATCCATAGGGTTTCTGCCCTCAGAATCTTATTGTCCCAGTCACCACCACGTGGGGGGGTGAGGGACCACTTCAAGAACGAAGAAGGACACTACACTGTTATCAAATCTGTCTTGTAAACCTATATGCCTAGTGACTGATGTTAGGATTTTCCCAGATCCTGAGCAGTATATGTGATCACGGATACGTTGGCCGAATTCACGTATGGTCTTACCAACGTAGAACGCCTGACACCTGCATGTCATTAAGTAAATGACTCCCCGGGTAGTACAGTCCGCATGACACCTAAGATGATGCCTTAGGTCCATCTGGCAACTTTACCCCTTTACCCTCAGTAACCCATGGGCATCGACTGCAATGACCGCAGCGGTATGTACCCCATGTGGATCTTGAGGGTCTGGCTTGGGTGGTCATGTAGTGACTGGAAGTAAGGGTATCTCAAAGCGATGTGGCTCGTCTAAAGACAAGTTCAGGGGTAGACCTGACATATTCTGACAGAGTTGGATCCTCCGTTAACAGATGCCAATGGCGAGATAGTGAAGCTCTCAAAGGGTCCTCATGTGCAGAAAATTTTGTGATAAATTTAACCGTTTGCATTTCAGTATCGGAAGGTGTTTTGTAGAGTAATGCCGCGTACACACGTGCGGACTTTTCCCGGCAGACCTAGTCCAGCGGACAATCCGCCGGACTTTCCAGCTGGCTTCGCCTGACTTTCCGAGCGTTTGGACTTGCCCACACACGCCCGGACTTCTCCGGCGGACAATCCGCTGGACAATGTCCGCGGGACTTTTGAAAATGAACGGACTTGCCCACACACGGAGCAGTCCGTTAATTTAGAACGTAACTTCAGGTACGTAGCTAGCGTAGGCAGTAAATGCCGGCGCGCTAGCTCCGTCACCTGGCATGGATTTAAAGGGAATCCCCACGCCGAAAAACGGCGTGGGGGTTCCCCCAAATCCATCTCAGACCCTTATCCGAGCACGCAGCCCGGCAGGCCAGGAAAGGGGTGGGGACGAGCGAGCGCCCCCCCCCTCCTGAACCGTACCAGGCCGCGTGCCCTCAACATGGGGGGTGCCCTGGGGAAAGGGGGGCCGTGCGGCCCCCCCACCCCAAAGCACCTTGTCCCCATGTTGATGAGGACAAGGGCCTCTTCCCGACAACCCTGGCCATTGGTTGTCGGGGTCTGCGGGCGGGGGCTTATCGGAATCTGGGAGCCCCCTTTTATAAGGGGGCCCTCAGATCCAGGCCCCCCACCCTATGTGAATGAGTATGGGGTACGATGTACCCCTACCCATTCACCTAAGGTGTAAAATGTAAAGTAAAAAAACACACTTTTGAAAAAAAAATTTATTGCACTGCTCCGGGGGTCTTCTTCCGTCTTGGGGGTCTTCTCGCCGGACTCCTCCGCCATTTACCAAGCTCTTTTACCGAGCGGAGAAGTCCGGCTACCTTCTTCGTCATTGCCGCCGTCGTCTGGGGGTCTCGATTCGCCTTCGGGGGTCTTCCGGGGTCTCTTCTGTTCTTGCCGCTGTCGTCGCTTTCTGCGCCGCCGGCGCCGCCTTCTTCTTCTTGTTCTTCTTGTTCTTCTTCTTCCGATGTTGACACGTCGCTCCCTCTGGCCGGAATGCCAGAGCCGCGTTGTGCTGGCACTTATATAGGGACAAGGGGACAGGGTCACATGCTCATGTCACATGGTGACCCTGCCCCCTTGTGATGTCACAGTCCCGGAGGTCCCAGATTCCGATAAGCCCCCGCCCGCAGACCCCGACAACCAACGACCAGGGTTGTCGGGAAGATGCCTTTGTCCTTATCAACATGGGGACAAGGTGCTTTGGGGTGGGGGGGCCGCACGGCCCCCCTTTCCCCAGGGCACCCCCCATGTTGAGGGCACGCGGCCTGGTACGGCTCAGGAGGGGGGGCGCTCGTTCGTCCCCACCCCTTTCCTGGCCTGGCCGGGCTGCGTGCTCGGATAAGGGTCTGAGATGGATTTGGGGGAAGCCCCACGCCGTTTTTCAGCGTGGGGAGTCCCTTTAAATCCATGCCAGGTGACGGAGCTAGCGCGGCGGCATTTACTGCCTACGCTAGCTACGTAACCTGAAGTCACGTGCTAAATGAACGGACTTGCCGATGGGCGGCAAGTCCGTTCATTTAAAAAGTCCGGGGGACTAGCCTACTAACGGCGGGATTGTCCGCCGGACTGCCAAGTCCAGCGGATAATTTTAAAACCAAACTTAAAACTTTGGTCCGCCGGACTTTGGCGCCAAAAAGTCAGCCGACGCCCACACACGAGGGGATTGTCCGCTGGACTTGAGTCCAGAGGATAATCCCGCGGGATTGTCCCTTCGTGTGTACGCGGCATAAATCGAACCTAGATCTTCCATTGGCATTGTTGAAGGCTTTTCTAAGGAGAGATCTTGAGTAACCTCTTGTTAATAAAAAAAGTTCTCTTGTCCTGTAAAAGTTGGACAAAGTCTTTGTCAGTTCGAGCAGTTCCTGCGTAAACGCAGGTACTGTGTGTAAGGGATACTACGGATTAGGGGAGATGGATGTGCACTTGACGTGTGTAGGATGGTATTTCCTGAACTAGGTTTGCGATAGAGGTTGGTAGTCAGATTGCCTTCGGCATCAATCCTGATAGAAAGATCCAAAAAGGATATGCTCTCAGAACTGAAGGTGTGAGTGAACCGTAAGTTATAATCATTTTAAAAGAGTACTGAGAAAAGATAGAAAATCATCGCCAGTGCCTGTCCAGATAATCAACAGGTCGTCTATGTAGCGAAACCAGTACAATATGTGGTTCAGCCATTTATCATATCCTTCGTCAGAGAAGATCCATCTCTCCCAGCTGCCTAGGTATAGATTTGCGCAAGAGGGAGCACAGAATGTGCCCATGGCTACCCCTTGACGCTGAAGATACACCTTGTCCATGAACGTGAAATAATTGTGCGTCAAAATAAACTGTAACAATTTCAAAATAAAACAATTATGCGGCCAGGTGGTATCATCTTGTTCATCCATATTGGTTTACACCACAGATTTCATAACAGTGTAGTGTCCTTCTTCTTGAAGTGGTCCCTCCCCACCCACGTGGTGGTGACTGGGACAATAAGATTCTGAGGGCAAAAACCCTATGGGTCGAGAGGCTACTCTATCTATCAGCTACTATACACCCTGGCATCAATGAGAACAATTCCTACAAGCCTTTCTTGTAGGTCAATTTCACACCTCCGTATATGCCACTGATTGCTTGGTTGGGCATTTTACCATATGATTGTATTTTATTTTATTTTACTTTTCTGCTGCCTTTTTGTATACACATCCTTTATACATCTCTTATGTCCATTCTATGGACTGTACTGACCCATATTCTGCAAGTTAAGCCCCTGTGTTTGTTTTTGTGATCTGTTTTTTTTGTTTACATATGTTGACACATACATTTATTTATTTATTGTCTATTTTTTCCTCAAAGCCCTATACTCATTGGCTTAGATTTTGTATACCATTTCATATGTATTATCCCTTGTATATTCTTCTATACTTATACAATCTCTTCTACCCATCCCTCCATGCTCTGTTTTGGGAGTCTTTTGCGATGCTGCCATTTTTATATCTTGTTTGTGGTGCATTCTTGTGATGGCAATTCTCTTCCTGGGTAAATATGCGATCCTTCCCTCCTTGTAGTTCCATGTCCGCCCACTAGATGGCGTGGCGGTGTGTTGATTCTCATGGTCGGGACTAAACGGCTGGTTTGTTTGGCCTGTTCCTTGTCCTTTGAGTTTCCCCATGTTTATCATTGTATTTCACAATGTATTCAGCTGCGGTTATCTCTTTGGGTGTTTTCAGTCCTCCCATACCTATTTTGTCGTTTTTGAGCTATTGCGCATGTGCGACACGCATGCGCAATCGAGTATCAGGTCCGATGACGTCTATTGACCGGCGCCGACAGCTGTTTAAAGGTAAACTTCTTTTCTTTTGATGGATGGGTTTCTTTGATGTATCTATCTAAAGGCCTCTCCTGACTTGTCATTTACATGCATCTGTTCTATAGAACTGAGCCGGCTGTCTTTGGGTGTAGTTATCTATACCTCTTTTTGCATGATGCCTCGACCTGCAGTGCCTACCTAGATGCTGTTCCTGGAGGGTGTTCCACTGCCTCAGATTTTTTCTGGTAGGCATCTCCCTGTACTGTATCATATATTTACAAATAGCCGTTTGGCTTATCTCTGACTTAATGTATAGCTATGCATTGCCTACATACCTCTTTTTCTAGTATGTTTTACTTGAGACATACTTGTTTACTTGCAGGTTATCAGCGAATGTGTTGGCAATTTTAAATTTGATTTCCTGTGTGTCTTCTGACACCAAGAGTATTTTTGGTGAGTTGATATCCTTCCCTGTCTATATGCATCTTACCTGTTTAGCTATACTCGGCTCTGGCACTGGCAATGCTCTTTGACTTTTCACCATTGTAGACCTTGAGATATATTGCTGGCATGGCTATGTCATACATTTTAAATTTTTTTATTTTTTCCTGCATTTTTCTCCTTTTCCAGCTATATATCAATCAATTGTTATTCCTTTCAGCATGCCCATCATTCAGCATCAGCCATCTTTCTCCATTGGCGAGATCTGATTGTTATATGCCACCTCCCCCGTGATTTCCTTTATTTTCTAATAATTTTTGGTATGTATCAATCACTATTTTTACACATTTATGTGTTATGCTTTTTTTTAATTATATACATATCTGTATTTTTGGGAACTATGTGTAAACATTTTTGGGTGCTCTCCTTTCTTTGGATGCCCACACTATGTAAATTATGATTCTTCATCTCATTTTTTCCTTATTTGACAGTTTCTATATATTCCTTTGTGAATACCTGTCTTATCCTGCACTGGCTCCCATATTTACCCAGGAATTCGCCTCTGCTGCTTGGGGTGTCTAGCCTCACCTGAATTTTTCATTCCTTGATGGTAAGTCGCAAATTGGCTCCCATACATGCGTATGAGTGGGTATAACTACCCTTTCTTCTAAACTTTTCAATTAGACATGCATCCCGTTGATTCGTCATGCCTATGCCCCCCTCGATGGCAGAATCAGAATCAGTGATTGGGTCTTCTCGGGTGCTGTGTCGGTATTTCTGTATTCCTAACATTTTTTGATACTAATTATTTCAATATCTTTTATAGAGACAATTATACACAAACCTCTTTCGTAAATATACTCCTGAAGAAGCGGTCAGTCATGTTGAGTGTCATCCTGCACCAGTTTGAATGTCACTTTATTATTATTTCCGTTACTATGGATCAATAATTTTGGGCCTTACTGTACTACTATAAGAGGGTTTTTTTGCCTTGTATTGTCTAAATATTGTTTCTTTTTTTTAAAAATTATTTTTTTCTATTGTATAATTTTTCTTCATATTTCTGTAATAAATTTATATTTTTCTATATAACTCTTTGTGAGTCCTTATCCGTACCATGAAAGTCCACAGTTGCCTCAGTCTTTCTGCCATTCCATTTTTTTTCACTGTGTGGAAGATGTATTTTAAGAACTGTTACTTGTTATTTGAAAACTACCTCAGTAAATGATCGTCATTTGTTCACCTGTTTGGCCTGGTCTGAAGCCTCTTAAAGTGCTGCATGCAAGGCATATCAAAAGAACAGAGGACTGGAGTTAGAGAAGATACTGTACATGGGTTTAACAAGGTGAATGTTGTCCAGTATGTTGCTGCTGCTAAGCTAGTATGTTGTTGCTAATAACTACAGTGGCCACATCACATGGCAATGCAACCAACCAGACAGGAGATGGGTGACAGGGCAAAGGTGATGGTCACTCTGATAATGAAGGGGATTATGTGCTTGCCACCTTCACTAGCAGCCAGTTCATCCTCACAATGGGACAGTACCCATAGCATAGAGGCCCTAAGAACCTAACCTGGAGTCACGGGAGAGAGAGTTGAGGTAGCGAGGCCTTGGATGAGAAAGCAAACATGAAGAATAGAGAAACTGTATTTCCATGTGTCCAGTAGCAACACTGGGATTAGTTACCAGGAGTGAAGTGACAGAGTTGCTGAGTTGGTGGAGACTGGTGCATACTCCATGGCTCTGGCTCAGAAATGCTGCACTCTGGGAGGGGAGAGGTGTGAATGAAGTGCTCAAGTGTTAACAGTGTGAAGAAGTTTAGCCACAGAGTAGTGAGAGTTAATCCACTTCTAAGCTGGAGTTCCGCCTTAATGTTGAATTCACCTGACGGCGGCTCTGTGCCTGTAATTCAGGTATTATCTGGTGTAGATCTGCAGTGTCCCCACTAGGGCGCCTTAAGCCCCACCCACAAACAGGTACCCAAAACTAAAACTGGTGCCCAACATGCTCTATCCCTTTTAGTGAAATACTTGCATAGCCACCATCCACTTCATCACAAACCTTGTGGTACTTTGCTTAATCTAGTTATGTCTTGCCATAAACATTTCAAGAATTTTAGCTTGTGTTTCAGCATTCAGTTTTGATTTTAATTTTTTTTCTCAAATGCACTATTGCACTATTAAAATTCCACTTGAACATCAGTGTCTTCCTTAAAAAGCTCCCTTTACAGCGAATAAAACATTAGCGAGATGTGGAGTGAATTTTGCAACTGGAAACTCCGAGGACTGTTTCCAGCTCTGACTGGTGGTGCAAGGTTTATTGCTGCAGTTTTATTAGGATCTGTGTGTACCTCTTTTCATGACTGTTGCTAAAATATATTATTCTGATTGTTCATAGTATCTTCTTCAATCAATTTAAAGTAAAATTAAAGGTAAAACTTTTTTGTTTTTAGTTTTGGATCGGGTGGAAAGGGATTAGAACACATGTCAAGTTTTTTAATGCTCTCTGTGCCCTGTGACATGGGGTAGTTAGCTCTTGTAGCAGATGCATTTATACAGTAAGTTCACGGCAGACAGGAACTATATTTAAGGGTACACTCATTAAAAAAGCAGAAAGCAAAATGACAGTTCAACATAGGGTTTCCCACGCAGGGGATCTTCTCCAGCTTCAGCAGAATACAAACATTGGAAAATGCAGAGCCACCTGGCTCACAAGCTCACCCAGTTTGAACTGCCACACTGAAACTCTTACCAGTCTCTCAGACTGTGTTGTACAGCTCTCTTGGATACTTGGCTCTCTAGCCTTTAATCACAGTGCCCTGTTACAGGGCCCACATCTGGCCTATGAATTGAAGTTCTCCTGACACCTTGATAGGAGCTGATCTGACTGCTGGAACTGAGACCCTTTGTCTCTTGGCTTCTGGCTGGGCCCTATGACTCTTCAATGAGACCGCTGTCTCTTGGCTTCTGGCTGGGTCCTCTGACCCCCTCAATGAGACCTTCTGTCTCCCCCATTGGGAGCAGTCTACAAACTGTGAATGGTCTCCAAACTGGGATCTCTGAGCTATCCCCAGATCTGTGTATATAACCAGGTTGCAGGTGCCTAGCAAAACCCAGGATTGAAAGTTCCAATTTAGAACTACAGAATACAGATAATATAGAATAATGTCAAAACAGAGCAAAAGGTTGGTCGCAAGCCATCAAAAATGAATGAAATGGCCTGATTTGGGTCTAACCCTAATCACCCATCTGTAATTATAAAACAGAGCTATTCAACCCTCTAAAGGTGTGTTGCCCTATGCTTCAGCATATCACCAATCCAAAAATCTTGGCCCATTTTATTCTTATTCTTGCCTTGCTTACTTTATCATAATTTTCTTCAGTGTTTTCATTTTGTCTTCTTTTTATCGCTATAGAAAAAGACAAAAGGAAAAATGAAAGGGATTTTCACAGTGCTAATAAACTTCACCTACAGGAAATAGATTGACACAAATTTATAAGATCATGAATTTTATTTAAAAATCTTGTTTCATGATCTTGTAATAAAATTCATGATTATATAAATTTGTATCAACATGTTTCCTGAGGGTGACGTTTTTAGCACTGTAAAAACCTCATTCATTTTTCCTTTTGTCTTTTTCAATATTATTTAGGAATATGGTGCTGCAATATGTACCTATTGTCTTACTTTACTGTTATAGTCTGACAATCAGTCTTAGTTCTTTCCTTTGTTTAATTTTATAATGTTTAATTTTATAACTTGATTATTCATCATCACAAGGGAAAGATTAACTCCACTGAGGATTCAGTTTTCTAGAATGATAAATCTTCATCCATATTGCACATATTTCCATTCACAATGTGCTAATAACCTGCATTAATTTCATAAATAAATGTATTTGTTCAACTCATGGGCTGTAAATGCTTAATGGAAATGTTCGCAGTCTGTCAAGAAAATAATTCTAGTGGAAGCAAAGAAATAATGAAATAGAAAAAACATGCTCTAAGACTACTTCCTACTGACCAATGCACCTTCCAGCACTTCCCCCTGGATTCTTTTACACAAAAACACATTGTTATATGCTCCATTATAAAGCTGTTCTGCTTTAGTAGCCCCCTCATGACTCAAGGGAAATAGTGATAGATTGCAGTTAAGATGTCCATCAGCATGATCACTGCTTGTCCGAAATAATGCACTAGAACACTCCAGTTGAATAGACGGATTTTCCAAATGTTTAAAATCAGTTTCTCGGAGAAAAGATGATCAGAAATGGTTGTGCCTTATATAAATGAAGTCATGCAACATTCATTCCTCGAAAAAGCCAGCATTTGCTCTGATCACAACCACAATAGAGACAGAAGGAAAATGGAAAAAAAAATACATAACAATTAGACAGCAATTGAAAGAGAAACAGCCTTGAAAAGCTGGTTATACATTGGTTCAATAGCTTGAAGGCTTTTCATTTTGGGATACAAAGAGGGTTGCAGAAAATTCTGTTTTCATTTTAAAACCCTTTTAAAATGGTAACTGCATCCTGTCCTTGTGAATGTATTACTTATGACATTCCAGATTTCATCCGTTCATGATTTTACATTAGAGTTAAATCTCGGCAGCTTGAATCTCACGGCTGAGTTAGCCAGAGCCTATAAAATATTGAAACCTTTAGAGTAGCAGCCAGCTAGGTTGAGAGAAGTTCATGTCCAGAGCTCAGCTTTAGATTCTGAGACATCCCAATTGGAGTGTAGAACAGAAAAAAAAGCACTGATAAAATTTTCATTAAAATGAGTTAAGGATATTGCTTGCATGTTTCCCAGCATCTATATGAAAACTTAATCTGAGCTAATGGAAAGTATATGAAAGCCTTTCTCAATTCAAACAGGGTCGGTGCATAATTCATAAATTATTGTCAGAGAAGTGATTCTTTTCTGAGATTTATTCTCTTTTGGGCTCAAGTAGACAGAGGAAAACTGAATGTTTTTGACCTTTAATGCTTGAGAATTTTACAGTAGAGCTGTCAGTAAACCTAAGTAAACTGGTCACTTCTGCAAATGGCAGGAAAGCGCCAATAACAACTGACTGAGATGTAATATTTACAATGCCTTGATTTGTGGATTGTTGATTGTAAACAAACCCAGCAATGTTTCACACTGAAGCTTATTGTGACAGTCAGATTTAAAATAAACTATATTTGTGCAAAAAGATACATTTTCAAAATATAATTTTGAGCAATCTAGTGTGCAGATAATGCAATTTATTTGTTATTAGGGTATTCTAACCTAATTCATTGTATGGATATTTTTCTATTTATCCCATTGTGACTGCATTTTATTTGTATGGTCTTTCAAAAATGAATTGAGCAGTTAATTTTACTGCATGTAATCAAGATATCCTATTTTTACTGTAAAAGAAAATGCAGGATGTGAGAGGGAGAGCTTGATCTGCCTCTCACTTCCTTGGCTGTCCAACCATGGCAGAGGTTGTTGTGACACTCAGGCACCTTTAGCAGCCTAGTCACTGCATAGGAATTCACTCTAGACGTGTGCCCATCATAATGGCGGTAGAGATTTTCCACCCAACACTGAGTGACTATTCACAGTGCTGTGTGATGTTAACTTTTCTGTTTTGTTAAGGAGACAGAATTCTGGACTGACCAGTGGCCCATAGAGGGTCAGTGAGGTGCTCAGTGACAATGGCAACCACTAGCCACATAACTTCCCCTCACCTCTCCAGACATAGTTCTGGTTTCCATTGAATGGTGATTCACACACACACAAGGGCCAAAACTTCTCCATCTGCACTATTAATAGGTCATAATAAAGCTGTTCTGTCCTTTGATGAGGCCAGCAATAGGTACAAGACTGCATTTAGATCTATCCATCTATTTATCTATCTGTCTATCTACCTATTTATCATTTATTGTGCACAAACAGCTTTGCTCACTGACATGTGCAACCTTGATCAATGCCACTGTTACTGCACACACTTTTTCACATGGTATAATTATGCACACTTCCATAATTATACCATTCAACAAACAGGCACATGTTTGCTAGTATTAAAAGTGATATTAAATTCTTGTTTTTTTGTTTAAAAATAACTAACATGTCATACTTACCTACTCTGTGCAGTGGTTTTGCACAGAGCAGCCCTGATCCTCCTTTTCTAGGGTCCCTCCCCGGCACTCCTGGCTTCTCCCTCTTGCCAAGTGCCCCTGCAGCAAGCAGCTTGCTATGGGGAACCTGAGCCAAGCCGCTTCTCTGTGTGTCCATTCTCTCCTCATTAGCTCACTGACTTTGATTGACAGCAGTGAGAGCCAATGGCACCTGTTGCTGTCTCAGCCATTGAGGAGGGAGAGTCCCCTACAGCCGAGACTCTCGTGCAATATCGTGGGCTCAGGTAAGTATTAAGGGGGCTGAGGGGGGCTGCTGCACACAGAAAGTTTTATATCTTAATGCATGAAAAGCATTCAGATAAATAACCTTCTGCCTTTATAACCACATTAAATATGCTTGTAAAAACAGTGAAACAAGCATTTACTATCTGTCAGTCTATAGATAATTCTCAGATTGCTTTATGAGTATCCTTAAAAAGTCAAGTGGGGTACACCTCGTTTCAAGGCCAACCCGTATGAGATACAAAATGTGACTTCTTTGTTGATGAAATCATGTAGCTAGAATCACAAATGACACACACAGCTCCAGGACAGTCAGTAAATGCATTTCACATGTCAGTGCTTATTTATTACTGCATAATAAATAAGCACTGGCATGTGAAACGCATTTACTGACTGTTCTGGAGCTGTGCAGATTTTTAGTGATTTTATCTACATGATTCATCAATAAAGAAGCCAAATTTTGTACATTGGATTGCCGCCACTTCTGTTTTCCATTCATGAGCATCCTGTTCAGAATGGGAAAGATCTCTTATGCCCTGTACACACGATCGGACATTCCAACAACAAAATCCCATGTTTTTTTCCGACGGATGTTGGCTCAAACTTGTCTTGCATACACATGGTCACACAAAGTTGGTCGGAAATTCCGAACGTCAAGAATGCGGTGACATACAACACGTACGACGAGCCGAGAAAAATGAAGTTCAATAGCCAGTGCTGCTCGTCTGCTTGATTCCGAGCATGCGTGGCACATTGTGCGTCGGAATTGTGTACACACAATCGGAATTTGCTCGAATGGATTTTGTTGTTGGAAAATTTGAAAACCAGATTTCAAATTTTGTGCGACGGAAATTCAGATGGAAACTGTCCGATGGAGTCTACACAAGCTCCGATTGCACATATTCCGTCAGAATGTATGACCGTGTGTACAGCGCATAATTCTGTCTTCCTCAACCTCTGGATCTTTATTATCATCCTACTTATTAACTTTTTTTTTACTCTAGGAATTAATATACTGGTTCACCTTAACACCCAACTGAGCCCATCTGCATTGAGTGTATAGTCACTACAGAATCCTTGCTAAGATATTTTTAAGTTTTTGAAATAAATGTGAAGATTTAATAGGGATGAACTATTGGTTTAGACTGAACCCAGGTTTGGACCGGACTTTGATTGCTTGGGCATTGTGACTGACAAGGGATGGACTTTTTTGTTTTGTTTATTAATAAAGGACTTGCAAAAAGTCTGTGTGTTTCATTACTATTTAAAAATTTGGGTGAATGAATAGGGGGACTATGTTCAGCAAACCCGACATCTGGGTCTGATATTTAATTTATCAGCAATTTAAACAGCATTTTTTCCTCAAAGGCAGGTAAGGGCTACCCCAGGCCTGTTATTTAAAGGTATTTTGCATTGTATTGCTATTCTTTAAGCTTTATTCAAATTGTTGCTCCCCACCAAATGGAATATTTAAAAAAAAAAAATTCTTGTCCCCTATGCCATTTGTTTCACATTCCCTTTCCAAGTAGCCTGGAAAATGGCCATTACTGTTTTTAATATCTATCATTGCCTTCAGTGTGGTTCGGGTTCCACACCGGAGCTTCAATAATATTTGGCGGACCTGCCACATACCATGCTCGGGAACATTTCACACAGTACTAACTTTTACTACATGAACTGGAATGTGCTGATTGCCTTGATTGATTTGTAACAGATGTACATATAATTTTGTTGCTAAATTTCTTAATTAGTATCCCTCCTAATATCTGCCCAGCAGAGCAGATTTGCGGAAACTTCTTTATCACTAATTAACACTTTTTTTCAAAATGGCTAGCACTTTCACATGCAAAGCTACTCACTTGCCTAAAAAGACAGGAACATATATCCACAGATAAGAACAGAATGTGACAAATATGAACATGGACTTCAGGTAGCTCATACATATAGAATAGTTTTCGTTCTCTGGTGTGTTTAAAAACAAGCCCAGTCTACCATCTATACAAGTACTGTTGACTTAGAAGTTTTAAGAAGTCATTAAACCTGGCATACAAAAAGACAGATAAATCAAGTACAACAAAATCATAGTACCGTAAGTATATATAACTACTTATTAATTTAAAATATATGCATGAATGCTCTCACAAACATGATGAAGGAGATAACATGTAGAGTGGTGTATTGGCAGCTAGGGTGAGCACATATCTGCTCCGAGGCTCAGGAGTGCTGGGAAAGCCCAGCTGGGCTGGATGGAAATGCACACCGCAGCTCTGGGCTAGCTCCCCTGCACCCAAGGAGGAAAAGCTGCAGCTGTCAGTGCCTACACACCTCTTGGATGACATCACATGCCGGGAGTGCAGAGATGCTGAGATGCCAGTAGGGAGAGATGCACATTTCTGGAGGAATTCCCCTTTCATCAGTGTCCAGAGACTGGAGACTGATGAAAAGGAAATTCCCAACCGTGATCTTGGCATCTTGGCACTCCCGGATGTGATGTCATCTAGGAGGTGTGTAGGCACTGACAGCAATGGCTTTTTCTCCTTAGATGCGGAGTCAGTGGAGCTATACTAGAGCTGCAGCGTGTGTGCAGCTCATATCAGCTGACAGTACACCACACTACATGTTCTCTCCTTCATCATGTTTGTGACTGCATTCATACACATTTCTTAAAATTAATAAATAGTTTGATACAGGGCTTTTTTTCTCAGAGAATAGGTGCAGGAACTCACCCCTTCTGAGTCACTTCTTGTCCCCCTACCCACCTCTGATCAAGAGCTCTTGGTTCCACCCCTAGCCACCTCCCAGTACCAACCCGTTTAGAGAATACAGAACCAAGTATCATTTTGTGGTGATAAATAATTTGTATGGAATTTGTTAATAATAAGAAAAGCAGTGAAATTGATCCCCATGCAACCAGCAGCAATAGACCCTTCCCAGCAACAATAGATTCTCCCAGCAACAATAGACTCTCCCAGCAACAATGGACCCCAACAATAATAGACCCCCAACAGCAACAAGAGATTTCCCAGCATCAGCCCAGCATTAATAGATTCTACAGCAGCCAACAACAATAGACCACTCCCTCAACAGTAAATCCTTTCCAGCAACAATTGACTCCCCAGCAACATAAGCCCAACCAACAACAATAGTTCTCCCACCGGTACCAATAGACCTCCCAGCAACAATAGACTGCCACACAAAAATAGACGCCCTCTGGTAACAAAAGATCCCCCAACAGCCAGCAACAATAGACCTCTCCATCAACAGTAGATCCCTTCCAACAACAGCTGACCCCCCCATCAGCAACATAAGTCCCCCAGCAACAAAAGACCCCCCACCAGCAACAATAATAGACCTCCGCCATTCAAAAATAGACCCCCTCCAGGAATAATAGATCCCCCAGCAGTTAGCATCAATAGATCCTCCAGCTCATCCCAGTACCCCTTGCCATTACATACATTCAGTGCTGGAGGTGCCGGAACTGTGTTCCCTTGCGTTCCCACTGAAAAAAGCCCTGGTTATATACAGTTGTGTGAATTTATTTGCCCCTTTGTGATTTTTTTTCATCTGATCCCCCCTCCGGTGTCACATTTGGCACCTTTCAGGGGGAGGGGTGTGCAGATACCTGTATAATACAGGTATCTGCACCCACTTCTGGGAATAGACTCCCGCAGCGGACACGCCCCTTCCCACACTCCCCTGCTGTCTCCTGGAAAACACACAGGTCCCAGGAGATAGCGGGACCATTTACGATGCGCAGCGCGACTCGCGCATGCACAGTAGGGAACCGGGAAGTGAAGCCGTAACGCTTCACTTCCTGATTCCCTCATCGACAATGGCGGTGGCAGCAGCCGAGAGCCGAGCGATTGATTGGCTTCGACTGCCAACATCGCTGGACTCCAGGAAAGGTAAGTGTCCATTTATTAAAAGTCAGCAGCTGCAGTATTTGTAGCTGCTGGCTTTTAATATATTTTTTTTAGGTGCAATCCCTCTTTAAGGACTCAGATCATCAAACAAATTGTATTATTACACAAAGATAACCCAAGCAAATGCAAAATTCGGTTTTTAAATGATGGTTTCTTTTTTTAAGGCAAAAAAGCTGTCCAAACATGCCTTGCTGGAGACCCCAGATTCCCCTCCCCGTTCCACGATCCAGAATCCTTCCATGTTTGGACGGATCATAACCTGATTAAACTGGGAGACTTTTATGCGGGTGGGAAATCGATTTCATTCCAGAACATGCAGGCCTTACACCATATCCCGAACTCGGAATACTTCCATTTCTTACAGATTAGACACTTCTTTCTTTCTCACTATAATGTCGCCCAGGCTGTGAACAACACCCCCTTTGAGGACGTTTGCCATACGAGCCCTCGACAGAAAGGCCTGATATCAGGGGTCTACAAGTCCCTTGAGGCACTGCAAGAATCCCTCCCCTTGAAATATAGAACAGACTGGGAACAGGAGCTTAACATTGCTAATGGTGAGGTGGACTGGGAGAAAGGTTGGACCAATTTGAGAAAATGCACCATGTCGCTCACAATCAGGGAAACGGACATTAAACTTATTACTAGATGGTATTACACCCCATCTCGCTTGCACAAGATTTACCCACTTACCTCACCCAACTGCTACAGAGGTTGCAATACTCTTGGGACATTTAGGCATATATTCTGGGACTGTCCCATAGCCCAAGGTACCTGGTCAGAGATTTTCAAACTGATTGATAAAGTAGCAGGTAGTTCTATCACCTTATCTCTTCACCACTGTATCCTGTTTCAGTCCCCTCCAGACACTTCCAAACCCTTGGTGAGACTGATTCACTCAATATGCACAGCGGTCCACTGGACAATAGCCCTCCACTGGAAATCTCCAGTGGTTCCACTAGCACAAGTGATTGCACGAATTGACCACACGATGTTGGCTGAAAAGATATTTCACACCTTACATGACACAATTCCTGTTTTTGACGCAAAATGGAACCCCTGGATTGTTCTAAGACTTCAAGAATGACCAAGCTGTTCTACTAATTTTACTCATTTTTCCTCCCCCCTTTTTATTTTATGTTTTTTCTTACTCTATGCCTTTCCTTATTTTTTCTTTCGCTTTCCTTATTGTTTATACATATCCTTTAACAAGGTCATGTCCCACGGTAACTATCCACAGTTGACCTACCGTTCCGGAGAAGTCTCCGGTGTACTTTTCTTTTATATAATCTTGGATATATTACACAGTGGATGTTGATATGCTGTACTTTAATATACCATTTGATATGACAATGACGCTGGTTAATGTGTTTAATATCTATGTTTGTATATTCTCTTTTCTTTAATAAAACGTTTTGAAAACAAAAAAAAAAAAAACAAACATGCCTTGCTTTATGTGAAAAAGTATTTGCCCCTAAACCTAATAACTGGTTGTTTCACCCTTGGCGGCAACAACTGCAATCAAGCATTTGCTATAACTGGCAATGAGTCTTTAACATTGCTGTGGAGCAATTTTGGCCCACACTTCTTTGCAGAATTGTTTTAATTCATCCACATTGCAGGGTTTTCCAGCATGAACCGCCTGTGCAAGATCATGATACAGCATCTCAATTGAATTTAAGTCCAGGCTTTGACTAGGCCACCAAAACCAAAATTTTGCTTTGTTTGAACCATTTGGAGGTGTACTTGCTGTTGTGTTTCAGATCATTGTCCTGCAGTGCACTTGAGCTTGAGGTCACGAACTGATGGTCAGACATTCTCCTTTAGTTTTTTCTGGTAGAACTCAGAATTCATGGTTCCATCAATTATGGTAAGTCGTCCAGGTCCTAAAGCTACAAAGGAGCCCCACACTATCACGCTATCAACACCATTGCTGTATTCGTTTTATGCCAGATGTAACGAGACACTCACCTTCCAAAAAGTAAAATTTTTGTCTCATCAGTCCACAGAATATTTGCCTAAAAGTCTTGGGGATAATCAAGATGTTTTTTGGTAAATGTGAGATGAACCTTAGTGTTCTTTTTGGTCAGCAGTGGCTTTGGCCTTGGAACTCTCCCATGGATGCCATTTTTGCCCAGTCTCTTTCTTATTGTTGAATCATGAACACTTTTTTTACCTGAGGCAAGTGAGGCCTGCAGTTCTTTAGATGTTGTTCTGGGTTCTTTTATGACCTCCTGGATGAGTCGTGGTCATGCTCTTGGAGTAATTTTTGTAGGCCGGCCACTCCTGGTTATCTCTATTTGTGGATAATGGCTCTCCCCATGGTTCACTGGAGTTCCAAAGCCTTAGAAATGACTTTGAAACCCTTCCTAGACCAATACATGTACCTTACTTTGTTTCTAATCTGATCTTGTTGTTTTTTTTGATTGTGGCATGTTGTGTGGCTTTTTGTGATCTGTTAGCGTGCTTCACTTTGTTAGGCGGCTTTTATTTATGCGATTTCTTGATTCAACAGGTCTGGCAGCAATCAGGCTTGGGTGTGGCAAGTGAAATTTAACACCGCTTTCCAAAAAATTGTGGTTAATCACAGTTCATTCATGATTCAGCATGGGAGGGGGCAATTACTTTTTCACATAGGGCCAGGCAGGTTTGAACAGCTTTTTTCCCTTAATAAATGAACTAAAAAAAACAGTATCTTGGATTTACTCTGGTTATCTTTGTGTAAAAGTAAAATTTGTTTAATGATCTGAACCATTTAAGTGTAAGAAATATGCAAAAAAAAAAAGAAATCAGGAAGGGGGGAAATACTTTTTTCACACAACTGTATACTTACTGCACTATGCTTCCTTTGCATTGGATTTCTCTGTTTTTGTGTTTGTCTACATGATTCCAGAGCTTCCCCCTCATTACCTAGAAGCATTGGATCTTTGCACCTTACAAAAGTTGCAGATTTCATAGATTTACCCATGAACAGTTAGTTAATTAGCTGGGCTTTCATACAATGCATTTTTATCAATTTATTTCATGTGCATTAAAGAGGAAGTAAAGCCTCAGCTCAAAAAAAAAAAAAAAAACGGAACCTGCAAGGCAAAGACATAATGAGCTAGTATGCATAGCATACTAGCTCATTATGAATAACTTACCTGAGAACGAAGCCTCCGAAGCGACCCTCGTCCACGTCCTACTCCGTCGCCATCATTCCCGGAGTGACTTCCAGGTCTCGCCGCTCCAGCGCTGTCATTCGCTGGAGCGGCGATGAATTCACTCCCACGCATGCACACGAAATCGGCATATCGCCGTGATCTCGGCATGCTCAGTGCGCCTGTGCGCCGCTGTCTATGGCGCAGGCGCCGTAGCCAGCGGTGCCTGTTTTTTTCTAAATATCTCCTAAACCATGTAGGTTTAGGAGATATTTATTGGACCTACAGGTAAGCCTTAATCTAGGCTTACCTGTAGGTCAAAGTGGTTTGTAAGGGTTGACAACCACTTTAAAGTGGTGTGCCCATTTAAAAAAAAAAAAAAATTAAAGTCAGCAGCTACAAATACTGCAGCTTAATAATTGGACACTTACCGGTCCCAGGGTCAAGCAATTCGGGGGATCGAAGCCCCACTCGCCCCCCCTCCGTTTGGCGGTGCCGGCATTGTAACTGTGGGCGCCCGGCTATGGCTTCCCAACCGGGCACCCATTGTGCATGCGTGAGCGGCACCGCGCGCCGTGAGTGGCCGCACAATCATCTGGGACCTGTCACGTGTCCCAGATGATTGACAGGAGGGAGGGGGCAGAGCTGAGCCCTTCCTGTGGGAAGTGGGGAAGTGATGTCACCAGCCCAGGCACTGAAGGAGGCAGACTATGAGGGACCCCCTAGCAACAGCAATTTAGAGGTGAGTTAAAAAAAAAAATTCCAAATGTTTTTTTTTTATTTTTTTTTTAGGAATATTAAAGATTTTTTTTTTGTACAACCCCACTTTAACCACTTCCCGACCGGCGCACAACGATGTACGTCGGCAGAATGGCAGGGACAGGCAAAAGGGCGTACAGGTACGTCCCTTTAAGATTGCCGCAGTGCCATTGTGTGCGCGCCACCGGCGGTGCGTGTGTGCGCCGGTCGGGACCCCCGTGAGTCTAGTCACTAGTCCCACGGACTCGAATGCCGCAGGAAGGCTGAACAGGGAGATGCGGAAGTAAACAGCATCTCCCTGTTCTGCCTTGCAACTAGTGACACTGATCTCTACTCCCTGTGATTGGAGCAGAGATCAGTGTTCACTAAATCACAGCCACGCCCCCCCCATAGTTAGTAACATGCCCCTAGGAACACTTAACCCCTACACTGCCACCTAGTGGTTAACCCCTTCACTGTCAGTGTCATTTACACAGGAATCAGTGCATTTAAATAGCACTGATTGCAGTATAAAAGACAATGGTACCAAAAATGTGTCAAAAATGTCCAATGTGTCCGCCATAATGTCGCAGTCACAATAAAAATCGCTGATCGCCGCCATTACTAGTAAAAAAAAAATATTAATAAAAATGCTATAAAACTATCCCCTATTCTGTAAATGCTATAACTATTGCGCAAACCAATCAATAATTGCTAATTGTGATTTTTTTTTACCAAAAATATGTAGAAGAATACGTATCGGCCTAAACTGAGGAAAAAAAAAATGATTTTCTTATATATTTTTGGAGGATATTTATTATAGAAAAAAGTTAAAAACAATGCGTTTTTTTTTTCCAAATTGTTGTCTTTTTTTGTTTATAGTGCAAAAAATAAAAACCGCAGAGGTGATCAAATACCACCAAAAGAAAGCTCTATTTGTGGGAAAAAAAGGACGTCAATTTTGTTTGGGAGCCACGTCGCATGAGTGTGCAATTGTCAGTTAAAGCGACACAGTGCTGAATCGCAAAAAGTGGTCTGGTCTTAGTGAATAGTGGTATTTAACTGGAACTAGAGCTGAATGCCTATTTTATCCTTTTTACCATTAAATCTGGCATAAATGTCTGTTTTGGGTCTCTGCATAAGAGGTAGTGGCACACCAGACTTACAGGCCTAATCTGTATGTGAGCCCTATGATTCATAAAAAAAACACCTCAAAGTTCTGACATTACCAAAGTCATCAATTGAATTATCCTGTTCTAAATATATGAGAACAAGCTTCTTAGAATAAAAGTCAAGGATATTTTTATAATGACATGATTCATACAGTATATATCTTGTGGCATTAGATATAATGGGACATTTAAGTGTCAAAATATATTTTTTCACTAATATAATCATTCAACAAAATATTAGTAGTTTAAAATGGTTCTTGTATTATTTTAATGTTAGCGTTTCCAATTATAAAACATTTAATGGCTTCATTTTTTTTCTCCAACTTGTTTAAATTCCTCTCTGTTCACAATGAAGTACAATAAAATAGATTAATTGTAGAGTTGCTTATTTGATAATTAATATTTAGTAAAAAAAAAAAATATTAGTACGTGCTAAAATGCGAGCATAACAGCCTTACTACTGTTGAATATACAATAATTAAAATTTCCTTTATATATATTTATTTTTGTAAAACTGAACTACCAACTATTAGATAAAAATAGACTATTTTTTTGTAGTGTTTCGCTTAAATAGCCATAGCTGTTCCGTCTGTAAGAGTTAGAGTTAGCGTATACAAATGGTTGGGAAAAGTGGTAATAAGGCATGAGTTTAGAAGCAATGGGAGCAATTCCCTGGCCCTCGAACAGCTCTTCAGGTGATGTAGTTCATTTTCTGTGGCTGGCTGTGTCAAAGCATACCCAAAGGAAAGGTGTCCAGGGACGCAATATGCAGAAAGTGTCCGGCTGATAAAACCCAAGATATCCCTGGGCTCAAACAGTTCACTTTTCAGTTGCTCTTGATTTACTTCAGAATGCTCCTTAAGGGAATTTTTGTCTTTCTTTGCTTTAGTTTCCCATTTCCTTCCTTGTCATCTTTAAAAATCCATTAAAGATCAGTAAGACAGCTTCTACAAGGTTTGATTTCAAAGTGTTTGTGCACCTCAAGATAGCAGAGTGTATTAGGCTTGATTTAGCAGCTTAATGTGATATGTCATGACTTCAGCACGATGTTCTGACCTGTAAGAAAATATTTTAGTTCATTTCAAATCAGCCTAAATCAATAACTTTGAGTTTAGGACTGGAGTAATATTTATTTTCTAAAGGTATTTTAACAAACAGAATTTATGTTTGGTCTTTAAAAACAAAGAAAACTACAGCAATAACAAATGTAAACTGCTCTAATTACAATAAATGTAAACCCAATCCTATAAATATTGTACACAATGTATCATGTTAATGTAATTTGTGGTTTTTAGCGCTAAAAATAGCGCCTGTAAAGTGCCTGAAAAGAGCCTCTCAAGCCACCCCAGTGTGAAAGGCCGAGTGCTTTCACACTGGGGCGGTGCGCTTGCAGCTTGGGGTAGTGCGGGAGCTGTGTAAACACCACTCCAGCCCCGCCTGCAAAGCGCTTCAGCAGCGCCACAACACGGGCGCAATTAACTCTTTCTTTGGCCACTAGCAGGGGTTAAAAGCGCCCCACTAGTGGCTGACAAGTGCTGATATAACACCAGTAAAGCGCTGCTAAAACTAGCGGTGCTTTACCACTAACACCGACACCGCCCCATCGTGAAAGGGGTCTTAGAAGGGAATTAGAAAGGATATCATCAGCACACTCTGAGAGCCTGCAAAGAATGCAAAATGTGAAAACAAGCATTTAAAAAAAAAGAGGAACTGTTTATGTAAGACATTGGTAAATGTAATTCTGCTAAGGTTTACACCTACTTTGAGAAATATTAGTTGTTAATATTATAATAATAATTATTATTTTTATTGAAGGTTTCTGTTGTTATTACCATTATTGCTCAGGATTATATTAAGGGCAAGGTGACTAGGGTCATTGCCTTAAAGGGAAGCTTTCCTTAGAAAAATATAGGGCTGCCAATATTGATTTAATTCTTGAAGTGTCTAGTTGCCCGACTTTTCTATTGACCCTCTGGTATAAATATTTTGTGTCACTTATCAGGAAGGCAAACTAGGAAAAAAATCATTATATGCTTACTAAATTAGTATTAGTCAGTATGATAGCAAGACATTTGCTGAATGAAAGTCAGACATGGCAGTCCATATTTTATCAACAATGTTTTCTTTGAGACTCAAACTCAAGAAATCCATTCAAATACTTCTTCGATTCCCATTTTTCAACATTAGGGATTTCAACAATATTGTTGTAAATTTTTAATTTTTTTTAAATTCATGTGTAATATGTAGACAAAATATGGAAAAATATGAAAAATTCTTTTTTTTTCTATTTTAAACAGTGTTAGGTTTACTGTAAATAAAAAGTATACATTTTTATTCTACAACTTGTCCTAAATAACACTGACATAAATAGTTACATAGTTACATAGTTACATAGTAGGTGAGGTTGAAAAAAGACACAAGTCCATCAAGTCCAACCTATGTGTGTGATTATATGTCAGTATTACATTGTTTATCCCTCTATGTTACGATCGTTCAGGTGTTTATCTAATTGATGCCCCCGCTGAGACCAATGCCTGTGGAAGGGAATTCCACATCCTTGCCGCTCTTACAGTAAAGAACCCTCTACATAGTTTAAGGTTAAATCTTTTTTCTTCTAACTTTAATGAGTGGCCACGTGTCTTGTTAAACTCCCTTCCGCAAAAAGGTTTTATCCCTATTAAGGTATTTGTACATTAAAATCATATCCCCTCTCAAACGTCTCTTCTCCAGACAGAATAAGTTCAAGGCTTGCAACCTTTACTAACTAATATCCTCCAGACCTTTTATTAGCTTAGTTGCCCTTCTTTGTACTCGCTCCATTTCCAGTACATCCTTCCTGAGGACTGGTGCCCAGAACTGGACAGTATACTCTAGATGCGGCCGGACCAGAGTCTTGTAGAGCGAGAGAATTATTGTTTTATCTCTGGAGTTGATCCCCTTTTTAATGCATGCCGATATTCTGTTTGCTTTGTTAGCAGTAGCTTGGCATTGCTGCTAGTAAATAATAAATACATTAAAACAAAAAATGATTAATTATCAATGGTAATATAAATAGGAATAAATAATCATAAGGGCTTAAATTGGAATACATTTTAATTTTAATCTCTGCGTTCCATTGTTCTAAGGTAGGCACCCAAGCTTGGATTCACAGCTTACTCGTTCCCCTAGAGCAGGGGTAGGCAACCTCGGCCCTCCAGCTGTTTTGAAACTACAAGTCCCATAAGACATTGCAAGACCCTGAAAATCACAAGCATGACTCCTAGAGGCAGAGGCATGATGGGATTTGTAGTTTCACCACAGCTGGAGTGCCGAGGTTGCCTACCCCTGCCCTAGACGGTGCATCCAGATTCAAAATAGCCCCCTGCCTGCAGACCTACACAACCAGCAGGACAGGGTTGTGGAGAAGAGGCCCTTGTCCTTATTATGTTGTGTGCATGTGGCCTTGTATGGTTTAGGAGGGGGTGGTTCATATTTATATCCCCTTTCCTGGCCCTCCAGGCTGTATGCTCAGATAAGGGTATAGCATGGATTTTTGGGGGTGACGTTGTGCTTTTTTTTCTTGATTTCTGCATGGAGATTCTCCTTAAAATCTATACTAGATCCTGGTGTAGAAATGAAGGGGATCTCATGTCCTTTTTTTTGTGTGAGGTTAATGGGTGAGGCAATATGGTCCAAATTGCAGAAAATTGGGCAAATTTAGGTCCAAATAGGATTTGAGTTGCTCAGCTAAAGACCTGAGCTCAGGATGTGGTATCATATAAAGCTCAAACAAAAAGTGAGTCTGCCAAAATGGAGTGTGACTATTAATGCCCAGAATTGGGATACTGGGGTTAATTTAATAAAGTCAAACAGGCTGTTCAATTTGCAAGGGAAGTTGCCCCAGAGCTTAGTAAATGATGTGAAGCTCAGCCAGAGCCTATCATCCAACCATGCACATGCAAAAATGTTGTTTTTTTTTATTTTTTTATTTTTGCATGTGATTGGGTATTCTTGAAAAGTGAAATTTCACAATGTACACAAAACTCTGCAGAAAATAACCTTGCAATGTGCACCTTTCCATAAGGTGCATAAATCAAGGGATCGCTTTCCCAATGCACCCGAGCAGTGGCGGCTGGTGCTCAAAATTTTTGGGGGGGCGCAAACAAACAGCCTCACTGTGCCATCAAACGCTGCCACTGTGCCCATTAAACGCTGCCACTGTGCCCATCAAACGCTGCCACTGTGCCCATCAAACGCTGCCACTGTGCCCATCAAACGCTGCCACTGTGCCCCAAGTTCTGCCACTGTGCCCCAAGTTCTGCCACTGTGCCCCAAGTTCTGCCACTGTGCCCCTTAAGTGCTGCCATTGTGCCCCAAGTTCTGCCACAAGTTCTGCCATTGTGCCCCAAGTTCTGCCATTGTGCCCCTTAAGTGCTGCCATTGTGCCCCAAGTTCTGCCATTGTGCCCCTTAAGTGCTGCCATTGTGCCCCTTAAGTGCTGCCATTGTGCCCCTTAAGTGCTGCCACTGTGCCCCTTAAGTGCTGCCATTGTGCCCCTGAAGTGCTGCCATTGTGCCCCTTAAGTGCTGCCATTGTGCCCCTTAAGTGCTGCCATTGTGCCCCAAGTTCTGCCACAAGTTCTGCCATTGTGCCCCAAGTTCTGCCATTGTGCCCCTTAAGTGCTGCCATTGTGCCCCTTAAGTGCTGCCATTGTGCCCCTTAAGTGCTGCCATTGTGCCCCTTAAGTTCTGCCACTGTGCCCCTTAAGTGCTGCCATTGTGCCCCTTAAGTGCTGCTATTGTGCCCCTTAAGTGCTGCCATTGTGCCCCTTAAGTGCTTCCATTGTGCCCCAAGTTCTGCCACTGTGCCCCTTAAGTGCTGCCACTGTGCCCCCTGCCTGCCCTCTGCACTTACCTTGTCCCGGTGTGCAGCTGGTGACGGCGTCAGGCGACGAGCGGTGTCTCCGTCGGATGTCTTCTCCCGCGCTCCTCCTGTCTTCTTCTGCTGTGATTGGACGCTAGGTGATTGGACGCCTAGCGTCCAATCACAGCGCCTGTGACTTCAGCCAATCAGGTGACAGGTAACAGACCTGGCAACCTGATTGGCTGAGAGGCGGGTCTGTGTTAGGGAAGCGATGTATTCGCTTCTCTAACACAATACTGTGTAATCAGCGAACGCACGGCCGTGCGCCCGCTGTTTACACTTAGGGAAGCCTATTAGAGCACACCGCTCTAATAGGGTCCCCTATTAGAGCTTACAGCTCTAATAGGGGCGCTTCCAGCAACACCCCCCCCCACTGTAATTCAGATGCCCGGCGCCCGATCAGGGGCCGGACACCTGAATAGGGGGCGGCAGAGGTGACCAATAGATAGATTCATGCAATGCATGAATCTATCTATTGGTGATAGAGCGGTGCATACTGCACTGTGCGCCCTTAAAGGGACATGGCGCCCTTAAAGGGACATGTTTAAATACATTTTTTATTTTTTTTTGAACTTTTTTTTTTTATTTTTTTTTTTTTTTTTTTTAACTGCAAGGAGGGGGGGGGCGGCGCCCGGGCGCCCCCTATGGACGGGCCGCCACTGCACCCGAGCCAAAGAATATAAAGGATTTTGGGAGAACAATCATTTTTAATAGGTTAATATGTTCCATGACACCAATAAGGTGCTTAGATTATATGCCAACCTTAGTTTTAACAGTAGTAAGCAGAGGATCAACATTTAAAAAGATAAAATCCAGAGGTTCCATGCAAATATATATACCAAGATATCTAATTATACTAGTTCTATATACTGGAAGTGAGGCTTGATTACTAGTAACAGGGAAGGAATCAAAAGCCAACATTTGAGAGCAATAAGTAAAACATCTGGGTCCTATAAATATAAAATCTTCAGTGTACAATCCAACATTTTGGTGACAGTCACTACTGCACTAAAAGGTATCGATGGTGGTAATAGTGTAATAACGTTTGGTAGATGTATGTACTCATTTACATTTATTGTGATTTGTTACTATTGTGTAAATTTTAGTAAGTCCTGTAGAAAAGCTATGATTATCTAATAGTGCCATGGTATGTCAATAATATACTGGATGAAGATTAAGAATAACCCCTTAGCGCCGACCGTACACACATATGAGGCCTCAGCTTGAAGGAGTTATACCAGGGTCAGTACCGTTTTTTTAGAGCTGGCAGTCGGCGTTTTAGTGGTAACAACCGATGCAGCTAAAAGCTGCTCAGCTGTTATCCTAAAGGAGCAGGAGGGGACTACCCCCCCTCCAACCACCTTCCGCCGCTCTTCCCGGGCCTCCCATCCCACTGGGAGACCCGATCCACAATCTGGCACTTCCTCCAGCTAGGCTGAGACTGGAATGATGCCAGAAATGTAAAAACACGGAAGCAACGTCACAAACTCACTTCCAGTTCTCTCAGCTGCCAATGGCTCTGTTTTTGCTGTTTTTGGTGATTTGAATACTTTTAAGTGCAAAGGAGGGATTTGGGGCCTTTTAGAGTCCCTGTCATCAACTATTGCTGTCACAAGGGATGTTTGCATTCCTTGTGACAGCAATAAAAGGAATTTTATTTTTAAAGGGACAACATAAAAAAAGAAAATAAATAAGAAAAATACTTTTTTTTTAAAGCGCCCCCGTCCCCACATGCTCACGCAGCAAAAAAACACATGCTTTAGTCGCATCTGCATATGTAAATGGTGTTAAAATCACACATGTGAGGTATTACTGCGATCGTCAGAGTGAGAGCAATAATTCTAGCAAAATACATCCTCTGTAACTCTAATCTGGTAACCGTTAATTTTTTTTAAAGCATCGCCTATGGAGATTTATAGGTACCATAAGTTGTCGCCATTCCACAAGTGTGTGCAATTTCAAAGCATGACATGTTAAGTATCTATTTACTCGGCGTAATATCCTCTTTCATATTATACAAAAAAATTGGGCTAACTTTATTGTTTATTTTTTTTTAATTCATGAAAGTGCCTTTTTTCCCCAAAAAATGCATTTGAAAGACCACTGCGCAAATGCCAGGTGATATAAAATATTGCAATTATCACCATTTTATTCTCTGGGGTCTCTGCTAAAAAATATTTATAATATTTGGGGGTTCTAAGTAATTTTCTAGATAAAAATACGGATTTTAACTTGTAAGCAACAAATGTCAGAAATAGGCTTAGGCATGAAAGGGATAAGCTACAGGCCTGAAAATGTTCACAGACAGACTAGTTAATTTTTTAGATGCCATCTATATTCTAAAGTAGTGCTGGGTAGTGTTTGACATTGTTGGAATCAAAATTCACCAATCATTCCAATCATTTCCCTCTACAGCCATTAACATGATGCTTTCCATTAATCCTTGATTCTTTCATCTACCAACTGTTTGCACTGCCTCTTCGGTCATTGTAAATATGATAGAGTGATAATTTCATTTTCACAATATGGTAAAAAGAAACAAGACTTCTTAATCCAAAGTTTGGCAAAAATACAATGAGCTATGTAGCAGTTAATGTTTTGCTTCTCTGCATCAATTTTAAACAGAGGTCACAAAATTGCGTTCTGCATCAACAACCCAAATAGCAGACTATAGATAGGCCAGAGGTAAAAGAAAATTTGGAAAAAATATATTTTTCTCTGTTTAACGCTTAATTATTACCAGCTCCTGGTGGATTTTTTATTTGGGTTCCACTTTGGCTTTCAACAAAGCCTAATGTCACTGATGCTTATTCTATTACCCCATCCCAGGAAAAAAGATAAAATTAACTCTATTATTTTCAGGTACAGTAGAAGCATCATTGATGATGAAAGTACTGATGTTAAAGTGAATGTCTGGGCAAAAGAATAAAACATATTCAGCACATCTATGCAATGCATGCACATTTCCCCACATATTGTCCCTTTAAAAACATTGTATAGTATAGAAAAAGTATAGAAGTATAGAAAAACTATAGAAAAATATCTGTTGATTATACCGCCTGATAACTGCTGACAACTCTGCCTCTGCTGCACTAAAATACCAAGCAATGTTTTCAGCCCTGCTGAACTACAGGCCACTTTTATGTCGTGTCAAGGAGTAGAGGGGAGGATTTTTGCGATAGTGTAGGGCTGGCAACATTGCTGGGGATTTTAGTGCAGCAGAGACATCAATGTCAGCTCACTACAGGAGATTAATAGCTCACTGGATTTGAGACAGTTTAACATGATTTTATTCCGTGCTTGCATAATACATAAAAGGAATATATATGGGGAAACATGCATATATTGCATCAGTTCTTATTTTTGTCTAGGCAGACACTTTAACTACTTGCCTACTGGGCCAATTCTAACAGTTCATTCCTACATGTAAAAATCATAAATGAAGCAAGAAAAGCCGCTCCAGGTGGGTGAGTCTCTGGTTAATGCCCACACAAGGACGGAGGCGCTTAAATTATTTTTTTATTGTTTATTTTACATTTATTTTTATATTTTGATGCTTTCTTTTTAAAAAATATTTTTTTTGATCACTTTTATTTCTATTACGAGGAATGTAAAACTCCCTTGTATTAGGAATAGGGCATTACAGGTCCTCTTTACAGAGAGATCTGGGTCTATAAGTCCCCATATCTCACCTCTAGGCTGGGAAGCCTGAAATAAAAATAAAAAAAGAACGAGCCCAGCCTAGGCGGGGCATTATTTTCAAATTTTCAAAGCAGAGGCCAGGCGTGACGTCATAACATCGTGCCCAGTCTTCAAACGATCATAGAGACTTCGGGGAGCATCTGGCCCACCGGAAATCTCTATGGTCCACACTCGGCTCTGTTGGATCTCTCCTCAGGCTCACTGGTCACATGAATGAGCAGGTAGAAGCACCGGAGGGTGGCAGGAGGGGGGTTGATATCCCCTCCCGCCTCCTGTAAGAACGATCAAGTGGCTGATTGTTCTTAAGGTGAAGGGAATCACCGGCTGTAAAAGAAGATATCTGAATCATGTCTGTAACTGTAGGCATCATTCAGATATCCCCACTCAAAGTCTGCAACGTCAAATGACGTTGGGCAGGCAGCAAGTGGTTAACTGAAGTAGTGTATTTTTTACCAATACCATTAGTAAAAGAGTGTTTATGTATAAATAATATCATATGGTTATCGTTGAAAAAATCCCCACGCGTTAGATTTATAAAATGCTTGGTGGACATTGTAGGGGATATCCAGTCAATAAATACAAAGATCTCTGAGGTTTCCATGGTTGCAGTGTAATGTAACAAAAAGGATCCAGATACAGATTTATTCAAATAAAAGTTGGAGGAACATTCCAAAAAGTATCCAATGTGTTTTGGGGGTCCAAGAGTGCCCCTTCATCAGGACTTGATTGACAACACTGTAAATAGACTAGAAATTCACTGGACCTTTAATTAAATTTTTTTCCAGTGGGACTGCAAGCACAGGTCTTGTCCGCAGATGGGTTATTTTTTTGGATTGTCCCCCTGACTTTTATTGAAATAAAGTTCTATCTGGACCTCTTAGGAGTGGTGTAGCGCATAAGTTTCTATTCTTTTTTGTGGCGTATAGAAGCTGTCTGCCTAGGAACCAGATCAAAAACATCAACACCAATATTTTAGGTTAGCAATACAACCAATGAGTTAACCCTTTTAGGTCCAGTTCTATTAATTTTCCTCAAATATTCATGAAGGTCAGGACACTCACAAGTAAAAGAAAATTGCCAGAAACCACGAAATCAGACTGAGACAGGAGTACAGTTAAATCACACTTGTTTAATAATAAAAATAAAAAGAACAAATGTAGTCAAAAGACAACAGGTTTTTGTGTCTCCCATAGAGGGTTTGCCCAGGCCAAGGCTCTCTCAGAAAGCAAAGATATCACGAAACCTACTTTACTTCTGTCAGTGGGAAAGGCCTGGGGCAGCCAGTATATCTCAATCTGGTTGAGAAACCCTCTGCATTGGACTACATCACCCCCAAATCACTGGGGAAGCGGAGCGGAACCAGACATCCTTCTTATAGAGGTAACACTTAAGGCGGGTGCCTGCACAGAGACTGGCGCAGCAGCGGGGTCCACCTGCAACATAGGTTGTACCGGGCGGCCACAGTGGGAGATTCCAGATGAGCCGTGCAACTCAGGAGCGTTTGTAACCCCATGGCGAATTGATTAATGCAGTGATCCATTCAATCTGGAAAAAATATTACCAACAAGTGGATTGACTGCACCTTCTGAATTCATGGCCTTCGCCTACTGTCAGAAACCATGAAATCAGACCGAGACACAAGTACAGTTATATCACACTTGTTTAACTGGTTGCTGACCGGCGGCTGTCAATTGATGGCCAGGCGGTACAGCTCTCGTGGCGGGAGGGCGTCATATGACGCCCTCACCTTTTCGGCCCACCAGGGGGCCCGCCGTGTTGCTGGGGACTCGGTGCGTGTGCCCTGCAGCCGTGATGTCCGCCGGGCACCTGCGATTGCCTGGTAACACAGCAGGACCGTGGATCTGTGTATGTAAACACACAGATCCACGGTCCTGTCAGAGGAGAGGAGATCGATGGTGTGTTCTCAATACAGAGAAACACTGATCGGTCTCCTCTCCTTGTCAATCCCCTCCACCTACAGTTAGAGTCACTCCCAGGGAACATATTAACCCCTTTCAGCCCCCTCTAGTGTTAACCCCTTCCCTGCCAGTCACATTTATACAGTACTCAATGCTTTTTTATAGCACGGATCGCTGTATAAATGTGAATGGTCCCAAAAATGTGTCAAAAGTGTCCGATAGGTCCGCCACAATATCGTAGTCACGATAAAAATTGCAGATCGCCGCCATTATTAGTAAAAAAATAATAATAATAAAAATGCAATAAATCTATTCCCTATTTTGTAGGCACTATAACTTTTGCGCAAACCAATCAATATACGCTTATTGCAATTTTTTTACCAAAAATATGTAGGAAAAAAGGTATTGGCCTAAACTGAGAAGAAAATTTGTTTAAAAAAAAAAAATTGGATATTTATTATAGCAAAAAGTAAAAAATATTGATTTTTTTTCAAACTTGTCGCTCTTCTTTTGTTTATAGCGCGAAAAATAAAAACCGCAGAAGTGATCAAATACCCCAAAAGAAAGCTCTATTTGTGGGGACAATATTATAACATATATTATAACAATTTAATTTGGGTTCAGTGTTGTATGACCGTGCAATTGTCATTTAAATTGTGACAGCGCTGAAAGCTGAAAAATGGCTTGGGCAGGAAGGGGGTGACAATGCACTGTATTGAGATGGTTAATAATAAAAGTAAAAAGAACAAAAGTAGTAAAAACATAGCCAGAGTTCAGTAACCGGAACGGCTAGTCAGCCAAGCCAGAAGTCAGGGATCAAAGTAGTGGAACAGCAAGCAGGATCTGGAGCCAGAAGGGATGTCAGCAAAGCCAGTCTTTAAACAGGACCACAGGAGATGGACTGGATGGCTTAAGTAGGCGGGACTGAGGAGTAGGATATGAACAACAGCTGAGTAACTGTGGAGAGAGATGTGAGCTTACAATTAGCCGACAGCTGAGCAGCCAGCTCAGAGAAGGAAGGGCTGAGCCCAGCCCTGACAAAAATAAAGATTCCAAGGCTTTATTTACTGACATTAAACATTGTGTGTTAGAACTTGGTAGAATAAATTTTCTTGGAAAAGTTATGTAACCAAATAAAAGCCCACAATCAGAATTTGTAAGTTTCTAAAGATATTTATTGGCAAGGAGAGGATCTCAGAGATGCACAGGGCAAGTTATCCGCAAAGTAAATTTTAAGTAGAACCCTCACTCAGCTTGCTTATCCTTCATTGTTCTCATTTAACAGACACAAAAAAATGCAGTTACTTTTCAACACTCTTAACCATCCAACCAAACCTAACTGTATTGCCAGCTTTATTCCTAAAAAAAAATAAACCGTCCAAATAAGGTTTTCTTATCTCAATGTCTCAAATTAGCAGCTAGTCTTGGATAGAGAATGGTTAAGCATCATTGCCAATAACAGCAATCCCATGGCTTACATATTAACTGTCAGGAGGTGCTAATTTGAGTGTTTTAAGATTGCATTAACAAGCATGTTTACATGCTTAGTTCCACCTGGACCTGTTTGGAGGTTTGTCAAAAAACCAACAAGCAGAAAAGATTGCATTTGAAAATACACATGCATGTTTAATTAAGCCAGGGCCACTGAACATCTTTCAAAATATCTAGCGGCTGAAATTTCAGCGTCACTAGAGCATCAGGCATTATCACCTTTTGAAATACAATGGAATGTATAATATATAAAGTGTAAATAAAAAGGTGTGTTTAAAAAGTAATGTTTGCTCACTAAACAAGCTTACCGGGGAAACCAGTAAAACAGATGCAGTTACTATTCAAGCGCATGATTACGAGTAATCTTTGCAATAGGTCATGGGATGATATGTTGATTATACATGGGCTAATTAAAATTCTAATTACTCATTATTGCTATATTAATTTACCTCTTTAATTCTGACAAGCCAGTGGCTTTTATGAAAAGGCCATTGTCTTAAAGCCTAAGGGTTCTTTCACACAGGCAGTCCACTTAGCGGATTTCGCTTTGATCCCTTCTGAGCCCCGCTCTCCTCTATGGGGAGATCAAACGAAAATAGACCGCCTGTCCGTTTTCATATGATCCCATCCAATCCCATGCTCCAGACGGATGGAAAATAGGGTCACCATCCGTCTGGATTTCACAGACAGGACCGGATCAGATAGCAGTGTGTGTCAGCGGACATGTCACCGCTGACATCCGCCGCTCCATAGGAGTGAATTGTTGCCTTATGAGGAGTTTATGGGTAATCTCCATTAGCAACTGTGAATATTTGTGTAGCGATACCCCCCGCAGGAGCCGCTTAAGAATAATTGGTTCCATACTCTGCCTCTCAACCCCAATAACAGTGTCAGCCCCCTGTGGCACCCCTGGCAATAGTGTTAGAGCAAGGATCAATAAGAAACACACACATAATGATAAAACACAGAAATTGACTGCAATATTTCTGTGGGAAAGTAACAAACAGTAACAGTATATATATTCAAGTATTCAACTGGAGAGCAATAACTGAAACTAAGAGCAATATAGTTCAATACTATATTGAGGCTGCTTTCAGGGGATTCCAAAGAGCAGAGGCACAGTTAAATGGCAAATAAAGCAAAATATGACACTTTATATCAGATTGGTTACCTCTATTCAAATTTGGCTCTATGAGTCCTGGCAGGAGGAGAACAGAAGACTGACCCTCTTTATGTCAGAACACTCTCTTCTGTCTCCTGACACCACAGGCCATCACACCATCGGTGCAGGTGGATAAGCATCTGGGATCCCCCTCTTTCAGGCTAGATGTCCCAACTGGCTGTGAATGCCTGAAATCATGCCATGGACGGACCTGGGAGGCAGCACCTCTCCCCTAGGTCTAATTTCTTCCTCTGACTCGTGTAGTCTGAGAAATCTCCTCCGATCAGCAATATGGAGTCTCTAGTCTTTTTGCTCCCAGAGCAGACTGGCTATTGTAGTTCTGTCTCCATAGAAAGCTATAGGGGCTGTTTAATATGGGGACTACATATCCCAGAATTCTTTGCAGCAGCTGCTTGTTAGTCCTTCTAATTTGCTCCTGTAATTGCTTCTGTAATTGGCAGAGTAGTTGTATGAAATATTGTTTTTATTTAATGGGTTAATATAGCTATCTGGACACATATATGAGGACTAAATTGGCAGGTTTTAGTATAAAGAACTTAATTGATTTACCGGTTCCTTTTGAAGTGCAGGAGTTTAAGGTAGGTGTGTGATATGGAAAATACTCTGCTATTTACCCGTCGTAGACTCAGGTGCGAGAAAAGGACACAATCTTAATTAAATACTGTATCGGAGACATTACTGGGCTGAGGTAGTTGTCTAGATCAGGCCTTGTGAACTCCTTTGTTAACTAACTCTTTTATCCACTTCAAAAGAGACGTTTGATATGTAGAGAATATGGCTATCTGCCCAGTAATGGAAAATTTGCAAAGGATATGACCCTGTGTAACGAATGCCCTGTTCAAAAGAAGGTGATGACCTACTCTTTAACCGGTTCCCGACCAGCCACCGCTTTTATCTCCTGGGCGAGCCATCGTAGCTGTAGGTCGGCCCCCCTAAGACGCTGTAGGAGGCGTGCGCCCGTAGCGTGTTCCAGGAGCCGATGTGAGTGCCCGGTGGGCGCAATGAATGCTAGGCACCCGTGATCGCTCATGACAGAGCGAGAACCGGGATCTTTGTGTGTAAACACACAAATCCCGTTTCTCTCAGGGGAGAGGAGAGAGATCGTGTGTTCATAATAAGTATGAACACCGGTCTCTCTCATCCCCTAGTTAGTCCTACCCCCCCCCCCACAGTTAGAACACACATTTTCTTGTCCCCTAGTGTTAACCCCTTCCCTGCCAGTGACATTTATACAGAAATCAGTGCATTTTTATAGCGCTGATCGCTGTATAATTGTCAATGGTCCCAAAAATGTGTCAAAAATAATAATAAAAATGCCATAAATCTATCCCCTATTTTGTAGACACTATAACTTTTGTGAAAACCAATCAATATATGCTTATTGAGGTTTATTTTACCAAAAATATGCATATGAAGAATACATATTGGCCTAAACTGAGGAAAATAGTTAGCTTTTTTGAAAAAAAATTGGGATATTTATTATAGCAAAAAGTAAAAGATATTATGTTTTTTTTTTTCAAAATTGACGCTCTTTTGTTTATAGCACAAAAAATAAAAAGAAAGCGCTATTTGTGGTAAAAAAAAATGTATTTGGGTACAGCGTCGCATTACCGTGCAATTGTAAGTTAAAGCGACACAGTGCCGTATCACAAAAAATGGCTTGGTTATTGAGCAGCCAAATCTCCTGAGGCTGAAGTGGTTAATTAAATTCTCTTCCTATTAATTTTCTCCCCAAGAGAGGAAGAAGCTAGTGAGGGGCTGAGCTATGCTAAATTAAGGGGATGGGGGAAATAGTCCAATCCTGGATGAGATACGCCCAGAGCGATGAGAAGGGTAAGATAGTTCCACCAATCAGGGTGGCCATGTGCAAGTCTATGAGAAATGGGTCTTTATTAGAGTTGAGCGGACACCGGGATGTTCGGGTTCGATGGGTTCGGCCAAACTTTGCAAAAAAGTTTGAGTCCGGGGACGAACTTGACCCGAACTTGACCCTGAACCCGAACCCCATTGAAGTCAATGGGGACCCAAACTTTTGAGGACTAAAATGACTCTAAAAAAGTAATGGAAAGGGCTAAAGAGCTGCAAATGGCAGCAAAATGTTGTTAACAATAAAAGTGTAATATTCCTTTAAATTTCGTACCTGGGGGCAGTGTGTATAGTATGCCTGTAAAGGGGCGCATGTTTCCTGTGCTTAGAACTGTCCCTGCACAAAGTGTAATTTCTGCAGGAAAAAAAGTCATTTAAAAGCACTCGCGGCTATAATGAATTGAATCTAGGGGGAACCCCACGTTTTTTTTTTTATCAATGACTTTCAATGACTGTTCTCTGTATTACGGCGAGCCGACAAGTCATTATAGCCACGAGTGCTTTTAAATAACATTTTATCCTGCAGAAATTACACTTTGTGCAGGGACAGTTCTAAGCAGGGGAAACAGGCGCCCCTTTACAGGCATACTATAGACACCCCCCAGGTATGAAATTTAAAGGAATATTACACTTTTATTGTTTCACTTTAAGCATTATTAAAATCACTGCTCCCGAAAAAATGGACATCTAACAGCACCAAGGCTGTTCTACCAAGCTCAATTTGACCCCCCTGAATAAGGGGCGGTCGCTGGCTTTCTGGTAAGCTTCCCCTTTTGCTTTATCTTGGTGATGGACAGCACGAGCGGTGACAAGTACCTTTTGGAGTGCATTCTGCATGTATACAAGAATAATCTTCACATATGATTATTTGGACTTTCACTTATGAACTTTTTCTTTGTATATTTGATTACTAGATATGTTTTTATGCACTGTTCTAAGTCACAATATTTGGGTTTATTAGCACCTATGCACTTTTTTGTCATTTATTAGGAATTGACACATTTTGCATTTATTATCCAGCGCTGTGCTTTTTTCTTTTACACATCCAATTTTGTGCCCTATATCGGGGTTATTAGTGTCCAGCTGCAGAACAACCTTCACGGTTATTTTTTCATTTGATACATTTTTTCTGCACACCTAGCGCAATTCTTTTTGTTTATAATTAGTATCATGATACAGATATGCAGGAAACACTGCAAAATATATTTTTTTGCCCTAAATGGGTGTTTTTAGAATAGCAGAATAGACCAAAAGTATCTAAAGGGTGTATCTCACAGTAACAAATGCAGTGCTGGTGCACTGAGCTTGCATAAAATGCCCGCCGACACCAACCTAACACCGACACCACAGGGCTCAGGGCAGGGTAAAAAGATTGTGTAAAGCACCCACACAACAAAATCAAGGTAGAACGCTGAGTAATTTGATTTCTGAATCAGGACTCCTATCTAATTCTCTCCCTTAAAGCAGCAGCAACCTTTCCCTACACTATCTAAAGCAGAGTGATGTGCTGTGCTATGTGCCTCTAGCTTATATAGAGGCTGGGTCACATGCTGCACTGGCCAATCACAGCCATGCCATTAGTAGGCATGGCTGTGATGGCTTCTAAGGGCACACGAGTTAAACAAATGTTGATTGGCTGCCCTGCAGCTTTTTAAAATGTGCCATTACATTGCCAAACACCGAACTCGAACCCGAACATACAGTAAATTTTTCGGGTTCGGGTCCGGGTACCAAAAACCCAAAAGTCCGGTACAAACCCAAACTTTACAGTTCAGGTTCGCTCAACCCTAGTCTTTATTAGTTTAAGTTTGAAACTGAGATGACAGAAGGAAAAGAGATGCATCTAATCCCACACACAACCCCACTAGTAAATATCAGGACACCTCCTAGCACTTGCAATGTATACGTGTTTGTCCTATTTGTTGTTTCTTTTGCTGTTTGTATTTTAATGTTTTGAGGAATATACTCCGTATTCCTCCATTTAACCTACAATTTTCTTCCTGTGTCTGTACTATAGATAGATTGCTGTGTATTAGTTTAGACCTTCTTACTATTTACCAATACAATTTTGTTATTGTGTTAAAGCTTTCACTCATGGTCAAAGAACTCTCATTAACCCAAATCATATCTGAGAAATATTAAATCTCAAAATATAACTTTCAGGTAACAGAACAGAGGCTCCGATCAGGTCCGCCTGAAAAACTGACAGGCGGACCTGATCGGAAAGCCTGTGTGAATAGGGCCTAGTTGAACTCAACTTTCTGTTTAAATCAGCTAAATACATTCTTGGTGCATGAAAACAAAAGTGGTACAAAGTCCTACAGTTGATTTTCTTTAGAAAGAAGGCACAGTCTGAGTAGTAGTCTGTCCAATGTCAGCATGCTCTGTGTGAAAGCAGTGGTCTCTCTGCAGAGGTTTAAACCCCTCCTCCCCTAAAGCTTAAAGTCTGCTTCAAGGTGGGGGGGGGGGGGGGGCACTGCTTCCACACAGAGAGCAATGGGATCCTTTTCTACAGAATGCTGACAGGGGGCAGACTTTTCTATTCAGGCTGTTGTTGGAACCTAAAGAAAATGAACTGTACAACTTTGCTCACCATTTGTTTTGATGCGCCTGGAATGTATTCAGCTGATTTAATATTTAAGTTCATTTGGCCTTAGAGATAAGACCAAATGTAAGCATTATACCCTGCAGCCTCCAGGCTTCATGTTAAAAGAAAAGTAGTCCTGAAAGAAATATACGGGTTAATATTCCTGACCTCCTTTAATATAACCCCAAATTCTCTATTTATTTTTGTTATTCTTCTAATCTCAACAACCTATTGATTATATTTGTGAACCTCATTTGTGTTTTGTTTGAAGATGTTTGTATATCATTATTTGATAAAATTATAATGTATTTAAAAATAAATAATGTCAAAATTAAAATCTAATTGGCAAAACTGTTCTCATAATAATACAAGAACAGCGCCAATACTTAACGTAATATGAATCTATTAGAAACAATGGCTTATGCTGGGCAAAACATTCAGTTTAAATATTTGTCCATAACATTTTATGATCTTCAATTTCATACATATTTTATGTTTTGTAAATAGGTGTAGAATTACCAGCTATACTCTAGCAAAGATTAGAGTAATATACACTCACCTACCATTTTATTAGGTACACCTTGCTAGTTTTGGGGTGGACCCCCTTTTGCCTTCAGAACTGCCTTAACTCATTGTGGCATAGATTCAACAAGGTGTTGCAAACATTCCTCAGAGATTTTGGTCCATATTGACATGATAGCATCATGCAATTGCTGCAGATTTGTCAGCTGCACATCCATGATTCGAATCTCAAGTTCCACCACACCCCAAAGGTGCTCTATTGGATTGAGGTCTGGTGGCTGTAAAACTCATTGTCATGTTCAAGAAACCAGTTTGAGATTATTTGAGGTTTGTGACATGGTGCATTAGCCTGCTGAAAGTAGTCATCAGAAGATGGGTACACTGCAGTCATAAAGGGATGGACATGGTCAGCAACAATACTCAGGTAGGTTGTGGCATATAGTGATGCTCAATTGGTACTAAGGGCCCAAGTGTGCCAAGAAAATATCCCCACACCATTACACCACCACCATCAACCTGAACTACTGATACAAGGAGGATGGATCCATTCTTTTATGTTGTTTACACCAAATTCGAACCCTACCATGTGAATGTCACAGCTGAAATCGAGACTCATCAGACAGGCAATGATTATCCAATTTTCTATTGTTCAAATTTGGCGAACCTGTGCGAATTTTAGCCTCAGTTTTCTGTTCTTAGCTGACATGAGTGGCACACGGTGTGGTCTTCTGCTGCTGTAGCCCATCTGCTCCAAGGTTTGATGTGTTGTGCATTCAGAGGTGGTATTCTGCATACCTTGGTTATAACAAGTGGTTATTTGAGTTACTGCCCATTCTCCTCTGACCTCTGACATCAACAAGACATTTTCGCTCACACAACTGCTGCTCACTGGATATTTTGTCTTTTTCAAACCATTCCCTGTAAACCCTAGAGATGGTTGTGCGTGAAAATCCCAGTAGATCAGCAGTGGATTTCCACTGCATGGTGCAGGTGGAGCCTAACATCTTTGGAGATGGAGTTGCTGTTTATCCCTCACGTCAGATCCTGTGAAGTGTCTACTTTCCCAGTTTACACACCTGTTTGACTCCTTGCCGCTGGCAGGGGGCCCACATGATTTGGTAAGAGTACCTAATTATCTTGTTTGGTGGTGGCTGCACAGTGGATGGTGAACTCTCTTCATGGTGGTTTTTCCTTACGGATGCAGACTAGATCTATTTCTACCATGTCAGAACTGTTCTCAATTAGGGATGTTCGACTCGAACATTGCCTGTTCGCCTGTTCACCGAACAGCGAACAATTTAGGGTATTTGCGGCAAATTCGAAAAGCCGCGAACACCCTGTAAAAGTCTATGGGAGAAATCTAAAGTGCTAATTTTAAAGGCTTATATGCAAGTTATTGTCATACAAAGTGTTTGGGGACCTGGGTCCTGCCCCAGGGGACATGTATCAATGCAAAAAAAAGTTTTAAAAACGGACGTTTTTTCGGGAGCAGTGATTTTAATAATGCTTAAAGTGAAACAATAAAAGTGTAATATTCCTTTAAATTTCGTACTTGGGGGTGTGTATAGTATGCCTGTTAAGGGGCACATGTTTCCCGTGCTTAGAACTGTCCCTGCACAAAGTGTAATTTCTGCAGGAAAAAAATTCATTTAAAATCACTTGCTGCTATAATGAATTGTCGGCTCCCGTAATACAGAGAACAGTCATTGAAAGTCATTGATAAAAAATAAAAAAAATATGCGTGGGGTTCCCACCAAATTCAATTAACAGGCCCTTCAGGTCTGGTATGGATATTAAGGGGAACCCCGGGTCAAATTAAAAAAAAAATGATGTGGGGTTCCCCCCAAATTTCCATACCAGACCCTTCAGGTCTGGTATGGATTTTAAGGGGAACTCCCCGCCAAATTAAAAAAAAAAAATGGCGTGGGGTTCCACCCAAAAATCCATACCAGACCCTTTATCCGAGCAAGCAACCTGGCAGGCTGCAGGAAAAGAAGGGGGACGAGAGAGCACCCCCCTCCTGAACCATACCAGGCCACATGCCCTCAACATTGGGAGGATGCTTTGGGGGTCTGTGACCCCTCAAACCACCATGTCCCCATGTTGATGGGGACAAGGGCCTCATCCCCACAACCCTGGCTGGTGGTTGTGGGGGTCTGCGGGCAGGGGGGGCTTATCAAAATCTGGAAGCCCCCTTTAACAAGGGGACCCCCCAGATCCCGGCCCCCCCTGTTTTATTAAAAAAATAAATAAATAAAAAAAAGATTCCAGCGGTGGTAATCCACTCTTGCTATACAATGATGGGTGATCTCTTCTCCGGGGTCCAGCGATGGGTGATCTCTTCCGATGACGTCCAGTCACCTGTCACCTGACCCCGCCCCCCTCTGACGCAAGGGGAAACCCAGGCCTCCCCAGTGATTTTAGGGTGACCCCACCCCCCTCTGACGCAAGGGAAAAGTCGGGCTTCCCCAGTGATGTACGGGTGACCCCGCCCCCTCTGCTGTAACGCAGGTTTCCATTACATCAGAGGGTGGCGGGTTCACCCGTACGTCACTGGGGAAGCCCGGCTTCCCCCTTGCGTCAGAGGGGGGCGGGGTCAGGTGACGAGTGGCCCGGTCCTCCTCAGCTAAGACCTGGGATTCCCGCAGTGTCTCTGTGGAGACAGGATGCGCTGCGCTGGACCATTGGGAGAGATCACCCATCGCTGGACCCCGGAGAAGAGATCACCCATCGCTGGATACCAAGAGTGTATTACCACCGCTGGAATCTTTTTTTTATATTTTTTATTTTTAATAAAGGACTTATCCCAATGGTGTCTGTGTGTTTTTTAACAATTTTTTACACTTTCTTTGTGAAATGGTAGGGGTACTTTTGTACCCCCTTACCATTTCAAACGGGGGGGGGGCGGGATCTGGGGGTCCCCTTGTTAAAGGGGGCTTCCAGATTCTGATAAGCCCCCCGCCCGCAGACCCCCACAACCACCGGCCAGGGTTGTGGGGATGAGGCGCTTGTCCCCATCAAAATGGGGACATGGTGCTTTGAGGGGTCACAGACCCCCAAAGCATCCTCCCAATGTTGAGGGCATATGGTCTGGTATGGTTCTCTTTTCCTGCGGCCTGCCAGGTTGCGTGCTTGGATAAAGGGTCTGGTATGGATTTTTGGGGGGAACTCCACGCCATTTTTTTTTTTTATTTGGCGTGGAGTTCCCCTTAAAATCCATACCAGACTTGAAGGGTCTGGTATGAATATTTGGGGGAACCCCACGCATATTTTTTTTTTTTTATCAATGACTTTCAATGACCGTTCTCTGTATTACGGGGAGCCGACAATTCATTATAGCCGCGAGTGCTTTTCAATGACTTTGGCCATTTTTAACATTTTTTTTTGCATTGATACATGTCCCCTGGGGCAGGACCCAGGTCCCCAAACACTTTTTAAGACAATAACTTGCATACAAGCCTTTAAAATTAGCCCTTTTGATTTTGAACATTCGAGTCCCATAGACTTTAGGTCTGTTCACAGGTTCTGGTGCGAACCGAACAGGGGGGTGTTCGGCTCATCCCTATTCTCAATCTATGAGTCGTTCCTATTTTATAAGGACTTATTGTGGATCTATCAAGTTTTTTCACTTTTGAATTAAGATTGATGGACACTGTGATTTCATTTGTTTGTATTATGCACATGTTCATATATGTATTTATGTCTATGCAGGTATAAGTCATTATCCTTGTATATTTGATACACTTATATGGCCCGTACACAAGATCGATTTTCCGACAACAAAACCGTGAATTTTTTTCCGAAGGAAGTTGTCTCAAACTTGTCTTGCATACAAATGGTCACACAAATGTTGGCCCAAATTCCGAACGTGAGAACGCGATGGCGTACAACACGTACGACGGGACTATAAAAAGGAAGTTTAATAGCCAGTGCGCCACCCTTTGGGCTCCTTCTGCTAATCTCGTGTTTATCTTGTGTTAGTAGAAGTTTGGTGAGAGACGATTCACGCTTTTCGGCCTCATGCTTTTCAGCCTCATGCTTTTAAGTTTGTTTCTGCTTTTCAATTTGTGCTTGTGGGTTTGTATCTGTTCTTCAGTGCGTGTTGTCAGTTCGTTCCTGTCTTTCTGTGCATTCTATTTATAGTTCACTTCTTTTTTTTCAGTGTATTCTTGTCCACTCGTTTGTGATTTTCAGATCATTGTTCTCAGGTCCTTTCTGATTTTCAGTGCGTTCTGTTAGATGGTTCTGACCAGCTGACCGTTTTCTAGCCATGTTGCGGTTACGTTCTCGTCGGAGAGCTTGTGCCGTTGTTCGGCTTGGTGTTGGAGTTCTTGCTTTGACCCAAGTCCAGTCCATGGACAGGGCGAGGAGGAGTTCATGGACCAAGAATTGGTTTCTCCAGCGTAACTAATTCTGTCACATGCCTTTGCTGCAGGAGATCCAGGAGAATAATCCTGATGATTTCAGGAATTATCTCCGGATGACGGACCCCATTTTTCACCGTCTGTTGGCTTTGCTGTCCCCTTATATTACGAAGCAGGACACCTGCATGTGGCAAGCCATCACTCCTGAGCAGAGGCTATGGGGAGAAGTCTCCAGGATATCAAGATCATGACTGGGATCTCCACCCCCCCCAGGCTCTGGGAATCATTATTCCAGAGACCTGTTCTGCCATCATACAGGTTCTGCAGAAGGACTATATTAAGGTAAGTTTTATCCTTTAACAGCACATTCTATGTATTTAATGTTTGCTAATGTATTGAATTTATTTCATCATTCCATAATTACCATGATTGTAATATGCTGTGAATGTCCTCTTTTTCCTCATGCATGCTGCAAGCTTTTAATGCTCCTTTTTTGTCCTTCATGCATATTTGCCTTCACTAACCTCAACAGCATGCTATCCTGGGCCCATACACACTTAGCCTAGTCGCTTAACAATGTCGTTTGTCAGCTCCATTGTAGTGCTTACCCTAAACACCCCCTAAAATGTGTCCAAAAAGAGGCTTTTTTTGGGGGGGGGCAAAACTCATTTGGAACACTCCCTCCCCACCAACCGCTAAGTCAACCGATACCAATCCTCTATCTGCTGACTTTGCCAAACCCATACACAGTATACCTACCTCTTTTGTGGTCATACTTATGGATAAATTCACCAAAGCATGTAGTGCATGGGCCTACCTGAATATTTTAAAATGGTACTGTTTCAAGTTTTGTTCTCCTATTATCTTGATAGGTAATTGCAGAATGTAAAAATGTGCTTCAATTTGTACAGTGTGTATTCATTTTTTGGTTATGACACTTCTTACCTGTCCAGTGGGCTGCCAATAGTTTAAGTAAGGATGGGCTGGCCAAAGTAACACATATTATGTATGCATTCAGCTCTCAATGAAGTGGAGAGGGTTACCTGTCCAAAACATTCCCACCCCCCCTAAAAATTTTACAATGGGCCATCAGAGGGGGTGATGAATCTGATAAGTGAATCTTATACTTTTGACTTTAAATACTCATTTAAATAAATGTTATACTTATGTTGGCCAAGGATGTTTGTGTCTAATCTGCTTGCAATGTTATGTGCAAAAGTACTAATTTCTTTTTTTTTGTTTGACTCCACAATTTCCTATAAACCCACAGGAATGGCAGACTGTGGCTTCCCAGTTGTATGGTGTTGTTGTCGGTGGTGTCGGCAACGTATGAATTCCTCTATGTGGACGCGGGGAAGAATGGCCGGATGTCGGATGGTGGAGTCATCGCCCAGACGGAGTTCTACAGATAGCTCCAGAATGGCAGCTTGGGCTTTCCACCTCCAGAAGACAACGTGGCGGGACTCTCATTCATCTTCGTATCGGATGAAGCATTTTCGCTGGGGGACCATCTTATGCGGCCATTCCCTATGAGGACCCTCACCCTGGACCAGAGGGTTTTTAATTACCAGCTGGCCAGAGCCAGAAGAGTGGTTGAAAATGCCTTTGGCATAATGGCCAGTCGGTTCCGCCTATTCCTCACTGCAATCAATATGGAAAAATATAAACTAAATCACATTGTTCTTTCCTGCTGCATTTTACACAACTTTATACGCATAAATGCAGCCAACTATGTGGCCTCAGTTACGACTGAGGCCGGCTTACCGGATCAAACTCTGATGGCACTTAAGGCTGGCCGTCCTGACTTGCCCCCCCTAAGCGCACGTGAAGTATGGCAATTGATATGCCAGATAACGTATAACATCTTTTAAATAAATCTGTTGTTAAAAACTGAACTCATATTTCATTTGATTTACTGCTTGTGTTTCTTTTAGCTGTCTCCTAGGTTCTCCAATGGGCTTTTTTTTTTGTCCATTTTCTTCAATAGTACAAACATAACTTATTTGATACATGAGGTGACAATCTCTTCCTCAACTAACTATTATGTTGTGCTGTGGGTCTGCTACACACACATTGTTTTTGTTGGTAATGTATGCAATGCATTAATGATAAAAATATTCATCCTTTTCAACTCCATGAATTAATTGCTTGCAGTACCTAAAATGGCCTGATTGGGGCAAAATTTAGAGCACTGTGGGGGTTATTTACTAAAGGCAAATCCACTTTGCACTACAAGTGCACTGCAAGTGCACTTGAAAGGGCACTGAAACTGCACTTGGAGTGCAAAGTGGATTTGCCTTTAGTAAATAACCCTGATTGTCACTGTAACTAAACCAACTTACTCCAAAAACTGGTATTGAGCTTTGAAAGAAGAAGCCACGCATTGTTGAGTATAAAACATTTTACTCCAAGCACATTCACATGTGCATTATAAAAGGGTTTTTTAACAAACCAACATCTTTGGTGTATAACATGTATGTGTGACAGTATATAGCATTTTTTGTGGCTAAACAGGCATGTTCTAAACCATAAAACATCCACAACTCAGGAATTTACAAAGTTAAACTTTGATAAAGTGAAGGCCATATGAGACATTAGTATGTCAAAACTGTGTTGATTTTTCCTTCATCAGATGGGATGATCTCACCCCTGTAAAAGCCACATTTTGAAGATGCATATAAATTGGGACTCAAAAATGTGGATTACCATCATGATCCCATGCCTAAAATGTGTGTCTTTTCCCTACATCTACTTTGATAGATGTAGGGAAAAGACACACAGTGTGTCAACATGTGCTATCTGCCATCATGGGATATCAATGTACGCGTTTTGTGGGTGCAACCCCTTCCTCGCAACTAAAGTAGATGAGAGGAACAGGTTGCACCCACAAAACACGTACATTGATGGCTGATAGCACATGTTGACACACTGTGTGCATCTTCAAAATTTGGCTTTCAAATTACTTTAAAATTTATATAAAATATAAAAAAATAACAACAACATTGAATATTTTTTTGGGTTAGATTTTGGCTAAAACATCAATGATGTTGGTGAGTCTTTTTTCAACATCATTGATGCTTTCCTTGACTTTCTCTAATTCACGATTGCACACCATTATTTCGCTGATCAGGATCTGTGCACTTGTACTGTTGAAGTGAGTTTCTTCTTTCACAACATCCATATCACCTAGAAAAAAAAATACACACCATGTATTATAAATATGCAGGCATACATCTATTACCTGAAGCTGTGGTCTCAGACACTGACCTGTTGTGGTGACTATTTCTCCCACTTCCTGAACCTCGGAAACCCCATCTACAGGGTGTGTGGGTATTTCCCCTTCTCCAGGAGGTGTGGGGTTCATGGTGTCCCGATTCTTTTCTCTCCTATGTGAATGCAAAAAAGGTATACTTAGCACACAGATATTTGAGGCTAGAAGTAGTAATATGAAACATTGCTTGGAAGTGTTGTCTTGTCTTGTTTTGGCCGAGTTCCAAGCTGAAGACATGATTTTTTCCCTTTCCAAAGAATTCTTACCTGTTTTGTTAAAGTGTCATACATGGAGAGACCCCTAGTATCCACTGGAGCACCTGTGTGGGACACCAAAAAAAGGTTGTCCTAGTGTCCCCCGCTATTGCTCCTGCGTCCAGATGTGTAAACAGCCGCTGAGTGTCCTCTCCTTACACTGAATCTAGTTTGCATTTCATTCTAGTTACAAACACATCTAGACAACAATGTACTAAACTTCTTTTCATACAAATAGGCATGAACAAATGTAGTTAACCTGCCAAAAATGTCATATTAGTGGTCAAACGAACAATGTTTAATACGCACGATTACTGTGCCCACGAACCTCAAACTTGCCATTTTAAATGTACAACAGTAAAGAAAAGCACATGTACCAGCACGGAAATAATAATAATAGGAACACACGACAAATACTTACTTTTTAGAAGCAGTTTCCTGATCCTCCTGTACTGATCATGCTCCCCCAATTTCAGGTCTTGGTGGCCTGAGGAGCACATATAATAGGGAGAGCAAAAAGGTCAAGGATTCCATGAGATCAGGAGCAGCAGCAGATGACATATATGTCCCCAGGCTGTGGTACTATGACAGACTGCATTATTTGTCAGACCAGAGTGAACCCAGGCCATCACTATCTATACTTCCTTCCACACTTCCTTCCACACTTCTTTTCCACATCAGATGAGGCTCCTGAAGTCCAACCTGGGCCTTCCACCCAGGAAGAAGATGTGGAGGAGCCCAGCTTGAGCCAGGTATAGCCTTGTTCAACATATTTCTTGTCAAAAATTGAATGATGTTAACTAGATGCTATTATTGATCACTAATTTCTGATTTAACAAAGTGGTTTACATATCAATAGACAATAGTAGGCCAAAAATGATTAGGACAAGAATGAAAAATGCTGGGGTCAGAATGATAGTCTTTTATATTTGGTAAAATACAATTTGCAACAGTCATGAGCTCTAAATTGCATGTGTGATTGATGACCAAAAAACGAAAACTATGTACCATTTTTATACACAGGAAAGTCTCAGCCAGGAGGAGGCTGTGGAAAGTCTCAGCCAGGAGGTGGCCATGGAAAGCAGCCTGATGGAATCCTAGGTTCCTCCCCTCTGCCTTCCAACAAAAAGGACCAGGAAAGCGAGGAACCTGGAGGAGTCATCGACTACTTTAATTCGCCAGGCTACTGTGGTCCTCTCAACAACCCCTGGTGGCCCCGAGTCGTATGGCTGTCTGACAGACAGTAAACTGGAACAAATGGAGGAGGGCCAACACCGTATCTGAATAAAGGGATGAGGGCCAACTCACAACTAAAAGCCAAGTGTGTAAGTTGGACCACACTCCTTCACCACCTCCAGCAACACCACCACCACCTCCAGCAACATCACCACCACCACCACAGCCACCCAACCCACCACAGCAGCATGGAAGGAAGCATGGAAGGAAGTGTTGAGTTATGGCCTGGGTTTGGTGTGGTCTGGCAAAAAAAGCAGGCTGTTGTAAGACCACAGCCTCGGGACATATATGTCATCTGCTGCTGCTCCCGATCTCTCGGAGTCCTGGACTGTATTGTGCTCCCTATTAATTGGACTCCTCCGGTTACCAATTTGGCCTGTCAAATAATTGATGTCTGCCCTGGGGTACAAAGGCTTCACCAATTCCATCTGTTTCTACAGCGTTGCCTTCCTCTATTTCTTTAGGACCCCTAATAAATTTTTACTTTTTGTTTTGACAACTACTTGGCTATGTGTTTTACTTAAAAAAGGCACATTTCAAAAATAAAATGTCAAATTAACAAGGGAGACCAACACCAACCAACCAATTTGAGGTAAAAAAAATACAAGATAATAATGGTGTTGTGGTAACTTGACACACAAAACGAAAAAAAAATATTATGGAGATCACTATAAAAAAAATATTATTCTGGAGATCTGGAGAAATAAAAATATAAAAAAGGAGATCACTATAAAAAATAAAAAAAAAAGATTTTTCTGGAGATCTTGAGAAATAATAAAAAATCAGTTTGTCAGAACTCTGTGTGAATATCACCAGCAAAGCAACTTCATTATTCTAGAATTATAAAGAAGAAGAGAATGTGCAGCATTGAAAGATTTCCAAATTTGTAGCGTGACGATTGTGCTATCTCCATTACGAACGCTAGTTTTACAAGACCGAGCGCTTCTGTCTCGTACTTTATTCTGAGCATACGTGGACTTTTGTGCACGGACTAGCGGACACACAATCTGATTTTCAGAACCTGCTCTCAAACATTTGTGTGCGGAAATTCCGACAGCAAATGTTCAATGGAGCATACACACGGTCGGACTTTCCGACAACAAGCTCACATCGAACATTTCCCGTCGGAAAGTCTGATCGTGTGTACGCGGCATAAGTGTTGCACCTACACTTTATCTGTTTGCAAATTTGCACATCATTATTTAGTGCTGCACTTTATTATTATTTCTACATACACAATCTGTCTAATTGTAGTGTTAGCAGCTTTTCTACTTATTTGGTGGTGTGGTAATGTTTCAATTTTGGCAATTTATGGCAATAATAAGTTTGGTTTTTATTTCTGCAGATTATTACATAGTTACGTAGTAAGTCTGGTTGGAAAAAGTCTAGACTTCAACCAATAAAAGAGAAAAAAAATCCTATACCCACAGTTGATCCAGAGGAATTATTATTATTGATGCATTGCCTCGCTGATATTTTGGAAGCACAGAGTTACTAACTGATGCATGTGCACAGTTATCTATACTTAAACAACAAATCAAAATATATTTGACTATTTTGTCATTTGTCAGTTTGTAAGCATAGCCCTTAATAATTCCTTACCAACAAGTAACTTTGGAAAGAATACATTTAGTGTGGAAGCATACATGGATCCTGACAGGTGCTATTGTATCATATGTGTAGTAATTAGTTATAAATAAATTTGTTATTGTGGAAGAGCTCCAAGCAAATCAGCAAACAAAATTGTTCCAGTACAAATTTCATCATCAAATATATTTTACAGCTCAACCCATACAATAATACAAATGATGAGCATGTTCGCTAAGTATCACAATAAATAAAAAATTTGACTGAATTTAGACTGAGTTTTGAAATTCAATTAGGTCATTTTTAAGTTGTACTAAATGTTTCATTTAGAAAATGAAACATGGCAGCATTAAACAACAAGTTTTTTTACATTTTACAATCTTTATAGCCTTTAATAAACTTCCTGACATAGTGTGGAAAGCTCACTCACTCCAATGAATCTATGGAAAGAGTCATGGTTGTCACTAGACAGCACTTTTTAATGGACTATAAATGTATCTTTCCCACTTCATCTCCTTTGAAGTCTGGGGCCTTTAAACTTTCTAAACAAAGGGTAATTTTTCTGTCCTTCAGACTTTAGGGGCTGAACTGTGATTAGTGGGGTTAGAAAATGCCTCAAGCTTGGTGGTCAGCGGGAGTAAAAAAATGACACAGTGCCTGTGGTCAGAAGGAGGAGGAATAATGCCCCATCATTAGTGTCAGTGGAAGGAATATTAATACACTTATTATTATACATGATTTATATAGCGCAGAGCTTTACAATATAAAGGGAGACAATACAGCAATAATGAAATTCAATACAAGAGGGTTAGCTCCTGGGGCTTACAATCTAATAGGGAGGGGCTGGTGGAATAAAAGGTAATAACTGTGAGAAATGAACTGATAGGAGAAAAAAGATTCCCTGAAGAGAGTTTTCAGGGATCACCTAAAACTGGACAGAGTACAGGGGGGGCGTGGCCTGACACAGCATGGAGTAGGACGCATCTACATGGAGCTCCGTACATTGATCCTGAAACCCAGATAATCCTGTGACTCACTGGCATCCTCTTGGACCCTGACTTACCTGGAGAAGCACCCCAAGACTCCTGACATCATGTCCCTGTCAAAGGCTCTGAAATCCACAGCAGCAAAATTTGAGCAATACCGCCGGCAAGAAAGAGATGAATCAGAGAAAGATGGCGGCGATGTGAAGGCCGGGGTGGGAGCAGGTGGGAGGGGACACTGACAGACTACTAGAAGCAATGAAGTTTTGCCAGACCTCGCTGAAAGCACAAATTGAGGAGGTCAAGTTGGACATTACACACTAATTAGGCAGGATTTCCAGAAACTCAAGACCACGGAGACCCAGCTAGGCTCTGTGGAGGATGCCATCCCACCATTAAAGACAGGGTCTGACTGCATGCAGCAGCAGATCAACCAGCTCCTGACCAAGCAGGACGATATGGAGAACAGGCTCAGGAGGTGAAACCTGCGCTTTATCGGCCTACCTGAGGGAGCAGAAGGTAAGGACCCGAACAGCTACTTATCAAATCCTATGACAGAGAAGCCTTCTCCCCCATGCTGACAGCTGAGAGGGCACACTGCATGCCGGCCAGACCCCCCCAGGGAGCTCCCCCTTACATTCATAGCTAAATTCCAGGTCATACTAACCTTGATAAATGCTGATCAAGCAGGTTTTATGCCCGCCCGCAACACCTTATTCATCCTGAGGAAACTATAAATGAATCTGCAGGCTACACATGCTGGCGATGGCTCAAGGGTTGTGGTGACTTTAGATACAGCGAAAGTATTTGACTCTGTGGAGTGGAGGTATCTCTGGAGATGCTTGGAGGGATATGGGTTCAGACCTAAGTTTATCAAATGGATCCAACTATTGTACCAGACTCCTACAGATAAAGTGGTGGCTAATGGATGGCTGTCTCCGGTGTTTGACCTCACTAGGAGCACGAGACAGGGCTGCCCGCTATCCCCACTTTTATATGCCCTTGCTACAGAACCCCTGGTCATATTTATCCGAGCAAATCAAGAGATCCGAGGGCTGAGTTTAGGTTCCCTAATGGAAAAAAACAGTATGTATGCGGATGGTACATTGTTGCACCTGGCTGACTTAGGTCCCTCTCTTTATACTTCAGACGATCAAACAGTTTGGGGCATTTTCTGGACTCAAGATCAATTGGAAAAAGTCCCAAACCTTACCCATTGATAGCTTCCCACCTTCTGAGCCCCAGGCCCGACTACCACTACAACGTGTTAACACTTTTAAATACCTAGGGACACACGTATCCAGATTCCCAGCTCATTACATCTCTCTCTGTGTCTCCTAAGCTCTCGGATAGACTATTCCAAATTTATATACTACATCAAGTATATCTCACTCCCCTGAGAGTGGCTAGATATAACCGTGGGCAGTCTAGCTCTTGCTTTATGTACAACAAAAAGGCGGGGCACATTCTTCCACCTAATTTGGGCCTGCCCTGCCCCAAAATACAATGCCTTTGGACACAGATTTTAGCCTTTCTACACGACAGCATGGGTTCCCCTCTTGCTCTAGACCCGAAACATTGCCTACTCTGGATATTTCCAGATTTTATTGATAAATACACAAAGATATTCTTCCACAAAACATTGTTCTCGGACAGAAAAATGATTGCTAGATAATGGATCTGATGAGACCTTTACCTTCTAACTTTGTAGATTGGAAGATGGACGTAAACACTACCCTACCTTACAAGAAATTCTTATACATTAATAGGGGATGCTCAGCTAAGTACAATAAAATATGGGACAGCTGGCTACAGGAATCAGAAACCTGCACATGAAAATAGTATGATTCCTTAGAAATATACCCTATGAAGTATGTTTACATTATATCTCCTTTATTATGAAGAGCTCAACATTTATACCCTGATGGGAATTTTTTACTATTACAAAATAATTTGAAACCTACACTATATCTGCAATGCATATGTCGATCCTCATATAATGGATGCATTGTACATATAACATGCAAGTTTAATGTGTATGCACAATTTGTTTAATCAAAACTTTTGTTTAACAAAAAAAAAAAGTGGACAGAGTAGGAGATAGCCAGACTGTTTGGGGTAGGGAGTTCCAGAGAATGGGAGAGGCTTTAGAGAAGTGCTGGAGATGAGCATGGGAGAAAGAGACAAGGTAACTAGAGAGCAGGAGCTATTGGGAGGCAGATAGGATGGTTTGGGTGATATTTGGAGACAAGGTTGATGATGTAGCTCAGGGCAGAGTTGTAAATTGCTTTGGATTTTATTTTTAATGTTTTGAATTTTACCTGTTGGGCAATAGGAAGCCAGTGGAAGGATTGGCAATGTGGGGTGGTGGACACTGAACGGTTGGTAAAGTGGGTGAGTCTGGCAGCAGCATTTATGACAGACCGAAGAGGGGATAGTCTGCGAAGAGGTAGGCATATGAGGAGGGAGTTACAATAGTCAAGGTGAGATATAATAAGGGAGCAAAAAAGTTGCTTAGTGGTTTCAATGGTTTAAAGGGGGCATATGTTGGAGATGTTACAGAGGTGAAGTCTACAAGGTTTGGACAGTGGTTGGATTTGGGCTAAAAGGACAGGTCACAGTCCAGGATTATACCTAGTACAATGGCATGAGGGGAGGGACTGATAGTTGTATTATTGATCTTGATGGAGAAGTCAGCGAAGGAGGCATGGGCAGGAGGGAATATTATGAGCTCAGTTTTAGAAAGATTGAACTTGAGGAAGTGGTGTGGCATCCTTGCTGATATGTCAGTTAATAAATTAGCAGAGCCAGAGGAGACTGAAGGAGTGAGGTGAGGAGCAGAGTGATAGATGTATGTGTCATCAAAATAGAAATGGTACTGGAAGCCATGGGAGTTTATCAAGTGACCAAGGGAGGAGGTGTAGATGGAGAAGAGGAGGGGTCTGAGGACAGAACCTTGGGGGACCAGAAAGAAGAAGTGGAGAGATGGAGACAGAGTTGTAGGTAACATTGAAGGAGTACTGTGATAGGCCATTGGTTTTAGCAGTTAGTAAATCATTAGTGAGTTTTAGTAGGGAAGTTTCAGTGGAGTGTAGTAAGTGAAAGTAAGAGGAGAAGAAGGTTGTTGTCAGTGAGGTAGGCGCTCAGACAGTTGTAGGCTAAGCATTTTAAGAGTTTAGAAGTAAATGGGATCAAGGAGATCTTAAGTTGTTTAAGTCTATGGGGTCCATTGAGGGATTTTTAAATATAGGGGTGATCAGTGCATGTTTTAGAGGGGAGGGGAAGTTGCCAGTAGAGTGGGAGAGATTGAAAATGTGAGTGAGGGAGCATAGGATAGAAGAGGGTGACCGTAGTAGTTGTGAGGAAACAGAATCCAGCAGACAGGTGGTAAGGAGGGCTTCTGAAAAAACTTTAGTGATCTCTACTGTAGTAGCAAGGTCAAAAGAGGAAAGTGGTGATTTTATACAGGGTATGTTAAGTGGGATAAATATCTGTGCAGTGGAGATTCCCCAGAAAATTGCATCAATCTTGTTTTTTAAGTGATTGGCAATCTCGTGAGCAGTGAGGAAGTTAATGGGTGGAGGTGGTGGTGGAGAATGTAGACAGTTAAAAGTAGAGAAGAGGCAACAAGGACTGGATGACAGAGTATTAATGAGACTGACAAAGTAGGCTTGTTTGGCAGCATGGAGGGAGAAACTGTATTTTAGGAAAGCAGATTTATGTAGGGTGAATGCTTGCTGGGATCATCTAAGAATGATGGTGAAAGCTACCACCAATGAACACTGCACTGTAAACATAAATCCCTGTGATTGGTTATGGCTCTGAATAGTACTGAATCCCGCTTTAAGTACACTCTGAAAATAATGAAAAATAATGAAAACTATACTCTTACAATGGTTTTATATTATGGTTGCTTCTGATTAGGGATGAGCCGAACACCCCCTGGTTCGGTTTGCAACAGAACATGCGAACAGGCAAAAATTTTTATCGAACATGTGAACACAGTTAAAGTCTATGGGACACTAACATGAAAAATCAAAAGTGCTCAAAGTGCAAAAAAAGTTTTAAAAACAGACGTTTTTTCAGGAGCAGTGATTTTAATAAAGCTTAAAGTGAAACAACAAAAAAGGAAATATTCCTTTAAATATCGTGCCTGGAGGGTGTCTTTAGTATGAGCCTGTAAAGTAGCGCATCTTTCCCATGTTTAGAACAATACCACGGCAAAATAACAATTACAAGGAAAAAATCTCATTTAAAACGGCTCGTGGCTGTAATGTATTGTCGGATCCCGGCCAATATAGATAAAAATCATTGGAAAAAACAGCATGGGTTCCCCCCTAGTCCATTACCAGGCACCCCCCCAAAAAAAATTAAAAAAATGCATGAGGGTGCCCCCAAAATCCATACCAGGCTCTTCAAGTCTGGTATGGTAGTTTTTTGTATTATTCATTCAACTCTGCAAGATAAAATATGGCCTCTTCTGTAGGCATCTGCCCCTTACACGCTTCTCAATAATAGATCCGCCCCTTTGAGAAATCCACCCCCATCTTATGAGTTCTGCCCATCATGCAGTCTCTTCTGTATGCATCTGCACCTTGCAGAGTTCAATCAATAATACACCCGCCCCTTGCAGAGTTGAACAAGCATCGGGAGCGTGCGTGAGCACAATGTGGTCTTAATTGTGCAGGCACCGTGTACAGCTGATCAACAGCTGTTCATGTTCAGAGACCTTCAGTGGCTCCTTAGTCCTCCGTACTGCGCAAGCGCTGCACCTGGGCAGTACAGGGTGGACATTATCCGATGGGGGATCTTTCTTGGCAGAACACCGGGACCTGACAATACATTACAGCCGCAAGCAGTTTTAAATGACTTTTTTCCTGTAGAAATTTAATTTTGTTGTGGTGTTGTTCTAAACACGGTAAAAATGTGCTACTTTACAGGCATACTAAGGACACCCCCCAGGCACGATATTTAAAGGAATATTTAATTTTTATTGTTTCACTTTAAGCATTATTAACCACTTCCCGCCTGGCCTATAGCAAAATGACAGCTGGGAAGTGGCGTCACGTGATGTCCAGCAGGATAAGCCGCGATAGCGTGCCAGTGGGGGTGCACAGCATGGCGATCGGTGCTGTAGTGTGTCAGTCTGACACACCGTATCATCGATCTTGGTACCATGTGATCAGCCATATCCAGTCATGGCTGATCATGATGTAAACAGGAATAGCAGTTTATCGGCTTTTCTTTACTAATGTCTGACTGATGCAAGTAGAGGAGAGCCAATCGGCAGCTCTCCTGACAGGGGGGGTCTGTGCTGATTGTTTATCATCAAAGACCCCCTGCGGATGCCCACCCAGGACCACCAGGGATGCTGCCAGGACCACCAGGGATGACCACAAAGGAACCCCAATAGGTATGCCAACCTTGACCACCGGGGATATGCCAATCAGTGCCCAGGCATCTGCCAATCAGTACCCATTAATAATGCCTACCAGTGCTAGTGCCATCAGTGTTGCCTCTGAGTGCAATCTATCAGTGCCATCCATCAGTGCCTCCTATCAGTGCCCAGCAGTGCTGCCTATCATTGCCCATTAGTGCTGCATATCACTGCCACCCATAAGTACCCATCAGTGCAGCCTTTAAGTGCCAATCAGTGTCGCTTATCAGTGCCCATCAGTGCCACCTATGAGTGCCCATCAGTGCTGCCTATCAATGCCTATCAGTGCTGCATATTAGTGCCACCCATCAGTTCTGCCTATCAGTGCCCATCAGTGCCACCTCATCAGTGCCATCTTATTGGTGCCACCTCATCAGTGCCGCCTTATCAGTGCCCGTCAGTGCAGATTATCAGTGCCCATCAGTGAAGGAGAAAACTTACTTTTTTTACAAAATTTTTTTCAAAACAAACAAAAAAAAAAGTTATAAAAAAAAATTATAAAAATGTTGTTTGGGTACAGTGTAGCATGACCGCGCATTTGTCATTTAACCACTTGCCCACTGGGCAATTAAACCCACTTAATAACCAGACCAATTTTCAGCTTTCAGTGCTCTCACATTTTGAATGACAATTACTCAGTCATACAACACTGTACCCATATGAAATTTTTGTCCTTTTTTCACACAAATATATCTTTCTTTTGGTGGTATATTACACAGTGTGGCCACATACAGGGGCCTAACATGCAGGGAGCACCTTTAGGCATTCTGGACCACCCAGGCCAATTCTGACATTTCTCTCCTTCGTAAAAATCATCATTTATTTGCTAGAAAATTACATTAGAACCCCAAAAAATGATATATGTTTTTTTTAGCAAAGACCCTAGAGAATACAATGGCGGTCATTGCAACTTTTTATCTCGCACGGTACTTGCGCAGCAATTTTTCGAACGCGTTTTCTTTTTGGAAAAAAAACAGTTTTGTGCTTTACAAAAAACAAAACAGTAAAGTTAGCCCAATGTTTTTGCATAATGTGAAAGATGAAGTTATGCCGAGTAAATAGATAACTAACATGTCACCCTTCAAAATTGCACATGCTTGTGGAATGGCGCCAAACTTTGCTACTTAAAAATCCCCATAGGCGACACTTTAAATTTTTTTACTGGTTACATGTTTTGAGTTACAGAGGAGGTTTATGGCCAAAATTATTGTTCTTGCTCTAACGTTCGCAGCGATACCTCACATGTGTGGTTTGAACACCATTTTCATATGTGGACGGGACTTACATATGCGTTCGCTTCTGCATGCGAGCACACGGGGACAGGGGCACTTTAAAAAAAAATGTTTTATTGTTCATTTTACTTTATTTATATTAGTTTCACACTTTTTTCCCAAAAATAATTTTTTTGATCACTTTTATTCCTATTACAAGGAATGTAAACATCCCTTGTAATAGGAATATGGCATGACAGGTCCTCTTTACAGTGAGATATGGGGTCAATAAGACCCCACATCTCACCTCTAGCCTGGAAAGCCTGAAATAAAAAAAATAAAAAAAGATCCTGTCTTCGATCGTAGCGGTTAGTCGGTAGAAGCACTGGAGGGTGGCGGGAGGGGGGGACGTCCCCTCTCGCCTCCCGTAAGAACGATCAAGCAGTGGAACAGCCATTATGATAATTTTTATGGTGTAGGGAATCGCCTGTTGAAAAAGCTGATATCTGAATGATGCCTGTAGCTGCAGGCATCATTCAAGTCAAGGACGTCATATGACGGCCGGCAGGCGGGAAGTGGTTAAAACGGTTATTGTCCATTTATACAATATTTCTAACATATAGCATGTACATATAAAAATGACACCCCAAAATAGATTCTCCTACTTCTCCTGAGTACGCAATACCACATGTGTGAGACTTCCAAAGCCTGGCCACATACAGAGGCTGAGTACAGCCGAGTATTGCCGAGTATGGCTGGGTATCACGGTTATGGCTGGGTTTCGCTGAGTACGGCTGGGTATCTCCGAGTACGGCTGGGTATCTCCGAGTATGGCTGGGTATCGCCGAGTATGGCTGGGTATCGTCAAGTATGGCTGGGTATCACCGAGTATTGCAGAGTATGGCTGAGTATTGCAGGGTATTGCAGAGTACCGCAGGGTACGGCAGGGTATTGCAAAGTATTGCAGGGTATTCAATGGTATTGCAGTGTATTGCAGGGTATTGCAGAGTATCGCAGGGTATTGCATGGTATAGCACGGTATTGCACAGTATCGCAGGGTATTGCATGGTATCGCAGGGTATTGCAGAGTATCGCAGGGTATTGCATGGTAATGCAGGGTATTGCAGAGTATTGCAGGGTATTGCATGGTATCGCAGGGTATTGCAGAGTATCGCAGGGTATTGCATGGCATCGCAGGGTATTGCAGAGTATTACATGGTATCGCAGATTATCACAGGGTATTGCATGGTATCGCTGGGTATTGCATGGTATCGAAGGGTATTACAGAGTATCGCAGGGTATTGCATGGTATCGCAGGGTATTGCAGGGTATCACAGGGTATTGCAGAGTATCGCAGGGTATTACATGGTATCACTGGGTATTGCATGGTATCGCAGGGTATTGCAGAGTATCGCAGGGTATTTCAGAGCATTGGCAGGGTATTGCAGAGTATTGGGGGATGGCTAAGCATGGATGGATGGATCGGTGGATGTGACTGCACAGAGCAGCGCTGTGGGCACTACAGATCCCGCCCATAGCGCTGCTGCCACCGATCTCTCCCCTCTCCACTCACAATGTACCGACCGGTACATGAAAAGGAAGAGGAACCGGTGTTTTGTTTGTTTACAAGTGAAATGCTCCGTCATTTGACGGAGCGATCACGTGGTAAACAGCCGCGATGAGGGGCCATTTACCGTGATCCGCTGGGTCCTCTGGACCCGGCGATCACTAATGTTCTTGGGTACGCGCCCCAGGGGGCGCGCAGGAGCAGAATTCTGGGAGGACGTCATAGTACACCCTCCCAGAGTTAAGCAACCACCCTGTAGCTGTCATTCGGCTATGGGCCGGTTGTTAAATAGTTAAAAAGTGACAGTGCTGAAAGCTGAAAATTGGCTTGGGCAGAAAGGGGGTAGGTGCCTGTTATTGAATTGGTTAAAATCACTGCTCCCTAAAAAAACGTCTGTTATTAAAACTTTTTTTTGCATTGATACATGTCCCCTGGGGCAGGGCCCATGTCCCCATGCCATTTTTTTCAATGATTTTTATCTATATTGCTGGGATCCGACAATTCATTACAGCCGCGAGCAGTTTTAAATTAGATTTTTTCCTTTAGAAATTTAATTTTGCTGTGGTACTGTTCTAAACACAGGAAAGATGCATTACTTTACAAGCATACTAAGGACACCCCCCAGGCACGATATTTAAAGCAATATTTCATTTTTATTGTTTCAGTTTAAGCTTTATTGACCCAGGTCCCCATACACTTTTTATGACAATAACTTGCATATAAGCCTTTAAATGAGCACTTTCGGTTTTTCATGTTAGTCCCATAGACTTTAATGGTGTTCCGCAGCTTTCAAATTTGCAGTGAACACTGCATAATGTTCACTGTTCAGGGAACACCCGATGTTCAAGTCAAACTTACGTTCGACTCAAACATCGGCCTCATCCCTACTTATGATAACAATATTCCACCTGATTAGCTAAAAGTTGAGAAAGCATAGATAAGGATAAAAGATCATGAAGAGGACTACAGTATGCTTCTTACACAAAACTTGAAATGGCAAAAACTTTTTTAGCGTAAGGTACCAGATGTTCATAGATATCCATACTGAGCAAATTGGTGTGAACTGTGTCATTTCTGGGTTCACGCTAATTGCTTTACACATCTCTCACCTTTACCTCATTATGTTCCTTCTAGTAGGTATTATTTATTACTGATAACACCTGATGTACACAATTTCAAACACATTACAAAAATATAATACTATAGGGCAGATGAACACTTAAAATAGTTATCATAAAAATCCAGTCAAGACTGGAGAGGAAAATAGTGTATCTATACAATATCAACAACAAATATTTGTAATAATATTTTTGTTTCTATTTATTAGTTCAGATTTTTTTTTTTAACCTCAGATACTTACATTTTTGTACATTTCCTTAGCAGTAAGGTCCAGTTACATTTATTGTCTAACTGCTGGATAAATCAAAGGGAACATAGAGAGAGAGATATGCCTGCTAACCTAACTCACACAATATTTTATAGGGTGAAACGATTATATTTTTTCTGCATGGTCATAAAATATTAACGCAATAAATAATAAGAACAATATAAGTTGATTATTAGTGAGAATTGTGCAAAGCGTAAATAGGATTAAATGTCGTAGTCATGGACAAACCAATGCATTTATGCACTTGTTTACACGGTTGATGTTGGAGAAATGGTTACAAGTCATTCTTAGCTGTCTATGTCATATCTCAGTGGTCTGCACATAGCACTTAGTACGGTAGTAACATAAAGCAGGGTCACTGACATTATCTAATAGGAATGCATCACACTTAATAATGACTTGTAGCACTTTGTATCCAAAGATCTCAGTGACTCCCTGACAAGTTACACATTTTCCTTGCTACACTATTGGAATTGGTTCTCATTTTCTCCAGAGGATAAGTATATAAATTGACCTTGTCAGAATTTGAACAAGTAAACTGCAGCTTAGACAAATATCAAACGAAAATACCAAGTTTATAGGAGATCTGTCATCGCTTGAACTTCTCATCCTTCTAAAAAAAAAAAAAAGAAAAGAGAAAAAAAGAACAATCAAATTACTATTTAATCCTAGTACAGTGCTGCAACATTTCAGTTTAGATAGAGTGTTAAAGATTGTTTTGATGTTTTAGTTGCCACACTGAGTCATTCCATCAAAAACTGACAGGGGCTAAGCTAATGCTACTTGTTGATGAATGGTCCATTTGGAGATCATTGCTAACATAGTTATTAAGTGAGCAGGGAAAAACACAGACATAATTATGATCCTGTTTCCTATCTCTAGCATATATTTTCCTCCTTAGCTCTTGTTAAACCCAACGTCAATCAACATGTAAACTGTGCAGTGTTAGAACGCCAAATGGAATGTTAAAAATATTTTACGTTAAAATATTTCCAAACTTTTCCACATGTATACACTACTAGTTTGTACATTATCAGTGAACTTAACTCAGCTTCCGCTTGTCCCAGAGGCCCAGTTTTCCCCCACTGGGTGCCTCCATCTTGTATCTTGAAAAACATGAGATGAGGTGAAGGCAGGTTGTTACAGACAAACTTTAACCACTTCAATACCAGGCACTTTTGCCCTTCCCGCCGAGGACAATTTTCAGCTTTCAGCGCTGTCGCACTTTGAATGACAATTGTGCAACACTTTATACAAACTAAATTTTTATCATTTTCTTCCCACAAATAGAGCTTTCTTTTTTTTTTTTGATGAGTTGGCACTGATAAGGTGGCACTGATAGGCACTAATGACGAGGCACTGCTATGTAGAATTGAAGGGCACTGATAGGGGGCACTGATATGCAGCACTGATGGGCACCGATAGGCAGCACTGATGGGCACTGACCGGTGGCACTGATAGATGGCACTGATGGACACTAATAGATGGCACTGATGGGCAGCACTGATGATGAGGTACTGACAGGTGTTACTGCTGGGCACTGATTGGCTATGTGGTGGGCACTGATTGGCACTGTGGTGGGCACTGAGAGTCTTTATTGTGGGGGCACTGATTGGCACATCTGGTGGGGGCTGTGCTGATAATAAATGTGCTGATTATCAGCACAGACCCCCCTTCGACAGGGAGACCCGCTGATCAGCTCTCCCTGTCAGCGCGAGCTGAGGAATGCCGTTTACTGGCACTTTCTGGTTCACGCGAATGTCAGCTGTGATTGGTCACAGCTGATCATGTGGTAAGAAGCCTCTTCTTACCATGATCGGCGATGCGAAACGCCAGACTGACACGGCGCACTCGCGATCGCCACGCTGAGCACACCACATGTGTGCGCCTGCATGTTATTCTGTTAGACGTCATATGATGCCCAGTCAGGATAACAGAACCACTTCCTGGCCGTCAATCTGCTATAGGCCAAGCAGGAAGTGGTTAAAGACATCTGAGCCCATCCAATTATAGCCCAAACCCAATCAGCAGTTATTAAGATAAGATAAGCTATTAAGATATTACAGTCTTTATCAAGCCCTAACATAGGTATTCTATTGCAGCTCATTGTGATTCTAATAACATCCACTGCTAAAGCCCAAAGGAACTGGGAGGCCTTACCCCCAAAATGTGATTGATGTATTTTATGCTCTTAACTAGGGATGGGTGAACGGTTCCGCCCGAGCACAAGTTTGGGCCGAACTTTCGTTGTTCGGATGTTCTGCGAACATCCGAACAAACAGGTCGTTCAACCGTTTGTTCGATCCCCGAACCGACCACAATGCATTGCGGAGCTGAACAGTACATTGCAAGCCCTGATTGGAAGCAGTGAAAGCTTCAGGCAATCAGGGCCCAGAGCACTGTCAGAGTCATGATTAGACATGTGCAGTCGTTTTCATCGGAATGCATTTTCGTCCGAATTTCGTTATCGTTTTAACAAACGATAACAAACGTGCAGAATCCGAAAACTGAAAGAACTGACATAAACAAATGCTTTATTTTTGTTTTCGTTGCAACAGTTCAATATAGATAAGAGATTCGACATGACGCTGACAATAGCGATCTGTGTCCATCAAACCTGTGGTCGAATGTGCCTAACTTTAGCTCTATTAGTTCAAAATTATTCAACATAGAGAGAAAAGATTCGACATAGAGAGAAAATAGCAAAAAAGGTAGAATGTGCCTAACCTAACTCTATTAGTCCATGATTATTCGACATAGAGAGAAAAGATTTGACATGAAGATTCGAAGAAGACAAAGAGACGAAGCAGTTGCTGCGAGTGGACATTTATGGTCAAATGCTCTGCCCATAGGCTATAGAAGAATTCTAATGTTGGTTGACTAGTAATAATAATTAATAAATATAATTATTACTAGTGTCATACAACATTAGAATTTTACTATAGCTTGTAAGCAGAACTTTCGACTATAAATGTACGATTGCGACGTCGTACAGTTCAGCTGCTCCGTCAAATCTTCTTAGAACATTCAACAGACACCATAAGCCTTCAATGACAGATTCGACCTTAATTATTTCGGATTTTCGGACGAATGCATTTTTTAATGAAACTAAATAAATGAAAACTAATTTCGGGAGTAACTAAATAAATGTATTTTTCGGACGAAAATGAAATTCCGAAACTAAATATTTCAGTGTGCACATGTCTAGTCATGATTGGACACTGTTATCATGACCTTATCCAATCATGGCTCATTCCTGCCCCCCAGTGTAAAAGTATTCTTTCAATAGCAGCCATTTTCAGTGTGATTTTGGTGTGGAGAGAGATAGAACAGGGCTCTTTTCAATGCTATTAGTTAGTTAGTGTGCTATACTGTGCTATTTTGCTTCAATTGTCAGTGTAGTATATTAATCTAGTGTCAGTCTAGGGATAGTGTGAGTGTAGTGAGGAAGACCATCATTCAGCTTTGCATAGTGTGCAGCTAGAGTAGGGACAGCTCAGATAGTTTCAGTGTAGTTTGGTGAGACAGTCATTTTTACATTAGTGTATAGCTAGAGTAGGGACAGTTTGATAGCGTCAGTGTAGTGGAGGTTGAACACCATCTATTTGGTTGCGTTACTGACAGTTTAACGCCATTTACTTCTGTGTGCGTCACTGACAGTTTAATGCCATTTACTTCTGTGTATGTTACTGCCAGTTTAACGCCTTATAGTTTTGTGTGCATTATTGCCAGTTCAACGCTATATAGTTCTGTGCACGTTACTGCCAGTTTAACAACATATAGTTCTGTGTGTGTTGCTGCCAGTTTAACAACAAATAGTTCTGTGTGTGTTGCTGCCAGTTTAATGCCATATAGTTCTGTGTGCGTTATTGCCAGTTTAATGCCGTATAGTTCTGTGTGCGTTACTGCCAGTTTAACGCCATATCGTTCAGTGTGCATTACTGCCAGTTTCACGCCATATAGTTTTGTGTGTTACTGCAAGTTTTAAAACGATATAGTTTTGTGCGTTACTGCAAGTTTAACGCCATTTACTTCTGTGTGCGTTACTGCCAGTTTAACGGCATATAGTTCTGTGTGCGTTACTGCCAGTTTAACGCCATATATTTCTGTGTGCTTCTGTGTGTTACCACCACATGGAAGGAAATGTTCTGGCATTATTGGGAAAGGCAGTCAGCCATTAAATCCACCTTAATGCTGACACGTGGTCCAGCAAGCATGGGCAGGGATGATATATTTTGTTCACAGCAAACTGTTTGCAACTTGATAGGATTCAGGACAGGGCTTGGTGCTGTAGCTTGTTGTGCCACATCTCCATACAGCTGGTGGTGATAATGCCAGACCTGTGAGCTCTACCCCCTCCTCCTCTGCCACCTCAATTCCCTCCTCTGCAGAATTACCCTATGAACATCAGGTACCCCCTAAGCATTCCCAGAGTCAGCATAAAAGGTGCCATGCAGTGCTTCAGCTGGTGTGTTTAGGAGACAGGAACCACACTGGAGCAGAGATTATTGCAGCTCTGCAGGAACAGGCCCAGAGGTTGTTCACACCAGCTGGAGTCAGGAATGGTGGTGTGCGATAATGGCTCAAACCTCCTGTCCGCTCTTAGACAGGAAAAGTTGACACATGTGCCATGCTTGGCACATGTCCTCAATTTGGTGGTGCAGCGTTTCCTAAGGATTACAAGATGTGCTAAAGCTGGCCATAAGAGTCTGTAGCCATTTCAGGCGGTCATACACAGCCAGTGCTCGGTTGGCTGAAGTTCAGCGGGAATTCCACCTGCCTGTAAACCTGATTTGTGACATGCCCACCAGGTGAAACCTCGACTTTGGCAATGCTGCAGCTGCTATACATGCAGCAGAGGGCGCCAACGAGTACCTGCGTAAGTACGACACTACAACAGACTCAGGCCACCTCTGCTTTTTTTTCCACACCAATGGGTGATCATTAAGGATGCATGCACTGTATTGTCACCTTTTGAGGAGGCCACAAGTATGGTGAGCTGTGACAGTGCATGCTTCAGTGACACAATCCCTGTTGTGTTCCTGCTGGAGCAAACTACATGACATCATGGACAGGGCACTGGGGGCAGAGCAGCAAGAGGAAGAGGAGGACTTCCTTTCCTCTCAAGGCCCACTTTATCCAGACACCATCATCCCTATGTCACTGAACACACAGGAGGAGAGAGGGGAGGAGGATGAGGATTGTGTCACTTTCATAGGCTTCGAGTCAATCTGTAAGCGATGGCTTTCCAACCCCAGGACCCTTGGGAGTAGTACGTGGCTGGGAGGAGGAAGTTCCAGATGTTGTCATCCTGAGTGACCCCGAGGAGTCTGCTTCTCAAGCCTCTGCAAATTTGAGGCGCCTGGGCAACCTCATGCTTCAAAGCCTGCGAAAGGACCCAAGAATACGTGGCATAAAGTAGGAGGATGATTACTGGTTGGCAAACCTCCTTGACCACTGTTATAAGGGGAAGGTCTCAGAACTCATCTTGTCCCCACAGAGAGTGCAGAAGAAAAAAAATCACTTGAGGACACGTTAAAGAGGATTTTATTGAGCGTTTTTCATGACTCCAGTAGGTTACAGTGTCATGTCAGTTTTGAGTCTTCTGTTGGTCAAGAGAGGAGCATTGGAGAAGGCGTCTGCCTAAGTGAGGCATGTCAAAAAATGTTTAGTCCTCGCTGCCCAGGGCTGTCAGCTTCCACATCCCATTGGCAGCGTCTGCATCACATGGTGGATGATTACCTTGGGGCTTTCAGATTTCCAGCTGATGATCCACTGACTTACTGGGTCATGAAAATAGACCACTGGCCAGAACTTTCCCAGTATGCTATTGAGTTGTTGGGCTGCCCCACATCCAGCGTACTTTCAGAATGGGCAATCAGTGCTGCAGGAAGCTTTGGTACTGATCATAGAACGCGCCTGTCCACAGACTCCGTGGACCGTTTGACTTTTATAAAAATGAATCAGTCCTGGATTACCAGCTATGAAGCCCCTGATGCCAATGTCACTGATTAAGTCTTTTTGAGAAAAAATCTCTAATCTTGTTCCCAGTGCACTACATTGTGGCCTCATCATACACACTGGCTCCCCAGCTGTTGCTGAGCAAAATAAAGGCAACTTGCAGGGAAAATTTAATTTTTTGGGGTTTATAAATGCAATTATTGCTGCAGCAGATTCTAGACATGGTAAAGATCTGCCACTTTACAGGTATACTAATGGAACCCCCAGGCACTATATTGGAAGGAATTTTTAATTTTTATGCTTTCACTTTAAAAATAAAAAAATCACTGCTCATTTAAAAATTATGTTGTTCACAAACCTTTTTTTTATTGATTCATGTCCCCTAGGGCAGGACCCAGACCCTTATAACCACTGTATGCCCAATTACTTGCATATAAGCCTTAAACAGGGGTCCATTCGGCCCATCCTTACTCTTAACTAATAAATGTTTCAAAAGACCTTGTGATATGAACTTTTGTACTAGGTGATCCTCAACATCCATCCCACGTTTTATTATAGTAATGTGTTAATGATGAAGGATGAAGATGAGGGTATGGCAGCCTACTTTTGACAATGTATTTAGGAAGTAAAAGACGTTTGTCTCAAAAAATGGAGGTGAGATTAGCAGAGGCATTCATGTTAAAGAAGTAACTTTGAGGTGTTCTCATCAGAAGGTACGTTTTTATTTTTCACTTGATACTTTACCATCAACACATTTTGTTGCCCTAAATAGGCTATTTTATCAGCACAGGTGTACAAATCCTTGGAATGAAAATGAAGCATGGTATAGGTCAATAAAGTTTATGGGTCATATAATATATGTGTGTGTGTATGTGTGTGTGTTCATAATATTCATTGTGCTCATTCGAGATTTTTGATAAATTAGATCAAAATTATTTGTATAGTGTAATAAGAACTATGTAGATCAGTAAAATCAATTACACAAATAAAGTAAATAAATACATACAATAGCTTAAATACAATAAAAATATAATAGTATACATTTTTTATGTTGAAATCTTTGAGAGGTTCACCTATGTTTTTTATAATTCAAACTTTATTAAACTTTTTTTTTTTCCCGTATTACATTTGTCATTTATATGATATATCCATACAAGCAAAATATATAATCAGAAAAGAAGACAAGATTATGAATTCACGTCCTCTAACATATAGCAATCTTCGGGATTGGAGAGTAGCTCCACCCTAAAAATATAAAAACCCTATACCGCCAGGGGTGAGAGAAAAGAAAAGAAAGAAAAAAAATGTATTTCTCTCTCCCCCTCCCCTCCCTTTCTCTCCTTTCCCCCTCCCTTCACTCCTTGTTCCCTACTTTCATCTCCTCCCTATCTTGTTGTGCTATCTATGCAAATTTCTTCCTTTATGTGTTTGTGAACAAAATAAGTATGTTAATTTAAAACTTCCGTTATTTGTGCTTTATATGTGTTAATCCATAAATCTCCCCTCCCCCCTCATTTCTTTTCACCCCTTCCCTTCCCACCCCTTCCCTCCTCTCCCCCTCCCCCTCCCTCCCCTTCCCCTCCCCTCTTCTGGCTAGACTTGTATAATGTGTATGTGTCTTTATATAAGTGTCTAAATAATAAAAAATAAATAATAAAAAGGATAGGAGAAGAAAGGATGAGGAGAGAGGAGTTTCCTCCCTCCCCATCCCCCCTCCCCGCTCTGCACTACAAAAGCCTACAATGTTGTGTTTCTTATATGTTATTGATAGTGTTCCCTCTTCCCACGGGGAAGGGGAGAAGGAGGAAAAAAGAGAAAAAAAAAAATGTAATATAAAAACCCTGAATGGGAGGGGAGGGTTATAACCCTGACTGCTGCCGCGGGGGGAGCCTCCCTCCACCATCTATCATGTAATCCCATCTTTACCTTACAAATATTACAAGGGAAATGAAATTAAAAACACCCATGCTTCTGTTGTGGTTTATTTCTTATTCTTTCTCTATATCAGATTTCTCTTTAGGATCTAATCCTGTTTTTTGGCCATGATTTCTTTTTCAATCTCTTGGGCATAGTTTCCCCAATCATCCCATATTGTCTTAAATTTATTCTGTTTATCTCTGGTCTTATAGACCCACTTTTCTGAGAGGTTCACCTATGAACATTGTTTTTACTGTTGAAATCTTATCTAACTGATGATTAGTAAATAATAATAATAATTATAATGTTCCAAATGTCCAGACACCACATCCAAATTAGATTAATGCCTCACTGCAAACAAAATGTACATGGACTTTTCAGGTGTCAAATACAGAAACTACAATGTTGAAGTTTATTTAAATGTTGTTTTTTATTGTACATCAATAAAAATAGATAAAAATGTAGACTCCAAAACGGTACAATAACAAAGTACCCAGTCCCATTACAGATACCCTATCAAAGATTACCCTTGTGGTCCAAACCACTGCTAAGATGTTCAATTATCACTAAATTCTTGAAAGTTGTTACATGCTTGCAAGTGGATCGTGTTAGTGTCACGTCTGGCTAATGTGTTCTTCATCTATAGCAACCCCATTTTCCATAAGACAAGCAGGCCTACCGGTACTCAGTTGCCCCCAGGACTTATATATAATGCTAAAGTCCCTGGCCACCACGCCAGGGCAGGCGCAAACTGAGCAAAGCAAACAGGTACTAGCGGTTGGCAGATAGACAGAGTGGTTGAATGACAGTCCAGGTAAAAGGCAGGCTGAGTTCAGGGAATAGTCCAATATCCGGTCCAAGGTCATACACAGGAAAATCCAAACAAGCAGAGCAAGGCAGACAGACAGGGGGCTTGATCAGGAATTCCACATCTATCACTCGCTATCACAAGCATGCAAGTGAGGGTTTGGCTGGCTTATAACAGGTTTGGTTCCCACCCAGAGACTGATTACATTAATCACCTTGCAGGTGGACAGACAGAGAAAGAGAGTGCCATAGCCAAAACCCTGGATGTTGGAATGAGGAGCAAGAGCAATAGATGCTCCTAACAGTTAGATCCTTGATGTGTTTCACAGATATTTTAAAATCTACTTTATCACAAGTCACACTGATGACTATTTCTGTATTTTGTGTATTAAGAAAAGGAGGCTGTGAGAACATCAAAGCATTTTATTTATACAGTTCATTGACCTTCTGTACCCAGTACTCCAGGGTCTTTTCAAGAGCTCCAACAGGCAAACTAAGAAATGGAGCAAAAAGAAGTCAAAGTAGTATGAAATCATCAGTGCCATTTTGCGTTTTCCCTTTAGGTCAGTGTTTCTCAAACGTTTTTGTCTTGCGGCGCACCAAAAAGATCTAAACATTTTCACGGCACACCTGAAAAGAGTTAACAATTTTTGTGGTAAAGAACTTATTTCTTTTTACATATATATTTAATTTTAAATTTAATGTGAAGGATGTGCCTGCTTTTGAGAGAAAATCAGATTGAAGCGATTGTAATCTTCTTTGTACTTTGCTTGCTTCCTTGCTTTTCATTTAACAGTTTCTCTTTCAGAGTTCCAGACATGATTAAGTATTTCTACATTGCTAAACAATGAAAAAACTTTATTTATAAGTCTCGTGTTAAGAAAGGAACCAATGAATGATAGTGTCAAGAAAAGCGTCCAGGATCTTTTTCTGCCAGCAGGAGAATCGGCTATGGCATACCCAGCAAAAGAGCCACTCAGCTCGCACGCGGGCGCACGGGAGCGCGCACGCGCGCACGGGAACGCACGCACGCTGTTTGAGCCCGTTTTGGCGCCAGGAGCGCTATTTAAGGAAGTGCCTGTCCATGCTGTCTTGCTGTCCGGTCTACAGCGTTCCAGTGACCCCCAGCTACCAGCTACCTGTGTATTACCTGACTTCTGATACCTGACTACCCGGCTTGTTCCTGATATCCCGTACCTGCTGCCTGTCCTCGATCCCGGCTTGTCCTGACACCTCTTCTGCCTGTTCCTTGGTACTTTGCTGTCCGCCTGTTAACGACCCGGCCTGCTTTACGACTACGCCTTGCCTGGTGATTTGGTACCGCACCTGCCTGCCCGTGTTTGACCCGGCCTGTCTGTGACCTGCTTCAGTTCCGGACTCCAGTCTCTTCTGGCTATCCGCAAGTTCCACCTGCCTGCCTACTACGACTGGGTTCCTGCCCTAGTCTTCTACTGGTCGTCCTACAGTACTCCAGACGTCCGGACCAGCCCTACACCTGTAACCCGCCAGGCACTTGTGCCCCTTTGTGCTTCCGAGCCCCTGTCTATTCTACCAGGGGTTCCCGAGCCGGAGGTATACGAGACGCCGCTCCCTGCATTCGTGGGCTCAACCACCAGGTACGTGACAGTACCGGACAGCCATGTCCGAGCCCACGCAGGGAGCTGCTCCAGTGGATGATCTGTGTCGCCACCTGGCTGGCCTAACCCAGGCAGTGAAGAGTCTTCAGGAGGGCTATACCCGGCTCGAGGAACGTGTTCAGATCCTATCCACAGTTACGTCACCTTCACCTGGGATTCCTGCTGCTCCTTCAGTCGTGATGTTGCCACCTGAACCCAAGGTTCCCACTCCTGAGCGGTTTTCTGGGGACCGTAGCAAATTTCGAGCTTTCCACAATGCTTGTGAACTTTTCTTTGCCCTGCAGTCTAGGACTTTCTCGCTTGACGCCACCAAAGTAGGCTTTGTCATTTCCCTGCTGTCAGGAGATCCACAAGCTTAGGCCCATCGGCTTTTGGAGCAGAAGGATGCCGCCCTTGACAATTTGAACTCCTTTTTTCACGCTATGTCTCAGCTCTACGAGGACCCGCAACTAACAGCAACTGCAGAAACGGCCCTGCATTCCCTACAGCAAGGTCGCAGACCAGCGGAGGACTATGCGTCCGAATTCAGGCGCTGGAGTTCCGATACCAACTGGAACGACTCAGCCCTGCGGTACCAGTTCCGCACGGGTCTCTCTGAATCATTGAAGGATGAACTGGCCAGAGTGGATACACCTGAGACTTTAGACGCACTCATTAACCTGTCCATACAGATTGACAGGCGACTACGACAACGGAGGTCTGAACGTGCCGCCGGTCCCTCCAGACCAATCTGGATGCTTCCCCGTGTACCCAGTCAGCCTCCACCGAATCCCAGAACTCCCGTGACCTATACCTCTGATGCTCCGGAACCTATGCAGCTAGGATTGCTGCGCCCATCTCTGACACCTGAGGAGCGGCAACGCAGGCGATCCAATAATCTGTGCCTCTACTGTGGCGAATCGGGACATTATGTGAGATCCTGTCCTGCTAAACTCCGTAAGTCCTGCACTACCTCTTTTGCTCTTACTCCCACTCTGCCGAATAATACGTCTCACCTGGCTGTCTCCGTTCTTTTTCAGCTCCCCAGAGGGAATATCCGGGTAACCGCTATCATTGACTCTGGAGCCTGCAGCGGTTTCATGGACTCAGCTTTCGCCACCCGGCATCATGTTCCCCTACGACCAAAAGCAAAAGGCCTCTCTATACATCTGGCAGACGGCTCGGCTCTTAAATCTGGACCTGTCACACAAGAGACTGTGCCAATATTCACCACTATGGCCGGAAACCATAAAGAACTATTATGCCTGAACATCATCCAATCCCCTCTGTTTCCAGTTATTCTAGGCATGCCCTGGCTGAGGGCTCATAACCCATTCATTGATTGGACCACTGGGGAGATCAGCTTCCCCTCCTCCTATTGTCACCAATATTGCCTACCTGAGACGGCTCAAGTATTTTCACCCCTACTCTGCATGGAAGCTGATGAAGAGACCCGTCAAGCCGTACCTGAAGTCTACCATGAGTTCTTAGACGTCTTCAGCAAGAAGGGCGCAGATACCCTTCCTCCTCACAGGCCTTATGACTGCCCAATTGAAATCCTTCCTGGCGCAGAAGTTCCATTCGGGAGAATCTTCCCCTTGACTGAACTTGAACTTGGGACTTTGAAGGCCTATATTGATGATAATTTGGAGAAGGGGTTCATCCGGCCCTCCACTTCCCCAGCAGGGGCAGGAATTTTCTTCGTAGAGAAAAAAGACCATTCCTTACGCCCCTGCGTAGACTACAGGGAACTTAACAAAGTTACCATCAAAAATCGGTACCCTCTTCCCTTGGTACCTGAATTATTCCAAAGATTGGGGTCTGCAGCGACGTTCACAAAACTGGACCTTCGCGGGGCATACAACCTTATCCGCATCCGGAGTGGTGACGAGTGGAAGACTGCCTTTCGCACCCGATTCGGGCATTTTGAATATTTAGTTATGCCATTCGGACTCTGCAACGCCCCTGCTACGTTCCAGCATTTTGTGAACGATATCTTCAGAGACTACCTCGACCTATTCGTCATAGTATATTTGGATGACATCCTGATCTTCTCACCTTCCCTGACAGAGCATCGCGAACACGTTAAAAAGGTGCTAACCAGACTTCGACGCCACGGCTTGTATGCGAAACCGGAAAAATGTGTATTCGAGCAACAGAGCATCCAGTTCTTAGGATTGATTATTTCCGTGGAAGGTATCAAAATGGACCCACAGAAGGTTTCCGCCATCCTGGACTGGCCAGCTCCTACTGACAAGAAAGGTGTTCAACGCTTTGTGGGATTCGCGAATTTCTACCGGAAATTCATCAAAGGATTCTCCACTATCATTTCGCCCATCACGAGTCTAACCAAGCAGAGCACTAAGTTCTCTTGGTCTCCCGGAGCGCAGGCAGCCTTTGCAACCTTGAAAGACCGATTCACGTCGGCATCAGTTCTGAAGCATCCTGACCCAGCGTTACCGTACATACTTGAGGTTGACGCCTCGGAAATTGCAGTCGGGGCAGTGTTATCTCAGAGACAAGGGCCTAAAGCTCTGTTGCACCCAGTTGCGTTCTTCTCCCGCAAACTATCTGAGGCAGAACGAAATTACGACGTGGGAGACCGAGAACTATTGGCCATCAAAGCTGCCCTTGAAGAGTGGCGATACCTTTTGGAAGGAGCGACACATCCGATTCTTGTGTATACGGATCACAAGAATCTCGAATATTTAAAAACCGCTAAGAGACTGAGACCACGCCAGGCCAGGTGGGCACTTTTCTTTACGCGATTTTCTCTCCACATAACTTACAGGCCCGGGTCGAAGAACACCAAACCAGACGCCCTCTCTAGGATGTTTAGCGAACCTGAAACTTCTTCTCTTCCGGACACCATCTTGTCTTCTGGAAGTTTTCTTTTGCTCCAAGAAGATTTGCTGGCTCAGATAAAACAGGCTTCCGTAGGAATTTCTTCTCCGCCTGATACCACCCTACAAACCAGAGACGATCTGTTATGGTACGGAGAAAAGATCTTCGTACCTAAGGAGGTGCGAGTGGCTGTTCTGAACTTCTGTCATGACCATGAGTTAGCTGGTCATTTTGGGGTGCACAAGACATCTGAATTGCTCCAACGCATGTTTTGGTGGCCACAGTTAACAAAGGACTGTAGGGATTATGTGGAATCATGCACCGTCTGTATCCAGAACAAGGGCAACAAATCAAAAGCTTGGGGGCTGTTGAAACCATTACCTGTCCCGGAGAGACCATGGAGAATGATCTCTATGGATTTTATTGTTGAACTGCCTCCCTCGGAAGATCACTCTACCATCTTCGTAGTGGTAGATAGACTCTCTAAAATGGCTCACTTCCTTCCCATGAAGGGTACTCCTTCTGCGGCCGAAACCGCGAGAATTTTAATTAAGGAAATCGTAAGACTTCATGGCATTCCGGCAAACATAACCTCAGATCGTGGGGTACAATTCACCTCAAAGTTTTGGAGGGCATTATGTGGCTCCCTGAAGATCAATCTGTCCTTTTCTTCAGCTTACCATCCTCAAACAAATGGCCAGACAGAAAGGACGAATCAAACACTGGAGCAGTACTTACGTTGCTTTTCATCATTCTCACAAGATGATTGGGTTCCTCTATTACCGCTGGCCGAATTTGCCTATAACAATTCAATTCATTCTGCTACAAAACAGACTCCTTTCTTCGCAAATTATGGATTTCACCCTTTATTTCTATCAAACAGTATACCGGAATGTCCTGTACCTGCTGCTCAGGAAACGCTGAATTTTTTTAGTGCCAATAATAAATTACTCCAGGAGACAATGACAAGAACTCAGGAATACTACAAGGAGGTCTTTGACAGGAAGAGAAGGGGAGAACTTAATTTAAAACCCGGAGATCAAGTCTGGCTGTCTACATTAAACTTGAAGTTGGCATGCCCCTCTAAGAAGCTTGGCCCTAAGTTTGTGGGTCCTTTCCCTGTGGAAAAGAAAATCAATAGTGTGACTTATAAATTAAAACTACCTGAATCATTCCGGATCCACCCAGTCTTCCATGTAGCTCTGCTCAAACCTACTGTCCCGGATCCTTTTGTTGGCCGGAATACGGGGCCTCCTGAACCGGTACTCATTGATGGAGAAATGGAATTCGAGGTTGAGTCAATCCTGGATTGTAGGAGAAGATGTGGGCGTGTGCAGTATCTGGTGAAATGGAAGGGGTACGGCCCGGAAGAAAATTCGTGGGAACCGGAATCCAACATTCATGCAAAGAGGCTGATTCGGGCATTTAATAATGCGCACCCAAGTAAGATGGTTCAGTTGGGCATCCGGAGGCTGCCCCTTAGGAGGGGGCAATGTCAAGAAAAGCGTCCAGGATCTTTTTCTGCCAGCAGGAGAATCGGCTATGGCATACCCAGCAAAAGAGCCGCTCAGCGCGCACGCGGGCGCACGGGAGCGCGCACGCACGGGAGCGCGCACGCACGCTGTTTGAGCCCGTTTTGGCGCCAGGAGCGCTATTTAAGGAAGTGCCTGTCCATGCTGTCTTGCTGTCCGGTCTACAGCGTTCCAGTGACCCCCAGCTACCAGCTACCTGTGTATTACCTGACTTCTGATACCTGACTACCCGGCTTGTTCCTGATATCCCGTACCTGCTGCCTGTCCTCGATCCCGGCTTGTCCTGACACCTCTTCTGCCTGTTCCTTGGTACTTTGCTGTCCGCCTGTTAACGACCCGGCCTGCTTTACGACTACGCCTTGCCTGGTGATTTGGTACCGCACCTGCCTGCCCGTGTTTGACCCGGCCTGTCTGTGACCTGCTTCAGTTCCGGACTCCAGTCTCTTCTGGCTATCCGCAAGTTCCACCTGCCTGCCTACTACGACTGGGTTCCTGCCCTAGTCTTCTACTGGTCGTCCTACAGTACTCCAGACGTCCGGACCAGCCCTACACCTGTAACCCGCCAGGCACTTGTGCCCCTTTGTGCTTCCGAGCCCCTGTCTATTCTACCAGGGGTTCCCGAGCCGGAGGTATACGAGACGCCGCTCCCTGCATTCGTGGGCTCAACCACCAGGTACGTGACAGATAGACTGACAGAGATTGCGTTTTTATATATGTTACTTTTGATACATTGATTTACCATTTAATTTTTCGATATGTTCAAGGTTTCAAAATGCTAGCAATTTTTAATTATTTTTCAAAACTCCCAGGACACACGTGCAAATCTTATACGGCACACTAGTGTGCCATGGCACACAGTTTGAGAATCACTGCTTTAGGTCCACCAAAGTTAGTGAAATTGTTAATTGCTTCTTCAATTTATCCTAAAACACTTATAGTTCCATGTTTGAAAAGCCCCTTACTCAGTATGTCTTAGCAACCCCTCCTCGAACTTATGGTTGGGGAGCGTGTACTGTCACATCACACTTATTTTTATGCAGAAGTCACAGTGATGAATTGGTAGCTGCTGTCAATGAAAACCCTTGATGGAGAAGTAAAGCAGTTGCTTAGAATGTGGGGCTTTGAAACATCTACATGTCACAATGTAGCCCTGGCCAGTAGCATGAACATGTGGCTACACTGGGGACCCCAGGGGGTCACTGTAAGGCAGCATAGCCAACCTGGGGGTAGAAACTGAGGATACAGGAGTTACCTTTATAATCTTAACACTTTCATTAACCTTTTGCGCCCCCATAATATAGCTACTATAATAATTCATCAACTGTATCAGAACATAGAACATAGAACAATATATAGTATTTTGTTTATGCTCATTTATATATTGTCCTCAAAATCATTTTCCTAGTTCCCCATATATTAGCCAAGTCAAAAAGTTAAAAAAAGTCCAAAAACGGATTTAGACATAAAAAAAGGAACTGAAAGCTACCAACTTTGCACAACATTGACTATATTGTGAAGTTTAGACCTTAGATAAAGTTCACATATTTCATGAAGGAATTTAAAAATCTATTTGGTATAAAATATTTTAAAACTGCTCCCAGATTGCAAAATACTTTAGATTACATATCACCCTGTTAAACTGGCTATACCAATTCGGTTTGCCAATGATGAAACGTATTTTCCATAATTCAACACTTCAGCTTGTCAGTCATTCTGGCTCTTTGGTGAAATCTATTTCCAGTGTTTGTCCAATAATAGATAATTTGAGAATATGCAATTGAAGAATGTCTATAAAGAGTTTTCTCTTGTCAGCTCATTTCTTAAACCTTTGTGGAATATGGTTCCAGTGGTATCATAAACAATCATCATTGCATTGTAAAACAGGGAAATCTTCACTAAAACAGTGTTTTGATTTGGGTTGCCATAGTAATAAGTTCATGCTCACCTCTTTGGAGGCCTTATTATATAGAGTATCAGTGATTTGTTCAGAATGACTGGAGTTCATCTGTCAAAATGGGTTCTCCTTTTGTAAAATAATGATCTGGTGAATTCCTGAGTGGCAACAAATATTTTACAGCTTTAACGAGAAGAAGTATATACTCAAGCTCCAAAAAATCTATGCCATTATTAAATTAGAATAAATCATTTTGTACAGATATATCACTAAGAAATCTGCAATTCTAATGGGAGCATTTATATTTCATGCAAAGAGAATTATTAACTTTTACTTCAAAAATAAATTACATTAAATTTTTCATGGAAACTCCCCAAAGCAGAAAATAGCTTATATGTTGCAAGCACAGGAAATGTATGGTAGTATTTTTTCATGTTTCACTTGTAATACCATTACTGGTTATGCAATCACTTACATGCAACAAGAATACATATTCTCAGAAATAGCAAAGGGTATAACATTAATGTATATATATATATATATATTGAAGGCAACAAAATATTGGAATTAGGCAATTATATATAATGTCAAATGATGACTATCTATGGGGTGAATAAATAATGGAAGATCCTAATAATATATTAGTATTCATTATCTGATAAATATGATATATGGGGGTTCATTATCTGATAAAAGTCATCATTTGCCATTAGAACAGCTTCAACTCTTCTTTAAATGCTGCCATGCGAATAGAAAATTTTATGTAGAAGGATATTGTTCTATTTTTGAAGGGCAAAACTTCAAGTTCATATAGGATTTAAGTGGACCAGAACTTAAAAAATAAAGTTTTTCTATCTCAATAGGTACATGCAAAAATGTTAATTATACCTAAACGGTACTGTGAAAGATTACGCTTTTCCTCCTAAAAAATTGCAGTGCATTTCTTGTGGCTAAGCATCCCTATGCTGTGAGTGTATAACTGTATATCTGCAGAGTGAGATCATTTAAGGCACTGTGCCTCTGACTGACAGTCTCATAAGATAAAATGTGGGATTTAATGATGTCACTATTGTGCTGCTCAGAAAGCAGTACCCAAGGATCTTCATTACAAGGATTTATGTGCTTCCACTTAATTCTGTGGATATGTCCTTTCTCTATCTCTTCCACTGCTTCTTGAATATTCTCCCACTAGTTATGAGGTCTTCAGTCATCAGGAGTTAACTCAAACCCTAAGGAACAAAAGCCCTCCTTCCACATACAAACTTTCACATACCTGGATGAGCCGAGTTGACAAGAGGGCTTCCCTTACACCTCTTGTCCTGTTTTCCCTGGGGTTGATGACAGGGTATAACAGAGCACAAAGTGGCATGGGTGCCTGTGGGAGATCCAGGTCAGGAGATCTTGTAACCTATTCAAAGCTGAAGACAGTGCAACAGGCAAGCTTGCAGCTGGCAGATGCAGGATCTTGGATGCATGGTCAGACAGGCAGGAGTTGGCAACAATCGGGCAGCAGGAATACAGAATCAGAAACAGGAAGCAGAGTCAGAGCCAGGCCAAGGTCAATATTGGGCAAGCAGCAGACAGGAGGCAAGGTAGGGTCACAGTCATTAACAGGGGTTCATGAACAAGCAGACCTCCTTGTATACAATCATCCCTCATAGACTTGGCCTGAATGCGGTGGATCATTATTTGCGAGGAGGGTCCAATCTACAGTCAGACCAAATAGATTTTATTATGGCTCTTCTGGAGTTTGCGGCAACACATAACTTTTTTTGGCACAATGGGAGCTTTTATCGCCAGGATAGTGGCGTAGCTATGGGGGCGAAATACGCCCCCAGCCTGGCGAATTTATTTATGGCACAGTGGGAGGAGGACGCCGTCTATAGCCAGGGTAGACCTGAGGTCACCCTTTGGGCAAGATATATAGACGACGTCCTCCTCCTTTGGCATGGCACCTTGCCCCACTTGGAAGAGTTCATGAACTCCTTGAATTCTAACGATAGGGGTATTCGTTTTACATATGAGGCCAGTCAACAAGAGATTCATTTTTTGGATCTAAAAATTTCTGTGAGAGGTGATAAATTTATAACCTCCACCTTTTTTAGACCGACTGATCGAAACTCATACATCCCAGTAGAGAGCTGCCACCATGCCTCCTGGCTTCGATCAGTCCCAAAGAGCCAATATGTACGACTGAAAAGAAATTGCACTGACCCCAAACAATTTGCAGAACAGGCTGAATTGTTGACTGCTAAATTTTTGGAGAAGGGCTACTCTGAACATACCCTGGAAAATACTCTCCAATAAGTCTCTCTACTCGATAGATCTGAACTTTTGAAAGAAAAAACCTCTCTGACTAATGTCGATAGTAGCTTTGTGGTTCCCTTCGTCACTAATTATTCAAATCAGCACCAAAAGGTTAAACACATCATAGCCAAACATTGGTACATCCTAAAGAACGATCGTGTTCTGAAAGACATTGTCCCTGATAAACCACAAGTGGTGTTTAGGGGTGCTCCATCCTTAAAAGACAGGTTAGCTCCAAACGTTTTGGACCCCCCCACTAATATACCTTCTTTCTTTGGAGAACTAAAAGGATTCTACCAATGTCGAAAATGTCAAGTTTGTAGTTTGAATAGGTGTCGAACTAAGAGAACAGAACATTTTACTTCCACAGTCACCTCTAAACAATATCAAATTAAGGATTTCATCACGTGCTCCACGGAGGGGGTGGTCTACCTACTGGAATGCCCGTGTGGGCTCCAGTATGTGGGCAGGACAAAACGCCCCCTCCGTGTGAGACTTAATGAGCACATTGCCAACATTAGGAGAGGCTATACCAAACATTCGGTCTCCAAACATTATTTGCTTAAACACAATAGAGACCCCATCAACACGTTTTTTGTAGGTATAGACAAATACAGCCCACACTGGAGGGGCAGCTGTCTGGTGAGATCTATCTCTAAATGTGAAATGGCTTGGGTCCACCGATTAAAAACTTACACTCCCTTTGGCTTGAACATCGAGGTGGACGTGAATGCCTTTATAGATAATGCATGAACGGGAACATTATTGTACAAGTAGAGACATGTTTGTAAACTCTCTCTGGGTACCGGTGAGCCCGCTTTTCCTTTTATGTTTCGGTCCGCCTCCACTTGGGGGTGGCTGCATATCATCGTATATCACATATCTCACAACATCACTTTTTTAATTTCAATTTTAAATTTCATACACCTAATAGTTGATGTCTAAATTCATTTTTAATTTTTAATTTTTAGTTTCTTTAGGGTACCTTATTCTGATAAAAGATCCCCTTTGGAGAGGACTGTTAACAATGGAGGACCCCTATTTGAGACCCCATTGCACGACAGTCAACTCCATACTTACCATATGAAACATCGGTTTGGTTCTTTGTTTCTTCTTTTTTATCACTGACACTGTCACTTGGACCCAGTGTTATTTCATTGGGGTCCATTTTTAATAATTTCATTTCATTACTTTGCCATTAAAATCCACCTTTAAAATGAGTGGTAGGTTAGTATTAATAATATCCTCATTGCTTGCTTCTGTAGCAACATATTACATTTGTGACATGAAGTTATCACACATATATATAAATCACCCAGCATATTGCGATATGGCCATCTCTTATGACATTCGGCTATCATTGCCTAGTGGTAGAAGCATGAACTACATCGAGATATACTTCCCTGTCCGATATTGACTTATGTGAACTGATCAATTCGGTTTTCATATTTTAAGATACGGCAGGTTTATCCAAGGGGTTAATTTTTTCTTGTTACGCCTTTTCTACTTTCCCTGATTTTAATCCTCAATTTCCATTTAATATTATCACAGTATGGCACTACTTCCTGGTATGCCGTTACTTCCGCCCATACTTACAATGGTGCTTACAGATTCACGGGCCCCCCGGTGTCCAGAACGAGGCTCGTCCATCTGTCATATAAGCGGTGATTCAACACGTCGCTCGTATCCCCATGATTACGTCCGCATTGAGATGAAACGTCGGAGGAGCGACGTGCTCACGTCACCGCGAGTGTAGCGTTCCTGAATTAAGTACGGACGCTTAGTGTTGCAGCCGGCCGGCCGCATTTTTTACATATCTGTTCATTTTTATGCACATTGGAGTGCTTTTAATTAAATTACATTTACGAAATAAATACCCTAGTGGGTCTTATCTATGATCCCTCTTTCTGTGTTTTTACTTTTTTCCTATGTCCGAGTCCCCACTGTGTACACTGAGACACCGGAAGTAAAGGGATTTTACTCACTGACGTTCCACGGTCGGAGATCCCAGCATAGCAGCAGACGGTGATGGTTTCATTGACACAACAGAGGATCTGAGAGGAAAAGGCCCTGGCTGGGTACTAGCCATCTGCTTTCACCACCCTGGGAGCTGGTAAGAGAGCAATCTTAGCGGTGGTGGATAAAGAGTTTCCTTGGAAACTACACAGTCACTATATTCATCTGTTCACCAGTTATATGGACTGCACTATTTTCTCCTTTGGAGTTTGATTGAACAAACCTGCGATTCACTCCGAGTTGAACTTTTCCTTTTTCACGGGAATAATCTCACAAACATTTTTTGCTGAATGCTGTTTATTTTATCCACAGATTCTTCGGACAACTATTAGTTGCCATCTCACTTATATATTGCACTTTTCACTTATGTGGTGATTGATTGATAATATTCATTTGTGTAAATTTTTTAATGCATTTATAGCATATTTTCACTGGTACGCTGTTCGATGTCACTACCATATTTTATCATATTGCTATAATATTTTTTTTATTAGCGTAACTTTTTGTATTTTCTCTTATGTTTGTGTTATATCGCACTTGTTGTTGCTGCTTAAGGTTTTAGGTATTTGAGTCCAGCGCAATTTTCCTTTATATTTAGGTTAAATATATGGATGTACTCAAGGGATCAGATCACAGGCAAAAGGAACTGATGACTACTCATCAATGATCCTGGGTTCTGTAGGGCTGCCAATGTCCTTCCAAATATGCATGCTTATGTTCATGAGCACAGGCAGCATGCTAATGCTCACGCACATGTGCATGCGCACATGCTCGTGTAGATGCTCGTGTAGATGCACGCATAGTCCTAATTCTGTGCACAGTTCCCTGGACTGTTCTGTACACATGCGCATTTCTTTCAGCATGGGAGTGAGTTCAGTTTTCCTGACAAAAATACAATGCAGAGCAAGGAATGGTAGGTCAGTAAGATCAGCTGCAGGGAGCCTACAGGCAATACCAGTGACTAGTCCTTTGTCCTCTGCTTGCTTTTTTGGGCACATCTTTTATAGTTCAAGTCCTCTATAAGAAGTTAGAAATATACTGTGCTTCAGAGCCTTCTATATTGGTAATGTTTAGATCTAGTGAATAGGCAGGCCACGGAAGGTATCTGATTTTGCCAGGTGTTCATGGAACCACTCTTGAAATTTTTTAGCAGTATGTGTATCATGCTGGAATACAGGGATTAGCGATGAGTCAAATATACCTGGGTTTGGTTTAAGAACGGTTCAGTGAACATTATTAAAGATCAGGTGCCAAATCCAAACTCCGTTAAAGTGAAATAGGAGCTTAATGTTAAAAAACTGTTCTGGGCTAATAGGCAATTTATTGTCACACAAATGGTATAGGGGCTGGGCACTGTCTTGGAGGACACGTACCTAAGAAACAAAATGTAAAAATTCTGTTTGGAGGGAGCAGTGATTTTATGAAATGCAAAACTCCTTTAAACACTTAACTGGATTTTACCCCCTTCATGACCAGAAATGTTTTTGCTATTCCTCACTGCGCTACATTATCTGGCAATTTTGTGGTGATGGAACACTGTATGCAAATTAGATTTATGCTCTTTTTTTTTACACAAATAAAGCTTTCTTTTGGTGGTATTTGATCATCCCTAGGTTTTTTATTTTTTGTGAAATAAAAAAAAGCCAGAACATTTTGAAAAGAACCCAATATTTTTAATTTTCTGCTATAAGTGACATGGCGCGCCGGTGGACGTGATGTCACCTGCTATGTGTGAGGTGGGGGATGCCATTGCCAATGGGCTTGAGCACTGTTCAGCTGCCATTCTAGCCCCTCCTAGCTTAATGCACTTTGCACTTTTTTGTGGGTGGCGCTGACAGCACTTCCATGATTTAAATTGATGGGAAAATCTCTTTGCATACACGTGGGTGGAGCTAGGAAGTAAATAGACTGATTGTAATCTAGCTCCTACCCTGGTCTCCTTTATAACCTAGCTTTAACTTAGTCTGGATGTACCACTCTAAAGGACAGCATTGGCCTGAGATATGTAATTTTCTCACTCTGATAGGTATGCTATAATATTTTAATACTTCATACAAAATCTTTCTTTAAGCTGCTATTTGACTTTGTCTCATGGTGGGCATTAACCACTTGCCAACCGCTGCACGCCGATATACGTCGGCACAATTGCAGTGGTGGGCAAATGGGCGTACCTGTACGTCCCCTTTAGGACCCGGAGATAGCAGGCGCATTCCGGCCTACAGCGTGACCGTGCCCGCGGGACCGGCGGACTCAATGGTATCCCGGCGATCATGTCACGGAGCCTCAGAACAGGGAAGTGCCTATGTAAACAGTCCCAGTCCCAATAAAAATCGCAGATTGCCACCATTACTACTAAAAATTTTTTTAAATAAAAATCCCATACTATCCCCTATTTTGTAGACGCTATAACTTTTGCGCAAACCAATCAATATTCGCTTATTGTGATTTTTTTTACCAAATATATGTAGAAGAATACATATTGGCCTAAACTGAGGAAAAAACTTTTTTTATATATTTTTGGTGGATATTTATTATAGCAAAAAGTAAAAAATAATGTGTTTTTTCAAAATTGTCGCTCTTTTTTTGTTTATAGCGCAAAAAATAAAAACCACAGAGGTGATCAAATACCACCAAAAAAAGCTCTATTTGTGGGAAAAAAAGGACGTAAATTTTGTTTGGATACAACGTCGCATGGCCGCGCAATTGTCAGTTAAATCGACGCAGTGCCGAATTGCAAAAAGTGCTCTGGTCAGGAAGGGGGTAAAATCTTCCGGGGCCGAAGCAGTTAAAATCTACATTTTATTTTACATTTTATTATTTTTTTAGGCCCCTTTTTGTGTCCAACATCTTATGCCTCACTATAAGGTAATTTCCTTTTTGAATGTGATGCACAATCTCCCCTTGAGGGGCAGCTCATTGATTCTGAGGATCTAAGGTACAGACACTTTTCTTATATTCATATTTTTGATATTTTTTACTTATGTATTGGGAAATGGTTTATTCATTTCTATTATTATATTATTATATCTATTCTATTATCTAGTATTTTTTCAATTTAGTTTATAGATGTTTGCTGATTTTGGACTTGTTTACATCATTCCTCCGGCACATCATTTGACAAGATTTATATACATCCCATTCATTGTGATATATGTACTTGTGAAATGTCTGGGTCATGTGTATGTTCCTTTCTCTTTTGGGGTGATATATCCCAGGCTTAGGACATTATGTTATATTATATTTTTTGGTTATTATTTTTTCCCCAGCGGCAACTTGTCCCTTAAATTCTTTTCTCCCCTTTGTATTCCCTTGGTTCCCGGAGTTCTTTACTTGTGAATTGGCCTTGGGTATCAGCATTGTAAGTGTGTTAACTTTTTGTATATCTGTTATTCATTTTTCTCTAGTATTGTGATCCTATAAAGTTGTATTCATATACCTTATATTAGTTTGGTAACATGTTGTCTTTTGTAGAACCTACCCCCTTCTGTGAAATACCCCCTCCCCGAAAAAGACTGAACCTTAAAATGCGTTGGGGTGCATTTCCAGACTTTGGTTGTTCTTTGGGGTATATGTTTATCCATGTACATGACTCACCTGTATGTGACCTACGTATGTGACCTACTTGCATGAGGGACTTATATTTGTTTTTAATCTTTGAAATAGTTTTTATCTTGATGTATATTAACCTTTTTCTATTTTATATGGTTGTAATATTTCTTTGGTGCCAGTAAAATCCCATCCATTATTTCATAAAAGTGTATATTTTTTGGTTTGCATGAAAGTTATAGCATCTGGTATATATACTAGAACTTTTTTTTTATACTAGTAATTGAGGTTATCAGCAACTTAAGTGGGACTGTGATAGTATGGCGGGCGATCTGACACTAGCTGACACTGGCAACAATAATGACACCAATACAGTGATCAGTGCTTATACTATACACTATCACTGTACTAATGACACTGTCTGGGAAGGATGTCACACCACTTCCTCAAACTCAATCTTTCTAAAACTGAGCTTGTTATATTTCCTCTTTCACGATCCCCCCCTGTGACTTCACCATTAATATCAACAACACAACCATTGGTCCCTCCACACATGCCAGGGTCCTGGGTGTAATCCTTGACTCTGACCTCTCCTTCAGCTCCCATATCCAATCACTGGCTAAATCCTGCCACCTTCACCTCCGCAATATCTCCAGAATTCGACCCTTCCTGACTAATGACACCACAAAGCAACTCATTCACTCCCTGATTATTTCCCGCCTTGACTACTGCAACTCCCTCCTTAATGGCCTACCCTTAAGCAGGCTATCCCCCCTTCAATCTATTATGAATGCTGCTGCTAGACTAATACACCTCACTAATCGATCTGTGACTGCCGCCCTCTTTGCCAATCCCTTCACTGGCTTCCTCTACCCCACTGTATAAAATTCAAAATGCTAACCATAACATACAAAGCCATCCACAACATTGCCCCCATCTACATCACCAACCTCATCTGCAGATATCGCCCAAATCGTCCCCTCCGCTCCTCCCAGGACCTCCTGCTTTCTAGCTCCCTTGTTACCTCCTCCCATGCTCGTCTTCAAGACTTCTCCAGAGCCTCTCCCATCCTCTTGAACTCCCTGCCCCAGTCTGTCCGATCAGCCCCTACCCTGTCCACCTTTAGGAGACCCCTGAAAACAATTTTTTTCAGGGAAGCCTATCCCACACCCACCTAACAACAACTGTCCCGAGCCACCCCCATCAAATCATTCTCTGCAGCTATTACCTTTTGTACCACCACCCCCTCCCTTTTAGAATGTAAGCTCTACGAGCAGGGCCCTCCTGTACCTTTTGTATTGAACTGTACTGTTGTTAGGTCAGTAGTCAAGTGGTCAATTGCGCCCCTCTTTGCTCGAGCTGGACCTTAGCAGACACCAAGAGATCCCCTTGATCGATCGGGTAAAACAAGACACCATAAAGCATATGGATTGTCATGAAATACGAATGTATTTTAGGATCTCAACGATTATATAGGTTACATGATTACACAGGATGTGGGGGGCTAACCAATCATACACATACAGGCGTTTACATGTTATACATCGTTGCTTACGTAATACATATATTTGCATAATAGAACAGTTTGGAAATTGTTTGGAAATTGTCTTAATATTAACCTTGACCTTTAACCACACATATATATTTTTTATATATAAAAAAAACTAATATATATATATATATGTCTTTAACCTTTTCTGGCACCTCAGAATTTTGGCTCCTAGCCCAGACTTAGACTTAGGCGTAGGTGCCTTCTTCTTAACCACAAGTGAAAGTGATTTCCTGTGAGCTGTTGCAAAGCTGCAAAGTTTTTTTTTTATCTAAAGTTATCTAAAGTTTTAAGCCTTGCAATTTAAGCATAAATTCAATATAAGCTTAAAGCATCACTCCAACCCATGTATGTGTTCATGAGCCACTTATTCCCTAACAACTGTAATTGTGTTGTCCCCCTATACATTGTAAAGCGCTGCGTAAACTGTTAGCGCTATATAAATCGTGTATAATAATAATAATAAGGGGATAACATCTAGGGGCAATCAAGGGGTCAAATATGTGCCTAACTAGGTGTAATGTGTGTTTTATGTGGTGCTTTTACTAAGCGATGTCACAGTTTTTTTCCTTGCTTTGCAGTAAATAAAAAAACAGCAATGTCGCCTGTCACTATTCAGAACTCCCTTTCCGTGATTGACAGAAATGAGCAGAGAACCAGCGGTCAATAATCACAACACAGCCAGGCCACATGCACACGTGCGTGAGCCCCCTTCTCAAAAGTGCTGGATCATGTATCAGATACAAGACCCAGTGCAGCGAGGCTGATTTGCCCCTTTACTTCTAATTGAGGTGATCAGCAAGTGGTTAAATAACATGCCTGGGGGATGCCCTGACCCTGACTATGAAGTGACAAATCTGTGTAATGCATAAAACCTACTACAGCAATGCGCGGATGTTTTTCCCCATTAACTCTGGCGCCAAATGGTCTATATAAGTGCAGCTAGTGCTTTGCTGTCTGATGTGCAGCTTTAACAGTATACCCGTTCCTGTGATCTGTGCTTGCTTGATTCCTGTGTTTGACCCGGCTTAACCTGACCACACTTGCTCGCCTACTATCCTGACCTCGGCTTGCCTTAAGACTTTGTTAAGGATATCTTTCATCTGCCTGATATCCTGTTGCCAACCTCTGCCTGCACCATGACCATTCTCTGCCTGCCATGTATGTGTCAGGAAAATCTACAATTGAGCGCTGCGCGCCAAGTGCCTGTGCGCATGCGCGGCGGAACGGCACTCCGGCGCATGTGCATTCGTGGCTCGGCGCTCCGACGCGCGCACATGCGCACTGGCGCACGCCTGAGCGTCCCTGGGCATGATAGCATCACGTGACCACTCACACTGCCCATTTAAGGAAATGCTTGAGACCAGTCCAGCGCTGGCTTGTGTTCAGCTTCCTGCCAAAGCTCTGTTCCTGCTTCCTGTTTGATCTGATTGCCTGTTTTGACCCGGATTCCGCCTTTGACCTTGCTGCCTTCTCCTGCCCTTGACCTTTGGACTGTGTACTGGACTTACCTGCTTGATTGCCTCTGGCCCTTTGAACCTCTGCTTGTGACCCGGATTTGCCTCTGTCTCCTGCCCTGTGATCTCTGCCTGTGACCCGGACCTGTTTATCTTCAGCCCAGTACCAGCACCTGTGTTTTGGACTCTCCAGTATCTTCCTGATCCAGAACTTGGCTCCTGCTCCATCCCCTGGTTGGGTAGCCTGTGCCTCTTTGTGCCATTCACCCCCTGTCTCACCTCCAGGGGGCGGACTGCGCTCAGTTTCAAGGGTGAACCACTCTCGGCATTTCGGCCTCGGTAAGTACTCTCCTGATAGTACAAGCCAGCCATGTCTGAGGCCGACAGAGTGCGTTCACCCCTTGAGGTTTTGTGCCAACAAGTCTCAGCACTAACTGAAGCCGTGCAAAAACTGCAAGAGGGGTACACCCAAGTGGACAGTCGCCTGCAGCAACTATCCGGGTTAGCTGCACCCACCTTAGCAGCTCCTGCCGCCATCAGTGGAATATCCGCTCCTCCTGGATCAGCCAACCCCACCGTGATCATGGCATCTCCCGAACCCAGGGTCCCTACCCCTGAGCGCTTCACAGGTGACCGTAAAAAGTTCCGGGCCTTTAAAAATGCCTGCTCCCTTTACCTAGCCCTCCAGCCCAGGACTTTTGCTTCCGAAGTAGTAAAGGTGGGCTTCATTATCTCGCTCCTGGCTGAGGAGCCACAGGCATGGGCCCATAGCCTGATGGAGCAGAGGAGCCCAGCACTCAATGCAGTGGAGACCTTTTTTGAGAGTATGGCACAATTGTACGATGATCCTCAACGTGGGGCTACAGCTCAAGCCACGCTATATAATCTACTTCAAGGACGCAGACCAGTGGAGGATTACACCGTTGAATTCCAGAAGTGGTCAGCTGATACCGGGTGGAACGAACCAGCTCTTAAATACCAGTATCGTCAGGGGTTATCTGAGGGAAACTCCTGACACACTGGAGGACTTGATCCAAGCCGCCACCAAGTTGGACCGCCGCATGCGTGAGAGGCGTTCCGAGCGCCTTCAGTCTCCCCGTACCAATTGGACCTTTCCTAAACCTACCTTGTCTTCACCCACCACCTCAGCTCCAGCAGTAGTTACCCATGAGACGGAACCCATGCAGCTGGGTCTGGTCCGTGCCCCTCTCACGTCAGAAGAACGGCTCCACAGGCGACGGGCCAATCTATGCCTGTACTGTGGGGCTTCGGGCCATTTTCTCAGCACCTGTCCCGTAAGACCGAGTAAGTCCTACCAACAATGTATTATGAACTACCAATCTTCTGGGTTCTCCCAGACTTATGTCGCCCTCTTTGTCTCCTTACAGCTACCGGGAAAGGAAACCCGACTATCAGCCATAATTGATTCCGGAGCATGCAGCTGCTTCCTTGATGCGGCATTAGCCACCAAACTGCACTTACCTCTCATCCCGAAGAAACAAAATCTACAGGTACATCTGGCTGATGGCTCTCTTCCTCGTTCAGGATTCATTACCCATGAGACCCAACCCATCCGTGTCACTACTGACTCTGGTCACCAGGAGCTTATTCAATTTGACATTATCCCGTCTCCAATGTTCCCCATCATCTTGGGGCTTCCATGGCTACAGATCCACGAACCCCAGATCAACTGGGGGAAGAAAGAGGTTTCTTTCCTGTCACCTCACTGCACCCAACATTGCTTCATTCAGGCTGTGGCCACCTGCTCTACTATTTCATCTATACCAGACAACCTTCTTCATCAAGGCCTACATTGATGAGAACCTGGAAAAGGGGTTCATTCGCCCTTCCTCGTCACCAGCCGGAGCTGGCATCTTTTTTGTGGGAAAGAGAGACGGCTCCCTAAGGCCTTGCATCGATTACAGGGAATTAAATAAAATCACAATTAAAAACCGGTATCCCCTGCCTTTGATTCCAGAGCTTTTTCAGCGCTTCAGGTCTGCCCGAATCTTCTCTAAATTGGACCTTCGTGGGGCCTACAACCTCATCCGAATCAGGGCAGGAGATGAATGGAAAACAGCCTTCAGATCCAGATTCGGGCATTATGAGTACTTGGTGATGCCCTTCGGACTTTGTAACGCCCCAGCAACCTTCCAGCACCTGGTGAATGATATTTTCCGCAAACACCTTGACGACTTCCTTGTCGTTTATCTGGACGACATCCTTATCTTTTCAGACTCCATTGAACTTCACCGAGTACACGTGAAACAAGTACTCACCATTCTTAGAAGCCACAGACTGTACCTTAAGGCAGAGAAGTGCGAATTTGAGAAATCCACAGTGCAATTTTTGGGGTTCATCATTTCCACAGGTGGGGTCTCCATGGACCCACAGAAGGTTAAAGCCATACTGGAGTGGCCTGGAGTCTCCGCCATTAAGGCGGCATCTGGGCAACCTACCGACCATGGAATTCCCTCAATGGAGGAACACGACGGCCTACTCTGGGTACGTGGGAAGGTCTTCGTCCCCACAGAAACAAGACCTTTAACACTCAAGACCCTACACGATCACAAGCTTGCAGGACATTTTGGGGTTCACAAAACGTCTGAATTAATCTCTCGCTCTTTCTGGTGGCCTGGGTGGAGACAAGACTGCAGGGATTATATAACCTCCTGTATCGTTTGTCAACGCAACAAGGGAACTAATTCTAAAGCCTGGGGCCTGCTGAAGCCCTTGTCCATGCCCGAGCGCCCATGGGCGGATATATCAATGGACTTCATTGTGGAATTACCTTCCTCAGAGGGGTTCACCACCATCCTGGTCGTAGTCAACCGTTTGTCAAAAATGACACACTTCCTCCCAATGATTGGGACTCCTTCCGCTTCTGCTACAGCTGACATATTCTTCAAAGAGATTATTCGACTCCACGGGTTACCTGCAAGTGTTACATCTGATAGAGGTTCTCAGTTCACCTCCAAGTTTTGGCGAGAATTATGTAAATCCCTTGAAATCAAGATATGCCTCTCTTCGGCCTATCATCCTCAGAGCAATGGCCAGACGGAGAGGACAAATCAATCACTAGAGCAATACCTCCGCTGTTTTTGTTCGGATTCCCAGGATGAGTGGTCCAGCCTCCTACCCTATGCGGAGTTCGCCTACAACAACACGGTCCACACCGCCACCAACCAAACACCCTTCTGGGCCAACTTTGGGTGCCACCCCTCCTTCCTGCCAGGGTCTCTTCCCGAAATTTCCGTCCCTGCGGTCCAAGATCGAGTTAATTTTCTTCAGCAAAACTTCCCGAAAATTCAGGAAACCATGCAAAAAACTCAGGAGGGGTATGAAAAATACTTCAACCGAGGGAGAAAAGAAAACTCAGACTTCAAGGTAGGGGACGAGGTTTGGTTATCCTCAGTCAACCACAAGTTGGCTATCCCCACACGTAAGCTAGGGTCAAAGTTTATTGGTCCTTTCAAGATCAAACGAAAAAATAATCCCGTGGCTTTTGAACTTTCCTTACCAGATTTGTACAGGATACACCCGGTGTTCCACGCTTCCCTCCTGAAAACTGTCATTCCCAGTCCCTTTCCAGGCAGATCTGAACCACCACCTCCACCAGTACTGGTGGATGGCGAAACAGAATTTGTGGTGGAAAAGATTTTAAGTTGCAGAAAGAAGGGGAGGCAACTCCAATATCTGGTTAAATGGGAAGGTTACCCGTCGGAAGAAAACTCTTGGGAACCCTCAGGAAATCGACATGCTCCACGCTTGATCCGGGCTTTCCATACTGAACAATTGATGGCTAGTTTGGGCATCCAGAGGCCACCCCTCGGGGGAGGGCACTGTCAGGAAAATCTACAAATCTACAAAAATCTACAATTGAGCGCTGCGCGCCGAGTGCCTGTGCGCATGCGCGGCGGAACGGCACTCTGGCACATGCGCATTCGCGGCTCGGCGCTCCGACGCACGCACATGCGCACTGGCGCACGCCTGAGCGTCCCTGGGCGTGATAGCATCACGTGACCACTCACGTGATTTGCCTCTGTCTCCTGCCCTGTGATCTCTGCCTGTGACCCGGACCTGTTTATCTTCAGCCCAGTACCCGCACCTGTGTTTTGGACTCTCCAGTATCTTCCTGATTCAGAACTTGGCTCCTGCTCCAGTTCCCATCCCCTGGTTGGGTAGCCTGTGCCTCTTTGTGCCATTCACCCCCTGTCTCACCTCCAGGGGGCGGACTGCGCTCAGTTGCAAGGGTGAACCACTCTCTGCATTTCGGCCTCGGTAAGTACTCTCCTGATAGTATGCTTGTATCTGATCATCCGTTGCTGACCTGGCTTGTCTGACCCTGCATCCAGTTATCCATCTGTCCTGCTCTGCATGGTGCCTGGCGATACCAGTCCTGCATCTACTGTTCCTGCTGCCATCTGCTGTTTTAGCTAGCCAGCCCAGCTCTGGTGATGCACCTGCCACACACCTCTGTGACAAATGGAGGATCTTGCAGGCACTCTTACCTCACCGTGCTCTCGTGGCCACTATCACAACACCAGTGGCACCAGTGGAAAGGGGGGCAAGCATGTATCCACCCTTAACCATACCAGGACACATGTTCTTAGCATTGAGGTGGGGGGATAACTTACCAGGAGTGACCCCCCTGGCTAAATACCTTGCCCATATGTTGATGAGGAGAAAGACCTCTTCCCCACAACCCAGCTTGATCATTGAGGGTCTGCAGCCAAGGGGCTTATCACAAAAAAAGTTAAGTATAAATAAAACACAAATACAATCTTAGCAGGTCCCTTGATAAAAAATAAAGTACCATCACGTAGATCCACATCAATCACGATGACCAACACCCAAAAAAAAAGACGCATGACCAAACACGAATAAATTTCTTCCTCAGTTTAGGCCAATATATATATTCTTCTACATATTTTTGGTAAAACAAATCACAATAAGCATATATTGATTGGTTTACGCAAAAAGTTATAGTGTCTACAAAATAGGGAATAGATTTATAGCATTTTTATTATATTTTTTTTACTAGTAATGGCGGCGGTCTATGATTTTTAGCGGGAATGCGACATTGCAGCAGACAGATCGGACACCTAACTGACATCTTTGACAATTTTTTGGGAACCAGTGACATTATTACAGTAACCAGTGCTATAAATATGCACTGTTATTGTACTAATGACACTGGCAGGGAAGGGGTTAACATCAGGGGTGATTAAGTGGTTAAATGTGTTCCCTGCAGGTGTGTTATAACTGTATGGGGGATGGGCTGCCTGGGGAAACACACAGATTTGTCTTACTGCATAGCAGAAAGACAGGATCGGTGTGATTTCCCTTGTCACAATGAAGATCTGCCTTATTTACACAGGCAGATCCCGTTTTTTGTCACTGCGGGGAATGATCGCGGATGGCTGGCGGACATCGATCCACCCCACCCACTGATTGGCTCCCCCGCTGTCAACATAGAGTTCCTGAGCCGATGTACAATGGCGGTGATTCATGGGAACGAGCCGACCTGCCGCAGTACCGGCAATAACGGCGGCTGGTCGGCAAGTGATTAAACTATACATGTGTCATTTGTAGCTTTAATAATGACCTTGGCTGCTACTGTTCAAATCTGTAATCATGTAAACAATTTCTGTTTGTTAATAGAAGGTACCAACACAGATCACTATATGTCTTGTAAACTGGGGAACAGGTAGCAGGTACAAAGCAGTCTCTCAGACACAGATACCAAATCCACGAAGGCAGTGACAAAACAGTGTGGTATTTATGTGTGATATTTAGGCTTAATGTACACGAGACATTTTTACAACCTCTCCTGAACGATTTAACTCGACAGATAATAATCAACGTTTAAAACGTCTGTTATGTCGCATTTACATGCTGCGTTTAACCGCGTTTACCCGGGTTTACCCACGTTTGCGTTTAGAAGCGGTTGAATTTCGTTTTTTTTAAATAGCCCAAAATGAAAAACGCCTGTAAACGAAACACGGCTAACCGCGAGTTACTGGGTTTAGCCGCATTTAGAAGCGTTTGGCGCTTGAAATGCCTCTAAACTCAGCGTCTGAACTCATTTTTTTCCTTCCAAAAAAGGCCTCTAAATTCAACTGCCTAAAGACGACATTAAACTAACCTGTGTACATGTACACATAAGATAACATTGGATGAGTTCAGGGGCAGCTGAAAAAAGCATCCAACTGCCTCTGAATGTCCATTTACCAGCAGAAGTGTACATGAGGCCTTACAAGTCTATATACAGGTGCTGTACACATATACAACTTGTTAGCTTTTACCAACATCTTGCTTTAACAGTTATCAGTTATCTTATTATTTTCCCAGGCTGAGAGCACTAGCTGGCTGTCTCAGGTGAGCATAAATTGGCCTGGGGAGAGGACCAAGATCCAAACTTGATCGTGGATCAGAGATCCCTGAACGTGTATGAGAGGAGCCTGGGAGATGTATAAACCCCAAACAGGACTTTTCCTGGCTCTCTTTGGGATGCTCTGCTATACAGTAGTCTTCATTTCCTAAAGTCAGCCCAAGTTTTTTTTGCAGAAATCTCTGAAAGGTTATTAGCTATAAAATGCCAGACTCAGGTAGTGTTGAGCTCATAAACAGGTAGTGAGACATACTTGTATATACCTTGGTTTAAAATGATTCTGTGATGATTAAAGTAAGGGGGCTTCCACTGATAACCTCTAGCTTGAAAATGTTAGTTCCCTGGCTGTCATGCTGACCCTTTGGCTTTGATGCTTCCTAAATCTCTGACCAGGAGCAAGCATCGAGAAACTGTTTTCTGACACTAATTTATAGCATACTTGTTTCAAGTCTGTGACTGAAAAGTATGGAACCCAGACACAGTCAATTTTCTTTTTTTCAAAAGAAGGCCAACATTGGAAGCCAATAAATGTTTTTCTTATGACAGAATCTCTTTAACAGCCCTAAGTGTGCAATGACAGAATGCAGCTTATTAGATGGGGTTCTGTCACAGCTAGTCTATATCTCGTTGACCAGTAGGGACAACCATTTTGGGATGGTATGAGGAAGCTCCAACTTCTATGCTGAAAAGTCAATATTTACATGGAGAACCCAAAGCTGGGGCACTTTAAAAGATATACTATATAGGTTAAATTGCATTGAAAAACACCCACAACATTATGTCCTCAGCCTCAGTCTTAACCAATTGCCGCCCGCCCTATAGCAAAATGATGGCGGCAAAGTGGTTTCAAAATGCTGACCGTGCGTCATATGACGTCCTCAGGATTTTGAGCCGCTGCGTGCCCCCGGGGGCGCGCATCACGGCGATCGTTGCTGCGGTGAGTCAGTCTGACACCCCGTAACTACGATCTACCACGTGATCAGCTGTGTCCAATCACAGCTGATCACAGTGTAAATAGGAAGAGCCGTTGATTGGCTTTTCCTCACTCGTGTCTGTCAGACGCGAGTAGAGGAGAGAGTCGATTGGCTGCTCCTCTGACAGGGGGGGTCTGTGCTGATCGATTATCAGCGCAGCCCCCCGAGGATGCCCACACTGGACCACCAGGGATGCCACCAGACCACCAGGGATGATCAGCACCAGTTATGCCACCCTAGACCACCAAGGATGCCAGTCAGTGCCCACAATGGGTGCCAATCAGTGCCCACAATGGATGCTAATCAGTGCCCACAATGGGCATCACTGATTGGCATGCATTATTGTTTGGCACTAATTGGCATCCATCAGTACAATATAATACAATACAATGCCGCCTATCAGTGCCTACCCGTGCCACCTATCAGTGCACATCCGTACCACCTATCAGTGCCCATCCATGCCGCCTATCAGTGCCCATCCATGCCACCTATCGGTGCCCATTCATGCCCATCTGTGCCACCTATCCATGCCCATCTGTGCGGCCTATCCATGCCCAACCATGCCGCCTATCCATGCCAATCCGTGCCAGCTATCAGTGCCAATTTGTGACACCTATCAGTGCCCATCCGTGTCGCCCATCAGTGCCACCTATCAGTGCCCATCAATGCCACCTCATCAGTGCCACTTCATTGGTGCCACCTCATTGGTGCCCATCAGTGCCCGTCAGTGTAGCCCCATCAGTGCCCATCAGTGAAGGAGAAAACGTACTTATTTACAAAGTTTTGATACTGAAACAAAAAAAAACATATTTTTTTTCAAAAATGTCGATCTTTTTTTATTTGTTTAGCAAAAAATAAAAACCGTAGAGGTGATCCCACCAAAGAAAGCTCTATTTGTGGGAAAAAATGATAAAAATGTTATTTGGGTGCAGTGTTGTATGACCGCGCAATTGTCATTCAAAGTGCGACAGCGCCGAAAGCTCAAAATTGGTCTGGGCAGGAAGGTGTTTAAGTGCCCAGTATGGAGGTGGTTAATGTCTTAAAGTGAGTACTTACTCTTTTTACAAAATAATTGAATTAGTAATCAGATTACAAAACTGTTAATTGCTGATGGAAAACTACAGACAGTCTTACATATGTAGTAAAAGTAGATGTTCAATTACAAAGAAAAGATGTTAAACCTAATACGAAAACCTAGTTATTTAATTGTAAATAGTGCAGCTATTGCTTTTCTTTATTATTACTGTATATTTTTTTATAAATATAAATACGTAGAAATGACTCAATCTGGGGGTTTTGCTAGGCCTCTTTAGCGTGATATTCAGCAAGGTATTTACACATTTCATTCAAGTTGGCTCCCATTTGTGAAGAACCTATAAAATATAATGACCCGTCAGACTGCATATAAACAACTAAATTTATTGTGTTCAAAATTCTGGAAATGTCAATATTCCAAAAGGTAGTTTTACGGTTCATTCAAGCACTGATAAGAAATCATTACACTTTTTAAGAATATTGACAATTGTGAAGCGGCATTTAATGGATAGAGAGCCTTTTATTCAGTTCGTTAGTCTGGGCATAACTAATTGACTCTTCAAGTCTCCAGTGCCCGAATCTCTAAACCAACTTCAGCATCAAACTTTTAAAACCTCTAACTTTGTACTAAATATATAGGAGAATTGTTTATGATAGAATCAAGAAACACTTGTCTCTACAATCTTTTTTGTGTATATATAATTTTAAATATGCTACTGGCTATCTATACTAACATCGAATATATTCTGTCTAATTTTTTTAAATTGGGCAATAATAGTTAACAGTATCGGTAGCACAACTTGTTCAGCTAGGTCAATTTTAAAGGCTTAAATTTGCATTTTGTTAAATTCTGAATGTCAAAAAATGCTACAATGGATTAAGGGGATAGAAAGTTGAATTATAGAATAAGACATTTGACTTTATCGATCTTTTTACGGTCTAAAAATATAGTGGGTAATTATCTGCCTAGACTCATTAATTGATTTAGCTCTCCATGGGAAAGTAAAAATCAACAATAAATTGGTTCTTTTCCAATAGTTTTTAATGTTTCTGCCAATAGTACATAGTGGTTTGTTAATGGAGGCTTGAGACATTATATGATTTTATGGAAACAATACGATAGCAACTTCTTGAAAAAATAAAAAATCTAAAGTTTGACTTATAACTGTACATAGCACATTTATTGTACCAACCAAATTCATTCATACTATAATTCTATATAAATTCTAACACATTTTTACTACTTTAACTATACAAAAAGGTTAATTTGCCTGTGTAGTATTGTTTGTTTAAGTTTATATTATGTTAATCTTTTGTCCTCAAAATTTATTTTCTTTGTTTCACATGTGTTAAACAGAGATGGCCATAATAAAACAAGCAGTTTGCAAGTTAAAGACATTGAAAAGTTTCTTCTAGAGAGTGACAGGTGACATCTCTAAGAGATGTTTGCTTTCTCCTACCAAAATGTTTTTATCTAGATAAGTTTGACATGCTGTTACTTTTTATTTCTTTGAATCCTCCTGCTCTGAGCAACTATTTCCTGATCAATAATTAAGGAACATTTGTGTTTCAGATCTATACAAAACTATTGATATTTTTCCTAAAAAACAATCAATAAAGCAGTATAAAACATCTAAGTGAGACCTTTTAATGGCTCTATTTTGACAGTGAGAAGTAAATTAATTGATGAAATCAATAGCTACTATTTTCCCTGTTTCCCCAAATTACCTTTAAACTTACGAATATTAGTAATACTCATAAACATATAAAGTGCTATTCATTTCTGGTCATAATTGTTTTCTTTCTCTAGTATCTTAGCTAAAAGATGAAATAATTATACATACCCTTTTTTAGTTACATTACTGACTTATTGAAACTTTAATGTGAAAATAAAATCATGTGCAATAAAATAACTTTGCATTTTCAATTTTTTTTAAATAATTTTTTAAAAATATTAATAATATATTAAAAGACATGCAAAATAAAAATAAGAAGTTGTGCTACAGTAAAAAAAGTATATATATATATATATATATATATATATATATATATATATGTGTGGGTACAGCTGCGCTTCCCCAGTGAAAAGCAGCCAACACGACAATATGACAGATTGTGGGAAAAGTATAGAAATTAGGAAAGTGTGGCGCTAAAAAACTTTTTGTGTCTGGTAGGTAGCTGTAAACGAGAATCAAATCCCTATTACACTGCTATCGTCCAGATTTTTAGTGACTGATCACCATGCATGTAAGAATGGTGAAAACAATGTGAGTATAAGCAGTCCACGTCAGAACTGTCTATAAGATGCAAAAGACATTAGTGTTACTTATGACTTAACATAAAAGAATGGTGAAAAAAATATATATAAACGCTAAGGTATCAGAGTATTCAGAGAGTCAGTAGCATGCAATATAATGCAATTACTAATTAGCACTGTGAACAGAACCTCAGGACAAAAAAAATTTAGTGATCATACTCTACAAAAATAGACAAAAATATCATTCGTAGGAGCAAAAATATAGTGACAAGTGTTATGTCTAAAAACACATATTAGATTAGCTTCGTCTATAGATTCAAGAGTCCCAGATGGTAAGACTTATAGGTGATAGTGTACTGGTATTCCCAAAAACTGCTGTGTAATGTTCGTCAACGTAATATCCTCATATAATTTGGACAGCGTTTAGAACTCTATAGTATAAGAGTGGGATCTGGTACGCTTACCGTCAACGATGGACCCACTGACCTTTGGTGAGGGGTCAAATCAGGCTTAGGTATGCCGGTGGAAGATGTTTGCAGGGTGGTGAATCCAGATGGAGAAGGTAAGACTGGGCCGGCACCACAGTCTATACTCACCACACCTCCGTTCACCGAGTAGAGACCAAGATTTAGAAGGTTGCACTGGAACGCGGTTGTTGTAACCGGGACACCTCAATATGTCAGGATCATAGGAACAAAAGAGATAAGGAGAACCTCCTCATAGTGTAAATAAATCCGGTGACGGAATAAATTTATTAAAAACTCTTGTTTGTCAAGTAAAAATTTTCAGAATAAAAACAAAGACAAATCAAGAAATGTATCAGAATAAAGACGCAGTGGTAGTGAGTATAGCGTATCCGCCCTACGCGTTTCGTCTTACAAGACTTCAACAGGGGCATAGGCTAGTACACCACCTCTGCGTTATATATATACCACTATATAAAACATACAAGGACCAACACCTGAGTGCAATGGGAGTAGTCACACTTCCGGTTGTACACTCCCATAGGTTGAACAGTCAAAGGATTGGTTAGAATTACAAAAACAGGGTGGCAACTTACCGGACTGGGAGGGTCCAATATGACCAAAACACGTTGGATTGGACTGTCCGATAGTCTGTGTGCATATAGACATGATGGTTGGTTAATTGGGCCAAACAATCATGCACACACCTTCCCAGAGAATGCCACAACAGTCCATTCGTATGGGCGCGAACAGGCCATGCGGGTTTGGGCGCGAAAAACTGGGGGTGTGCATCATTCATGTGAAGGAAATGGTGTCACGTGGAGGTCGGGATGGCTTCCGTAGCCATCTAAGACCGCTCAACGTACATCGCGAACGGCGCATGCGCATCCCGTGGCGGCGCGCACACAGTGACGACAATGGCGCCCAACCTATCGGTGACCGCGTTGCACTTGGAGCACGCCCATCTGCGCATCACGCAGTGGCGCACACTTAGTGACGACGATGGCGCACAGCCAATCGGTGATCGCATTGTAATTGGAAGCACGCCCATCTACGTCAGCACGCAGCGTCGACAGACGTGACGCCCACACAGTCAATGAACGTTGCGTGTAACTCCCATGAGACAAATAAGATAAACAATGGGATCACGTGACGGGTACGCATAATGTGTCCCAGAATGTATTACAGAATGTATTGCAACACATCCATACATCGCTTACCGACCATATGACGATACTTTGCTAAAAGACAAAAAATCCAAAAAATAATAATAATACAGACACATTAAAAAAGACTAACTATTGTGAAATATATGGACTCGAGAAAAATGCTTTTGGAATTAGAAAAAAAAAAAAAAAACCGGAGTCTGACTAGTCCAAATCGCCAAATACTTAACATAACATACATGGGTATCATCAGATAATTAGCATATACGTGTCACTAGGCAGTAACTACATATGAGAATAATATCTAGGAAGATATCTATGAAAATACTCCTCATGATGTTAATATGTTATAATGTTGAATAGACGAAATCTTAACAACATATAATGACGTCAGTATTACAAGAGCCATAATGAAAATTACTAAAAATTATAACTAATATGAATAGAACAAAAGACTTATCAACCAGAATATTAACCTGGTGTTAACCTGCAGTTCGTTATTCACATTTATAAACTGTAAAGTATATGGATCAATAATCCAATAATAGGATCACGGAATGTTCTAATTGATGCAGATAGAGAACACTGGATATATATAAAAAAAATATAAAAATATGTGAATGATGAAAAAAAATTATGAAGAAATAGGAGTGGGGAATGGAGAAAAAATATATACATTATGAACGGTTGATGAATGAATTAATGTCCCACTCTACATTCATCCCATGTGGGGTATAACACTTCATCTGGTGTATCCAAAACGTTTCAAGTTTTGATACACCTCTGATCTTAGATTCGCCTCTCCAGTGGGCTGTGAACTTGTCAATAACTTGGAATTTTGAACCTTCTGGGTTCCTATTATGGCAGGACAGATAATGTTTTGGGACACTATGATTTGTACGCCCCGCCCTGATAGCAGCCAGATGTTCATTTACTCTGATGGCGAAAGTCCTGATAGTACGACCTATGTATTGTTTCCCACACGGACAAGTGATGAGATACACAATGTATTTAGTGTGGCACGTTGTGAAACAATTCATATCGTAGGTTTTACCCGTCACACTAGACCTAAAGGAATCGCATTTCCTGCGACATGTGTTATTAACACACACGTTGCATTTGCGGCATGGGTAAAACCCCTTCATATTGTGAAAAAAAGTGGGTGGACAGGGGGGATCAATGATGTTGGGGGCGATCTTTGCCCTAAGAGACGTGGCACCTCTATATATCACACCTGCTCTGTCGGGCAGTAGGGGCCCCAATACCTGATCGTTTTTGAGAATCTTCCAATGTTTGGCCATGATTTCTTTAATTTGTCTATGTTGGACTGAGAAATTGGTCACAAAAGACCACTTATGTTTGTTTTCTTTATTTTTATTTTTTGGAGGGTTCTCCACTAATAAAGTGTCACGATCGATCATAGAGATTTTATGAATTTCGTCCTCTATTTGTGCTGCTACATAACCTCTATCGAGAAATCTCTGTTTGAGAATATCCGCTTGATGGAAAAAGTCAGGAAGAAAAGAACAGTTACGCCTAATACGCATCAGTTGGCTACGAGGCACTGACTTTAGCCATGAGGCATGGTGGCAGCTATCGACCGGAATGTATCCATTCCGGTCGGTCGGTTTAAAAAAAGTTTTAGTCGAGATATGACCTTCGCTGGCACTGATTTCCAGGTCAAGAAAGTGAATAGTGGAGGTGCTAGCCTCGTAGGAAAGCTCAATGCCAATGTTGTTGTCGTTTAGCACAGACATGAAATCTTTAAGAGAATCCATAGAACCCTTCCATAGGAGGAGGATGTCGTCGATGTATCTGGACCAAAACACAAGTTGTGGAGGGTCCAGAACATGGACGACATCCTCCTCCCATTTCCCCATAAAAATGTTGGCAAGACTAGGGGCGAACTTGGCGCCCATTGCGACTCCCTTAGTTTGAAGATAATAATGGCCATCGTACCAAAAATAATTATGTTTGGTTGCGTAGTGCAACAGGTCCATTATAAATCTCTTTTGTGTAAGAGAGATGGCCTTATTGCGACCAAGAAAAGTGTCAACCGCTTTCAGCCCTAAATCATGAGGGATACATGTATATAGAGAAGTGACGTCAGCAGTAACCATCAAAAGGTCACTGCTGTACGTAACCTTTTGTACGTAACCTTTTGTAACTTTTTCTAATTCCAAAAGCATTTTTCTCGAGTCCATATATTTCACAATAGTTAGTCTTTTTTAATGTGTCTGTATTATTATTATTTTTTGGATTTTTTGTCTTTTAGCAAAGTATCGTCATATGGTCGGTAAGCGATGTATGGATGTGTTGCAATACATTCTGTAATACATTCTGGGACACATTATGCGTACCCGTCACGTGATCCCATTGTTTATCTTATTTGTCTCATGGGAGTTACACGCAACGTTCATTGACTGTGTGGGCGTCACGTCTGTCGACGCTGCGTGCTGACGTAGATGGGCGTGCTTCCAATTACAATGCGATCACCGATTGGCTGTGCGCCATCGTCGTCACTAAGTGTGCGCCACTGCGTGATGCGCAGATGGGCGTGCTCCAAGTGCAACGCGGTCACCGATAGGTTGGGCGCCATTGTCGTCACTGTGTGCGCGCCGCCACGGGATGCGCATGCGCCGTTCGCGATGTACGTTGAGCGGTCTTAGATGGCTACGGAAGCCATCCCGACCTCCACGTGACACCATTTCCTTCACATGAATGACGCACACCCCCAGTTTTTCGCGCCCAAACCCGCATGGCCTGTTCGCGCCCATACGAATGGACTGTTGTGGCATTCTCTGGGAAGGTGTGTGCATGATTGTTTGGCCCAATTAACCAACCATCATGTCTATATGCACACAGACTATCGGACAGTCCAATCCAACGTGTTTTGGTCATATTGGACCCTCCCAGTCCGGTAAGTTGCCACCCTGTTTTTGTAATTCTAACCAATCCTTTGACTGTTCAACCTATGGGAGTGTACAACCGGAAGTGTGACTACTCCCATTGCACTCAGGTGTTGGTCCTTGTATGTTTTATATAGTGGTATATATATAACGCAGAGGTGGTGTACTAGCCTATGCCCCTGTTGAAGTCTTGTAAGACGAAACGCGTAGGGCGGATACGCTATACTCACTACCACTGCGTCTTTATTCTGATACATTTCTTGATTTGTCTTTGTTTTTATTCTGAAAATTTTTACTTGACAAACAAGAGTTTTTAATAAATTTATTCCGTCACCGGATTTATTTACACTATGAGGAGGTTCTCCTTATCTCTTTTGTTCCTATGATCCTGACATATTGAGGTGTCCCGGTTACAACAACCGCGTTCCAGTGCAACCTTCTAAATCTTGGTCTCTACTCGGTGAACGGAGGTGTGGTGAGTATAGACTGTGGTGCCGGCCCAGTCTTACCTTCTCCATCTGGATTCACCACCCTGCAAACATCTTCCACCGGCATACCTAAGCCTGATTTGACCCCTCACCAAAGGTCAGTGGGTCCATCGTTGACGGTAAGCGTACCAGATCCCACTCTTATACTATAGAGTTCTAAACGCTGTCCAAATTATATGAGGATATTACGTTGACGAACATTACACAGCAGTTTTTGGGAATACCAGTACACTATCACCTATAAGTCTTACCATCTGGGACTCTTGAATCTATAGACGAAGCTAATCTAATATGTGTTTTTAGACATAACACTTGTCACTATATTTTTGCTCCTACGAATGATATTTTTGTCTATTTTTGTAGAGTATGATCACTAAATTTTTTTTGTCCTGAGGTTCTGTTCACAGTGCTAATTAGTAATTGCATTATATTGCATGCTACTGACTCTCTGAATACTCTGATACCTTAGCGTTTATATATATTTTTTTCACCATTCTTTTATGTTAAGTCATAAGTAACACTAATGTCTTTTGCATCTTATAGACAGTTCTGACGTGGACTGCTTATACTCACATTGTTTTCACCATTCTTACATGCATGGTGATCAGTCACTAAAAATCTGGACGATAGCAGTGTAATAGGGATTTGATTCTCGTTTACAGCTACCTACCAGACACAAAAAGTTTTTTAGCGCCACACTTTCCTAATTTCTATATATATATATATATATATGGAATGGTATAAATAAAGGGCTAGACAACTCAGTGCTCTAAGTCTGTGTCTTGCCAGATACTTATAGCAGCGCTAGGTCATAGTTTTCAGTATGATGTGAAAAATATTAAAATATAAAAAAATATATAGTAAAAAAAAGTGCACCTTTAAAATATTATATACACAGATTATTAAATAAATAACAAATCATGAATATTCATATGTGCACGTGAACAGAATAAATAAATAAATGTGATTCAATAAATATGCACTGCGTGTCTTCATAAAGAAAAAGTCCACGTAATAGAAAAAGATCCTCCAATATGATGGATCAGCAATACGGCAATGGTGACAGTTCTAAAATCATGTGACAGTATGATTCTGTGCTGATATTCCGTGAATGATCCAAGACTTCCACCATAGATATCACCAAGTGAGAGGGTCGTCCCCTTTTGGGGGTACACTCACCAGAAGTATGCTTTATATAGGCCTGTAGTAACAAATCATATGGACCTTCTCATCCAGCATCAGCCACAGGTTTCACCAGCGCGTGAATATAACCAGAACCTCAGCCTTTTATCTCCAGCATTAGTCAGTCATGTCCCCCTCAGCGCGGTTATTAAAGTCATGCATGAAAACAAACATGGGGCCACATAGCGTAATATTGCTAAAAGATATTTATTGAAACAAATTTCCCCTTAAAATATAAAAATTCCCCCTAGTGGGTTAAGCGTACCAACAATAGAAAATTCTGTAGCATTTGGATAAACGTAAGAGCGATACTGTGCCTGCTCAATAGCGCCGGATATGGAGCCTTTCTAATCCTCTGTGAGGGCGTAGGTCAACAGGAAGTGACGTCAGACGTTTACGGTCCACGGTGCGCTCCAGCGTGTCCGGACAGGAAGGACGCCGCTCTCTTTCACAGAGGATTAGAAAGGCTCCATATCCGGCGGGCGTAGGTCAACAGGAAGTGACGTCAGACGTTTGCGGTCCACGGTGCGCTCCAGCGTGTCCGGACAGGAAGGACGCCGCTCTCTTTCACAGAGGATTAGAAAGGCTCCTTATCCGGCGCTATTGAGCAGGCACAGTATCGCTCTTACGTTTATCCAAATGCTACAGAATTTTCTATTGTTGGTACGCTTAACCCACTAGGGGGAATTTTTATGTTTTAAGGGGAAATTTGTTTCAATAAATATCTTTTAGCAATATTACGCTATGTGGCCCCATGTTTGTTTTCATGCATGACTTTAATAACCGCGCTTAGGGGGACATGACTGACTAATGCTGGAGATAAAAGGCTGAGGTTCTGGTTATATTCACGCGCTGGTGAAACCTGTGGCTGATGCTGGATGAGAAGGTCCATATGATTTGTTACTACAGGCCTATATAAAGCATACTTCTGGTGAGTGTACCCCCAAAAGGGGACGACCCTCTCACTTGGTGATATCTATGGTGGAAGTCTTGGATCATTCACGGAATATCAGCACAGAATCATACTGTCACATGATTTTAGAACTGTCACCATTGCCGTATTGCTGATCCATCATATTGGAGGATCTTTTTCTATTACGTGGACTTTTTCTTTATGAAGACACGCAGTGCATATTTATTGAATCACATTTATTTATTTATTCTGTTCACGTGCACATATGAATATTCATGATTTGTTATTTATTTAATAATCTGTGTATATAATATTTTAAAGGTGCACTTTTTTTTACTATATATTTTTTATATTTTAATATTTTTCACATCATACTGAAAACTATCACCTAGCGCTGCTATAAGTATCTGGCAAGACACAGACTTAGAGCACTTAGTTGTCTAGCCCTTTATTTATACCATTCCATTCCTATCTCCATTTAAGCAGCTGCTACAAAATGTATGTATAAGAACATTATACTTTCACATTTCTTCACTAAAATATTTTTGCACACCACTAAACTAATTTTTGTAATCACGGTTCAGTACATTTATATATAATTTATACTTATTTATTTATTTACTACTGTGTATACACATCTTTACACGTAATATATATTTATTTGTATATTCACTCACACAATATATATTTATTCATTTATTTACATATTGTTTCACTACATCACTATTTTGGGGGTTTTTTCACCCACTACCCCAAATATGGTAAGTACACATATCCTAGTAGCACAGAGCAGTGTTGAGCATAGGAGGGCGGAAACCTCAAACACCTCTTTTTTTACAATATATATATATATATATATATATATATATATATATATATATATATATATAAATTAATGTGGGGTGCATGCATGGAGCCTAGTGTTTTGTATCTCCTGGGACCACACAGCCGAGAAGCAATGTTTCCCAACCCCCTTTTGATCTCTGCCTCCCCCACGCACTCCCAGGAGCATGCGGCATAGACCGCAATGGTGTACAGCAGCTCCAAGCAAAAATTTAAGTTGAAAAAGGATTTGAGATATCATGGTCAGAGCCTCCTCCAAGATGGCGATAGCCCCTACCCCCCCGGCCAGCAACACTGCACACTCCAAAACAAACCCAGCTGCAACGAACGGCAATTTGATAACTCACAGCCTGCCCTGCTCTGCCATTTAGAGCAGATGCTCACAAAAGCCCTGAAGCACACCTCTGACACAATCACAAAGAAGCTGACCCGTGAAATCCGTGACCTAGGTCGGCATACCTCAGAGCTTGAGCAGCAGGCAGATGACATAGAAGTCCTCACCAATAACCACTCAGAGGAACTAAAGGCCCTGCGTGAAGAAAATCTTACTCTTCAGTCCCATCTCGAGGATTTTAAGAAAAGGGCCAGACGTTCTAACCTATGCATACGTGGCATACCCGAGACAGTGACAGACCTATAGTCCACCATTACAGCACTCTTTCAGGAATTGGTGCCATCAATACCTATTAAGCGCCTTGAAATGGATAGACTCCACCAAACCCTGGCCCCACACACGGAAGACGCCCCCCCATGACAACGTAATGAAGCTACACTTTTTTTGTACTAAAGAACAATTGCTGATGGCGTCTCATCACAAGGAGTTGTTGGTATTTTAAGGAAACCGCTACCAGATCTTTTATGATCTTTCTCAAGGTACCCTGGCTAAAGGGAAAGCCTTGAAGCCTCAACTGTGGATCCTACAGCAAAAATGTATTACTTCCCTTTCTCCATTTTTTTTTCCTAAAAAGGGATCCTCCTACCTTTGTAAGTTAGCTGAAGACCTTCAAACTACACTCCAGGATCTCCACCTGGCGCCCCAAGACATTCTGTTCTGCATCCCACACCCGAGGAAGCTACAAACTTTCCCTGGGAGGAAGGCTTCCTCAAGCACTCACAAACAAGGACATTTTATCTAATCAGTTCCAGCTCCTGAAGACACCATAGACTAACTGCTTTCTTCCAGGTGTATGAGACACCTCATCTCTTCCCTCTCACTCTCCTAGTGAGCCCACATGGGACTTCCACACAACCTTCCACCATACACCACCATAACTATACCCTGTTTTCTTAGGTCTAATTGAAGTACTCAGCTGAATTTACTTACTTTACTTGAATTACACTATAGTTGCATTTGCTTATTCTTCCCAACCAAATCCCCTTCAATTTCCCCCCTTTCCCCCCCTCCATTTCCCCCTCCTTTCCCCAACAGTTATCTGATATCCACGTACACCCTGATACTCAAACATCAAAGCCTCATATAACCTGAGTTCCTTTGCCATTTCTTACAGACACAGCGACTCTGTGAAGAACTGACACATGCTAGTGCCCCATAACTTGTTACCAATCCATATTCTGCTCACCGATTGCCTGTACTAGTGTACATTGTTATACTCACCTCTATGTCTCACATATTGCCTTGGCAGGCATGCAGGCTATTAGCCACCCCTGCTAGTCACAATAATGCCCTTACTGGATCGTAAAGTTTATTTATTGTCTTTACTATTGTTGTTGGAAGCTCCTACTAGCCTCTTTGTTCTCTACGGCAGATTCATCTATCACACAAGTTCCAGAAGTTCCCTTGTTACAACAGGGGACTCCTGCAATATACACCTCATTGGGATCCACTTACCTCCTTAACAAGTTACTGTATCTAATCTTGTAGGTTGTAACAGTCTCCCCCACTAGGTCCACCTCTACCCATATAGGGGATTCTGCGAACCCGCTTCTGTCCTTGTGAGTAGCTTACTCACCATTGGACATCTCCCCCCATCTTTTTTAGGTAGGTAACCTTTTTGAACCTTTCAAGAATCCATTTCTGCCCCTTCTCACTCCTTTCTCCCTCTGGCCTTTCCTGTGGATTCCTCCCTTACTTTCCACATCTTCAACTATACCTCTTCTTCCTTTCTTCTCCCTTATACCCATCCCCCCCTCCCCCAGAGGTATGTTGACAGACTTCAAGCCACTAGTGGTAACCCTGTTTTGCAGGTTATTGTACATCTAACCGTGGCACCATTGAACATACCAACATACATACCAATCATGGCTCATGGGCTAAATCCACAACCAAAATATATAAGGCTGCTTACACGGCAGCTGTATATAGTGTGTATTAGTAGAGATTAGGCAGGTTAGTTTGCGTATTGTGTGGTCAGTCAGTTTAGTGTATATAACACAGGGTAGTGTAGTCTATATAACACAGTGTAGTGCAGTGTATATAACACAATGTGGTGCAGTGTATATAACACAGATTAGTGGGGTGTATATAATACAGTGTAGTGTGGTGTGTACAACACAGTGTATTGCAGTGTATATAACACAGTGTAGTGCAATGTATATAACACAGTGTAGTGCAGTGTATATAACACAGTGTAATGCAGTGTATATGATACAGTGTAGTGTGGTGCGGTGAATATAATACAGTGTAGTGCGGTGTATATAACATAGTGTAGTGTGGTGTATATAATACAGTGTAGTGCAGTGTATATAACACAGTGTAGTGCAGTGTTGGGGTGCTACTGAAGTGTTGGTGTGTACAACACTTCTGTGTCACCACTGATCCCATTTTTTTTCTTCATTAATAATCATTTTTGTTTTTTTTTGCAGTATTAGGTTCTGTTGCTGCATTAGTACTCTCCCTTCTGTGTCGCAGGTGTTTATAAATAAAATGGTTTATAGTGCACCAAGCACAAAAGTATTGCATGACGAAAAAATTCGTTTTGTTTCGTTTCGTTTCGATTTGTTAATCTAGTTATTTTGCTTAGTTAAATTTGGTTGATTTGTTCAATTCGTATTCAGAATTCGTATTTGGAATTCATATTCAGAATTTTCAAATTTTCTTTGAATTTACCGATTTTCTCTATTTAAAATGTTCAAATTGATAAATTTTCAAATCGGTCAAAACGAAAACGTTGTATTGTTTTTGATTTGAATGCAGCAAAGTGAACAAACAAAAGAAAAATCTTCATCAAATGATTACAATGACTCTTTAAATCAACTTTGGCTTAACAAAAACAGCATTATTGCAAAATAGTGCTAACACACACAGTCTTTGATTTCAGCAATATGTGTAGTTAGAATTCGACTGGAGTTAAATGTAAAATTCAATTTGAATTTCAGTCCAAATTTCCAAAATTCTAACGAATTTAGTTTCATTATTTGGAGCATTCAGTAAAATTTGTTTATATTGTAATTTTGGTATTCGTATATATCCGAATCTCCCAATAATGAAAAATTTGTCCGAATATTAATTCGGAATGTAGCAAGCCGCACATGCCTAATTGCACACAAGCACCATATTTCCATCCCACACTTAAGTTATATAAAGCCCCCCCAAAAAATCCTCATAATGTCCGAAAGGCCAACAAGGGGAAGCAGACACTCACAGGCCACTAAAAGAGGCAAGCAGCCTCTGTGTCTGCAGTAATAAGCGGTGGGGGCACGGGGGGCACGCCTCTCTTTTTTTCTAGTGCTGGCCATGTTATTGAGCCACAACATGCATAAGAGGCCCATTTTTTCTGCACCTGTTTGACAGGTGCATGTAATTTTAATTTTTTTCTCTAATTTTTAACATAAGGACCCGTTCCTGAGCCGAGCAAGAGTAACTGTGTAATTACTAGCATTTATGTCATGCGATTTGGATCCCCGAGATACGGCTCCATTAGACTATATGCATTAAGGGATATGTCTGGTACCAATGGACTCTTCCTCCTTCCGATTCCCGGGAATCCTCAGTAAATAGAGATTGGTCTACTACACTTAAAACCTACCCCTTCTTGTTCACTCACACTTATTTTTGGAGAATTAGATATGTATAATCCAAAAATTATTCTGTTATCATACACTCTCCCTTTAAGATTTTACCTAACAGGACATACTTTCCCTCATCTAGTTTAAAGATGACGGAGTGTATCTCCTATCACTTTTTTGTGGTTTTGATGTCCTCCGTTTTTTTAAGTTTGGTTTTGCATATTGGAGAGAATTTTTATAGTCACGTCCTGATTGCACATATATTTCACTATATTTGTCAAAAAATTGGAGATTAAAAATCACACATGCTTTTTGTTGTTAATAGTATTAACAATTATTGTTCTAATGTCATCGGTTGAATATGCAACTTAATAGTTGCAAATGCTCACCTATGGTAATTCACATTATATGCCCAAACACACTCCTTCACGGGTAACATATAATGTATATTATATATTTTTCACAATTTATGTTTCCACACTTCCGTTTATCCCAGTGAATGGCTGGATAAGCATTTCTTCTGGTCATTATTGGGATAGCGTTACACTGCCTTCACATCTTGACACTTAAGGGCAAGTTTCCCTGAACCAAGATGGATCTTTCTTTGCTCCCGTACCTCCCATAACGAGGCGTTGCCCTATATATTGCTATGACTCACTGCACAGCCCTATCCCCATTGATAACGTCTCTTAAGACGAAAAGCTTCTGGGAAGGCGTGCAGTGACGTCATCGCGTTCAGCGTCTCTGGAAGGAGGAAGGGTTCGTTTTTATCACATGCCGGCCGGCGTTCTGTGTCCTTTTCCGTTTGGAGTCCTTTTATGCGCTTAATATTCTTTTGGAATGTGAGTACTTTTAACCAAATAAAAATACTCATTATGTTTTAAACGTTATTATGCCATGGTCTGCGTTTTTTTCCCTCTCTGGCTATGTTTGATGCACCGCTGAGTGCTACCCTCTGGATTTGAATTGCTATTGGGTCTGGTCTGAGGTCTTGTGTCCGTTTATCCTGAAGTCTGTCCCTCCATCCGTTGGAAGCCAGGATTTCTATAGGAGCTCAGTTTGAAAGGCTTGATTATGCCTACCATCTGGTAAGGATAATATATACTGGTGGTGGCACTTTAGTGTGGTTTGGAGCACAGCGGTGTGAAAAGCATCTTAACCTGGAGTGCCTGGTTATTAAAGAATTGAAGGCTATACCTCAGGACGGCATTCAATCTTTGAACTGTTTATACCCTCACAGGTTGATTCACACATGGGCTAGTGTGTGATATAATACAGGACTCATTTGTCATAGATTGCTACTGCTAACCACTTTAATCAACCACTACCATCACCCCCAGATAGTGCTGTTCACATTAGGATTAGTGTGTTCTTTTACTGTTCCATTTATTTTTTATTTGTATAGATAATATTTTACCCACTGGTCATGTACTAACAGTTCTCAGCCTGACTGTTTTTGATTATGGTATAGACATTTGGTTAATTTACCTGGCGCAGTTTTTTCCTTTTCTAAACTGTGAGGGGTTACAGTGTTTGGGTACCACCAACACCCAAGGCTCAATTTTTCTGCACCTGTTTGACAGGTGCATGTAATTTTTTTTTTTTTTCTCAAATTTCTAACAGCGGGGCCCATTCCTGTGCCCAGCAAGAGTAACTGTGAGGGGTTACAGTGTTCAGGCACTACTAGGGTTGGGCGAATGATTTGAGCCTCGCCTAACATCCAAAATTTCTGGGGACTTAGTGGGATGCTCGACCGCCAACTGCACAGTTAACAGGTTGTTAAGGCTGAGAGCTAAATTTAACAAAATAATTGTAAGTAAAAAGAATGTAATTTTTTTTAAAATGGGCGAAAATGGGGTGGATAGACCCTTTGGATCTGGTATGAAGTTTAACCACTTCCCTACAGGTGCATTGTAAAATTACACCAGCAGGAACACTCCCACCCTCCTGCAGTCCATCAGAGTACCGAGTACCTATCTGCAACCCATGTCTCATAGAATATACGTTGGGGTGTTTTCTTTCCAAAATAGGGTAATTTTAAATTACTTTTTTTTCCTTTAGAAATGTAATTTTGTGCAGGGACTCTTGTAAACACGGGAAACATGTGCCACTTTACAGGCATACTAGGTTTAAAGAAATATTTTACTTTTATTGTTTCACTTTAAGCATTATTAAAAACACTGCTCCCGAAAAAAACTAACGTTTTTAAAACTTTATTTTGCATTGATTCATGTCCCCTGGGGCAGGACCCAGGTCCCCAAACACTTTTTATGACAATACCATGCATATAAGCCTTTAAAATTAGCACTTTTGATTTCTCCCATAGACTTTTAAAGGGTGTTCTGCGGCTTTCGAATTTGCCGCGAACACCCCAAATTGTTCGATATTCGGCGAACAGGTGAACACCCGATGTTCGAGTCGAACTTACGTTTGACTCGAACATCGGGCTCATCCCTAGTCTTGATAGACCGGACACTGAGGGCTCAGCAGCAGTAGGAAGAGAATGACTTGGGGCTGTTTCAGGACTAGCAGGATTTCTTACCTATCGCCTTCATCCATTGGAGGCAAAGGCACTAGAAAGCAAAGGAGGAATTCAATGAGAAGGAGGGTTCAGGTGCTGGTGGTGAGGAGGAGGAAATGGGATGGTTTCAAGGTGGAGATTTTACCTCTCTGAAACCCTGGGTCTTGTAGGTGAAGTTATTGAGGACAGTGTTGTCCTCAGCGACACAGAGGACTTTGCTGCAGACAATTTTGTGATGAATGAGATCTTTTCAGCCCAAACGCCTTCAGAAAGATTCTGGCCATCATCTGGCACAATGTACCCCCTACCCATTCACCAAAAAAGTGTCAAAAAGCAAAAACCACCAGAGACAGTTTTTGACAAATCCTTTATTAAAAAGTAAAAAATAAAAAAAGTGTCCATTGATGTAAATCCACCATCAATCATGATGCCCGACGGACCTGAAAAAATAGCAAAAATGGAAAACGCTCCGCTTCCATGGGAGGCCTCCTGCCGACTGCTCTCTCTTTGCTTTGACAGCTCTTATATAGGCAAGGGTGGGGCCACCCAGTGACGTAACCAGGTGACCCCGTCCCCTTCTGAGGTCATGTGACGTCCCATGATGTAAGAAGGGGCGGGGTCACCGGTTAGGGTGGGTGGAATCTGGAGGCCCCCTTATTAAAGGGGGGTTCCAGATTCTGATAAGACTTACGCTGGCACACCCCAAAGCTCTCTGCCCGCAGATCCTGACAACCACAGCCCATAATCATCGGGGCACCGCAAAGCACCCTCCCCATGTTGAGGGCAAGCAGCCTGGTATGGTCCACACTGCACTGTATTATATACTCTGCACTGCACTATATACTCTGCACTGTATTATATATTCTGCACTGCAATATATACTCTGCACTACATGGTATTAAATACGCTGCACTATATACTCTGCACTGCACTGTGTTATATATTCTGCACTAAACTGCACTATATACTCTGCACTGCACTATATACTATATGCACTATATACTCTGCAAGGCACTATATACACTACACTGACTGCACTATTTACTCTGCACTGCATTATATACACTACACGCTCAATCCACTAACTACCCTGCAGCCTTATATTTTGTGGGGCATGGACTTAGCTCCTGCGCCATAATTTGCCTTTGGTCAATCATGGCTCTCACTGTACATCGCGCAGTGATTGGCCAAAGTATATGGGTCAGGTGCATGCTTTGCCTAAACAGAAGCCATCAATGCACTGCGATCTTGCAGTGCATTATGGGGTGCTCGTCGGTAGGCGAACGTCCAGAGATGGCCCTACAAACAAACAAGGGCTCTACGAACAAACGAACGCCCAACGTTCGAGTCGAACTTACGCTCGACTCGAACATGGGGCCCATCTCTACTCCAAAGGTGACACAAATAGCCATGCAGCTTGACCACAACTGCAACATTTGTATTGTTTGCTACAGGGTAAAGTCTGAATGACAGCTCAACAATTTGGCCTATTTTTTGCTTCAACAAAGTAAAGGTGCCAAACAATGTTTTTGCAGCATGACCTCAGCTGAAAAATTTCTAATGCTTGCTGCATGGTAAATCTTGTAAAGTAGTGGCCTATTCTGGTGAGCCGCCACTCAAACATTATTGTGGCTATTGCATACTCCTAACAGTTTCAGAATCCACAGGCTTGCTCTAGTATTTTTTTTTTTTTATTGTATTTCTATTAAATTTTAAAAGAAGGTAAGGTTAAATAGTATACATACATAACAGATGTAACATATGGTATGGTGTTACAAGGGAAAATGTCCATATATGCAGAACACAGGGGTGGACTGCACGGCATAAAAGAGAAGTAGGAACAACTCATAGGCAAGAGCAAGAGGCAAAATAGAGGTCATACATATATCTAAGGAGGTATCTTAGGGCATATAAGTAGGATCAGGGAACTCTAAAGGGTACCATTCAGCATACAGCTAGGGGGGGGGGGGGGCCTACAGCATGGTTCAATGAAGGGAGATTGGACATTTCATGATGTAGTGGATGGCAGAGGCGTCCCGTATTCCGATTGATCCCAAGGGAATACTATGATGTACAGAGGCTGTCAGGAATTCCATCCTTCGAGTTTCAGTTATTAATTGGAGAAATCTGGACCATGGAGGAGGAGTGTCGGATAGCCAACATAATGGGATAGGTCTCTTGGCAGCTAGAAGAATATATGAAATCAGCCGGTTACCATTTTTAGTAATACCTGAGAAAGGGAGGCCCAGTAAATATTGCAATGGAACAAGCAGAAGGGACACATCCACCACCTTTTGAATTAATATCATCACTTCAAGCCAGAAGGGCTGGATCAGAGAACATTTCCAGATTACCCATGGGATAATACATCCCAAGGATAGACTATCCGGTATAGATGGGTTAAGTAGCACATTCATGAGGGGGGGCAGGATGAAGTGAGAGAAAAGTTCTTGAGGCATTTACACCAGATAGTTAATGTGAAAGTCATTGGGGCAGTGCATTGACGTCTGAAAATAGGATCTGTGTGAGATGAGGGAGACCAAACTAAGGAGCATGGGTGAGCCGGATATAACACCCCTTTCTCAATGTCAGACCAGTGACTAAGAGCATGTAGGGTAGACCAGGAGGCAATGACCCTTAGATGTGAGGCATAGTAGTATTTAACAATGTCCGGTGCCCCCAATCCCCCCCCCCCTAGATCTCAGGGCAAAGACCACCACACTTGCTATGCGGTGAGCCTTGCCATTCCAAATGAACTTTAGGAAACTCCTCTGGATAGCTTTAAGTTGGGAAAGAGGTATGGCAACGGGCAAGGTTTCAAAGTAATATAATAGCTTCGGTAGAATAGACATTTTCAGAACGTTGACCCTGCCTAAAATGGAGAGGGGATATTTTGTCCAATTTTGTAGATATTTGTTGATATCCAAGATCGGGGTATATCCAAGATCGGGGAATAGGAGTAGGTGGGGATAAGATGGATACCCAAGTATTTGAGGGAGGTAGTACACCACCTGTAAGGGTAGGATTCCATAAGCTGAGATAGTAAAGGAGGCGGAATATGTAAGGGGAGAGCCTCGGTTTTTGTAGTGTTAACTTTATAACCAGATATGGCACTGAAAGAGGAAAATAGACTGTGTAGTGAGGTGAGGGACAGCAGCGGGTTAGTGATAGTTAGCAATATGTCGTCTGCAAACAACGATAGTTTATATTCCCTCTGTCGCATCATCACCCTACGAATGTCCGGATGTAATCGGATGGACTCAGCCAGGGGCTCCAGACACAGAATAAAAATCAGTGGGGATAGAGGACATCCCTGCTGAGTACCATTAGTCATGGGGAGGCCAGGCGACAGAAAGGAAGACATCTGAACCTGGGCCGTGACACGCGAATATAGGGCCTCTAAAGCTTTAAAAAAGGGGCATTTAAAACCATATGCAAGCAGGGTGGACAACATATAAGGCCAACTCAACCTGTCAAAAGCGTTTTGTGCATCTAGACTTAAGACAAGAGCCTGGTGAGAGGATCTACTCAGGAGATCACTCAGGTCTATGGTGCGGCGGGTGTTATCCCCTGCATGCCTGCTGGAGACAAAACCCACTTAGTCCCTATTAATCAATTTAGGGATATGACTGGAGAGTCTAGATGCAAGGATATTTGTAAATATTTTGTAGTCTGAATTTAGAAGAGCTATGGGCCTGTAATTATCTGGGATGGAGATGTCCTTGCCAAGTTTAGGGATAACAGAGATATAGGAGTGAGAGAACTGGGGATGTGGGGATTGACCTTTGAGCAGGGTACCATAAAGAGTCAACATATGGGGGGACAAAATGTCAAGGAAGGTCTTATAATAGAAGTAGGGCAACCCATCCGGGCCTGGTGACTTATGGAGTGGGAGTTCCTTGATTGTATTTAAGAGTTCTTCCGCAGTTATGACTGCATTTAAGCTAATTAGATCTGAGGAGGACAATTTCGGAAGCTTAAGGCTGGAAAAGAATTAGTCAAATTTCGCTTGGGTGAAATTAAAATGGTTATCATGGGTCAAGCAGTTGCACACTTGCGGTAAAAGGAACCGAAAATCTTGGACATCTCCAGTGTGTCTCCCACAGTGAAGAAAAAACTGGAACAGACCTCACATTAAGTTGAAAGAATTCTTTCAGACTCAGCAATATAATGGATAAGTGGGGCTGAAATAAAAAGTGATCTAGGCGGGAGTACATTTTATGGGCCATGTAATAGAAGGTGAATCGCTTGGTAGAAGGATGCTTGATCCTCCAGGAATCAAACAGTTGGTGGGATCTGACACATTTACGGGATGAGTGAGCCTGGGAGGCGGTCTTCCGCAATGGAGTGCCACTCAATATAGTTTGTCTATCTCTAGTGGGGGACATGACAAGGTTGAAGTCCCCTCCAACAATCATGAATGGTTGGGAGCGATATCGACGTGAGTCAAAAACCTTGTTGAGGAAGTCAACCTGGCTAGTATTGAGAGCATATATGTTAACTAGGGTGAAGGAGGAGGCCATGTAGCCACACTCCAGGATAAGAAACCTCCCATGGGGGTCAGCGTGTATGCTTTTTACCCTAATGGGACATGATCTTTCAATTAGGATTGCCACTCCAGCCCTGCCTGTGCAATGTAGGAGGTGGGAAAAAACTTTGAGGCAAACTTCAGCGAGCCGCCTACACGGAATCGCATCTCCTGGAGCATGACCACATCCGCACCTAAGGATCTAAACTCCTTCAGAGCCATCCAACACTTCAAAATTGAGCCCAGGCCCTTTACATTATATGACATGATCCTCAACGCCATGGGTAAAACAGCTTCAATAATGGCTTATGTAAGCACAAAAAACATAGGATAAAAGTAACGTAAAAAAGGCAAGAAAATGGTTATGAGAATAATTATAGACATAAATGAAGGTACAAGTCCATTGGTACCTGAACAAGGACAAATATATCGCATAAGAAGGTAAACAACAAAAAAAAAAGAAAAGAAAAATTTGTGACCTCATCCTATAGAGCTGACATATGAGCATGGACATGGAGAAAAAAAAAAAAACGAAATCATAAACATAAAGAAAACCTGAGTTTGAAAGCCTGAGACACATCCGTATCTCAGGGGGCCTTGAGTAATGTCGAAAGCCAGGTAGGGACACATGGGGACCTCCAGCAGGGGATTCAGGGGAGAGAGATAGGGCTGTCTGCTCTCCTTAAGAACTTGGCAGTAGCAACAAGAGTCAAGCAGGAGGGAACTTGATGAACAAACAGTCAACAAAAAAAATTTAAATAAAAAAAAACCTGAAGAAAATAACCCGTCAAAACATTGACATTAATATTAATACCCCATGGGATGGGATAAGGTTACCTGAACGGATTACAGAGTAACTCATAAACCTGAAGTCCAGAACACAGCACTGTATATCTCGTGGACTAAAAATTTAAGGAAACAATATGAGCCAGAGAGTTTCATCCAGGAAAATCAAGGAGCGTTGAGGTGTGATAAGTGCTTCTTCGATTGGCCCCTCACAGGGGTCCAGACACGGCTTGGAGTAGTAGGAAATGGAGGAGCCTGTGCAGGTGGAGATAACAGGTCTTCTTCAGGCAAATGAGGGAGATTAATGCCCTTTACACACGATCGGACATTCCGACAAAAAAATCCATTCGATTTTTTCCGACGGATGTTGGCTCAAACTTGTCTTGCATACACATGGTCGCACAAAGTTGTCAGAATTTCCGATCGTCAAGAACGCAGTGACGTACACCACATATGACGGGACTGTAAAAGGGAAGTTCAGTAGCACGTGCACCACCCTTAGGGCTCATTCTGCTGATCTCATGTTTATCGCGTGTTAGTAGAAGTTTGGTTAGAGACTATTTGCGCTTTTCAGACTTGTGCTTCAGATCGTTGCTGCTCTTCAGTTTCTGCTTGTGGATTCGTATCTGCTTTTCAGTGCGTGTAGTCAGTTCGCATTTGTTTATCAGTGCGTGCTATTTATAGTACCGTATTTGAGTATTTTCAGTGCTGTCTTGTCTGCTCGTTGCTGATTTTCAGTTCGTTCTTTCAGGCATTGCTGTTCTTCATTGCTTTCTGTTAGTTCTGTTAGTTCTGTTAGTTCGTTCTGACCAGCCGTACGTACTTGTCATAGAGTTTGTGCTGTGCAGGGGCTTGGTGTTGGGGTTCTAGCTTTGACACAAGCCCAGTCCATGAACAGGATGGGGAGGAGTTCATGGATGAAGAATTGGTTGCTCCAGCATGACCAATTCTCGCACATGCCTTTGCTGCGTGAGATCATGGAGAATAATCCTGATGATTTCAGGAATTATGTCAGGATGACGGACTTCGTTATTCACCATCTGTTGGCTTTGCTGACCCCTTATATCAGCAGGCAGGATACAATATGATTGTAATATGCAGTGAATGTCCCCTTTGTCCTCATGCATGTTGGAATCTTTTAAAGTTACTTTTTTGTCCTTCATGCATATTTGCCTTCACTAACCTCCCCAGCATGCTCTCCTGGGCCCATATACACCTATAGCCTAGTCACTTAACAATGTATTTTGTCAGTTCCATAGTAGTGCTTTCCCCTAAACACCCCCTAAAAAGTCTACAAATGTTATTTGTGTCCTTAAATTCATGCAGAGTGCCAGAAACTCATTTGGAACCCTCCCTCCCCCCAACCGCTAAGTCAGCTGATACCAATCCTCTATCTGTTGACTTTGGCAACCCATACACACTATACCTACCTCTTTTGTGGTCAGATTTATGGATGAATTCACCAAAGGGCCTGCTGAATACTTTAAAATGGTACTGTTTAAAGTTTGTTTCTCATATTATTATCTTGATAGGTAATAGCAGAATGTAAAAATGTGCTTTCATTTGTACAGTGTGTATTTTTATTTTTGGATTATGACACTTCTTACCTGTCCAGTGGGCTGCCAATAGTGTAAGTAAGAAGGGGCTGGACATTATTTATGAATTCAGCTCTCAATGAAGTAGAGCGGGTTACCTGTCCAAAACATCTCTGCCCCCCCCTTAAATTTTTGCAATGGGCCATCAGATGGGGTGAGGAATCTGATAAGTGGACCTTATACTTTTGTCTTTAAATACTAATTTCAATAAATGTTATACTTATGTTGGCCAAAAATGTTTGTGTCTAATCTGCTTGCAATGTTTATGTGCAAAATTACAAATATTTCTTTCTTGTTTGACTCCACAGTTTCCTTCAACACCACAGGAATGGCAGACTGTGGCCTCCCACTTTGCCACCCGTTGGGACTTTCCCAATTGTGGAGTTGCAATTGATGGGAAACATGTCCACATAGTCTCACCCCCCAACTCGGAGTCATACTACTATAATTACAAGGGGTACAAGGGGTATAATAGTGATGTTGGCTGTGGTGTCAGCTACTTACAAGTTGTGGACGTGGGGAAAAATGGCCGGATGTTGGATGGTGGAGTGATTGCCCAGACGGAGTTCTACTGGCGTCTCCAGAATGGCAGCTTAAGCTTGCCACCTCCAGAAGACAATGTGGAAGGACTCCCCTTCATCTTCGTCGCGGATGAAACATTTGCGCTGGGGGACCATCTTTTGCGGCCTTTTTCTATGAGGACCCAGACCCCGGACCAGAGGGTTTTTAATTACCGGCTGGTCAGAGCCTGAAGAGTGGTCGAGAACGCTTTTGGGATAATGGCCAGCCGGTTCTGCCTATTTTTGACACCGATCCACATGGTGGAATATAAACTGAATCATATAGTGCTTGCCTGCTGCATTCTGCACAATTTTCTTTGAAAAAATTCACCAAACTCTGTGGCCTCAGTTGGGCCAGAGGCCAACTTTCCTGAAAATGTAAACCTGACGGCACTTGAAGCTGGCCATCCTGGCTTGCTCCCCCAAAGCACCCGCGAGGTCAGAAGCAGATACATGGAGTACTTTGCGGGTAGGGGGGCCATTGATATGCCAGACAATGTCTGAGACATTTTTTAAATAAATTTATTTTGGAAACTGGAATAATCTTTGTTTTCATTTACTGCTTGACTTTCTTTGAGCTGTCTCCTAGGTTATCTTTATTTTTTATTTTTTTTGGTGCCTTTTTCTTCAACAGTGCAAAACAAATTTCTTTGAGACATGAGGTGACAGTCTCTTCTTCAGCTAATAATCTTATTATGTTGTGGGTCTGCTACACACACACACACACACCTTGTTTTTGTTGTTAATGTATGTAGTGCATTACTGACAAAAATATTATAAATATTCAGCACCATGACAGAAATTTGTGGAGTCATGAAAATGGAGTGATTAGGGCAAACTAAAAAGCACTGTGGGTGTTATTTACTAAAGGCAAATCCACTATGCACTACAAGTGCACTGCAAAAGTGCACTTGAAACTGCACTTGTAGTGCAAAGTGGAGTTGCCTTTAGTAAATAACACCCAATGTCACTGAAAACACCAACTTTACTACACAAACTGCTTTTGAGCATTGAAAGAAGAAGCCATGCATTGTTGATGATAATACAATTTTTTACTCCAAGCACATTCACATGTGCGTTTATAAAAGGGTTTTTCAACAAACCAACATTTTTGGTGTATATAACATTATTTTTGGTAACATTAATATAACTAGCCTTTTTAGTATAAACAGGCATGTTTCAAAGCATTAACATACACAACCCAGGAACTTACAAAGTTCAGCTTTGAAAAGTGAAGACAATATCAGACATTAGTATGTCCAAACTGTGTTGATATTGCCTTCATCAGATAGGGTGAAGTCACCCCTGTAAAAGCCAAATTTTGAAGACGCACACAAATTGGGATTCAAACTGGGCATTTCCCTCCTGATCCCATGCCTAATTTCAACATGTGCTATCTCCCATCATGGGGGATCAATTGACGTGTTTTGGGGGTGCAACCTCTTCATCTCAGGAAGGAAGAGGTTGCACCCACAAAACACGTACATAGATCTCCCGTGATGGCAGATAGCACATGTTGACACACTGTGTGCATCTTCAAAATTGGGCTTTTCTAAAAATGTAAAACTGGATTTTAAAATATCAAATTAATGGTAGTTATTTTTGTGTTTTTTAGATTCTCCCTAAAACATCAATGATGTTCTTCATTTTTTGTTGAATATCATTGATGTTTTCCTTTAGATTCTCTAAATCACGATTGCACCCTATTATCTCCCAGATGAGGATCTGGGCACTTTCACTAGTAAAATTAGATTTTTCTTCCACAACATCCACATCACCTAAAAATAAAAAACAAAAAAACATCTATTACCTGAAGCTGTGGTCTCAGACACTCACCTGTTGTGGTGACAATTTCGCCAATTTCAACAACCTCTCCCTCCTCCACCTCTGCTTCTTTTTTGTTTTCGTTTTGGGATTTCCCCTTCTTTGGGAGGTGTGGGGTCCCTGGTGTCCTCAGACGTCCCAAGTCTTCTCTCCCCTATGAGAATGTAAAAAAAAGGAATACTTAGCACACAGATATTTGAGGGCAGAAATAGGAATATGAAACATTGCTTGGAAGTGTCATGCAATTGTATTTTTTGGCAGAGTTCCAAGCTTAACATTTTTTTTTACACTTTCTAAAGCTGCAATACTTACCTGTTTTGTGCAAGTTTCCCAGATGGAGACACCCCTATAGCATCCATTCGGGTTAAGCAAACCCCGAACTGTAAAGTACCGGACTTTTGGGTTTTTGGTACCCGGACCTGAACCCGAACAATTTACTGTATGTTCGGGTTTGAGTTCGGTGTTCGGCAATGTAATGGCGCTTTTTAAAAAGCTGAAGAGCAGCCAATCAACAATCGCTTAACTTGAGTGCCTTAGAAGCCATTACAGCCATGCCTACTAATGGCATGGCTGTTATTGGCCAGTGCAGCATGTGACCTAGCCTCTATATAAGCTAGAGGCACATAGCACAGCATGTCACTCTGCTTTAGATAGTGTAGGGAAAGGTTGCTGCTGCTGCTTTGAGGGAGAGAATTAGATAGGAGTCCTGATTCAGAAATCAAATTACTCAGCGATCTACCTTGATTTTGTTGTGTGGGTGCAGTGCGCAATCTTTTTACCCTGCCCTGAGCCCAGTGCCAGAGAAAAGATAACTTTTATCCATCTGTTAGTTAGGTTGGCGTTGGCAGGCATTTTATGGAAGCTCAGTGCACCAGCACTGCATATGTTACTGTGAGATACACTCTTTAGATACTGTTGGTCTATTCTGCTGTTCTAAAAACACCAATTTAGGGCAAAAAATATATATTTTGCAGTGTTTTCTGCATATCTGTACATGTGAGATACACACTTTAGATACTGTTTCTCTATTCTGCTATTCTAAAAAAACCCATTTAGGGCAAAAAATAATATTTTGCAGTGTTTTCTGCATATCTGTACATGTGAGATACACACTTTAGATACTGTTCTTCTATTCTGCTATTCAAAAAAAAAATGAAGGTCAAAAAAATTATTTTTTGAACAGCATTTTCTGCATATCTGTACGTGTGAGATACAACCTTTAGATACTGTTTCTCTATTCTGCTATTCAAAAAAATAATAATTTAGGGCAAAAAATATATTTTTGGTGCGCTTTCTGCATATCTGTACGTGTGAGATACACCCTTTAGATACTGTTTCTCTATTCTGCTATTCTAAAAAAACCCATTTAGGGCAAAAAATTCTATTTTGCAGTGTTTTCTGCATATCTGTACGTGTGAGATACACACTTTAGATACTGTTCTTCTATTCTGCTATTCCAAAAAGATACACCCTTTAGATACTGTTCTTCTATTCTGCTATTCAAAAAAAAAAAATTTAGGGGAAAAAAAAATTTTTTGGTGCATTTTCTGCATATCTGTACGTGTGAGATACACCCTTTAGATATTGTTGATCTATTCTGGTATTCAAAAAAAAACATTTAGGGGAAAAATCTTAAATTGCGGCCTAGTCTGTATCTGTACGTGTGAGGTACACCCTTTAGATACTGTTGCTCTATTCTGGTATTCCAAAAAAACACATTTAGGGCAAAAAAAATAATTTGCAGTGTTTTCTGAATATCTGTACATGTGAGATACACACTTTAGATACTGTTCTTCTATTCTGCTATTCCAAAAAAGAATAATTTAGGGCAAAAAAAAAATTTTTGGTGCATTTTCTGCATATCTGTACGTGTGAGATACACCCTTTAGATATTGTTGCTCTATTTTGCTATTCAAAAAAAACACATTTAGGTGAAAAATCTTAAATTGCGGCCTAGTCTGTATCTGTACTAGTGAGATACACCGTTTAGATACTGTTGTTCTATTCTGCTATTCAAAAAAACACCCATTTAGGGCAAGATTCTAAATTTGAGAAATATGAGGAGAACGTCAAATAAGGGACGTGGCTCCGGTCGTGCTGCTGCTGGTGGAGCTCCTGTTGCAGGGAGAGGACGTGGTCAATCTGTGCCAGCTACACACACAAGTGAAACACCTTCCTCAGGTGCGAGTAGGCGACAGAGCCTGCAGCGGTATTTGGTCAGGCCTAATGCGGCTCTACGAATGTTGAGGCCAGGACAAGTACAGGCGATAGTAGATTGGGTTGCTGACATTGCCTCCAGTTCCTTAACATTGTCTCCCACCCAGTCTCCTGCTGAAAGATCAGAGTTGGCACCTGCAGCCGATGTCCATCAGTCTTTCACCTCACCCCCTTGCAAATCAGCCAAGCAGTCTGAGCCCCAAATCATGCAGCAGTCTCTTCTGCTTTTTGATGACTCTGTTAGCAGGGTTTCCCAGAGCCATCCACATAGCCCTGCCCCAGAAGTGGAAGAGATTGAGTGCACCGAGGCCCAACCACTTATGTTTCAAGATGAGTACATGGGAGGACCATCGCATCACGTCTCAGATGATGATAAAACACAGGTGCCAACTGCTGCTCTGGGTGAAGACTGGGTGGAAGATGATGTGGAGGACGATGAAGTTCTCGACCCTTACATGGAATCAACGTCATGCAGGCGACTTTAGAACCCTATTAAAGTCTATGGGACTCGAACGTTCAAACTCAAAAGTGCTCATTTGAAAGGCTAATATGCAAGTTATTGTCATAAAACGTGTTTGGGGACCTGGGTCCTGCTCCAGGGGACATGTATCAATGCAAAAAAAAACTTTTGAAAACGGCCGTTTTTTCAGGAGCAGTGATTTTAATAATGCTTAAAGTGAAACAATAAAAGTGTAATATTTCTTTAAATTTCGTACCTGGGGGGTGTGTATAGTATGCCTGTAAAGGGACGCATGTTTCCCGTGCTTAGAACTATCCCTGCACAAAGTTTAATTTTTGCAGGAAAAAAAGTCATTTAAAATCACTTGCGGCTATAATAAATTGTCGGCTCCCGTAATACAGAGAACAGTTATTGAAAGTCATTGATAAAAAAAAAAAAAAATATGCGTGGGGTTCCCCCCAAATTTAATTACCAGGCCCTTCAGGTCTGGTATGGATATTAAGGGGAACCCCGGGTCAAATGACGCGGGGTTCCCCCTAAATATCCATACCAGACCCTTATCCGAGCACGCAACCTGGCAGGCCCCAGGAAAAGAGGGGGGACGAGAGAGCACATCCCCCCTCCAGAACCATACCAGGCCACATGCCCTCAACATTGCGAGGATGCTTTGGGGTCCCCTCAAAGCACCATGTCCCCATGTTGATGAGGAGAAGGGCCTCATCCCCACAACCCTTGCCCAGTGGTTGTGGGGGTCTGCGGGCGGCGGGCTTATAAAAATCTGGAAGCCCCCTTTAACAAGGGGACCCCCAGATCCCCCAGATGTCCCATGGAAGCGCTCAGCTCTCTATCTCCCAAACACTGGAGAGGAAGAGGAAGTACCCCCTACCCACCCGCAATCCATGACCCTGAATGCCAGCATTTCAAAATTCCTGTCCTTTGAAATGCTGTCATTCCGTCTGGTGGAGACTCAGAGTTTTAAAAGCCTGATGGCATTGGCTGTCCCACAGTACATCGTACCCAGCCGTCACTACTTTTCCAGGCAAGGCATCCCTTCCCTGCACAACCAAGTGGGGGACAAAATCAGGTGTGCACTGCGCAATGCCATCTGTGGCAAGGTCCACCTAACTACGGATACGTGGACCAGTAAGCACGGTCAGGGAAGTTATATCTCCCTAACAGCACACTGGGTAAATGCACTGGGCCTGAAGCAGTTTGGTGCATGTCCTTCCACCACCGAGGATTGCAGGGCAGGCTCCTACTCTGCTTCCTCATCCTCTACCACCTCCTCATCCGGTCAGTGTAACACCTTCACCACCAACTTCAGCACAGCCAGGGGTAAACTACAGCAGGCAGTTTTAAAACTTTCCTGTTTGGGGGAAAAACCACACACCATGCAGGAGTTGTGGAGGGACATGGAACAACAGACCAATGAGTGGTTGGTGGCAGTGAGCCTCAAGCCCGGCCTGGTGGTGTGCGATAATGGGATTAATCTCGTAGCAGCTCTGGGCCTAGCCGGTTTGACGCACATCCCTTGCCTGGCGTATGTGCTGAATTTGGTGGTCCAGAGGTTCCTTAAAAATTACCCCCATATGCCAGAGCTGCTGCAGAAAGTGCGGGCCGTCTGTGTGCACTTTCGGCATTCTCACCCTGCTGCTGCTCGCCTGTCAGCGCTGCAGCTTAACTTTAGCTTTCCCGCTCACCTCCTCATATGTGACTTGCCCACAAGGTGGAACTCCACCTTGCACACGCTGGCCAGACTGTGCGAGCAGCAACAGGCGATAGTAGAGTCTCAGCTGCAGGACGCACGCGAGAGTCGCTCTGCGGAACAGCACCACTTCACCACCAATAACTGGGCCTCCATGCGAGACCTGTGTGCTTTGTTGCGCTGTTTCGAGTACTCCACCAACATGGCCAGTGCCAATGACGCCGTTCTCAGTGTTACTATCCCATTTCTATGCCTCCTTGAAAAAACGCTTTGGGCGATGATGGAAGAGGATATGGCACAGGAAGAGGAGGAAGAGGGATCATTTCCAAGGCTTTCAGGGTAGTCATTCACAAGTGGCTACGAGGGTGGGTTCCTGCACCAACAAACGCCAGGTACACAATTGTCCAGCAAGGACACAGTTCTGGAGGATTACGAGGTGGAGGATGAGGAGATGGAGGAGGAGGAACCATGTTCACAGCAGGGGGGCACCCAGACCAGCTCATGGCCATCACTGGTGCGTGGCTGGGGGGACACAGAGGACACAGACGATACACCTCCCACAGAGGACAGCATTTCGTTGCCTCTGGGCAGCCTGGCACATATGAGCGATTAAATGCTGCAGTGTCTCTGCAACGACCGCCGAGTTGCCCACATTCTAACAGGTGCTGATTGCTGGGTGGCCACGCTGCTGGATCCCCGTTACAAGGACAACGTACCATCCTTAATTACCTCACTGGAGCGTGATCATAAGATGCGCAAGTACAAGCGCACGCTGGTAGACGTGCTGCTGGTGGCATTCCCACCTGACAGCGGGGGCACGGTGGAAGCACAAGGCGAAGGCAGAGGAGGAGGAAGAGGTCGCCAAATCAGCCAGGGCACCACCAGCACCTCAGAAGGCAGGGTTAGCATGGCCGAAATGTGGAAAAGCTTTGTCAGCACGCCACAACAACCAGCACCACCAGCTGATATGGAACGTCTTAGCAGGAGGCAGCATTTCACCAACATGGTGGAGCAGTATGTGTGCACATCCTACGCGTACTGAATGACGGGTCTGCCCCCTTCAACTTCTGGGTCTCCAAATTGGGCACATGGCCTGAGCTTGCCCTTTACACCTTGGAGGTGCTGGCCTCCCCTGCAGCCAGTGTATTATCTGAACGTGTATTTAGCACGGCAGGGGGCGTTATCACAGACAAGCGCAGTCGCCTGTCCAGAGCCAATGTGGACAAGCTCACGTTCATTAAAATGAACCAGGCATGGATCCCACAGGACTTGTCCGTACCTTGTGCAGAATAGACATGTATACCGGCCTTACCCAGCCATTGTTGTATTTTTGATCTTTCTCACTCTCTTGGGGTGTACCCTAATTAAAAAATAAATACAATTAAAAACAAAAACCAGTGTTGGCTACCTCGTCCTCCTCCACCGCCGCTTCCACCTACACCGCAACATTCACCGCCACCTCAACCTCCTACTCCATATGGACCTCGTCCTCCTAAGTCAAGATTATTATTTTTTATTTTTATGTATTTTATGTCATTTTAAGTTATTTCCCTATCCACATTTGTTTTGAGAGCACTTGCCATGCTCTTAACAACATTTTGCTGCCATTTGCAGCCCTCTAGCCCTTTCCATTACCTTTTTAGAGCCATTTTAGTCCTCAAAAGTTTGGGTCCCCATTGACTTCAATGGGGTTCGGGTTCGGGGTCAAGTTCGGGTCCTGAACTCGAACTTTTTTGCGAAGTTCGGCCAAACCCGTCGAACCCGAACATCCAGGTGTCCGCTAAACTCTAGTATCCACTGGTGCACTTGTGTGTGACACCCTAATAAAAAGGGTGTTCTGGTGTCCTACACTAGTGCTCCTGAGTCCAGATGTGTAAACAGCTGCTGAGTGTCCTCTCCTTTACACTGAATCAAGTTTGCATTTCATTATAGTTACAAACCCATCAAGACAACAATATTCTTTGAATAGAAATAGGCCTGAAGAAATGTAGTTAACTGAAACTGCAACTTCCCAAAACATCGTATTTAGTGGGTGAAAGAACGATGTTTCCTATGAACGATTGAACCCATGAAAGTTGCCATTTTAAACTGTACAGCAGTAAAGAAAAGCACATGGAGCAGTATGCAAGTAATAATACTAAATATGAACACAGGACAACTACTTACTTTTTTGAAGAACTCGATTGGTCTTTCTATACTGATCATGCTCCCTCGGTTTCAGGTCTGATCAGCGTTTCCTCAGTTGATCCTTGGATCGTCATACCCCAAAATTCTTCTGCAGACTCTTCACAATATAAAACATAACACGCGTGCGTCATACGTACAATCTGTGAGCAGAGGAAGGAGTAGCGGAAGCGCTGATCGTTCTAACGAAGGTACAATTTTAACTTGGTTCATCACTGGCCTATACTGCTTCTAGATTGAGGCTTATATTGGGACAAGATTAGAAGAGTTTAGCCTGACATTAGGGTTTTTCTTGTGTTGTGTCTTGCAGGGAAAATGGATGGGTTCAAAGACCACAGCTTTCTCCCAATATTCATTGATAAATACAGAGAGCTGCCCTGTCTGTGGCAAGTGAAACATCCACATTACAATAACAAAAAAGAGACAGGCAGGGCTGGAGAAACTGCTGGAGTTGGTGAAGCCGGTGGTCCCCACGGCAAACATCAGCTATTTAAAAAACAAGGAGGAGTACTTATCTGAGGAGTACTTATCTGAGGGAGCACAAGAAGGTCCAGGATTCCCAGAGATCTGGAGCTGCAGCAGATGACGTTTATGTCCCCAGGCTGTGGTACTATGAGAGACTGCATTTTCTGTTAGACCAGACTGAGGTCAGGGAAACCCTCTCAACCCTACCTTCCACGCTTCCTTCCATGCTTCGTTCCACCCCAGCTGAGGCTTCCAACGTCCACTCTGGGACTTCCAGTCAGGAAGAAGTGGAGGAGCCCAGCTTGAGCCAGGTATAATTTTGTTCTACATATTTTATTTGTAAAATTTAATGATGTTAACTAGATGTGATTATTGCTCACTAATTGCTAATTTAATAAAGTGTTTTACATACCAATAGACAATAGTAGACAAAAATAATTGGGACAAGAATGAAAAATTCTGGGGTCAGAAGGATAGTCTTTTCTATTTGTTAACATTCAATTTGCAACAGTTATGAGTTGAAAATTGTGTGTGATTGATGAACCAAAAACTAAAAGTATGCCCCTTTTTCATACACAGGAAGACCTCAGCCAGGAAGAGGGCATGGAATGTGGCAGCCAGGATGTGGCTGTGGAATGTGGCAGCCAGGAGGAGGCAGGGGTAAGTGGCAGGGAGGAGGTGGGCAGGCCTAGGAGCCTCACAGAATCCCAGGTCCTTCCCCTCCGCCTTCCAATCAAAAGGCCCAGGAAGGGGAGTAATGTGGAGGAGACAGCGTTCAGGCTGATTGGGGAGGCTTCTGCGGCCCTCAATACCACCCCCACTCTTCAAGAGGCCTTTACCTCCATGGCTGCATGCAAAATGCAGAAAATGGAGGAGGGGCAATGCCTCACGTGTGAAGAACTAATTTATATCACACTAAATAAGGGGTTGAGGGGACAACTTACCACCAAAACCCACCTGTGTGAGTTGGACCATCCTCCTCCTCCTCCTTCTGCCACACCTCCAACACCACAGCCACAGCCTGGAAGGAAGCGTGGAAGGAAGACCAGAGAGTGATGGCCTGGGTTCAGTCTGGTCTGTCAAAAGATGAAGGCTCTTGTATGACCACAGCCTGGGGACATAGATGTCATCTGTTGCTGTTCCTGATCTCTTGGACTTCTGGACCAGATTGTACTCCCTTATATATGGACTCCTCAGGCCACCAATTTTGCCTTTAAATAGTTGATAAGTGCCCTGGGGGCCAAAGGCTTCCCCAATTTCAGCAATTTCTCCAGCGTTGCCTTCCTCTTTATTTTCTTATGACCCCCTAATAAAGGTATATTTTTTTTCAGAAATGCTTGCCTATGTGTTTTATTACTTCAAAAAGCCAAGTTTATTTGTGAGTAGGCCGGTACATTTCCTAAATACAATGTGAAATTAACAAGGAACACCAACCATCCTCCTTGAGGTTTACAAAAACAAGATAATAATGGTGTTGTGGAAACTTGACACACAAAACACACCAAAAAATTATGGAAAAACCAAACAAATAAAAAAAAGGAGAGCTTGAATAAAAAAAAACACAAAATAATAAAAAACAATAAAAACATAAAACAAAAAAATTATTAGGGAGATCTTACTAATAAAAATATTATATTCATGAAATCACAAGAAATAATAAAGAAAGAACTTTGTGAGAAGTCTGTGTGACTATGAGCAGCAAAACAACTTCATTCTTCTGTCGGTAAATTTTAGATCCAGCTCTCAAACTTTGTTTGTCAGAAACTCCCATGGAAAAAGTCAGATGGAGCCTACACACGGTCGGAATTACCGACAACAAGCTCCGATCGAAAATCCGACCGTGTGTACAGGGCATTAGGCTTTTCATAAAGGCTTCCCCTTCCTGAAGATCGCAAAGACTGTGTTGGACACCATCTTTAGACATGATAAGGCGGAAGGTAAACCCCAGTAATATGGGACCCGGCGATACTGCAGATGAGATGTAATGGGGCGCAGGTTTCTTCGCTTGGCCAGGGTAATGGGAGAGAGGTCACTAAAAATCTGTAGCATAGCCCCTTTGTACGTAAGCTGATATTTGTTACGTGTGGCCAGTCAGTGTCTCCTTGCTGTCATAAAAGTGGAACCGCACTATAACATCTCTGGGCCTAGCTCCAGCTGGAGGCTGCGGGAGCTAGAATATTGACAAGCCCCAGGAGAAAAGGGCGCAAGGCCACCATTTCAGGGATACCACGAAAGCGCAGGTTTTGTTGTCTGTCCCTATTCTCAAGGTCCTCCTGCTGCAGTTGTAGCTGGGACACTGAGTGTTTAATGTTGTGGTTTTCCTCCTCAATAGCCTGCACATAGTTCTCCATCTCGTCAAGCTTATACTCAGGCGCATCAGTGCGTTCCACATTTTGGGTAATTCCCCCCTCAGTTCTGCCGAAATCTTGCTCACCTCAGCCGAGACAGTTGGGGTGATCTGCTGAAGTAGAAGTTGTAACTTGGCATCCAGGATGTCTGGGGTTAGAACAGCTTGAGCAGGGGAGGGAGTAGGACCCGACACCTGGATCGCTGCTGAATAGGGAGTTCCAGCTTCCTCCATCCCCAATAGTGGGTCCATCGCAGCGAAGGGATTAGCGCGAGAACTCGAAGCCGAGAATTGTGGCCTAGTAATGTAACAGTCCATGCTCAATCCTGCACGCAGCCCAAACAGCGGTTCGTAATAGTCCTGCTGCTGGCCAATATTTCCCATGGGGTGCCCAAAGGTTAAAGCTTTCGATCAGGCTTACCCCCGATACTTCAGCTGGCTATCGTTGCTTTTTGGAGATCTCAGAGAGCTGACGGAGCCCGGAGCTCAATCAGAACACGTCCGCCATGTCAGAAGTTGCGCATGCGCCCCCTCTAAGATTTTTTGCTCATTTGCTGCTCAGTCAGATGGAGTGATCTCCTTCCTAGCATGAACACTACAAGGTTTCAGCAGAGGGAGGCAAGAGCCTCTGCATCCAGCGCTGCTGCATCCCATCCCTCTGTCAGTTCCTGCAAGATCCCTACTCCTCTCCAACCTTTGTTCCCACTATAGGATACTTGATGCATTGATGCTGCTCTGGTGTTCCTACTAACAATGCTGTATGGAAAGGTTCTCCCCGGTTTAGAGCACACCTAGTCCCCCTGCATCCTGAGGATCTATTTTAAGCTGTTGGTTATTCTGCTGTACCTGGGGGGGGGGGGGGGCTGCCGATCCTCTGCCTCTTACTTTGATCAGCAGTATCACCCCATTAGGACCCCAGACCTGTCTGCCCAGAGCAGCCCTTCACCTTTGCACACTATAAATCCATAGAGGAGCATGAAGCTCAGAAAGAGCCCAGGCTAAGAAAAAAAAAGAGCAATGCCAAAATAGGTAAGGAAAAATAATGCTTTGTATGACAATTCTTTGCAAAGGAGCAGCTGCTGCAGAATCTCTTAAGGGAGTCAGTTACTTTAGAACATCTTGGCAGCTGGCTGAGAGTCATTCAATGTATTGACAAGCATGATTTTCTGCCTCTGAAGTTTTGGCTTCTGCAGGACAGTTTAGAGATAGTGATGTAATTGCCTGTGCAGCTGTAGTGCCACACAGGACCAGCCAGTGGGGTGGTTAGATGTCAGGTCAGCAGCAGTGGCGGGGGACAAAGAGTGTGGAGTAAGTAACCCTGCACAGCGTTTTTAGGTATAGCTATGTAAACCTCCCAACAGTCCCGGATTCAATGGGACTGTCCCAGGATTTAAATAGAATCCCAACAGTATCCCACTGGTATCACCTCATTCTTCTTTCTCTCTCCCTCTCTTCCATGGTGTTAGTGGAAGACTAGCAGCTTTGTTTTTTTTAGCAAGTTTGTAAGAGGGCACACTCCCTATGCTGTGCTTCCAGGCTCAGGTTAGCTGTGTGTGCATGCAGGTACTCTCCCTTCACTGCTGCTGTCTATGCCCAAAGCCACTGCTTTCTGCCCTCCCCCACCAGCAATAGGAAGTATTATCATCACTGCTGGGAACCGACAGGAGAGCTATCTGTGTTCATCTCCCATAAATAGGCTGGTCTTGTAAGAATCTACTGCTCAGCTAGACTAGCAGTGCCCCTCTTCCCTCCACAGAGTTTTAGTGACCCTCACACTCTCCACAGAGCATCTGCTCTCCCCTTTTCCCTCCACAGAATACCAGTGCCTTCTCTCCATGCACATTTTACCAGTTTTCCCTCCCCCTCTAGTAAGCATAAATTCTCCCCGTTTCTCCCTCTGGAGTCGAGCAATTTCCTTTTTGAGCAATTTCCTTTTTGGGTGGTCATACGATTTCAAAGGAAGTCAGGGCTCGGAATGCATTTTTTTAAATTTTACACAGAGTGCAATTTAACCACTTGAGATCCGCGCTATAGCCAAATGATGGCTACAGCGCGGATCTGATATGCCGGGACGACGTCTATTGACGTCGTCCCGGCAACGAGCTGCCTGCGTGCCCCCTGAAGGGCGTGCGCGGCGTGCTCTGTGATCCGCGGGCCTGTGAGACTCGCTGGATCACAGATCCGAGTAAGGGGTCGATCCCGACCCCTTACCACGTGATCAGCTGTCAGCCAATGACAGCTGATCATGTGATAATAACCGAGCCGGTAATCAGCTTTTTTTCCTGCTCGCACTGACAGCGCGAGGAGAAAAAAAAAAGCCGATCACCGGCGGCAGTGAGAGGGACATCAGTCCCTCTCACTGCAATATGCCCAGGGTCCATGGTGCCCACCTTTGGCTAATAAAAGTGCCCACTAGCTCCACGTCAGTGCCCACAGTGCCATCTGTCAGTGCCCACAGTGCCATCTGTCAGTGCCCACAGTGCCAGTGCTGCACATCAGTGTCCCCTACCAGTGCTCATCAGTGTCCCCTACCAGTGCTCATCAGTGTCCCCTACCAGTGCCCATCAGTGCCACCTATCAGTGCCCATCAGTGCCATCTATCAGTGCCACCTATCAGTGCCATCTATCAGTGCCCATCAGTGCCATCTATCAGTGCCATCCATCAGTGCCACCCATCCATGCCACCCATCCGTGCCACCCATTCGTGCCCATCAGTGCCATCTTTGCTGTGCCCATCAGTACCGACTTATCTGTCCCCACCAGTGCAGCCTATCAGTGCCCACCAGTGCAACTTATCAGTGCCCACCAGTGCAGCCTATCAGTGCCCACCAGTGCCGCCTCATCAGCGCATATCAATGAAGCAGAAAAATTACCTGATTGCAAAATTTTATAACAAACTATTAAACATGATTTTATTTTTATTTTTAATTTTCCATCTTTTTTTATTTGTTTAGCAAAAAATTAAAACCCCAGCTGTGATTATATACCACCAAAAGAAAGCTCTATTTGTGGGAAAAAAATGGTAAAAATTTCATTTGGGTACAGTGTTGTATGACCGCGCAATTGTCATTCTAAGTGCATCAGCGCCGAAAGCTGAAAATTGGTCTGTCACGAGGGAGGTTTAAGTGCACAGTAATCAGGTGGTTAAAGGCTGTCATGGACTAAGTACTGTAAATGAGAGATAGGGACATTGGGATGGCTTGGACAGAAAAAAAAAACATTAGAAAAGGCTTATTTATTTATAATGAAAAGTGAAATTATGCCTGAACTGGTGAACTTAGCATTTAAGGTGGTGCCTTTTTTTCCACTTGAAGCTGCATTAAAAGGACCTAAGTTCACATTGTATAGTTTTTTTTTGTTTCACATGGCAGTGCCAAGCTTCCCATGCTCTCCTTACCACCGAACAAAGACACACAGAGGGTTATTTACAAAAGGCAAATCCGCTTTGCACTACAAGTGCAAACTACAAGTGCAAAGTGCACTTGAAATTGCACTGAAAGTGCACTTGGAAGTGCAGTTACTATAAACCTGAGGGGTAGATCTGAAATGAGGGGAAGCTCTGCTGATTTTATCATAATTTCATGTGCAAGCTAAAATGCTGTTTTTTTTATTTTCCTTGCCTGTCCCCCTCAGATCTACAGCGACTGCACTTCCAAGTGCAGTTTGCACTTGTAGTGCAAAGTGGATTTGCCTTTCGAAAATAACCCCCACAGACACAAAGGGGGTTATTTACTAAAGGCAAGACCCCTTTTTTACTGCAAGTGCACTTGAAAGTGCACTGAAAGTGCACTTGGAAGTAAAGTCACTGTAGATCCGAGGGGGATGGCAAGGAAAATAAAAAACAGCATTTTAGCTTGCACATGATTGGATGATAAAATCAGCAGAGCTTCCACTCATTTCAGATCTACCCCTTAGATTTAGAGCGACTGTACTTCCAAGTGCACTTTCAGTGCACTTTCAAGTGCACTTGCAGTGCAAAGTGGATTTGCCTTTGTAAATAACCCCCAAAGGCTTTAATGGGACTTGCTGCTTTGCTCTGGTTTGCAAAATTTGGACCAGATCCTCTATGGATCAAGCCCAAGCAGATTCACTCACCAATGGTAAATAGATGTGTTTCTAAGATTTACATACATGCAGAGCACTGTAATTGGTATGATGTCCTGAAAGACTGGTATGATGATCATATGACAATAGTTTATGCAATTTTGGACTCTTAATTATATAGAAACTCATCTTATCCAATACCCTAAATATTCCCTAACCTCTAGACGTAAATGATACCGTCTGTCTACCATTGTTTGTGTTTCTCTTTCCATACATTAAGACCCCATTCACATCGTCGCATTTTGTTTTTTGCATTTTTTGCACGCTTTTTATACAACAGCATAGTGCAGCCCATTCATTTGAATGGGCAGCACTACGTGCTATAAACACGCTAAAAGAAGTTCCAGGACCTTTTCCAGTGTTGAGTTTTTCCCCTTTTTTAGCCATGACAAAACATGTGTTTGTTAGTCATGTTTGGGTTGCCATTAACAAGTAATGTTAATGTTAGAAAAAACACGTGTTTCTGCGCACGTTCTTAAAATGCGTGGGCTTGAATTGCAGCCTCAGGCCCCTCCATGTTTCATTTCTTAAATAGGTTTTGTGCATTTTTTGCACAATTTGTAAATTTTTCACATAACAGTATAGGGCAGCCCATTCATTAAAATTACATGTGCGCCAAAAGAAGCTCCAGGATCTTTTCCAGTTTTGAGTTTCATTTTTTTTTGGTGCATATTTGCTGTGTGACAAAATGCACATTTGATAGCTGCTTTTGAACTTGCAGATGGGCAGTGACCCTGAATAATAAATTAAGAATCGCAAATTTTGAAAAATTAAGAAGACAGCTAAAATTGTCAGGTGGTCACTTTTATAATGTAATTATTTGTACATTAAGTTCCCTATTTTGCATGAAAAAAAAATATTTGTCTTGTATGTCCCTCCCTTTTCATCTTTTACTTTCATATTCCCTTCTATGTTCCAAACCCCACCATTATATTATTGTTAACTGAAATTATTATAATTGCAGAAAAATTTCAGCAGAGTTGACAGTCACATCTTCCTTCCATACATCATTAGTACAAATATTTCAAATATAGCTCACATGTTATTGTTTTTATATGTCATCATTTATAACTAAAATTTCATTTATTTATTTTTGTTTAGATCAATAGCTGTAAAAACCTTTTTTTTTGGATTTATTTTAAATAATTTTGTTCAAAATGTCCACACATCTGTCAGTGTCTATAATGATTGCCAATGTTTTTGAACTTGGAGGTAAACCTATAATAACACAAGATGTTCTGTCACAGTGTTCTTAAAAGAAATAGATATTTTTGTTAATAATGAGCATCCAAGCCCATATGATGTTTCAGTGTACCATATTGTTAATTCATAGAAAACAATCCATCTGACATGTGTCATATTATTGTTACTCTTAAATCATATTTTTCTGTAATCAGGTAAAGGCTTAGTTGGCAAATATATCCCGACATATGATTGCCCATATGGTGAATCAAATGTTATGATATACAATTATTAACATGCAGTGTTATTCATGTGTTGTTTTGTTTTAGAAAAAAAAACAGATGTGAAATGTATCAGTGAATCAAAACTGAAAATGTAATGAGGTCAGTTGTATAAATATGTACCTATTTATATACAGTAGCTCAATACAGTGAAGCATTATCTCATTGTATAAAGTAAAATATATATAAAATACCAGTATTACAATAAAATATAAACTAGTAGATATTTACACAAAACATATTTCAATCTGGCTACTAAAAAACATGAACCATTAGGATAGGTACAATATTTAATATGTGATTTACTAAAAATATCTTACTAACCAGCTTTCTTGAAACATTTTTTGGCTGTGGAAAAACTGTTTCTGGAATTGCACTACTTTGTCATAAAAAAAATACAATTTTATACTCCTTTTCAGCTTTAATGTAAGCTGCACCCTGCTGTTGGTATCAATCTTTTGGGCCTGCTTGAGTGCACTGGCTTGATCCACATTTTTTTGGGAAAACACACTTTTTAAAGTAGCATGGCCTAGCAGTGTGCAGAAAATATAGTTTATTTTACTTTCTTCCTGAAATAAGCTGACTCTCTGCCTCCAAATTGGCCTCCCATTATTAAGGATGAGATTGTATGCCATAAATCTGTACAATTTCTACAATATGTCTCCATCAGTTCACAGTTTAATTTAGCTTTATTTAAATTAAATCTGTCTGCTCTCTCCCACTTTAATTGTAAGGTGCAATCTGATTGAGCTCTCTCTCAGAAATAGTGGAAGTCTGAAAAGGATTAAAAGTTGTGCAGCAAACCTGTAAAGTTTGTCTCAGTCAGTGAAACAGGAACCTGATTTTTTTGCACAATCTGCTTACTCTCTCCCTAATAAATTGCAGCCTTGTTAATGTGAAGTTGTGGTGCAAAACTGTATGCTTTTTCAATCTTTTTGAACAATTGAATTTTATTGAAAAAATAACAGCATACAGGATATTTCACATTACAATGAGAATAGTCGCTCAAAACTTTCAGCGATCGTATGAATATCCTTACAGAACATTTAAAGTAACAAGAGAGGGGAGAAGGAAGAAAATAATAATATGAATACAATCCTATGTTGATTTAAGGCATACATTGTCTAGGACTGATTAAATTATGAGGTCTAAGTAAGATAACCAATTAGAGCTTTACCATAAGGTCAAAAATAATGCGTTAGGTTGCATCTGGTGAGGTCTATGAAATAGGAGCATTCATTAGGAGGGGGTGGAGGGGGGGGGGAGATATGGGGAGGGGAGGGAACGAGAGGTGGGTGGTGTTGAAAAAGAACCAGGCTATAGTAGCTTGGGGATCATTGTGTTGTCAAAGTAAATATTCAACCTATCTATGTTTGCATGTAAGCCACAGTCTTCTATGTTTAAGAGAACCGTACATATCATATACCTTTCTATCAGTAAGAAATAAAATCTGCTTCTATTAATATAACCATTTCATCCTGTATCAAGTTGTATATATTGATCAGAATACCGAAAGATCACCCATGGTGACCATGTGCTATTAAATTTCTCAGTAGTTTCTTTGGCCATGGCGGCTGTTTCTTCCATGTAGTATATGTCATTTACTGCATTAAACCATTCTGGGATAGAGGGAGCGATTCTGGATTTCCAATGTCTCGGTATCAGAATTTTTGCTGCGTTCAGCAGATGTCTTGTTAGGGATTTTTTGTATCGTTTCATAGAGCAATCAGCCATATGTAATAGACAGCATGGAGGAGTGAGGGATATTTTCGTGTCTGTAATTGCTTTGATCAGGTCGCGCACCCCGTTCCAGAAGGGTTGTAGTGTGGGACAGTCCCACCAGATGTGGAACAAGGTGCCTGTATCCTTCTCACATCTCCAGCAGGAGTCCGAGGACAGTGGGTACCATTTCCTGAGCTTAACTGGTGTTGCATACCATTGCGTCAACAATTTATAGGACGTTTCCTGTAATTTCGTCCCAATGGAGCACTTGTGTGCAAAAATCGAAGCTTGACGCCATTGGTTATCTGTAATATTGGTGCCGAAGGCACTTTCCCACTGTACTCGTGCTCCCGCTGTTTCTCCCCTCCTGCCCTCTTGTAGCCATGCATACATTAGCGAGGTAGATTTAGTTACTGGGGTTCCAGAGTGGCATGAGTCTTCGAACGGGGTGGTCTGTCTGCTTAGTTGTATTTTGTTTGGGGAGGTTTGCACGTAGTTGTGGATTTGTCGGTAGGTCCAGTATGTGAGTGTTTGGGGGTGCAGGTCCTGTATCAAAGACCTGTATGGTTTTGTTCTGTTTGCAGTAATACAATGCAGCATTAAGAGAGGTACCTGTCGGTCGTGGGGAGAGGTTAGTTGCAAGTCCATGCCTGGTGTAAAGTCTGGATTGTGGGTTATGGGTGTAAGAGGGCTTGGCGATGAGGATAACTTGTGATGTTTGATCAGTGTTTGGAAAGTCTTCAGTGTCGTTCCTATGAGTGGGTGACGCTGTAGTTCTTGTGGTACTTTATTCCAAGGGATCCAGGGAAGGAATCGCAGGTGCAATGGGGACGATGCCTCTTCCAATGAGACCCAGTCTTTTTGCTTCCTGTGGCAATTCCAATCCAGGATCCTAGTTAGATGTGTACTATAGTGATATAATCTAAAGTCGGGGAGTCCAATACCTCCTTCCTCTTTTGGTAGTGTAAGTGTTTCAAGTTTGATACGTGGTCTTTTCCCAGCCCAAATGAAGGTGCGTATGATGGTTTTGAGTTTCCTAAAAAACTGACATGGGAGTGAGGTAGGTAAGGTGTGGAAGTGGTATAGGATTCTGGGCAGTATTACCATCTTAAGTATTGCCGCCCTACCGAACCACGAAAAGTGTTTTATTGTCCAGGTCTTAAGATCTGTTTGTATTCTGTTCAGTAATGGTAGGTAGTTAGCATTGTATATGTCAGACAGGTTGCTTGTAAGTTTGACTCCAAGGTAGGTGATAGAGGAGGATACCCATTTAAATGTGCTTGCCTTACGTGCCATTTCTAGGGAGTCAGGTTGTAACGTCAAGTTGAGGGCTTCTGATTTAGCGTAATTAATTTTCATATTGGATATGTAGCCAAATAGTTGGAAAGCTTTTATCAGGTTTGGGATGGAGGTGTGAGGTCGCGTAAGGGCAAAAAGAAGGTCATCTGCGTATGCAGCTATTTTGTAATGGCGGTCTTTTATCTGGAAACCAGTCACGTCAGGGTTGTTATTGATTGTACGGATGAATGGTTCAAGGGATAAAATGAACAAGAGTGGAGATAAGGGACATCCCTGTCTCGTGCCGTTGTGTATGTTCACTGCTTCGGAGAGAGTGCCATTTATTTTAAGTTTTGCTTGAGGCTTATGATATAAGGCCGCCAGCCAAGCCAACATGTGATTGCCTAAGCCAATGTGTCTGCATGTGGCGAAAAGATAGTCCCAGGCTACTCGGTCGAAGGCCTTCTCCGCATCGGTGGACAGGAGAAGGCCTTCAATGCCCTTTGTGTGGGCACAGTGAATTAGGTTGAGTGTCTTTGTAACATTGTCACGTGCCTCCCTACCCGGCATGAACCCCACCTGTTCTGGGCCTATAAGTTGAGGGAGAAAAGCTGTAAGTCTGGTGGCCAAAATTTTGGCCAGGAGCTTTAGGTCCAGGTTCAATAATGAAATTGGCCTGTAATTCGAGCAGTCTGTGGGGTCCTTTGCCGGCTTGGGGAGCAACGCGACATGTGCTGATGTAAAGGTGTTTGATGTCGGCGGTGAGGTTTTGAGATGATTTAGGGCACGAAGGAGGGGGCCCTTGAGTATATCAGTAAACGTCTTATAGTAATGGGCCGTAAACCCGTCAGGGCCTGGGCTCTTGCCTGCTTTGAGATTTCTGACTGCTAGTGTGAGTTCGTCTTCTGTGATGGGTAGATCTAATGATTCGCGTTCGGGCGTAGTTAATGTGGGCATGCCGCTGTCCTTAATATATGTATCTAAATTGCGTTCTCTGGTGTCTTCAAAGTCGGGGGGTTTATGTGGTGGAGGCAAATTGTATAGCTTAGAATAGTAGTCATGGAATTGTGCTGCAATTTGGTCTGATTCATGTAGTGCTTGCCCCTCTCGGTTTTTAATGGACAAAATGGAATTGGAATGTGTGATTTCTTTGAGGGCCTTTGCTAGGAATTTGCCACATTTGTCCCCATGTTCGTAATAAAAACCTTTTCTAAAATAGAGAATGCGTTTGGCTTTAAGGTTGAGTAATGAATTTAACTTTTCTCTAGTTTCAAGCAAATCTGCAGATACATCTTCTGCTCTGGACTGTTTGTGTTGAGTTTCTAGTAGTGTGATTCTGTCTGCTAGTGAGGCGATGTCTTTGTTGGCCTCTTTTTTCTTGTGTGCACCCAAGCGAATCAGTTCTCCACGTATGACACACTTGTGTGCCTCCCATATAGTCATGGGTGACATATCCCCTGTTTCGTTGAGCTGAAAGTATGTTTTGAGTGCTGCGGATATTTGTGGGCATATTGTAGGGTCAGTTAGTAGCGCAGGGTTCAGTCTCCAATTACAAGGTCTATGATGTTTGTCTGTTTGCGTCAGGGAGATTGATATAGGGCAATGATCTGAAAGTGTTTGTATGCCAATACAAGCTGAATGCAATATGGGCAAGTCACGTTGTGTGATGAAGACATAGTCAATACGAGAGGATTTTTTATGTAGTGCCGAGTAGTAGGTAAAGTCCCTTCCTGTCGGGTGTGCCAGGCGCCAGGTGTCTACCAAAGTTAGGGAGTTCAGTAGGGATTTAATTTTCTGCAGAATGGGGTATGATATGCTGGATTTGCCGTTGGAAGTGTCCTGTAGAGGCAGTAATGGGATATTAAAATCCCCACCCAGCAAGATACATCCAGAAGCAAAACTTTTAAGTTCATCAACCATGCGGCGACAGAACGCTAGATGTCCTGCGTTGGGGAAGTATGCGTTTGCAAGTGTAAGTGGCTTGTTGTGCCAGATCCCTTTAAGGAATAAAAATCGTCCCTGAGGGTCTGCATAGCGGTGGGTTATTTTAAAATTAGCGTGCTTATGTAGTAATATCGATACTCCCTTGGATTTATTGTCTGGGTTTGGCGCATGGAACACCTCAGGGAAATGTTTGTCAAACAATCTTGGGATAGCTTGGGTGTAGAAATGCGTCTCTTGCAGGAACACAAAGGTAGGTTGAGCTTTCTTTAATTCCCTTAGTAGAGACACACGTCTCTCTGGTATATTAAGGCCTCTTATGTTGTGTGAGATCAGTGTAGGGCGTTTGCCCAGAGATGAGTATGCCATGTTTGTCTGTCTCAAGACTGCGACGTTAGCTTATCAATATACGGATCTTTTATTTAGGTTGAAGGGGGAGACTTAAGATACAAAAAAAAAAAAAAAAAAAAAAAAAAAAAGGGAGAGGGAAGGGGGGAGGGTTGGGTGGGAGGGGATGGGTTGGGGTGGGGAAGAGTGATAAGGTGGTGGGGCAGAAAGATAGAGTCCTCCTGGTGTACAGGAGGATTAAGTTTAAAGATTTAGAACGAGCACACCTCTGTTATCCACAGAGGGGCTCCTCCAATTGTGTCTCTCTTGGAGCCCGCAGGTCAACCAAGTGAGAACACAGGATAGGGTGCGTGGGAGTAGCTTGCGGATATATCAAGAAACCTGAAAATAACTGTCTATGAGTTAGATCTGCAGCATACTCCTCCCGCAGCCAATAGAAGCACATTATTTACGTTTAACTGAAATACTGACCACTATAGATAGAGCCTACAGTGATATTGTCTAGAGATCCGGAAGTGCAAATAAGCTCTTGTGCATATATCTTTCTTGTGAGTATGCTGTCTCTGGCCCCCTCACAAAGGGAGGGGAGCACAGAGACAGCATAGCCACCGCAAGTAAATAGTGCAAAAAAAAACAGAGAAAATATGAATAAAGCATAATAACAGTTGGAACATATAACATCTATAAACGTGTACCTGGTGAGCCAGAGAGAATACCTGTATCCCCTAGGGGGAAGTTTCAAAACTTACAATCGTTCAGGGTTGTGCGGCTAGCAAGCCCCTTTAGGTCATACCTGTAACAGTGTGTAGGCGGTAAGTAAAAGGAAGCAACGTTCGTGTGCCCGCCTGGGTAAACTTTGGGTGACAGAAGGCCCTTCAACAAAAAGAAGGGGAGCCCAGGATAATGGCGGTTGGAGTCAGGAAGCAACGTACATGTGCCCGCCCTGGTATTAGCCAGATAGCATGTGTGGGGACCCTTCGTCCATAAGAGACGGGTGGGTGCTCCAGGATGGGAGTCCGGTCAAGCAGTAGAGTTACCGCATTGATAACATTGCATGCTTCCACCCCACCCGCTGACCGTCAAACACACAAAAAAAAAAAAAAAAAAAAAGAAGAAGAGTTGTCAAACAGGTACTTGCCATATCGCCCTCTCAGGTGTATTCTTTAGCCCTTGTGCTCCTGGACACCTGCGAGGACCTCGTTGGTGCTGTGTCTTGCCTCTTCTGGAATTTTCCCTTCTTGGAGTCAGGCTTGGTCGGCGTGGAGAGTGGAGAAGTCGGTGGGCTGTGGGGCTCTGGTGGGTGTCGGAATTCTCTGTACCAGTCGGGCAGGTCCACTGGTGGTAGTTGTAAGGCTGAGCAGAATATTGGCAGATCCTCTGGAGATCTGAGTGTGTGTGTTGTTCCATCCAGTGTGACTGATAGAGCAAAGGGGAACTTCCATCTGTATGCGAGGTGGTGCTCTCTCAGAGATTCTAGCAAGGGACGCAGGGCCCTGCGGTTATTGAGAGTGATTGGGGACAAGTCCTGATACAGGCAGATTGTTTGTTCATTAAAAGTGATTAGTTCATTTTGCCGGGCATGAGATAGAATGTCCTCTTTGAGTTTATAATCAGTAAGACAACAGATTATATCCCTGGGTGGTGCAGGTTCGCGCGGCTTGGGACGGAGGGCCCTGTGCGCCCTCTCAAATTCAATGTTGGTGTCTGCTGGCCTCTCCAGCAGATTGTTGAAAATGGAGGTCAGAGCAGGGATTATTTGGTCCGGCAGGACTTCTTCTGGGACCCCCCGTACCCTAATATTGTGGCGTCTGCCCCTGTTGTCTAAATCTTCTAAGTGGCGATTGACTGCGATCAATTGGGCTGTGTGTGTGTCCGTGACATGTTCCAGCCTAATGAGTGTTTTGTCTCTCTTCTGCCCCGAGCGCTCCAAGTGCCGGGTCTTTTCCGTCAGCGCCAGCATGTCGGCCTTCAGTTCTGTGACTGCCGATGAGAAGGCATTCTTTATGTCTGCTACAAATGCAGACATGTCTGCGTATGTCAGGGGTTGGTCAGAGGAGGAACGGTGTCTTACCCGGTCCTCGCATGTATCCTGGGAGTCCTCGCTGTCCTCGTGCTCGTCCGGCGCCATCTTGGAAGCCTCCACGTTCTGGGTCGGCTGAGGCCTGGATCTGAAGAGATCCGGTATGCTATGAGATCGTTGCACCGCCGGTGAGTTCTTGGCTAGAGCACCAGTTAGATGTCTGTTCGTTTTGCCCATTATCCGGATCGATATGGTCAGTATTGAGCTAAAGGGCCGCGGGAAGAGCGGAGCCTCGTCTCTATGCTTCCATCCGCGTTGCGTGCCAAGCCACGCCCCCTGCTTTTTCAATCTTAAGTGCCCAAACAAATACACTTATTTTAGTTTTAGATGTATCATGCCTGCTCAGTCCCTTAGAGGTTGTAGCCTGTCAAAAAAAGGCTTACTAGCTGTGGTGCAAAGCTGTATGCTTTTTCTATTTTCAGAGTCCACAAAAATAAACAATTTTTTATTTACAGATGCAGGTTGCCTGCCCTCTCCCTGAGACATTGTAGCCCTGTCAAAAAAGGCTTCAAACTTGTGGTGTAAAGCTTTATCGTTTTTTTCAATCTTGAGTATGCCTAAAAAGACACTTTCACATTCTGGATGTATTATGCCTGCTCAATTCCTCAGAAATTGTGGCTGGTTAAATGTAGTGTCCAGAAAAGACACTAATATTTTATTTCCATATGCATCATGCATGTTGTGGCCTGTCAAAAAAGCTTACTAGCTTTAGTAGAAAGCTGTATGATTTTACCTTATTTAGTGTCCAAAAATTACACTATATTTTTGTATTTCCATATGTAATTTGCCCACTCCATCGCTTAAAAATGATGGCCTGTCCATAACTACGATGTAAAACTATTACATATTTTCAGTCTTCAAAAGAAGATGCACATTTTTGATTTATGGGTGCAATCTGCTTTCTTTCTTCTTTTTATTTCATGATAAAAAAAGCCAAGTCTCTCCATCTTACATTGTGGCCTAGTATACATGCTTATATGGTGTTCAGCATGTTCGTGAAATATTTATGGCTCTGGACTGTGACATTACAAACTGACTTTATAAAATAGTCCTTATCTCTTCCTCTACCATATGTATAATGTGTAGAGAATCTCTAAAATGTTATGGCAGCTGTACTTGCATTATCATACTTTAACTGTTGTTGCTATGAAAAATGTACTCTTCTTTTTCTTCCTTGTTTAAACTGATGACATAGTTTGCTATCCAGCCACTGTTTAAATTTTTTCACTTTTCTCTCTCAAACATGGCACTCTGGATTTTTTGTCCATAACTGTGTCAGCTCTGCAATGTGAACTAATAGTTTGGAGTTATTTTGGTGCACTCTGTGTTCACATTTTGTAACACTTTGAACACATTTGTACACTGTGTACATAATACAGTGTCTTACTGAAAGGAAGATCTCAACAAGCTGTGCTATAAAACTTCTTTTGCCCTGTTTGGTGATCTTTATGACATTGATAGCCTTAGCTTTTTCTTCAAAGTATATACTATCCCATAGGTTTTAACTGTATTGATTCAGTTGCTTTCACCAAGTCTCAATTCTAGTCTATCTATCCACAATGGCTCAAAAGGGATATGGTCCAGAAATATTTAGACAGAATAAAGGTGGATAAAGCACCTGGACCAGATGGCATCCACCCACGTATCCTAAAAGAATTGAGCTCTGTAATTTCAAAGCCATTGTATCTAATTTTTAGGGACTTATTAATGAGTGGAATAGTACCACTGAATTGGCACAGGGCGAACGTGGTGCCTATATTTAAAAAGGGAACAAAGTCTTTACCAAGTAACTATAGAACTTTTAGTTTAACTTCTATAGTCGGGAAGATACTGGAGAGTTTATTAAAAGACTACATAGACGAGATCTTGCTGGAAAAAAAATATTTTAAGCAACAGACAGCATGGATTCATGAAAGACAGAAGTTGTCAAACAAACCTGATTTCTTTTTATGAGGAGGTAAGTAAAACCTTGGACAGAGGGGTTGCAGTGGACGTGGTATACTTGGATGTTGTAAAAAGCGTTTGACACAGTTCCCCACACACACTGCTCATGTGTAAGGTAAAGTCTACAGGCTTGGGAATATCAGTTTGTAAATGAATAGAAAATTGTCTAAAAGACAGAATTCAGAGCGTAGTGGTTAACGATTCTTACTCTGAATGGTCTAAGGTTATCAGTGGTGAACCCCAAGGTTCAGTGCTTCGACCCTAACTTTTTAATATCTTTATAAATGATATTGGGTCTGGGATTAAAAGTATAATTTATGTCTTTGCAGATGACACTAAGCTATGCAGTGGAATAACGTCTTTACAGGTTGTCTCCAATTTACAAACCGACCTCAATGCACTGTCTAATTGGGCGACTATGTGGCAGATGAGGTTTAATGTTGATAAATGTAAAGTTATGCACTTAGGGGCTAAGAATATGCATGCATCATACATACTAGGGGGAGTACAACTGGGGGAATCAATGTGAAGAAGGATCTGGGGGTTTTGGTAGATCATAAGCTCAATAATAGCATGCAATGCCAAGCTGCGGTTTCCAAAGCGAGCAAAGACCTTTCTTGTATTAAGAGAGGTATGGACTCCAGAGAGAGAGATATTATTTTACCCCTGTACAAATCATTAGTAAGTCCTCATCTGGCTCAGCTCAGCTATGAGGAAAGATTCGAGGAACTGAATTTATTCAGAAGAAGAGATTAGGAGGGAATATGATCACCATGTATAAATATATAAGGGGTCCATATAGTGAACTTGGTGTTGAGTTATTCACTTCACGATCAACACTGAGGACAAGGGGGCACTCTTTAAGTCTAGAGGAAAAGAGATTTCATCTCCAAATATTGAAAGGTTACTTCACAGTATGAGCGGTGAAAATGTGGAATAGACTCCCTCCAGAAGTGGTTCTGGCCAGCTCAGTAGATTGCTTTAAGAAAGGCTTGGATTATTTCCTTAATGTACATGATATAACTGGGTACTATCATTTATAGGTAAAGTTTATTCAGGGAAAATCCGATTGCCTCTCTGGGATCAGGAAAGATTTTTTTCCCCTGTTGTAGCAAATTGGATCCTGCTTTTCTGGGGGGTTTTTTTCGTCTTCCTCTGGATCAACTGTGGGTAAAGGATTGGTTATATGGGATTGTATGATATTTTTTATTTTATTTATTTATTTATTTTACTAGATGGACTTGCGTCTTTTTTCAACCTGACTAAATATGTAACTATGTAACTATTACTGCTACACAAAAAAAAAAGAAATCTCCTTTTTTTGCAAAAACTATCTACGGTAATACATTTTTTTGTTGGACTATAAATCAATCATATTGGGTTGCTGCTGCTCCATGTAAGTCAATGAATAATGTAAAATTAAAATAAATTACTACTCATGCACTTTATGTGATGCAACAATACAGTGTCACTGATACTGTCCCTGAGAGTTGTAATCTTATGTAAATCCAAGTACAGCTTTATGGTATCCCTTGAGTGTGTAATTTAAAGGAATTGTGGATTTTTAAGCCACTTAAAAATAGCCTCTCCTTGCTGAACAATATTTTTTTACATTTTCTTTTGTATTGGTACATGTCCCCCAGGTCAGTTCTCAGCTCCCTATGCCCTTTGTTTACATTGTACAATCCATCTAGCCCAGAAAATGGCCATTACTGATAACAAATGTTCAACTATCATTGATTTCAACTGGGTTCGGATACAGGATCTGAAGTTTGGTAATGTTTGCTGATTGTTCACTGGACCGAGGTATGTTTGGCTCCTGTCTTTTATCAGTGAATTGGATGCCGTTATAGAGAATGCATAGGAAGATCTGCAAAAATACACAGGGTGAGATTAGGGTAAAGTAAGAAACTGTTCTTTTTTTCTGATTGCTAGCTCTTTTTAAGCAATCAACCTCTTTGCTGTTTTTTCTTAATATGTGGGTTTTTTGTCTTTCATTTTATTTTGTGGTTGTTTGTGGTTGAGGTCAGCTGTTGTCCAATCCTTAGCAAGCTTTTTTGCTGCAAGGCTTCATTTTAAAAAAAAAATGGGCGTTTGTTTCATGGGTGGAAGTTTTGGTAGTTTAGGGGGTTTTGTTTCTTTTGTGTTTTTTGTATATGCCTCTTATGTTGTTTTATGTTTTTTTAAGTTTGGGTTACTTAACCATCTTAAATCCAGACTCTTCCAGTCCAGACCAATTTTCAGCTTTTAGCACTGTCACACTTTGAGTGACAATTACTCAGGCATGCAACCTTGTACCCAAATTACATTTTTATAATTTTTGTGAGACAAATAGAACTTTCTTTTGTTAGTATTTATTTTTTTGCTATATAAATCAAAAAAAAAAAAAAAACGAAAAAAAAAAACTTTTTTCTTTGCAAATAAATAATCTTTCTTCATGAATTTAGCCCACAATATGTTCTGCTACATTGTTTTGGTAAAATTAACACAAACCAGTGTATATTATTTTGTGTGAAAGTTATACAGTCTACAAACTATGATATATATGAGGGTTCTTTAAAAAAGTTTCCACAGTTTTTAACTCTCTTTAACCACACGCCGACCGGGCCATAGCCGAAAGATGGCTACAGCACGGTCGGCTTATCCTGAGTGGACGTCCTACGGATGTCCTCCCAAAAAATTGCTCCTGCGCGTCCCCTGGGGCGCGCACTGGGGAACATCCGTGACCGCCGGGTCCCGAGGACCCGGCGCATCACAGATCACGGTATACGGCCGCTGATAGCGGCCGTTTACCACGCGATCGCTCCGTCAAAGGAGCGATCACATGTACACTAACCGGCGTCACGTCATGATGCCGGTTCCTCCCTCCCCTCTCTGTACCGATCGGTACAGTGAGAGGGGAGAAGCGGAAAGGGATGAGATGGGACCAGCGCTGTGGGCTGGATGTGTAGTGCCAACAGTGCTGGTCAGTGACAGCAATACACTGCCACCACTGTGCAATACTCTGCCACCACTGTGCAATACACTGCCTACTCTGCCACCACTGTGCAATGCTCTGCCACCACTGTGCAATGCTCTGCCACCACTGTGCAATACTCTGCCACCACTGTGCAATACTCTATCAATACTGTGCAATACTGTGCAACACTGCAACACTGCAATACTCTGCCAATACTCTGCCAATACTCGCCAATACTCTGCCAATACTCGCCAATACTCTGCAATAAATTTTAATAGAAACAAAGAATTTTTTTATTTTTTTTTACCGAATTTTCTGTATTTTTTGATTTATAGCGCAAAAATTAAAAAACACAGCAGTGATTAAATACCACCAAAAGAAAGCTCTATTTGTGTGAAAAAAAGGACACAACATTCATTTGGGTACAGTGTTGCATGACTGAGTAATTGTCATTCAAAGTGTGAGAGCACCGAATGCTGAAAATTGGTCTGGTTAGGAAGGGGGTTTAAGTGCCCAGTGGGTAAGTGGTTAATAAGAAAAGATTCAGAAACTTTTTGAAGACCTATTGTATATTTGAAAATTGATCAGTCTGATGTATTGATGGCCCATGTCATTTCTTGAAACCCTAAAATGTCAGGACAGTACATATACCCCTCCCCCAAATGACCCACCCGTTTTTGGAAAGTAGACAGTCCAGTATTTAGTAAGAGGCATAGTGAGTTTTTTGAAGTTGTATTTTTTTGTCACAGTTTTTTGAAAAATGAAAAAATGTAATACATTTTTAGTTCACAAAGTTGTAATTTTAACAAGCTATTTCTCACCCACAACATACTTGCATTTACACCCCAAAACACATTCTGCTATGCCTCCCGAGTATGGGAATGCAACATGAATGAGACCTTTTTACAGCCATAGAAGGGTCCAAAATCCAAGGACCACCTTCAGGCATTCCAGGGACATAAACTACGCATAAATTATGCATCTAATTTCCTGACTATCACATTTTTGGAGGCCCTGGAGCACCAGGACAGTGGAAACTCTAAAAAAAATTACCCCATTTTGGAAAGAAAACACTCCAAGATACAGTGGTGTGAAAAAGTGTTTGCCCCCTTCCTCATTTCCTGTTCCTTTGCATGTTTGTCACACTTAAGTGTTTCAGAACATCAAACCAATTTAAACAATAGTCAAGGACAACACAAGTAAACACAAAATGCAATTTGTAAATGAAGGTGTTTATTATTAAAGGTGAAAAAAAATCCAAACCATCATGGCCCTGTGTGAAAAAGTGATTGCCCCCTAAACCTAATAACTGGTTGGGCCACCCTTAGCAGCAACAACTGCAACCAAGCGTTTGCGATAACGTGCAATGAGGCTTTTACAGCGTCCTGGAGGAATTTTGGCCCACTCATCTTTGCAGAATTGTCCTAATTCAGTTACATTAGAGGGTTTTCGAGCATGAACGGCCTTTTTAAGGTCATACCACAACATCTCAATAGGATTCAGGTCAGGACTTTGGCTAGGCCACTCCAAAGTCTTCATTTTGTTTTTCTTCAGCCATTCGGTGGTGGACTTGCTGGTGTGTTTAGGATCATTGTCCTGCTGCAGAACCCAAGTTCGTTTCAGCTTGAGTACACGAACAGATGGTCGGACATTCTCCTTCAGGATCTCTTGGTAGACAGCACAATTCATAGTTCCTTTTATCACGGCAAGTCTTCCAGGTCCTGAAGCAGCAAAACAGCCCCAGACCATCACACTACCACCACCATAATTTACTGTTGGTATAATGTTCTTTTTCTGAAATGCAGTGTTCCTTCTACGCCAGATATACTTGGACACACACCTTCCAAAGAGTTCCACTTTTGTCTCATCGGTCCACAGAATGTTGTCCCAAAAGTCTTGGGGATCATCAAGATGTGTTGTGGAGAAATTGAGACGAGCTTTGATGTTCTTTTTGCTCAGCAGTGGTTTTCTCCTTGGAACTCTGCCATGCAGGCCATTTTTGCCCAGTCTTTTCCTGATGGTGGAGGCATGAACGCTGACCTTAACTGAGGCAAGTGAGGCCTGCAGTTCCTTGGACGTTGTTGTGGGGTCTTTTGTGACCTCTTGGATGAGTCGTCGCTGCGCTCTTGGGGTAATTTTGGGCGGCCGGCCACTCCTGGGAAGGTTCACCACTGTTCCATGTCTTCGCCATTTGTGGATAATGGCTCTCACTGTGGTTCGCTGGATTCCCAAAGCTTTGGAAATGGCTTTATAACCCTTTCCAGACTGATAGGTAGACCTTCATTTACAAATTGCATTTTGTGTTTACTTGTGTTGTCCTTGACTATTGTTTAAATTGGTTTGATGTTCCGAAACACTTAAGTGTGACAAACATGCAAAGGAACAGGAAATGAGGAAGGGGGCAAACACTTTTTCACACCACTGTATATTCTGAAAGGCATAATGTCTTTTGAAAATGTGATTTTTTTTTTCCACAAGCTTTTGGAAAATGTAAAAATGAAAATGTATTTTTTTTTTTTTTTTACACAGAGTTGTCAATTAATAAGATATTTCTAACAAACAGCATGGACATACTTAAAAATACACCCCAAAACACATTCTGCTACTTCTGAGTGTGGCAATACAACATGTGTGAGACTTTTTTTTACAATCTAGCGACACAGAGGGGCCCAAAATCTAAGGAGCACATTCAGGCTTTTTAGGGACATACATTATGCATCTAATTTCCTTACTACCTATTACATTTTTGGAGGCCATGGAGCACTAAGACAGTAGAAACCCCCAGAAAATGGCTACATTTTGGAACATAAAAACCACAAGGTATTTTTAAGAGGCCTCGGGGTCTTTTGAAAACGTATTTTTACCACAAGATTTTGGAAAATGCGGAAAGAAAATTACATTTTTTTTTTTTTACACAAAGTTATCAATTTAATAAGATATTTCTCATAAACAGCACGGGCATACTTAGAATTACACCCCAAACCCCATTCTACTACTATTTCCAAGTAAAGGGATACCACATGTGTGAGGCTGTTTCACAGCCTAGTCACACAGAGGGGCCAACATCCAAGAAGCACTTTGACAACTTCCAGTATGGGCCAATTCTGACATTCCTCACCTACATGTATAAAACATAAATTTTTTTTGCTAAAAAAAACTACTTAGAATGCCCAAAAATTATAGATTTTTTTTTATGTGGAGGCCCTAGAAAATAAAATGATTGGTTTTGCATATTTTTATGTCACACGGTATTTGCTCAGCAGTTTTTCAAGTGCAATTTTTTGGGAAAAATGCACTTTATTCAATTTTAATGCACACAAATACAATATACTACCCAACTTTTTTGGTAAAATGTAAAAGATGATGTTAAGCCGAGCAAATAGAAACACGCCATGCTCTAAAATTGTATTTGCCTGTGGAAAGGCACCAAACTATGATACCTAAAAGTCCCCATAGGTGAAATTTTAAAAATCCTTTACAGGTTGCCAGTTAATGGTTACACAGGAGGTCTGGAGCTAGAATTATTGCTCTCACTCTGACATTTGTGGCGATACCTCATAGGTGTGGTATGATCACCGTTTACATATGCATGCGGGAAGGGAGCGTGCGTTCGCATTTGTGTGTGAGCACGGGTGGATGGGGGCACTCTAAAATATTTTTTTATTTTATTACTTATTTTATTAAAAATAAACTGTTATCCTGTCTTTAAAAAATTTTTTGATCAACTTTATTGCGATCGCAAGGGATGAACAACATTATTCATCACATTTTTGGAGGTTCTGAAGAACCAGGACAGTGGAAACAATTGGGGATCCTGGCTCTGTTGGCTCTGTTGACACTGGTACTGGTATGGCTGTGATAAGGACACTGGTATGGCAATAATCAGGACACTGGTATGGGGTATGGCAGTGATTAGGGTGCTGGTAGGGGGTATGGTGGGGATCAGGACACTAGTATGGGGTATGGTGGTCATCAGGGCACTGGCATGGTGGTAATCAAGAAGCTGGTATGAGGTATGGTGGTGATGAGGACACTGGTACTAGTGTTATGGTGTATGACGACAGGGTACTGGTATGGGTTATAGCAGGTATCAGGATACTGGTATGGGGTATGGCAGTGATCAGGACAGTGGTGTGGGGTATGCCGGTGATCTGGACACTGGTATTGCATATGTCAATCAGGATGCTGATGCAGATAAAACAAACAAACAAACAAATACACAAGAATTAGCTTTTTTACATACTTGGATAACTGAAATTAATCTTTACTCCTTTTTTGTTTGAACATTCCCAACTTCATTAGTAAATAAGCCTCATTGTATGAATATTCGCTTCAATTATCAAATTATCTAAAAAGCTAATTCCTGTTTCCTTTTCCATCTGCACATGATTGGATAATTGAATATTCACACAATTTATGGTTTGAACATTCTCATTCTTTAGTCAGCCTAGATGTTTAAAAGTGATTAGAATTTAGCTAGATCACAAAACTGTACTTATTTGGTAAGCTATTTGAAGAATTTTCAGAATAAACAATTATGGAAATAACAGCAGGGGATGAGGATTTTTTAAATGTCTGTAGGCTGAAAAACAGGAAATACAAAACAAAAAGTATATAAGGGAAGTACATACATCTTGTGCAATAATTCACTTTATCAGTTTAAAACAAATAGAAATAAGAATTTGCACTCACATTTATGCTACAAAAAATGTGAGTGCAACAATGTTTGACTGTAGTATATGTGCACTGGAAAGGTAATTCATTTTTGTATGAAAACATATTAGAAAGTATGTCAATGACAACAATTGCTACTAATACTTGCTTACAAAATCATCTAACGTGTAGATATAATAAAAATAAAAAGCTCATACATTCAAAATTGCAGTAACATATAGGAACCACTGTACTGCATGCTCACCAATAAAAGGCAAATTTTGACCCTTTGCTGTTAGCAATGTACCTTGGTTCTATTTTGCTTGCTATATAGATTGAAAAAGCACATAGATGTTGCAAAGGAGATGGGCTGAACATTGCTTCAATAGTTTTGCGAGAAATGGATTTTTACTTTAAATGAAAGCTTTAAAGAACTATTATAAGTACCCTGTATAGCATTTTAACATTTAAATTTAACTATAATAAAAGAAAATCTGAAACCTTAAAGTGGAGTTCCACCCAAGGATGGAACTTCCGCTTTAAGTGCTGGTGACCCCCTGACATGCCACATTTGGCATGTAATTTTTACAAGGGCATTCAGAATTTTTTAAAAAGCCTAGAGTCCAGCCTTTTTACACATTTAACATCAATAGCCTTGATTAACAGGGACTTTTTTTGACCCCCAAAAATTGTGTTGGCTGTTCAATTTTATGTAATTTTACTTATGATTTAGGTTGTTTACTTTAGACTCAGTAAACAGTGTTAACATTACCTTTTTTCACTTTGAAACAAGTAAAGTTGGGTCAGGGAGCAGATACTTCCTTGATAGGGGGAAAGTTGCTTGCGATAGAAACTGGCCAGTGACCGATTTCCCTAAATTAATGGTTTGTTGCTTTCCCATGAAAATAATCGTTTTCGCACAACTGCAGGCTGTTTACGTGCAATGCTTGAGTTTTCATAAATAACTCCTAATGTCCAAAAGATGCAATAAATTGCATCTAATCATTCCTTTGTAGCTCTATGATTTGTTTTGCAATAAAATGCCTATATTTCAATAGAGAGAGCCCTCTGAACTCTGAAACTTCTTCTTATGCCTCTGATCAATATTCAATAAGCTGCATTTTCTAACTAGGTCTGGATGAAACAGGTACAAATTCAGCAGAAATTAGTATTTGCTTCAGAGACACTCTCTGAATATTTAACTTTTGTAAAGTAAGGTAGACGACATGCATTAAACATTGCATTCCTAATGTCTGGGTTTCTATATCCCTCTGTACTCTGTCTTCCCAAACAAACAGAGCATGTATTTTTCATATTTTTAAAAATGTTTGTTGAATGAAAGACTGTTCTAGGAACTATCTGTAAATTCAATGTCCAGAGTCTGATTTATGTTGTTGAGTTTCAACAAAGAAGGAAAAGACCTAGCTTTAATTCCAGGACTTCCTGATAGACTGTAAACTACTGTTTTATGTACGTTTGTACCTTTGTTCTTTTTTTTTCTACTACTTTCTACACCATCACCATTATGCCATCACCATTATGCCATTAAAAAGGTTGAGACTCGCTCTTTACATTCCTCCTTGCCCTTTGTGAAAATGCATTCCCCCTGCGGTGCAGAAATGTAAAAGTACCCACTTATGTGCTGTCTGGACTTATACAGTATGGGGTAGGCCGATGTTTGACCTCCAAATGTTGCACTTTTTTTATTTTTGGTCTAATCAGACCCTACAGTATAAGTGTAAAATTTAGTTTTATTGCTAAATGTTTACTTTTTAAATTTCATTAGGTTTGCACTTTTTATTTTCATAATACTTATTTGCTTGTATACTAAATTGGGTAATTGTTAATTCTTCATAAAACAGTTAAAATTTTTCTTTCAATTTAAAAAATAAATAAAGTAAATTTAGAATATACCGTGTAAACATTACAGATGGCTGTTAGAACTGTAAAGAAGTATTCCTTCTAGAATTATTAATACATGCAAATGTAAAATAGTTCTTAATCCAGCTATCTTTAAATGTAAATTTTTTTTTAAATATTGTTAGTATACATAACTGCAATCCATATTTTAATTTTTTGGTAATTCTTTGGACAGCAGATTTAGGTCTGGAAGAAGTAGAGGCTGCAATTAATCAGTCTCTACTGCATTGCACAATGCACTGCTGTCACACTAAAACACTAAGGACTTGTTGATAGAAGAATTTTTGTGAAAATCCATCATTTATGACAAAGCTGTATTGCTTAAATGCAGTTAAAAATAGGGTATCCAACCTGGCTATGGTGTCTGGCATGGGCTCGTTTGTCCAATATTTTTGCTGGTAAGACTGTTTTCATAAAGGTATTTCTATAACGTACTTAATTGATTGCTTGAAATTTAGATTTAACATTTGAATATATTATTGAATATGTTTAATCTACTGCAAACAGTTTAGAAATGGTTCATGATTTAGGTAAATTATTTGGCTGAAAAGTTTTATTTTTTATGTTCATTTTTACAAGAATCCTCTTCACTACCATTACTTTGGATACAAAGATTTAAAAGAAAAATCTAAAATTTAAATTTGTAAATATTGATTGCCACAATACACTGTTATATGTTCCCACATTACATATCATACAAATATACCATCCTACCGGGAGGAGGAGCTACGTCCTGACGCTACCGCAGTAAGACAAGATCCCATTGCTACGGGCTGTATCTGCGAGACCGGCCGGCTCGCTTCATGCCTTTTATTGATTGCTACACTGTAAGTGTTTACTTTTTTTACATAATAAAATACCCCTGGATTTTATACTATGCGAGTTCTCTTTGATTCCCCTGGGTTCCAAATTGAAACTGGTTACTGAGATCGATCCCTAGCTGGTAATAGAGAAGGATCCTGGGCTGGGAGCCACTTAGGACGGATCATCCCGATCGGCAGGATAACAGACGTTCTCTACAGTCCACCCCTGGCTAGGGTTGAGAGCCACCTGCCTAAATGGTCCCCCTAAAAAAGGGACCATTTAGTTCCGGTAAGGAGACAAGTTTGCCCTATGGTGGAGGTCTTCACTTTTCTTCTTGGTGATATGCAAGTCACTTTTATCCAATCACATCTGGAGCTGTTATAGAGACTGTTTAATGCACGGAATCCATTTTTGTTTTATTGTGCTTTTCAAGACGCACCAACCCTTTTAGCAAAATCTCATTTGCAACCATTTATGCACTTTTGGTGAAACAGTCACGATACAAATAGAGATTGTGTTAATTTGTACTCTGAGGACTATACCTGTATTTAGTTATTTGTGTAATACACTGGTAGCTCAGCAGGGTGTTTACTATTAGAACATAAACCATTTTTTTATCGTTCCTTTTTTTTAATTTCAATATTGTGTCACTTAGGTTCCCTGACTGTATCCCCTGGTATACAGTTTGCACCAACTTTGTGTCTCACGGCATATAGTTTGCATTTATTTTTAGGTTCAAATTACATTTCATGTTATTACATGTTCTGTAAGGCGTTTATTAATTTTACAGTTTGCACTCACTTTGTGCCCCACGGCATATAGTTTGTATCCACTTTCAGGTTTATATTTCACGATATTACATGCTCTGTAGGGTGTTTACTAATTTTTTATGAAAAGTTTTTTCTTTTTTTCTTTTTACACCGATATCGCGGAGTATATGACAGTATGTCACTAAATGTTTTATAGGGTGTTTATCTAATCTCACTAATTTGTTCACACCTATTTTCTACATACTACTTTTTTTAAAAATAGTCACACAGAGGCTGCTTTTAAAGAGCCCCTTATAATATAAGTTTATTTTTTTTCGCAATAGCAGAACAGCCCTGCCGGGCGTTCATTAGGGTGTTCACCAACTCTCACAAAGTTTTTTCACCCACACCACATAATACACAACTACATGTCAGTAAATGCTCTGTAGGGTGTTTACTAAATTTATATATATAAAAAAAACCTTTTGTCTCTACATACCTTTTGCATATATAGCACTTTTTGTTAGAAAATCACATGAATACAGGTTGCCTCTCATAGAGTCTTTCGTGATATATTTCCAATTAATCTGAACAGCCCTACCTGGGTGTTTATTCAAAATATTTTTTCAGTCATACCAATAGAGGCTGTTCTGATAGAACTTCTGTTGCACATACACAGAAGAGACGAATACTAGCCACACAGGTTAGCTTTTCACTTTCACCTTCTGTTTGTGTGTAAGATAGCACATACACCTTCGCGGGTGTTTTTCATTATATAGCGCGGCTCCTTTCCACACACAATTTTGACCTATGTAGTATAACATTTTAGAGCAGCAGCTTTATATATTTGGATAGCGCAACTTTTTCTCTATACAAATATACCAAAAGGCAACACAACCCAAAAATCCACAACAATTGCTTTAAAATTTCCTCCTCAACTTCACATTTAAAAAAATAATTTTAAAACAAAAATTCTGTAAAATATCACAAATACCAAATCATAATTTTTATAAAAATTATCACACAATTGTTTATGTGTCCATGTATAAATAAAGTCCAAAATTATAATTAATCCCTGTTCATGGTGCAAGTGCTCATTCCTTTATGTTGTGTTCGTCACTTTGGATCCCTCCAAATTTATCACCAGGCCCCCTTACCACTATTGAGTTCAACACTGGGCTCCAGACAAAAACTGACGCTTTACATAGACCACGTAATTCAAAAATAACAATAAAAGACCATCATTGTTCAAATATCTCAAAAGAACCACTCTTTTTGTAAATGAGAGCAAAACCACTTACAATAAAAGTTCACTTTAAAGTGATATTAAAGTATTTTTTTTAAAAAATAACAAATATGATATACTTACCTGCTCTGTGCAGTGGTTTTGCGCAAAGCAGCCCTGATCCCCCACTTTTCAGGTACCCCTTCAACACTTCTTCCCCCTTCCTCCTGCCAAGTGCCCCCAGAGCAAGCAGCTTGCATTGGAGACACCCGAGCATGCTCGTTCCCGAGCCACTGCTCTGCATGTCCATTCACTCACAGAGCTGTGGCTTGGCCCCACCTCTCTCTCTTCATTGGCTCACTGGCTGTGATTGACAATGGTTAACGCTGCTGTCTCAGCCAAAGGGGATGGAGAGTCCCAGGAGAGACAAGGATCTTGTGCACATCCCTGGATCATAATGGGGCTCAGGTAAGTATTAGGGTGGGCTGGGGGGCTGCTGCACACAGAAGGTTTTTTACATTCATGCATAAAGCTATAAGCCTTTGCAAACACAGTGTATTTTTTTTCATTACCCCAGTAAACTTACACTCACACTGAATGAAAAAAATCTCTAACTGGAACGTAATAACTAACAGCAGAGCTTTTCCATGGACTAGTGCAGATAGCATGAATGAGCTAAACACAGGGCTGTTAAAAGTAACAAATATTAAACCTATTAAAGCAGATATTTAAAACACATGAAAATGCACATCTTAAGCAGTTGAAAAACAGAAAGGGGTTGATTTGCTAAAGGCAAATAGACTATGCACTTTGCAGAGTGCAGTTTCCCTCTGCAAGTGCAATTGCTCCAGAGCTTAAATGGGGTAAAACGTGACTTTGCAAAGAGTACCCAATCCTGTGCAAGGAAACAAAAAAAAATGCATTTTTGCCTGCACATGATTGGATGATGGAAGTCAGCAGAGCTTCTGCTCATTTATTAAGCTCTGGACCAACTACTCTTGCAGAGTGCACAGTCTTTTTCCCTTTAGTAAATCAACCCCAAAGTGTAGGTAGGAAGGTTTTTAATGCTTTTAAGTGAGAAAAAAAAGTACCCACCCTCAAAAATGTTCCTGACAGAAAATAAAGGTTAGAGAAGGTGTAGGGGGTATTTTGCCTGCAGACATACTATTATTAACAGACAAAAAATATTGACAGTTTTATATCCACTACTACAGGGAAAACATTTAAGGCACAACTAATTTTGACTTGTGATACCCAAAATGCGATTTACCTTCTTGAATGTGCATATGAATTACAGTATGTAGGATTCACTCTTGCAAAGGGAGAGGAGGAAAGTGTACGTAACATTAAGAAACCATAAGACGATCACAGTGTACTCTCCCATTTAAACAAAATGTCTAAAGAGGGATCCAAACAGATAAACATTTTTGGCTATTCAGTACAGGCCAATTAGAGGGGTGGTGTGCATGTGAATTACAGTATGTAGGGTACGTAACATTAAGAAAGGATAAAAAGATCACAGTGTACTCTCCCATTTATATAAAATGTCTCAAGAGGGATCTAAGATGCTAAATAGGTTTTTATATTCAGCATCAGCAAATACAGGCCAATTGGGGTGGTGGACCGTAAAGAGGGAGAGTGGATGTTCAGGTTGGGAATGTACAGTATATATACCCAAAAGGTATAAATATGTTTTTTAATTCAATCTTATTTTATTGAGAAAGGAAAAATGTACAGTAGACAGTTATGTTATTAAAAAACACAAAAATAGAAATAGACATCATTACAATACTGGTAACATATTGTCTCATGGTTTAGACAACTTGTGAGCTTCGATTGATTTAGTTTGATACATAAGCCTGTATAGCTACATCGTCTATCCTGACTTAAGGGTAGGTGAGCGCCACTATCCACTCAACGAGTGGCGTCCACCTATTGCAAACAAGCTAGGGCTTTTGTTGCTGTGCTAAATGCGTTTTCTCTGAGGGGGAAGCTCTGTGTGTGCCACACTATCGGTCTGATGAGATTAGAGATTATGATTCAGGTGATCGTGTAGCACTGCAACATATAAAGGGAAAGGGAAAAAGAAGAGTAGGGATAGAGGGGACAAGGGAGTAAGGAATATAGATATTAAGTGAGAGACATTCCACTCTGGTTACTCTGGTAGTTGCGTTGGTGGAGTCATCTGTAGCCCATGGAATAAATTCTGCGGAGTAACGAAACTTATTTAAAAAATTTAAAAATATTGTTGTAAGCTAGCATCATCAAGATTGGGGAGGAATAGGATAGTCACTCAGCATAGGCAGTCTTCAAGGGATCCCACATCCATAGAAAATTCAATCAGATACTTAAGCATCAGGTGCTTGATAGCTGCTGATCCAAGACTGATTAATTTTTATGAATGTGAGCCTATCAACAGAGTCTGTGGACAGGCGCACTCTATGATCCATTACAACCCCCCCCAGCAGCACTGAATGTGCATTCAGAAAGAATGCTGGATGCAGGGCAGGTCAGTACTGGCCAGTTCTGGCCAGTGGTCCATCCTCAAGACCCAGTAACCCAGTGGATGCTCTGTTGGAAAGGTTTTCAAGTCTGCTCTTGCCCCTAGATATTCCTGCACCATGTAATGAGGACGCTGGTGATGGTTGCTTGAACCGATCAGACCTTGGCGCTGAGGACTGAAAAATTGTTTAAAGGCATCGGTCAGCCGACCACCTTCTTCACCGCTCTTCCTCTGACTGAGCGAAGCCTCAGCAACACGTTGTCCAGCACAAGGAAATTATAACCTCCCGGGGTCTGGAAATGCATTGCACAAACCTTTCTTCAAGGCCTCCTGAAGATGTTTCATCCTCTGCTCCCTCTACGAAGGCAGCATGAGTTCTGCAACCTTACCCTTGTAACGTGGATCAAGAAGGGTTGCCAGCCAGTAATTATCCCTCTCCTTGATACCAGAGGCAGAGGCATTTGATTCTGAGTCCTCTGAGTTACTAAGGATCACATGATCCATAACAACCTCCTCCCAGCCATGTACAACTTCTTGGGTTTCTGAGGACTGAAAACCATCCCTTGAAGACTGCCGCTGAGTGTTATCTTCCACGTCCATAGTGACACAATCCTTCCCCTCATCCTCTTCTTCATGTGTGTTTGGTGGGCCCACAGGAATACTATCTGGATAAATGGGGACCTTGAGAGCTAAGGAATTCCTCCTCTTCCACTCGCTGTTCTGCCTCAAGTGCCCTGTCCATAATTCCATGAAGCGTGTGCTCCAACAGGAAGACAAGAGGGACAGTGTCACTGATGTATGCTTTGTCGCTGCTCACCATCCTTGTGGCCTCCTAAAATGGTGACAGGACAGTGCATGCATCCTTGATCAGTAGCCACTGGCGTGGCGAAAAGAACCCAAACTCTGCTGACCCTGTCCTGGTGTCATACTTGCACAGATATTCATTGCTGGCCCTCTGCTGCATGTGCAGCCGCTGCAGCATTGCCAACATTGAGTTCCACCTGGTGGGCATGTCACAAATGAGGCGGTTGGTGGGCAGGTTGCATTCCCTTTGAATGTCAGCCAGCTGAGCACTGGCATTGTATGACCGTTAGAAATGACCACAGACTTTTCTGGCCTGCCTCAGGAGATCCTGAAAGCCTGGGTACCTGCTCAAGAACCGCTGCACCACCAAATTCAGGACGTGTGCCAAACATGGAACATGGGTCAAGTGTCCCTATCGGAGGGCGGATACAAGGTTGGTGCCATTGTCGCATACAACCATTCCTGGCTGAAGCTGGTGGGTCATCAACCACCTCTGAGCCTGCCCCTGCCGAGCTGACAGAATTTTTGCCCCAGTGTGGCTTCTGTTCCCTAAGCAGACTAACTCAAGCACTGCATAGCATCTTTTTGCCTGATTGCTTGCGTAGCGCCTTAAACACTTACGGAGCACCGCTGGTTCAGAGGACAAATCTGCAGAAGAGGCCATAGAGAAAAAAGAAGAGGAGGGGTGGAGGAGAGAGCTGTGGCCTAATCACCACTAGCATTTTGGAGACATGGCGGAACAAGCTCCAACAACAATGAACCCTGTCCTGCATCCTTCCCAGCTGCCAGCAGAGTTACCCAGTGCGCCATGAAGGAAAGGTAACGTCCCTGCCCATGCCTGCTGGACCATGAGTCAGCGGTAATATGCACCTTACTGCTGACAGCCCTGTCCAACAAGGCCAAAACATTGCCTTCCACATGCTTGTAGAGAGCCGGAATGGCCTTCCATGAAAAGAAATGGCGTTTTGGAACCTGCCACTGAGGTACAGCACATTCCACAAATTCACAAAAAGGGAGCAGAGTCTACCAGCTGAAAAGGCAGATGCTGAGGATGTGGATGGCTGGGACCAAATTTCTTTTTATGGTTCAGCAACTGGGGTAGGGAAATTTGCCTGCTAAAATCAGATGGTGATGTACTGCTAGCAGATTGGCTGCAAGTACTTGGGACACCTATTGCTATACCTTCATTCCTCTCAGTGCAGGTTTTTGAAAGGACTGGAGGTATAGTGGGGTTGGAGATCCCAGATGAGGAGCAAGGAGAAGTCCGCCTTTTTCTTTGATGTGGGTCTTTCAAGTGCTGTTACCAACGGACTGCATAGCAAGTCATCATATGTCTGGTCAAGCATGTGGTACCCAAGTGGCTGCTGTTCTGGCCACGCTTGATCCGCTTCAGACATAGGTTGCAAACAGCAACGGTGCAATCTGCGGCACATGTGTCGAAAAAGGCCCACACCAAAGAACTTGGTCAGCGGGGAGTCAGCAGCGCCCTGCACCTGCGGAGCTCTGCGGTGTGATGCACTAGGGTGGCTGCCCTTAAGCTGCCCCCTAGAGGACTGCCTCGTTGGAGTTGTGCCTCCTCCTCCTTCTCCTCCTCTCTTCTCTCAGGCACCCAAGTAGAGTCAGTGACCTCATCATCCCCTCCCTCCTCGTCACCGGAGAAAACTTGGCAGTATGCTGCCACTGGGGGAACATGACTGCCAGTTTCTTGTCCTTCTTGGGTACCCACTCTCTCTAGGCTCACGTTATTCCCTTTCTCAACCTGGGAACCAACATCGGAGCCTTCAAATCGCTGCGCATCCTCCAGCAGCATGTATCCGACCCTGTGGTCGAAAAGTTCTGGGGACTCCTCCGTGCATGATGGTGGGGCTACAGAAGTAGTGACTGTGGATAAGGAGCCGGTGGAATAGGCCGCTTTGGCAGCTGCATTGGAAGGAAAACTACTCTGAGCCTGGGTGACAGAGGATGAGGAGGATGAAGGCGGCTTTGTTATCTACTCCACCAACTCTTCTGCATGTTCTGGCTCAATGACACGTCTAGCAGCAGAAAAAAAGGACAAACATGCCCCACGGCAACCTGCAGAGGATGCACCATGTCCATGACCAGCATTGTTGACTATAGACACAGAGGCTGCTTGACCTCTTTTGGTGGCCTGTGAGCATCTGCCTCTTCTTGGTGGCCTTCTGGACATGATGTATATTTTGTTTTGCAACACCACACTACACTGTATTAGATACAGTGTACACCACCAGAAGTATAGTAGAAACTGCACACACTGTATTAGATACTGTGTACACCACCAGAAAAGTAGTAGAAACTGTACTATGGCTGCACTGTATTGTGTACTGTGTACACCACCAGAAGTGTAGTAGAAACTGAACACACTGTATTAGATAATGTGTACACCACCTGCACTGCCCTGACAACTGTACTATGGCTGCACTGTATTGTGAACTATGTACACCACTAGAAGTGTAGTAGAAAATGTACACACTGTATTAGATACTGTGTACACCACCAGAAAAGTAGTAGAAACTGTACTACGGCTGCACTGTATTGTGTACTGTGTACACCACCAGAAGTGTTGTCGAAACTGTACACACTGTGTTAGATACTGTGTACACCACCAGAAAAGCAGTACAAACTGTACTACGGCTGCACTGTATTGTGTACTGTGTACACCACCAGAAGTGTAGTAGAATCTGTACACACTGTATTAGATACTGTGTACACCACCAGAAAAGTAGTAGAAACTGTACTACGGCTGCACTGTATTGTGTACTGTGTACCAAACCAGAAGTGTAGTAGAAACTGTACACACTGTATTAGATACTGTGTACACCGCCTGCACTGTATTAGTAAATGTACTACGGATGCACAGTATTTTATACTGTGTACACCACCAGAAGTGTAGTAGACACTGTACACACTCTATTAGATACCGTGTGCATCGCCTGCACTGTATTAACAACTGTACTATGGCTGCACTGTATTGTGTACTGTGTACACCACCAGAAGTGTAGTAGAAACTGTACACATTGTATTAGATACTGTGTACTCCACCAGAAAAGTAGTAGAAACTGTACACACTGTATTAGATACTGTTTACACCACCAGAAAAGTAGTATAAACTGTACTATGACTGCACTGTATTGTGTACTGTGTACGCCACCAGAAGTGTAGTAGAAACTGTACACACTGTATTAGATACTGTGTACACTGCCTGCACTGTAACTGTACTATGGCTGCACTTTTTTTTTGTACTGTGTACACCACCAGAAGTGTAGTAGACACTGTACACACTGTATTAGATACTGTGTATACCGCCTGAAGTGTATTAGAAGCAGTACACCACGGAATGCACTGTAGAAATAGGCTACACTGGATGCAGAGTATATATATATATATATATAAAAATATACGAGAATATATATATATGTATATATATATATATATATATATATATATATATATATATTTATACACTGCCTGAAGTGTATTAGAAACAGTATTAGAAACAGTGCACTACAGAGTATATATATATATATATATATATTTACGGGACAGCATATATATATATTAATATAGAATATTAATGAATATAGAGTAAACACTGAACTTATAGTCTATGCTAAGTATATCTATGTATATATAGATATACTACGCGGACTGTTTTATATATATCAAATACACTGCCACTAACTGAATAACCTGCCTGCTTAATCTGAATCAAGCTATCTCTCCGTCCACACCAACAACACTACACAGAGCCTCCATGTAGGCAGCCTTATATAGTGTAGGGCGTGGACTTAGTTCCCCTGAGTCATGATTGGCCAAAGGCACCCTGCCTTTGGCCACTTATGGCTCTCTTAGCAGAGGGCGCTGGGATTGGCCAAAGCATGCAGGTCAGGTGCATGCTTTGGCCAATCATCATACAGAAATGCACTGCAATCTCGCAGTGCATTATGGTGCATTCCGCGGCGCTCAAATTTGTCGCAAACGCCCCATAATGTTCGCTCTTCGGCGAAAGGGTGAACACCCTATGTTTGAGTCGAACGTATGTTTGACCCGAACATCAAGCTCATCCCTATTTAGCATTAAGACAATGTTTTTGAATTTATTTTCACAGATTTTTTTTTCCTTACGCTATTATGAATTGTTTGTATAATTTGTTTTACTTTTAATAATTATTAGTGCAGCACTTAGAATTTGCATGTTTATTGGTATGTCTGTGTGGATATGCATGTATTTATTTCTGTACTAAAATGTCATTGTATTGCATTTAAGAATCTAATCCAATGTAATTGGGTTGTTGTATTTCATGCCCCTACTACCAGTAAGGGCTCCATTCATTTTTTTCTATGGGGCCATGTGCTTTCCAGTCACACACCTGCAATACTTGTTTCAGCTTAATACACAATTAAGGGGAATACTGAATGACAAATTTCAACAAAGAAATTCCCAACTATTTTATACAGCACATAAATGTTAAATCAAACATCTAGCATGGAGTTTTGCCATCTGGACTTTCCCATGAGTGCCAGGAATGCAGTCACTAACTGTTTTTTCACAGAAAATGTATTTATTTTTTATTGCATACCCTTGTGTCACATGAGACTAATAATTAAGAGGTTTTATTTGCCAAAAATCTCAGAACATATGGTTTAAGGTTAAGTGTATCTTTACAGGTCCTAACACACTGTGTAATTTGCAGACACCCTCAAAATGTTTGTTGCATCTTGTGCCAATGACTTTCACCTTTCTTGTAGCTACAATGTCCCAGTCACTTCACCTGCTGATAGAGCAGATGCAGAAACAGCAAACAGCTGTAAATTATTACTCATTCTGCTAATCAAAATGACTTTCAGCTAAATAAACCATGAAAAAGCTTTTCTACAATCAGTGCAATAGTGTGGAAGTAAAAAAAAAAGTATTGCAAAGAATCCCCCCTGCTTATGATACAACGAGAGACTGCATTATGCTCTCATAATAAGTATATAGCCAATGATGTTACACCATTAAAGACTGTTAAAGAATTTCTTCTTTGTCTCTAAAGAAGGGGACATGTAGCTACTCAAATGTCCCTTCAGGTATTTTACACAATGCCTCTAGTTACAAGGATCTTTGGAGAACTGTTCTGTGTTTCCCTACTTAAATACTGGATGAAGTTATCTGTCTGTACCAGTTATTTCAAGCAGTGCTTATATGCACATAACAGAGTAGTTACTGCACATTCAGATGATCATTTAAGCCTAAGTGCCATTAATAATAAAACATAAAAGGTCACCCTCTTCACATGAAAATGAGGAGGTATTATGGAAATCTTAACTTAAGAAAGTAATCTGTAAAACGAGATTAAAAGAAGTAGCTAACCTTCTCAAGTTCATTGTTAACAGAAGGTTCCAGGAAAAAAATCACATCATATACAATTTGAACATATGTCATTTGCTTTCTTAAAGAGCAGAGTAGGGAGCAGACATGCCACTTTCATTCTCAACTCCCTCTTGGTGATTAAGAGATGGAGTTTCACAGTGATGTATGCAAAGGTAATGTGCATTCTCTTATAATGGTTAATAATACTACTTGAGACAAAATAGGATCTTTATTAATGCTGTTTCTCTTTCATCTGGCTAAAAATGAGAGTTAAGATTTGATTCAGTGATGCTTGGACTACCACATTAGACTACAGGAATTTAAAGATGTAACTTACTACATTAATTTCAACCCTTATGTCTTGTCAGTTTGAGGTTCTAAGACCTTCACCCACCCAGTTGGATATATTATAGGAGGGCAGAGTAGGGATAGTAAATATTTAATATGCAGAAGTCAGGCACACACACGACAACACGGATGGATATAAGAAATTGTTTGCGACATGAATAATGTGTTGGAAAAATATGCCTAATTAGGTTTGGGTCTTGATGTTTGATGTCTCTTTATCTGGAATAGCTAGCAGAAGCTTCTGATAAGCTCTAGAGTCTATTTAAAGATAATTAGGGAAAGGTTATACCAGCTCAAGTTTAATGCTAGTTTTCTCTGGAAGACAATACAAATGTGAAACCTAGCATAAATGTTTTCCTTCATAATTCCTCCATAATTAATCCATGAGTGAGGTCAGGGCTAGTTGATGATGATGAGTGCCTAGTCTCCTTCTTAGGTTTTACAGCTGTTGTGTCACAGATGGTAGTGCCTGCCTACATTTAACCATAACTCCCAACTTTCTGGAATGGGAATGTGAGACACCTATTAGCAAAAGTATGTAAGCATAAGAAACACACCCTGCCACGCCCACTTAAAGAAAAATTTTACAAAAAAAACTATTGGTTAAACCCACATGTGCTTTTTAACCAATACTTTTCCTTTATATAGGCTTTTGGAATTTTCAAATGCAGAAATGTAGAAATGGGATGAAAGGTTTAAGCACTGGGAAACATTTTTTGAAAGCTAAATAGTGCATTTTATATACAACTATGTAGATCTGTAGATTCTATATATAAAACCGATGACACAACAAAGTTCTTAATTCACTTCCTAGTCATCTCTCGCCTCAACTACTGCAACTCCCTACTCATTGGCTTACCTCTACATAGGCTATCCCTCCTTCAATCCATCATGAATGCTACTGCTAGAATCCACCTTACCAATCGCTCTGTGTCTGCTACTCCCCTCTGTCAATCCCTTCACTGGCTTCCGCTCACCCAACAAATTAAATTCAAAATACTAACAAAGCCATCCACGACCCAGCTACATCACTAGCCTAATCTCAAAATACCAACCTAATCGTACTCTTCGTTCCTCTCAAAACCTCCTGCTCTCTTTCTCCCTCGTCCCCCCTCCTTTGCTTGCCTCCAGGACTTTTCCAGAGCCTCTCCAATCCTATGGAACTCCTTACCCCAACCTGTCTAATTATAGCCTACTCTATTAGCTTTTAGGCAATCCCTGAAAACCCTTCTCTTCAGAGAAGCCTATCCTACCCCCACCTAACAACTGTACTTTCGTTTTCTCCATCAGTTCATCCCCCACAGTTATTACCTTTTGTTTCACTTGACCCTCCCTCCTAGACTGTAAGCTCTAACGCGCAGGCCCTCTGATTCCTCCTGTATTGAATTGTATTGTAACTGTGCTGTCTGCCCTCATGTTGTAAAACGCTGTGCAAACTGTTGGCTCTATATAAATCCTGTATAATAATAATAATAATAATACTTGAATTATCCAAGCATGTGCAGATGAAATCAGTAAATAGGGATTTTTTTTCATATAGTTAGATAATTAGAGAGAATCTTCACACATTTTATTGTCAAGTTCTTTAGTAAATCAGAATTTATGACTCCAGACACAACATTAATATTAGACATGTGCACTGCCGAAAAATTTGTTTTTTTTTAGTTTCATTGTTTTTTTTTAATTTTTTCATGTCATTCGTTATGATCGAAATTCGGAAATTAGAAAAAGTCGGGGCTGTATACTGGTTCTCCGTGACTTAATGGATCCAAAACAGAACTCCTTCTCCTAAATGTAAACCGAAATTTTAAATCTACGACCCCATGGACTCCACTCACCATCCTTGGACAGACCATCCCCCTAAGCACAAAAGCCAAAAGTCTCTGAGTCATCTTCGACTCAGAGATGTCAATGGACGCACAAATAGGATCAGTAGTCAGCGGATCCTACCATCTTCTACGCCTGCTACGTAGACTCATTCCCTTCATTCCAGAAAAGGAAAAAGCAATAGTGGTAGGAACAATCATCAACTCTTGACTCGACTACGCAAACTCCCTCTACATAGGACTACCTAAATTCCAGATTGCACGCCTACAAGTCGTTCAAAACACAGCAGCAAGACTAGTCACGAGAAAAAAAACATGGAAATCCATCTCCCCCTCCCTGAGGAACATACACTGGCTAACCATAAAGGATCGGATTACATTCAAGACCCTCTGCCTGACCCACAAATGCACACAAGGAAACGCTCCTCTATACTCATGCGAAAAAATAAAACACTACACTCCAAATCACAACCTCCGATCAACCAACCAAAACCTCCTCCTCATCCCCAAATCCCGGTACAAAGCAAAGGGAGAACGAAAATTTGCAGTCCAAGGACCACGGCTATGGAACACTCAACCTACAAACATCTACTTGGAACAAAACCATCGGGCCTTCAGGAAAAAACTTAAGACCCACCTCTTCTAAGAAGGAATCAACGCAGGTCGGATTAAGCGCCTCGAGACGATTCAGTTCGCAGTTGCAGCGCTATACAAATCATTCATTCATTCATTCACTGATGCATTTTGAGGCGATCCCTTCTTCCTCGGAGCTTCCTCAATCCCCCCTCGAAACGCGTCAAAATCTGGAAGGTTCTCTGGTGCGCTGGACACGGTCCTAGAGGCCTGGTTGCTCTGTTTCCATTGTGTGGAGAAAGAAAGTACTTGCATTACTGGACAAAGTGTCGTGTAAAAATAAAGTGCTGTGCCAGGAGAAGGGTCTGCTGAACAGCCTATAGACCACGGTGCATTGGCTGCTGCAGAAATCAACCCTCTCATGACAGAAGGTTTAAGTAAGCATTAACGCACAGCAGAAATATTGCCCACAACACATAAAAAAAGAATGATGTAGTTTGTTTTGTGATGACAGGCATGCTCAAACAAATGTTAGAATCATAGAGTGTACAGCCAGTGTATATCTTGTCATCCTCGTCTGGGTCAAAAGAACTTGTACCAAGGAGTACTGCTAATTGGAGATGGATATTACAGGCTGTACTGGGCAGAGATAGCCAATTTTGGAGTTATATGATGCAATGTTTAGTGTTAATGTTAAAAGTTGCTTCACAGTGTGCTGGATTGCTTCATACTGATATTGTGTTTACGAAGCACTCTGGAGCACTGTTGGTTAGGTCAGAGGTATTGAAAATACCAAAGGTAACAGACATGGCTAAAGAGATTGGTGTGGGAAAAATGTGGTAAAATGTGTGTTGGTAGGACAGTCGCTGTCATATACCTGATAGGAGACTGAATTGGCGAGGTCAGCCTCTCTTATATCTCCTGCCCTGGCTCCACTGAGGATGAGACAGAGGGTGCCGAGGGACAGGAGGGACATGAGCGAGGGAGGTGCGAGGCAAGCACTCCAGTAGTACCGAGAGCCAGGATCAGAGGCAGAAACAGCAACTCAGGAATAGCTGGCGTTATCAACAGGTGGGCAGCGAGGTACCAAATCATCTGCAGAGCCAAAGTCAGGAACGGTGCCGGGTTAAGGGTAAACAGCAAGGCAGAAGCAGAATCCAAGGTCAGGTCAACAACACGCCAGGTCAGCAATGGGGAGAACATGCAGGATCAATCAGGACACAGGGCACAGCTGAAGATCAGTCAGCAAAGTATATGGGAATGAGCTCCCTTTAAGTAGCCCATCTGGCGCCAAGAGGGATCGCAATAGCCCACGTGCATGCGCCATCTATGCACCAGACGTCTCACAGGGATTCCCTGACAGTCGCTATTGGATTATTGGACAACAGGGGGCAATGTGAAACTTTGGGAAGGTCCCATAGGGGGTAACTGCTTTTTATTTACATTTTCAGATTTGTTTTGGGGCAGGGGGATGCAGTTGTGGGTTAGTGTTTTATTTAATTTTTTTATGGAGTTTTAAATTATTTTGATAGTTTAGCTAGAGTATTTTTCTTTTGGGTTCAGAAGCATGAAATTGTTCCTAACACAGACAAAGCTGTGCTATGTTTGCGGCACATCACCACATACTTTACCACATGCATTAAAGTTTAGTGCCTCAAATCACCACAATGTAAAGTTCCAAACAGGTGAAATGGTAAAAAAGTATCTAGAGCAGACTAACTAATCATTGGGGATGGGCTGAACGGACCCCTGCTCGGTTTGCACCAGAACTTTCAAACACTGAATATCGAACCCCATTAAAGTCAATAGGACCCGAACGTCAAAAATCAAAAGGGCCCATTTTTAAGGCTTAAATGCAAGTAATTGGGCATACAATGGTTATAGGGGCCCGGGTTTTGCCCTGGGGGACATGTATCAATAAAAAGAAAGTTTGTGAAAAACGTAATTTTTAAATGAGTGATATTTTGATTTTGAAAGTTAAGGCATAAAAAAAAAAAATTCTTCCAATATAGTGCCTGGGGGTCCCCTTAGTCTACCTGTAAAGTGGCAATTATGTACCATGTCTAGAATCTGCTGCAGCAATAATTGCATTTATAAAGCCCAAAAAAATGAAATTGTTCCTGCAAGCTGCCTTTATTTTGCTCAGCAACAGCTGGGCAGCCATTGTGCATGATGAGGCCACAATGTAGTGCACTGGGAACAAGATTAGAGATTTTTTGGATACATTCTGGTGTCACTTTGACTATGGATAGAAGTAACGGGTGCATAAAAATTGGTCTTTGAGGGTTCCCACCGTAACCCTATAGAGGTCATTTTGATGAAAGCAATAATTGGCCTTGCTGTAAAAAATTCCAATGATATGCACCTGTTTGACAGGTGCAAAAAAATGGTCTTTGGGTGTCGGTGGCGCCTTCCCACCGTAACCCTATAGAGGTACTCTTGATAAAAGCAAGAACTGGCCATGCTGTAAAAAAATCACAATGATATGCATGTCAAACAGGTGCAAAAAAATTGGTCTTTGGGTGTCGGTGGCTCCTTCCCACTGTAACCCTATAGAGGTACTCTTGCTGAAGGCAAAAACAATTGCAATGATATGAAAAATTGGTCTTTGGGTGTTAATTGTGCCCATGAAACCTATACCAAAAACATTCTTCCAGATGAAATGATTGAACACCCTCAAAGCTAGGCAGCCTCGAAGTCCTGCAGAGATTCCACATCCCAAAAAGCCTCAATCAGTGGCATCGGCATAAGGTGCTTCATAGCTGGTAATCCAGGACTGATTCATTTTTATAAAAGTCAAGCGGTCCATGGAGTCTGTGGACAGGCGCCCTCTATGATCAGTAGGGATGAGCCGAACACCCCCGGGTTCGGTTCGCACCAGAACCTTCGAACCGACCGAAAGTTCGTGCGAATTTTCGAACCCTATACGTTATAATGGACGCGAACGTTCGAAATCAAAAGTGCTAATTACAACGGCCAATATGCATGTTAATGTCATAAAACAGGTTTGGGGACCCGGGTCCTGCCCCAGGGGACATATATCAATGCAAAAAGAACTTTTAAAAACTAACGTTTTTTTTCGGGAGCAGTCATTTTAATGATGCATAAAGTGAAAAAAAAAAAGTGAAATTTTCCTTTAAATATGGTACCTGGGGGGTGTCTAAAGTATGCCTGTGAAGTGGCATGTGTTTCCCGTGTTTAGAACTGTCCTTGCACAAAATGACATTTGTAAAGGAAAAAAAGAAGCCATTTAAAAACACTTGCGGCTTTAGGTTTGTTCTTAAGTAGAATCTGAACAGGTACATTATAAAGTGTAGCTCCATCCCAAAAAAATCTATTTTTAAGCTTTTTGGAGAACATAGGGAGGGGTTATCACCCCTGTAACATTTGCTGTCTTTGCACATCTGTTCAGAACATGTCACCTAACTTTCCGTCCCAATGACAAATGTTTTTGGAAAAAGTGGGGTTTTAATTGAAACAAGGATTGGTGATAAAGTATCAGTAGAGAGGAGATACCTTTTTCCCAAATTAAATCTAACAGGATAGAATTTCCCTTCCTAGGGGTAGATTTCCTCTCACTTCCTGTTTTCTTTCCATTTGCAAGTAGGAGTCGTTTGTAAGTTGGATGTTTGAAAGTAGGGGCCTGGCGTATATACTCTGCAGAAATTTGCCCTATTAGATGTTGGTGTAGCCACAAGACTGGTGGGCACAGGAATGGGCCCTGCTGTGAGTTAATAGATCAAGATTTGTAATTGCATGCACCTGTTGAACAGGGCAGAAAAATTGGGGGTGGTGGTGGTGGTGGTGGACGGTGTTTTCCACAAGACTGTAAGCTCTCACAGTTACTCTTGGTGGGCGCAGGAATAGGCCCTGCTGTGAGTTATTAGATCAAGATTTGTAATTGCAAGCACCTGATGAACAGGGCAGAAAAATTGGGCCTTTGGCGGTGGTGGTGGACGGTGTTGCCACAAGACTGTAGGCCCTCATAGTTACTCTTGGTGGGCGCAGGAATGGGCCCTGCTGTGAGTTATTAGATCAAGATTTGTAATTGCAAGCACCTGATGAACAGGGCAGAAAAATTGGGCCTTTGGCGGTGGTGGTGGACGGTGTTGCCACAAGACTGTAGGCCCTCATAGTTACTCTTGGTGGGCGCAGGAATGGGCCCTGCTGTGAGTTATTAGATCAAGATTTGTAATTGCAAGCACCTGATGAACAGGGCAGAAAAATTGGGCCTTTGGCGGTGGTGGTGGACGGTGTTGCCACAAGACTGTAGGCCCTCATAGTTACTCTTGGTGGGCGCAGGAATGGGCCCTGCTGTGAACTATTAGATCAAGATTTGTAATTACCCGCCCCTGTTAAACAGGGGCTGAAAAAATTGTGCCTTAGGCACTGGTGCTGGTGCCACAACACTGCAACCCCTCACAGATACTGTACTTGGAGCACAGCAGTCACACGTGTTGCGAAGCATTTTTAAAAAAAATTGTAATTACCCGCCCCTGTTAAACAGGGGCTGAAAAATTGTGCCTTAGGCACTGGTGCTGGTGCCACAACACTGCAACCCCTCACAGATACTGTACTTGGAGCACAGCAGTCACACGTGTTGCGAAGCATTTTTTTAAAAAATTGTAAGTACACGCCCCTGTTAAACAGGGGCTGAAAAATTGTGCCTTAGGCACTGGTGCTGGTGCCACAACACTGCAACCCCTCACAGATACTGTACTTGGAGCACAGCAGTCACACGTGTTGCGAAGCATTTTTTTAAAAAAATTGTAATTACCCGCCCCTGTTAAACAGGGGCTGAAAAATTGTGCCTTAGGCACTGGTGCTGGTGCCACAACACTGCAACCCCTCACAGATACTGTACTTGGAGCACAGCAGTCACACGTGTTGCGAAGCATTTTTTTAAAAAATTGTAAGTACACGCCCCTGTTAAACAGGGGCTGAAAAATTTGCCTTAGGCACTGGTGCTGGTGCCACAACACTGCAACCCCTCACAGATACTGTACTTGGAGCACAGCAGTCACACGTGTTGCGAAGCATTTTTTTATAAAAATTGTATGTACACGCCCCTGTTAAACAGGGGCTGAAAAATTGTGCCTTAGGCACTGGTGTGGTGGCATGGATCATTGAGGAGGAGGAAGAGGATAGTCAGTGAACATAAGAGGACAGTCACTCAGCATCAGCATAGGCAGTCTTGAAGGGATGTGATATTAAAAATTATTCGGTTATATCCGCCTCAGGTGCCTGGTAGCTGGTGGTGATCCAAGACTGATTCATTTTGATGAAGGTCAGTCGATCAACCGAGGCGGTGGACAGGCGCACCCTATGATCGGTGACAAATCCTCCAGCAGCACTGAATGTGCGTTCGGAAAGAACGCTGGAGGCAGGACAGGCCAGTAGCTCAATTGCATACTGTGCAAGCTCTGGCCAGTGATCCATCCTCAGGACCCAGTAAGCCAGAGGATTTTCGGTGGGAAAGGTGTCCAAGTCTGACCTTGCCCCAAGGTATTCCTGCACCATGTATATCAGACGCTGGCGATGGTTGCTGGAACCGATCATACCTTGGGGCTGCGGACTAAAAAATTGTCTGAACGCATCGGTCAGACGTCCACCTTCCCCACCGCTCCTTCTGCTACTGACCGAAGCCTCAGCAACTCGTCGCCCAGGACCAGGAGTTTGTAGCCTCCCAGTTTCTGGGAACGCGTTGCACAGACCTTTCTGCAAGGCCTCCCTGAGATGTCTCATCCTCTGCTCCCTCTGCGACGGCAAGATAAGGTCCGCAACCTTACCCTTGTACCGCGGATCAAGGAGAGTGGCCAGCCAGTAATGGTCCCTCTCCTTGATCCGAAGAACACGAGGATCCTTCCGCAGGCTTTGCAGGATCAGGGAGGCCATGCAGCGTAGGTTAGCTGAGGCATTCGGTCCGGAGTCTTCTGGGTCACTGAGGATGACATGATCGCCAGCCACCTCCTCCCAGCCACGTACAAGTCCACTGGTTTGTTGGGACTGTACATCATCCCTAAAAGACTGCTGCTGCTGATGCTGAGTGCCAGGCTCCACCTCCATGCTCACACAATCCTCCTCCTCCTCCTCCTCCTCCTCCTCCTCCTCATCCTCTTCCTGTGTGATGGGTGGGACAGAAGGAACACTGTCCGGATAAAGGGGGCCTTGAGAGGCAAGGAAGTCCTCCTCTTCCTGCCTCTGTTCTGCCTCAAGTGCCCTGTCCATTATCCCACGCAGCGTATGCTCCAACAGGTGGACAAGAGGGACAGTGTCACTGATGCATGCACTGTCACTGCTCACCATCCTCGTGGCCTCCTCAAATGGTGAGAGGACAGTGCATGCATCCCTGATCATGCTCCACTGACGTGGGGAAAAAAAACCAAGCTCCCCTGACCCTGTCCTGGTGCCATAGTCGCAAAGGTACTCATTGATGGCCCTCTGCTGCGTGTGCAGTCGCTGCAGCATGGCCAACGTTGAGTTCCACCTGGTGGGCATGTCACATATTAGGCGGTTCTTGGGCAGGTTCAGCTCTTTTGCAGCTCAGTCAGCCGAGCACTGGCATTATAAGATCGGCGGAAATGCACACAGACTTTCCTGGCCTGCCTCAGGACATCCTGTAAGCCTGGGAACCTGCCCAAGAACCGCTGCACCACCAGGTTGAGGACGTGAGCCATGCAGGGCACATGGGTGAGCTGCCCCTGTCGCAGGGCGGAGAGGAGGTTGGTGCCATTGTCAGAAACGACCATTCCTGGCTTAAGCTGACGTGGCGTCAACCACCTCTCGGCCTGCCCCTGCAGAGCTGCCAGAACCTCTGGCCCAGTGTGGCTCCTGTCCCCCAAACACACCAGCGCAAGCACGGCATGGCATCTTTTTGCCTGCGTACTTGCGTAGCCCCTTGTACGCCTACGGAGCACCGCTGGTTCCAAGGACAGAGCACTGGAGGAAGAAGAAGAGGAGGGGGTGGAGGAGAGAGGTGTGTCACAACCAGTAGCAGTAGTAGCGTTTTGGAGGCGTGGTGGCGGAACAACCTCCAACACTACTGCACCTTGTCCTGCATCCCTCCCAGCTGCCAATAGAGTGACCCAATGGGCCGTGAAAGAAAGGTACCGTCCCTGTCCATGCCTGCTGGACCATGAGTCAGCGGTAATATGCACCTTACCGCTGACCGCCCTGTCCAGCGAGGCATGGACATTGCCCTCCACATGCCGGTAGAGAGACGGAATCGCCTTCCGTGAGAAAAAGTGGCGTTTGGGAACCTGCCACTGAGGAACCGCACATTGAACAAACTCACGGAAGGGGGCCGAGTCTACCAACTGAAAAGGCAGCAGTTGAAGTGCTAGCAATTTAGCCAGGCTAGCATTCAACCGCTGGACATGTGGATGGCTGGGAGTGTACTTCTTTCTACGGTCCAGCAGCTGGGGCAGGGAAATTTGCCTGCTGCAATCGGACGTCGGTGTACTGCAAGTACTTGGTTGTGACACACCTAATTCTACACCTTCAGTCCTCTCAGAGCAGCTTTCAGAGAGGACTGAAGGTGTAGTGGGGATGGAGATCCCAGCTGAGGAGGAGCAAGGAGAGGTCCGCTTAGTTCTTTGGTGTGGGTCTTTTATGTGTGCCTGCCAACGAGCTGCATGGCAGGTCGCCATATGTCTGGTCATGCTTGTGGTGCCCAAGCGGCTGATGTTTTGGCCACGCGAGATACGCTTGAGACAAATATTGCAAATAGCAGTGGTGCGATCTGATGCACTCGTCTCAAAAAAGGCCCACACCAAAGAACTTTTCTGATAACGTGCAGAGGCAGCGCCCTGCACAGGCGGAGCTCTGCGGTGTTGTACAGTTGCTGTGCTGGCCTCTACCTGGCCTCCAGGGGGCATCCTGCCTCGTTGGACATGTGACGCCGCATCCTCCTCCTCCTCGTCCTCCTCCTCATCCTCTCTCCCTTCAGGCACCCACGTGGAGTCAGTGACCTCATCATCCCCTCCCTCTTCACCACTAGAGCAAACCTGGCAGTAAGCTGCAGCTGGTGGAACAGTACTGCCAGATTCCTCAAGCTGGGTATCATCATCCGAGCCTTCGAATCGTTGGGCATCCTCCTGGAGCATGTACCCAACACTGTGCTCAAAGAGTTCGGGGGACTCCTCAGGAGGACATGGTGGGTCTAGGGAAGGGGTGGCTGATGATGCTCTGCCAGTACCCTGAGCCTGGGTGAGAGAGGATGAGGAGGATGAGGAGGGCTTGGTCATCCATTCTACCAAGCCTTCAGCATGATGCGGCTCCACATGTCCAGCTGCCGAAAACAAAGACGCGCGTGTCCCATGGCCACGTGCTGATGACGATGCACGACCACGTCCACGGCCACGGCCACGTCCACTAGAAACAGAGCCTGCCTGCCCTGTGTTCTTGGCTCTGCACGCTCTGCCTCCCCTTGGCGGTCTTCCAGCCATTGTAGTCGGTAGTCCTGTGGGTGCTGCTGAGAAGAATATATAGGAGCTCTGTGTGATGCCACTAACACACTAGAAATCCTATGGGTGCTTCTGCAAAGAAAATAGAGGAGCTCTGTGTGATGCCACTAACACACTAGAAGTCCTGTGGGTGCTGCTGAGAAGAAAATATAGGAGCTCTGTGTGATGCCACTAACACACTAGAAGTCCTATGGGTGCTTCTGCAAAGAAAATAGAGGAGCTCTGTGTGATGCCACTAACACACTAGAAGTCCTGTGGGTGCTTCTGCAAAGAAAATAGAGGAGCTCTGTGTGATGCCACTAACACACTAGAAGTCCTGTGGGTGCTGCTGAGAAGAAGAAAATATAGGAGCTCTGTGTGATGCCACTAACACACTAGAAGTCCTATGGGTGCTTCTGCAAAGAAAATAGAGGAGCTCTGTGTGATGCCACTAACACACTAGAAGTCCTATGGGTGCTGCTGAGAAGAAAATATAGGAGCTCTGTGTGATGCCACTAACACACTAGAAGTCCTATGGGTGCTTCTGCAAAGAAAATAGAGGAGCTCTGTGTGATGCCACTAACACACTAGAAGTCCTGTGGGTGCTTCTGCAAAGAAAATAGAGGAGCTCTGTGTGATGCCACTAACACACTAGAAGTCCTATGGGTGCTTCTGCAAAGAAAATAGAGGAGCTCTGTGTGATGCCACTAACACACTAGAAGTCCTGTGGGTGCTGCTGAGAAGAAAATATAGGAGCTCTGTGTGATGCCACTAACACACTAGAAGTCCTATGGGTGCTTCTGCAAAGAAAATATAGGAGCTCTATGTGATGCCACTAACACACTAGAAGTCCTGTGGGTGCTTCTGCAAAGAAAATAGAGGAGCTCTGTGTGATGCCCCTAACACACTAGAAGTCCTGTGGGTGCTGCTGAGAAGAAAATATAGGAGCTCTGTGTGATGCCACTAACACACTAGAAGTCCTATGGGTGCTTCTGCAAAGAAAATAGAGGAGCTCTGTGTGATGCCACTAACACACTAGAAGTCCTGTGGGTGCTTCTGAGAAGAAAATATAGGAGCTCTGTGTGATGCCACTAACACACTAGAAGTCCTATGGGTGCTTCTGCAAAGAAAATAGAGGAGCTCTGTGTGATGCCACTAACACACTAGAAGTCCTGTGGGTGCTGCTGAAAAGAAAATATAGGAGCTCTGTGTGATGCCACTAACACACTAGAAGTCCTGTGGGTGCTGCTGAGAAGAAAATATAGGAGCTCTGTGTGATGCCACTAACACACTAGAAGTCCTATGGGTGCTTCTGCAAAAAAATATAGAGGAGCTCTGTGTGATGCCACTAACACACTAGAAGTCCTGTGGGTGCTTCTGCAAAGAAAATAGAGGAGCTCTGTGTGATGCCACTAACACACTAGAAGTCCTGTGGGTGCTGCTGAGAAGAAAATATAGGAGCTCTGTGTGATGCCACTAACACACTAGAAGTCCTATGGGTGCTTCTGCAAAGAAAATAGAGGAGCTCTGTGTGATGCCACTAACACACTAGAAGTCCTATGGGTGCTGCTGAGAAGAAAATATAGGAGCTCTGTGTGATGCCACTAACACACTAGAAGTCCTATGGGTGCTTCTGCAAAGAAAATAGAGGAGCTCTGTGTGATGCCACTAACACACTAGAAGTCCTGTGGGTGCTTCTGCAAAGAAAATAGAGGAGCTCTGTGTGATGCCACTAACACACTAGAAGTCCTATGGGTGCTTCTGCAAAGAAAATAGAGGAGCTCTGTGTGATGCCACTAACACACTAGAAGTCCTGTGGGTGCTGCTGAGAAGAAAATATAGGAGCTCTGTGTGATGCCACTAACACACTAGAAGTCCTATGGGTGCTTCTGCAAAGAAAATAGAGGAGCTCTGTGTGATGCCACTAACACACTAGAAGTCCTGTGGGTGCTTCTGCAAAGAAAATAGAGGAGCTCTGTGTGATGCCACTAACACACTAGAAGTCCTGTGGGTGCTGCTGAGAAGAAAATATAGGAGCTCTGTGTGATGCCACTAACACACTAGAAGTCCTATGGGTGCTTCTGCAAAGAAAATAGAGGAGCTCTGTGTGATGCCACTAACACACTAAAAGTCCTGTGGGTGCTGCTGAGAAGAAAATATAGGAGCTCTGTGTGATGCCACTAACACACTAGAAGTCCTATGGGTGCTTCTGCAAAGAAAATAGAGGAGCTCTGTGTGATGCCACTAACACACTAGAAGTCCTATAGGTGCTTCTGGGAAGAAAATATAGGTCTGTGTGATGGGACTAACACACTTCAAGTCCTATAGGTGCTTCTGGGAACAAAATATAGGATCTCTGTGTGATGGGACTAACACACTTCAAGTCCTATGGGTGCTTCTGGGAAGAAAATATAGGTCTGTGTGATGGGACTAACACACTTCAAGTCCTATAGGTGCTTCTGGGAACAAAATATAGGATCTCTGTGTGATGGGACTAACACACTTCAAGTCCTATGGGTGCTTCTGGGAAGAAAATATAGGTCTGTGTGATGGGACTAACACACTTCAAGTCCTATAGGTGCTTCTGGGAACAAAATATAGGATCTCTGTGTGATGGGACTAACACACTTCAAGTCCTATGGGTGCTTCTGGGAAGAAAATATAGGTCTGTGTGATGGGACTAACACACTTCAAGTCCTATAGGTGCTTCTGGGAACAAAATATAGGATCTCTGTGTGATGGGACTAACACACTTCAAGTCCTATGGGTGCTTCTGGGAAGAAAATATAGGTCTGTGTGATGGGACTAACACACTTCAAGTCCTATAGGTGCTTCTGGGAACAAAATATAGGATCTCTGTGTGATGGGACTAACACACTTCAAGTCCTATAGGTGCTTCTGGGAACAAAATATAGGATCTCTGTGTGATGGGACTAACACACTTCAAGTCCTATAGGTGCTTCTGGGAACAAAATATAGGATCTCTGTGTGATGGGACTAACACACTTCAAGTCCTATAGGTGCTTCTGGGAACAAAATATATGATCTCTGTGTGATGGGACTAACACACTTCAAGTCCTATAGGTGCTTCTGGGAACAAAATATATGATCTCTGTGTGATGGGACTAACACACTTCAAGTCCTATAGGTGCTTCTGGGAACAAAATATAGGATCTCTGTGTGATGGGACTAACACACTTCAAGTCCTATGGGTGCTTCTGGGAACAAAATATAGGATCTGTGTGATGGGACTAACACACTTCAAGTCCTATAGGTGCTTCTGGGAACAAAATATAGGATCTCTGTGTGATGGGACTAACACACTTCAAGTCCTATGGGTGCTTCTGGGAAGAAAATATAGGTCTGTGTGATGGGACTAACACACTTCAAGTCCTATAGGTGCTTCTGGGAACAAAATATAGGATCTCTGTGTGATGGGACTAACACACTTCAAGTCCTATGGGTGCTTCTGGGAAGAAAATATAGGTCTGTGTGATGGGACTAACACACTTCAAGTCCTATAGGTGCTTCTGGGAACAAAATATAGGATCTCTGTGTGATGGGACTAACACACTTCAAGTCCTATGGGTGCTTCTGGGAAGAAAATATAGGTCTGTGTGATGGGACTAACACACACTTCAAGTCCTATAGGTGCTTCTGGGAACAAAATATAGGATCTCTGTGTGATGGGACTAACACACTTCAAGTCCTATAGGTGCTTCTGGGAACAAAATATATGATCTCTGTGTGATGGGACTAACACACTTCAAGTCCTATAGGTGCTTCTGGGAACAAAATATATGATCTCTGTGTGATGGGACTAACACACTTCAAGTCCTATAGGTGCTTCTGGGAAGAAAATATAGGTCTGTGTGATGGGACTAACACACTTCAAGTCCTATAGGTGCTTCTGGGAACAAAATATAGGATCTCTGTGTGATGGGACTAACACACTTCAAGTCCTATGGGTGCTTCTGGGAAGAAAATATAGGTCTGTGTGATGGGACTAACACACTTCAAGTCCTATAGGTGCTTCTGGGAACAAAATATAGGATCTCTGTGTGATGGGACTAACACACTTCAAGTCCTATGGGTGCTTCTGGGAAGAAAATATAGGTCTGTGTGATGGGACTAACACACTTCAAGTCCTATAGGTGCTTCTGGGAACAAAATATAGGATCTCTGTGTGATGGGACTAACACACTTCAAGTCCTATAGGTGCTTCTGGGCAGAAAATATATGATCTCTGTGTGATGGGACTAACACACTTCAAGTCCTATAGGTGCTTCTGGGAACAAAATATATGATCTCTGTGTGATGGGACTAACACACTTCAAGTCCTATAGGTGCTTCTGGGAAGAAAATATAGGTCTGTGTGATGGGACTAACACACTTCAAGTCCTATAGGTGCTTCTGGGAACAAAATATATGATCTCTGTGTGATGGGACTAACACACTTCAAGTCCTATAGGTGCTTCTGGGAAGAAAATATATGATCTCTGTGTGATGGGACTAACACACTTCAAGTCCTATAGGTGCTTCTGGGAAGAAAATATATGATCTCTGTGTGATGGGACTAACACACTTCAAGTCCTATAGGTGCTTCTGGGAAGAAAATATAGGTCTGTGTGATGGGACTAACACACTTCAAGTCCTATAGGTGCTTCTGGGAACAAAATATATGATCTCTGTGTGATGGGACTAACACACTTCAAGTCCTATAGGTGCTTCTGGGAAGAAAATATATGATCTCTGTGTGATGGGACTAACACACTTCAAGTCCTATAGGTGCTTCTGGGAACAAAATATATGATCTCTGTGTGATGGGACTAACACACTTCAAGTCCTATAGGTGCTTCTGGGAAGAAAATATAGGTCTGTGTGATGGGACTAACACACTTCAAGTCCTATAGGTGCTTCTGGGAACAAAATATATGATCTCTGTGTGATGGGACTAACACACTTCAAGTCCTATAGGTGCTTCTGGGAAGAAAATATATGATCTCTGTGTGATGGGACTAACACACTTCAAGTCCTATAGGTGCTTCTGGGAAGAAAATATATGATCTCTGTGTGATGGGACTAACACACTTCAAGTCCTATAGGTGCTTCTGGGAAGAAAATATAGGTCTGTGTGATGGGACTAACACACTTCAAGTCCTATAGGTGCTTCTGGGAACAAAATATATGATCTCTGTGTGATGGGACTAACACACTTCAAGTCCTATAGGTGCTTCTGGGAACAAAATATATGATCTCTGTGTGATGGGACTAACACACTTCAAGTCCTATAGGTGCTTCTGGGAACAAAATATATGATCTCTGTGTGATGGGACTAACACACTTCAAGTCCTATAGGTGCTTCTGGGAAGAAAATATAGGTCTGTGTGATGGGACTAACACACTTCAAGTCCTATAGGTGCTTCTGGGAACAAAATATATGATCTCTGTGTGATGGGACTAACACACTTCAAGTCCTATAGGTGCTTCTGGGAAGAAAATATAGGAGCTCTGCCTGCCTGCCACGAACACACTACAAGTCCTATAGGTGCTTCTGGGAACAAAATATAGGAGCTCTGCCTGCCTGCCAGGAACACACTACAAGTCCTATAGGTGCTTCTGGGAACAAAATATAGGAGCTCTGCCTGCCTGCCAGGAACACACTACAAGTCCTATAGGTGCTTCTGGGAACAAAATATAGGAGCTCTGCCTGCCTGCCAGGAACACACTACAAGTCCTATAGGTGCTTCTGGGAACAAAATATAGGAGCTCTGCCTGCCTGCCACGAACACACTACAAGTCCTATAGGTGCTTCTGGGAACAAAATATAGGAGCTCTGCCTGCCTGCCACGAACACACTACAAGTCCTATAGGTGCTTCTGGGAACAAAATATAGGAGCTCTGCCTGCCTGCCACGAACACACTACAAGTCCTATAGGTGCTTCTGGGAACAAAATATAGGAGCTCTGCCTGCCTGCCACGAACACACTACAAGCCCCTCTTTCTAAATCAATCTTTGTAAATGAATCTATCTAACTCAATCTCTCTAAGTAAATCTCTCTAACTAACTAAATCCAGCAGAGTGTCACAGATCTATCCTGCTCTATCTACGCCGGAACAGCATGTGACCGGCGCAGACGGCGTGGCGGCCTTTTATAGGGGGGGGCGTGTACTAAAGCCCCTGAGCTGTAATTGGCTACAGGCGTCCTGCCTGTAGCCAATTATGGCTCTTCGAGTTTCCGGGGCTGTGATTGGCCAAGCATGCGGGGTCACAGTGCATGCTTGGCCAATCATTAGCCAGCAATGCACTGCGCCGGCCGCGCCGGCCGCAATGCATTGCGGGGCCGCGCGCATCACACGAACGTGATGCGAGCGGCCAAAATAGTTCTGGGCTCGCCGAGCGAGCGAACACCCGGTGCTCGATGCGAACATGGGTTCGCATCGAGCACCGGGCCCATCCCTAATGATCAGTAACAAAACCTCCTGCAGCACTGAATCCCCGTTCTGAAAGTACGCTGGATTCAGGGCAGCCCAACAACTCAATAGCTTACTGGGCAAGTTATGCCCAGTGGTCTATTCTCATGACCCAGTAAGTCAGTGGATCGTCAGCTGGAAAGCTCCCCATCTCTGTTTTGGCCCCCAGGTAATCATCCACCATCTGATGCAGACGCTGCCGATGGGATGTGGAAGCTGACAGCCCTGGTGTGCGAGGACTAAAAAAATTCCGCAATGCCTAACTTAGGCAGATGCCTTCTCCAATGCTCCTCTCTTCAATAAAATCCTCAAGAGTTTTTATCTTCTGTACTCTCTGTGGGGATTTATGAGACCTTCCCCTTATAACGGTGGTCAAGGAGGGTTGCCAACCAGTAATCATCCTTCTCCTTTATTCCACGTATTCTTGGGTCCTTTAGCAGGCTTTGAAGCATGAGGTTGCCCATGCTTCAAAGCCTGCTAAATTTGCAGAGTCTTGAAAAGCAGACTCCTCGGGGTCACTCAGGATGACAGCATCTGGAACTTCCTCCTCCCAGCCACCTACTACTCCCAAGAGTCTTGGGGTTGGAAAGCTATCGCTTACATATTGACGAATGTCTTCCTCTTCTTCGAAGCCTATGAAAGTGCCACAATCCTCCTCCTCATCCTCCTCCCCTCTCTCCTCCTGTTCAGGGCCGGTGCTACCACTAGGCGGAGTAGGCAGCCGCCTAGTGCGCACTACCCCCTTGGGCGCAGCCACAACCTCTGTCCCCATGAATCTCAAGGCAAGTGTGAACACATCTGCATGCCTCCAATCCCAAAATGTGTCCCGCTGAGCGCCCCCCGCTGTTCCCTCTCTTCACAGAGTAAAATCTCACAGCACCACTCCGCGACTCCTTTGCTCCAGCCTGTCCCTCTGGAGCGGTGCTGTGTGTCTGTGTGTGTGCAGCGGAGGGGCGGGGCTCAGGGGAGAGCAGAGCATCTAGATATACAGCGTCTGTTAGCTGACCTCCCGGCCGGTGGGGGCACCATAGCAATACTGCCCGACCAGCGCTGAGGAGAGCCCGGATGTGATGGTCGATGAAGCAGAGGTAAGGAGGAGGATGGATCCTCCTCATCTACATCGAGCTGTGTGTGGGGTGTGTGGGGGATGAGGGGGTGAGTAGTACAGTAAATAGGAGTCAGGTAGGTCAGTGTGTGTGTCAGGTAGGTGGGTCAGTGTATGTGTGTCAGGTAGGTGAGTCAGTGTGTGTGTCAGGTAGGTGGGTCAGTGTGTGTGTAATGGTCAGGTAGGTCAGTGTATGTGTCCGGTAGGTGGGTCAGTGTGTGTGCCAGGTAGGTGGGTCAGTGTATGTGTCAGGTGGGTCAGTGTGTGTGTCAGGTAGGTAGGTCAGTGTGTGTGTGTCAGGTAGGTGGGTCAGTGTATGTGTGTAATGGTCAGGTAGGTCAGTGTATGTGTCAGGTAGAAAAAAAGTTGTCAGTAGGCTAAAGTGTGCATGAACACTGGCCAATACCCCTGAGGGATGCTTAGAGTGAAGATAGACACTTGGAAAGTATATGCTTTTGATGAGGTAAATATATTTATTCAAAAGAAAGAAAGAGTGTACACATATATAAATGCTGGATTGGATTCAGTATGTTTACATACAAAAATAGGTAGGCTTGTACAGTTTTTAACATGTCAACAGCATGAACATACAAAAAACGTTGTGACAATTATAAGAACTTGCTTGATACATGTATGATAAGGATGATGCCAACATGTTTCAGACTTTGGTCCTTTATCAAGGCAACTAGGTATCCTTTTGATTCACATCTAAATGTGTGTGAGAATCATAGAATTAGTACATATTAATTGAGACATATAATACAGTCATTTTAACCATTGCTGTGTACAACCAATACAGTACATAAAAATTATGTAAAAAAATGGACAGGTACTCACATGTAATGCCAATATTCATATTTGCCACAATGAAAACCACTGAAAGTGGTATGGAGAGATACATAAGGTGAAGGTTTGTAAAAACAAGGTAGAGATAGCCACTGAAAGTGGAAAGCTTGCTGGTGTAACCTCAGAAGGTTACAAGGTCCTATACAGGGCTTGGGCCGAGGCCCAGGTCTTGTAACAGTCAAACTGAGCCAGGCAGTGTAAGGCTGTAAAAATAGAGTATAGGTATAAATATGGTGAGGGTAATTGTAATAAAGATGCATATGCAGCCTTATGAGCAAAATGCTGTTGTTACCTGAATAAAGGATCGCTTGGAATGAGGAATCAGTCAGCTCTGGATCATCAGCAGCATGTACTGAGGCCATCTAGTGTGTAGGTTTATAAGTAATCATCTAATAGCAATCAGCTGAGTAAGAGTATAGGTATTCTGCTGAGAGAGAAACTGATTGGTTGTTTGTCTGTGAGGAAAAAGGCGCCAGAGCGCCATAGGTGTATTTCCATTGAGGACCTCTGACGGGGCGGCGCCGGGCGTGAGCGCGTCATGACGGCGGGGTCACGTCCGGCGTCGTGACGTCACCGACGTGGGAAAAGAAGCCGCTGACGACCTGCTGCGCTCCACTGTGGAGCGCAAACAGGAAGTGGACAAGCCGAGTGTGTCCATGATGCAGCGGGAAGTTGGCGCATGCGCAAAAAACAAAGGCCGCGCATGCTTGCCAAGTCTTACCCGCGCCGGGTAACCAAACTGAGGGGGAGCAAGCTATATTGTCTAGTATATAAACACAGTTGAGTGTAAATTGTCAAATTGCAATGAATTTGGAAAGCATGTGTTGTACCTAAAATATGAATAGTAATAAGCATGGTATGTGGTTCTTTATGGCATACGACATTAGAGAAGATGGACAGGTCACATGTTACAATAAATATTGCAAATATGGTGAAGTACACACTTGATAGAAATTATGGGTTATGTGGGTGCTTAGAATGTGGGGAATAGGGTCAGAGATCTAATTCACAGACTCCAGTTTCAAAACCATCGATGGTGTCGATGTGTCAGGTAGGTGGGTCAGTGTGTGTGTCAGGTAGGTGGGTCAGTGTATGTGTCAGGTAGGTGGGTCAGTGTATGTGTGTCAGGTAGGTGGGTCAGTGTGTGTCAGGTAGGTGGGTCAGTGTGTGTGTCAGGTAGGTGGGTCAGTGTATGTGTCAGGTAGGTGAGTCAGTGTGCGTGTGTCAGGTAGGTAGGTCAGTGTGTGTGTCAGGTAGGTGGGTCAGTGTATGTGTCAGGTAGGTGGGTCAGTGTCAGGTAAATGGGTCAGTGGGTGTGTGTCAGGTAGGTAGGTCAGTGTGTGTGTGTGTCAGGTAGGTGGGTTAGTGTATGTGTCAGGTAGGTGGGTCAGTGTATGTTTCAGGTAGGTAGGTGGGTCAGTGTATGTGTCAGGTAGGTGGGTCAGTGTGTGTGTCAGGTAGGTGTGTCAGTGTGTGTGTGTGTGTCAGGTAGGTAGCTCAGTGTTTGTGTGTCAGGTAGGTGGGTCAGTGCGTGTGGTTTGGTCAGGTAGGTCAGTGTATGTGTCAGGTAGGTTGGTCAGCGTATGTGTCAGGTAGGTAGGTAGGTCAGTGTGTGTATCAGGTAGGTGGGTCAGTGTATGTGTCAGGTAGGTGTGTCAGTGTGTGTGTAATGGTCAGGTGGGTCAGTGTATGTGTCAGGTAGGTAGGTCAGTGTGTGTGTAATGGTCAGGTGGGTCACATATTGCAAAGGGGGTGGAGCCAATGGGGGAAAAATTAGGTTTCGCCTAGGGTGTCAAAAATTCTTGCACCAACCCTGCTCCTGTGTGTTCTGTGACATAGGAATGATGGTGTCTGGATAAAGTGGGCCTTGAGAGTAAAGGAAGTCCTCCTCTTCCTCCTGCTGCTCTGCCTCCAGTGCCCTGTCCATAATGTCACACAGAGTCTGCTCCAGCAGGATCACAACAGAGATTGTGTCACTGATGCATGCACTGTCACAGCTCACCATCCTTGTGGACTCCTCAAATGGTGAACATTCAGTGCATGCATCCTTAAAGATCAGCCATTGGTGTGGGGAAAAAAGCTCAGGTGGCCTGAGCCTGTCATTGTGCCATATTCGCACAGGTACTCGTTGCCGGACCTCTGCTGCATGTATAGCCGCTGCAGCATTGACAAAGTCAAGTTCCACCTGGTGGGCATGTCACAAATTAGGCGGTTTACGGGCAGGTGGATTTCCTGCTGAATTTCAGCCAAAACGAGCACTGGCTGTATATGACACCTGAAATGGCTACAGACTCTTCTGGCAAGCTTTAGTACATCTTGCAACCCTGGGTATGTACTAAGGAAACACTGCACCACCAAATTGAGGACATGTGCCAGGCATGGCACATGTGTCAACTTTCCGTCTCTAAGGCCCCTTTCACACTGGGGCGTTGAGCCGCGGTGACGGTAAAGCAGCGCTATATTTAGCGCTGCTTTACCGTCGTTTTCACCGCGGTTTTCGGCCGCTCGCGGTGCGGTTTTACCCCCCGCGAGCGGCCGAAAAAGGGTTAAACACCCCCCCCGCAGAGCGCCGCCGTAGCCGCGGTATTACCGCGGTAACCGCGGTATTGCCGCGGTTTTACGGCGGTCTCCCATTGTAATCAATGGGAAGGAGCGGTATAGGAGCGGTGAACACACCGCTCCTATCCCGCTCCAAAGATGCTGCTAGCAGGACTTTTTTTACCGTCCTGCTAGCGCACCGCTCCAGTGTGAAAGCCCGCCGGCTTTCACACTGGAGTGAATGGGGCCGGATTTTTTTCATGCGGTGAACAGGCGCTATTTTTAGCGCCGCACCGCATGAAAAACGCCCCAGTGTGAAAGGGGCCTAAGGGTGGACAGGAGGTTTGAGACATTATCGCATGCCACCATTCCAGGCTCCAGCTGGCATGGTGTGAACCACCTCTGGGCCTGTCCCTGCAGAGCTGCAAGAATCTTTGCTCCAGTGTGGTACCTGTCCCCTAAACAAACCAGCTGAAGCACTGCATGACACCTTTTATCCTGACTCTGGGAATAGCCCTTTGAACGCTTAGGGGTACCTGATGTTCATAGGACAATTCTGCAGAGAAGAGCTGGAGGTGGCGGAGGAGGAGGAGGTAGAGCTCACAGGTCTGGCATTATCACCACTAGCTGTATGGAGACGTGGGGGCACAACAAGCTGCAGCACCGAGCCCTGTCCTGCATCCTTTCAAGTTGCAAGCAGCGTTACCCAGTGTGCTGTGAACAAAATATATCGTCCCTGCCCATGCTTGCTTGACCACGTGTCAGGAGTAAGGTGGATTTTATGGCTGACTGCCTTGCCCAACGATGCTAGAACATTCCCTTCCACATAATGTTAGAGAGATGGGACGGCCTTACGTGAAAAGTAGTAGCGATTGGGAACCTGCAATTGTGGTACAGCACATTGTGCGAATACACAGAAGGGGGCAGAATCCACCAGGCTGAAAGGCAGAAGTTGGAGAGCCAACAGCTTTGACAAGCTTGCATTTAGATGCTGGGCATGTGGGTGGCAGGGACTGTATTATTTTTTCTGCTGTAGCAGATGCGGCAGATACATTTGTTGGCTACAGTCTACAGCTGGTGGTGTGCTGCTGCCAGATGTGCTACTAGGACCTGGGACACCCTGTGCTATACCATCATCCCTGTCAGTGGAGGCTGCTGAGAGGTAATGACTCAGCATAGCAGGGGCAGACTGAAGTTGGTAAGGAGGAGGAGGAGGGACAGATTTGTGCCCCTTTTGTGTGGCTTTTAGGTGCTCTTGCCAACGGGCTGAGTGGTTGGACGTTAAATGCCTTGTTAAGCATGTGGCACCCAAATGGTTGGTGTTTTTGCCACGTTTAATGTGCCTGAGACACATTTTGCAGATAGCAACAGTGCAATCTATACAGTCTAGTGTATATATATATATATATATATATATATATATATATATATATATATATATACTCTGCAGTTAGTGTAGACTTGATATACAGTGTAGACTATATATAATAGTGTATTGAAGGGATTAAGGGGAACCCTGCTCCAAAATTTAAAAAAAAAATGGCATGGGGGTCCCCCTTATCTGAGCATGCAACCTGGCAGGTCAGGAAGGGGGGGGGGGGGGGGCGAGGGAGTGTCCCCCCTCCTGAACCATACCAGGTCACATGCCATCAACATGGGGAGGGTGCTTTGAGGCCCACCCAAATCACCTTGTCCCCATGTTGATGGGGACAGGCGCTTCATCCCCACAACCCTTGCCTGGTGGTTGTGGGGTCTGCAGGGGGGTGGCTTATCAGAATTCGGAAGATCCGGCCCCCATGTGAATGGGTATCGGGTACATTGTACCCCTACCCATTCACCCAAAAAGTGTCAATTACTTTATTTAAAAAAAAAAAAAAATGCCCACAATGTCCATCTATCTTCAATCAGGGAGCCGACGGACCCGAAAAATAGAAAAAAAAAAGCTCCGCCTCGATGGGAGGCATCCTGCTGACTTCTGTCTCTTGGCTGCAGCAGCTGTTATATAGGCCACGACAGGGCCACCAGGTGATGTAACCGGATGACCCCACCCCTTCTTATATCGTGTTACTGTGACGTCTGCTGGCCCGCCATTGCCTATATAACAGCTGTCACAGCCAAGAGACAGAAGTCGCTGGGACGCCTCCCATCGAGGCGGAGCTTTTTTTCCCCTATATTTTTCGGGTCCATCAGCGCCGTGATTGAAGATGGATGGCCATCGCGGGACACTTTTTTTCAAAGGAATTGTCCAAAACTGTCTCCTGATGTTTTTACTTTTTTGACACTTTTCTGGTGAATGGGTGAATGTACTCAATACCCATACACATAGGGGGGTCCGGATCTGGGAGGGGGCAAGGGTTGTGGGGATGAGACCCTTATCCCCATCAACATGGGGACAAGGTGCTTTGGGGGACCCCAAAGCACCCTCCCCATGTTGTGGGCATGTGGCCTTGTACGGTTCGAGGGGGTGCTCGCTCATTCCCTCCCATACTGACCTGTCACATGTCATGATCAGATAAGGGTCTGGTATGGATTTTGGGGGGAACCCCACACCATTTTTTTAAAAATGTTGGTGTGGAATTCCCCTTAATATCCATACCATACCCGAAGGGCCTGATATAGACTGGGGGGGACCACCCACCGTTTTTTTCAATGTTTTTTTTTATCTATAATGCAGGGAGCAGACAATACATTACAGCCGCAAGCAATTTTAAATTACATTTTTTCCTTTAGAAATTTTATTTTGCTGCGGTACTGTAATAAACATCGGAAAGATGCGCCACTTTACTTGAAGATTAAGAGGGCCCCCAGGCACGATATTTAGAGGAATATTTCATTTTTATTGTTTCACTTTAAGCATTATTAAAATCACTGCTCCTGAAAAAAACGGTCATTTTTAAAACTTTTTTTTTGCAGTACCCGGGTCCCCATACACTTTTTATGGCAATAACTTGCATACAAGCCTTTAAAATTAGCACTTTTGATGTTCTGGTGCGAACCGAACCGGAGCGGTGTTTGGCTCATCCCTAATAAAAACCTGCTTAGTCTCTCCCTCTGAAACTTTGGCCTACGAAAGCAGCTTATGCCATTGTAATTTTCTAAAATCCACTATCATGCAGGCACTTCTAGGTTTTACCTGTAGCATTGCAACCACATTATATAATGCACTACATGATGGCCCCATCGACACATGTGACACATTGGTACCTTTTTAAATTTGAGTGGGACCACCTGTCACTGCTCAAGCAAGGTGTCGGTATGCTCCCTTGATCTATCAAAGCCAGTGTGCATCAGTATGTCTCATAACTTTCAGTATTAGCTGAAGCCAATATACACCTCAGAATATGTATAGAAATAGAGAAAAAGAATTGGGACTCTATTGGCACCACACTACAAGTAGATATTTTTTTAAAAGACATATATTTTTTTTTTTTTAAAACACATATAGAAATATCAGATCTTTAGGATCCTCCTCTGTGGATGACAGTGATTCTACTGTTTGTCTTTAACCACTTCAGCCCCGGACCATTTGGCAGCCAAAGGACCAGAGGTCTTTTTTCATTTTTTGCGATATAAACGGAAAAAGAGCGAAAATTTTGAAAAAAAAAGAGATTTTCTACTTTTTGTTATAAAAAAAATCTAATAAACTCAATTTTAGTCAAACATTTGGGCCAAAATGAATTCAGCCACATGTCTTTAGTTAAAAAAAATGCCAATAAGCGTATATTTATTGGTTTGCGCAAAAGTTATAGCGTCTACAAACTAGAGTACATTTTCTGGAATTTACACCGCTTTTAATTTATGACTGCCTATTTCATTTCTTGAGGTGCTAAAATGGCAGAGAAGTACAAAACCCCCCAAATGACCCCATTTTGGAAGTAGACACCCCAAGCTATTTGCTGAGAGGCATGTTGAGCCCATTGAATATTTTTTTTTTAGTCCCAAGTGATTGAATAAAGACAAAAATAAAAAAGATTTTTTTTTTTTTTTCAAAAAGTTGTCACTAAATGATATATTGCTCACACATGCCATGGTTATATGTGGAGATGCACCCCAAAATACATTTTTGCTGCTTCTCCCGAGTATGGGGATACCACATGTGTGGGACTTTTTTGGGAGCCTAGCCGCGCACGGGGCCACGAAACCCAATCAACGCCTTCAGGGTTTCTAAGGGTGCAAATCTTTGATTTCACTCCTCACTACCTATCACAGTTTTGAAGGCCATAAAATGCCAAAATAGCACAAAACCCCCCCAAATGACCCCATTTTGGAAAGTAGACACCCCAAGCTATTTGCTGAGAGGCATGTTGAGTACATGGAATATTTTATATTTTGCCACAAGTTGCGGGAATATTACAAACTTTTTTTTTTTTGCCCAAAGTTGTCACTAAATGATATATTGCCCACACATGCCATGGGCATATGTGGAATTACACCCCAAAATACATTCTGCTGCTTCTCCTGAGTACGGGGATACCACATGTGTGGGACTTTTTGGGAGCCTATCCGCATACGGGACCCGAAAACCAAGCACCGCCTTCAGGATTTCTAAGGGCATAAATTTTTGATTTCACTCCTCACTACCTATCACTACCTATCACAGTTTTGAAGGCCATAAAAATGCCAAGATGGCACAAAACCCCCCCACCCCCACCAAATGACCCCATTTTTTTTTTTTTAGGAAAGTAGACACCCCAAGCTATTTGCTGAGAGGCATGTTGAGCCCATTGAATATCTTTTTTTTTAGTCCCAAGTGATTGAATAAAGACAGAAAAAAAATTTTAAACAAAATAACAAAAAAATATTATTCAAAAAGTTGTCACTAAATGATATATTGCTCACACATGCCATGGTTATATGTATAATTGCACCCCAAGCTATTTGCTGAGAGGCATGTTGAGCCCGTTGAATATTTTTTTTTTTAGTCATTTTGCAAAAAAAATAAATAAAAAAAATGTATTCAAAAAGTATGGGGATACCACATGTGTGGGGACTTTTTGGGAGCCTAGCCGCGTACGGGGCCCCGAAACCCAAGCACCGCCTTCAGGATTTCTAAGGGTGCAAATTTTTGATTTCACTCCTCACTACCTATCACAGTTTCGAAGGCCATAAAATGCCAAAGTAGCACAAAACCCCCCAAATGACCCCATTTTGGAAAGTAGACACCCCAAGCTATTTGTTGAGAGGCTATGGTGAGTATTTTACAGCTCTCATGTGTTTTTGAAAATGAAGAAAGTAAAGAAAATAATTTTTTTTTTTCTTTTTTAAATTTTCAAAACATTGTGACAAAAAGCGAGATCTGCAAAATACTCACCATACCTCTCAGCAAATAGCTTGGGGTGTCTACTTTCCAAAATGGGGTCATTTGGGGGTGGTTTGTGCCATCTGGGCATTCCATGGCCTCCGAAACTGTGATTGGCAGTGAGGAGTGAAATAAAAAAAATTACACCCTTAGAAAGCCTGAAGGCGGTGCTTGGATTTTGGGTCCCGTACGCGGCTAGGCTCCCAAAAAGTCCCACACATGTGGTATCCCCGTACTCAGGAGAAGCAACAGAATGTATTTTGGGTGTATCTCCACATATGCCCATGGCATGTTTGAGCAATATATCATTTAGTGACAACTTTTTGTAAAAAAAAATATATTTTTTTTTTTTTTCATTATTCAATCTCTTGGGACCAAAAAAAAAAATATTTAATGGGCTCAACATTGCTCTCAGCAAATAGCTTGGGGTGTCTACTTTCCAAAATGGGGGTCATTTGGGGGGGGTTTGAACTGTCCTGGCATTTTATGCACAACATTTAGAAGCCTATGTCACACGTCACCCACTCTTCTAACCACTTGAAGATAAAGCCCTTTCTGACACTTTTTGTTTACATGAAAACATATTTTTTTTTTTGCAAGAAAATTACGTTGAACCCCCAAAACACTATATATATTGTTAAAGCAAAGGCCCTACAGATTAAAATGGTGGGTGTTGCATTTTTTTTTCCACACAGTATTTGCGCAGAGATTTTTCAAACGCATTTTTTGTGGAAAAAATACACTTTTTTTTTATTTTAATGCACTTAAACACACTATATTGCTCAAATTTTTGATGAAATAAAAAATATGATCTTAGGCCGAGTACATGGATACCAACACGACATGCTTTAAAAATTGCGCACAAACACACAGTGGCGACAAACTACATACATTTTTAAAAGCCTTTAAAAGCCTTTACAGGTTACACATTAGATTCACGGAGGTCTACTGCTAAAATTACTGCCCTCGATCTGACCTTCGCGGTGATACCTCACATGCATGGTGCAATTGCTGTTTACATATGACGCCAGACCGACGCTTGTGTTCGCCTTTGCGCAAGAAAAGGGGGGGCAGGGGTGCTTTTTTTTTTTTTTTTTAGTTTTTCTTTTTATTTAGCTTTTTTATTTTATTTTTAAACTGTTCCTTCCATTTTTTTTCTTAGTTATCATTTTTTTTGTTATCGCAGGGAATGTAAATATCCCCTATGATAGCAATAGGCAGTGACAGGTACTCTTTTTTTGAAAAAATTGGGGTCTATTAGACCCTAGATCTTTCCTCTGCCCTCAAAGCATCTGACCACACCAAGATCGGTGTGATAAAATGCTTTCCCAATTTCCCAATGGCGCGGTGGGTATTCCCACCATTAGAATACCTCCCTCATCCACCCACTTCTAATTATGGGCATACATGCACCATTTATATATGCCGAAGCATGGGGGCATCCTCCCGCAAAAAAAAGTTATGCCACGTACACATGGTCGCACTTTTTTCGACCGTATGTACGTGGCATTAGGAGCAAAATCGCTCCTCCGCCCTCTGCTGCCCCCATGCTTCGGCATATATGCTCTTTTTTTTTTAACTGTGGTGGTGAAATCACCTCCTACAGCGTTGGAGTCGCGGCTTTATGTATCGTGGGAGCAAACGCTGTTGCTGTCAAGATAAATAAATCCACGCTGCAACTGAATGGCGTACCTGCTAAGCAAATAATGGTTAACATTAAAACTAAGTAACATTACAGTATAACAGTAAGACCTTACCATACCATACCTGCAAAGCAAATACCAAAAAAAAACATAGTAAAAAATAAAACATTTTGTTAACGCAACCGGTGCCTAAATATATATATGCCGAAGCATGGGGGCATCCTCCCGCAAAAAAGTTATGCCACGTACACATGGTCGCACTTTTTTCGACCGTATGTACGTGGCATTAGGAGCAAAATCGCTCCTCCGCCCTCTGCTGCCCCCATGCTTCGGCATATATGCTCTTTTTTTTAACTGTGGTGGTGAAATCACCTCCTACAGCGTTGGAGTCGCGGCTTTATGTATCGTGGGAGCAAACGCTGTTGCTGTCAAGATAAATAAATCCACGCTGCAACTGAATGGCGTACCTGCTAAGCAAATAATGGTTAACATTAAAAAAAGTAACATTAGAGTATAACAGTAAGACCTTACCATACCATACCTGCAAAGCAAATACCAAAAAAAAAAACATAGTAAAAAAATAAAACATTTTGTTAACGCAACCGTGCCTAAAATATATATATGCCGAAGCATGGGGGCATCCTCCCGCAAAAAAGTTATGCCACGTACACATGGTCGGACTTTTTTCGACCGTATGTACGTGGCATTAGGAGCAAAAATCGCTCCTCCGCCCTCTGCTGCTCTTTTTTTTAACTGTGGTGGTGAAATCACCTCCTACAGTGTTGGAGTCGCGGCTTTATGTATCGTGGGAGCAAACGCTGTTGCTGTCAAGATAAATAAATCCGCGCTGCAACTGAATGGCGGACCTGAAAACAAAAAAATAGCATATAAAACATAATAAAACATTGCAGAATAGAGTAAAAAAGAGCAACAATAGAGAGAGAGAGAGAGAGAGTAACAATAAAACGACAACTTTTGGTTTTTTTATTTTATATTTTTTTTGTTCTTTTTTTTTTTTTTTTTTTTTTTTTTTTTTTTTTTTTTTTTAACTATAACTATAATTTAACTGTAACGGTCGGGTCTCAAAATGCGATGGCATATTATTTTGTGTTCCACAGAAGGAGGATTCTGGTAATGAAACTCTTACATTATGATATTTGATGCCATTCCTCAGGACTTCACAGGTAGAAATAGATATTCTATCTGCCCCAAGGGGGATAATTACTCACCCGCTACATGTAAACTGTTATAGATTAATGAAGGTAAGGAAGAGTGGTTTTATTTATATATATATATATATATATATATATATATATATATATATATACCCTTATTAAGATATAGTGTAGTTGTGTTTTTATTTAATTAACAAACCTGTGGACTTCCTTTTATTTTATTATTATGTTTAATCTAGGACAACTTATACATATTCGTAGTGTAGTTAACATATCTACCCCCCCAGTGTGATGCTTTATATATTTTTGTTTTGCTTTACATTTTTTGTAGCCTTTCTACTTTTGCGTTAGTATCATGTTCACATCTCATACATACTATACACTGTTGTCTTTAGGTGTGTCCCCATATCTACCTACAGGGGAGTTGGACCTAGCTGTCCTGCCCTCCCCCTACTTGATCCCCTCTGTTTTTGTAAGTGCTGTTATTTTGAGAGATCATTCTTGCTTGTACTGTATATAATATTATATTCTATGAGATTTTTGACTACTTTGTTTTTATTCCAATTTAGACCTACACCGTATATTAACTCTTTAGCTCCTGAAGAAGCTATACACCATGCAAAACTTGAGAGCAATGAGCCAATTATATAGCGGAATAACACCATTCCTTCAGTAGCCACCATTTTGGATACCTAACATAAGATTATAATTACATAGTATATGTCTTCTGTTTTGTATCTTTTTGGAGGCTCCCTACCTATATACTAAGGGTTAATGGTGATATTAGCTTTATTATTAATATTATTATACAGGATTTATATAGCACCAACAGTTTGCGCAGCGCTTAACAAAATGAAGGCAGACATTACAGTTACATTACAATTTGGTACAAGAGGAATCATAGTGCCCTGTTCGCTAGAGCTTACAATCTAGGAGGGAGGGTCAATTTATACAAAAGGTAATAGCTGTGGGGGATGAGCTAATGGAGAAAGTAAAACAGTGTATTAGTTAGAAGCAGGATAAGCTTCTTTAAAGAGAGGGGTTTTCAGAGATCGTCTAAAGATGGATAGATTAGGGGACAGTCGGATAGATTGGGGTAGGAAATTCCAAAGGATAGGAGAAGCTCTGGAGAAATCCTGTAGGCGAGCATGGGAGGAGGTGAAAAGGGAGCTAGAGAGCAGGAGGTCTTGGGAGGACCGAAGAGAGTGGCTTGGTTGGTATTTACTAGGTTAGTGATGTAGCTGGGGGCAGAGTTGTGGATGGCTTTGTAAATTATTGTTAGTACTTTGAATTTTATTTGTTGGGTGAGTGGAAGCCAGTGCAGAGAGGGGTGGAGGACACTGAACGGTTGGTAAGGTGGATGAGTCTTGCAGCAGCATTCATTATGGACTGAAGGGGGGATAGTGTATGTAAAGGCAGTCCAATGAGGAGTGAGTTGCAGTAGTCAAGGTGAGAGATGACCAGGGAGTGAATTAGAAGCTTGGTGATGTCATTGGTTAAAAAGGGGCGTATTCTAGAGATGTTGCGGAGGCTAAGGCAGCATGATTTGGACAGGGATTGGATATGGGCCTGAAAGGGCAGTTCAGAGTCTAGTGTTACCCCTAGCACCCTGGCATGTGGGGACAGACTGATAGTTGTGCCATTGATCTTGACAGAGAAGTCAGGGGAAGGGGTACGTAGGGGAGGAAATATTATGAGCTTGGTTTTCGATAAATTCAGTTTGAGGAAGTGGTGGGACTTACAGGCTGATAAGTCTGTTAGTAAACCAGTGATGTGTGAGGAGACTGATGGGGTGAGCTGAGGGGTAGAGAGATATATTTGGGTGTCATCGGCATATAAATAGTAGTGGAAGCCATGGGAGGCTATCAGTTGACCCAGGGAGGATGTGTAGATCAAGCAGCAGTAAGAGGTGTTGGAGAGGAGGTAGTAGAGTTGTAAGTGACACTGAAGGTGTGGTGAGATAGGTAAGATTTGAACCAATGGAGAGCACAGCCATGGATACCAAGCAAATTTATTTTTTTGAGGAGGATAGGGTAAAAAACTATATCAAAGGCAGTGGAGAGGTCCAAGAGTAAGAGTACAGAATAATGTTAGTAAGCTGTGGAGCTGTTAGTAAGTCATTTGTGAGTTTTAGGAGAACAGTTTCTGTGGAGTGCTGTGGACGAAATCCAGACTGAAGGGGATTAAGAAGGTTATTCTCAAAGAGATGGTCACTCAGTCGGTTGTAGACTAAACGTTCAAGGAGTTTGGAGACAAAAGGGAGTAAGGAGATCGGTCTTAGGTTGTTAAGATTGGTGGGGTCCAGTGAGGCCTTTTTTGGTATTGGAGTGACTAGTGCATGTTTCATAGGGTTGGGGAAGAAGCCAGTAGAGAGGGAGAGGTTGAAGATATGAGTTAAAGAGTGTAGGATAGGGTCAGAGGGTGGCCATAGAATTTAAGAAGAAACAGGGTCCAGCAGGTAGGAGGTTAGGTGGGCGTTAGAAAAAAGATTATTGACTTCCTCTGTAGTAGTTGGGTTAAACAAGAGTTTTGATTGTACAGGAGGACAAAGAGTGTAAAGTGAGGGAGATATCTGTAGAGTGGAGGAGATCTTGAGACGAATTGTCTCAATCTTATTTTTTTTTTTTTTTTATTCTTTATTTCTTTACAAGCAAACAGAGATAAATCAAAAAAGATAGCAGTTACACACTGTGTCTCATTATCTTCATATTACAATCATAATTCAAATTATACAAAATTTTAATCTGTAGACCTGTTGTTTTTATCCCAACCTATCCCTCTTAAATTCCCCTTTATATCCTACCATGCTAAATCCCCTAACTAAAAAAAATCTTAAGTGATTAACAATCTCCTGGGCATTGAGTAAGTTAGTGGGTGGAGGTAGTGGCGGACAAAGTAGAGCATTAAAGGTAGAAAAGAGTTGACTGCATGAGAGCGTGTTAATGAGAGTGATAAAGTAAGTCTGTTTGGCAGCGTGGAGACAGGAATGGTATTTATATTGTCTAAAATCTTGCTGTAATTTTGTCTTACGCCACAGACGCTCAAGCGCACGGCTCTGTTTTTTGAGGCTTTTGGTAATGTCTGTCTGCTAAGGTTGGAGCGGTCGGGCCTGATTCTGTGCATAGCGAGGGGGGCTAAGGTATCCAGGGTGGATGACAGTGAACTGTTGTAGATAGAAATGGTCAGGTTGGGTCAGGACAAGCATGAGATTTTGGCATAGAGACAATCTGTAGAAGATGGCAAAGGTTTCTATGAGTAATTGTTTGGTAGTTGAAAGGCAAAGAGAAGGAAGAGAGTGAAACTAATCAGGTGGTGATCAGAAAGAGGAAAAGGAATGTTGGAGAGGTTGCATGGAGTGCATAGGTAGGAGAATATGAGGTCAAGGCAGTTGCCAACAGAGTGAGTAGAAGCGTTTGCCCATTGTTTCAGGTGAAAAGAAGAGGTTAGGTTCAGAAATTTTGAAGTAACGGTAGAGTGTTAGGATTAACAGGGATGTTTAAGTAACCAAGAATGATATTTGTTTTTTCAGAAGAGAGAAAGTAAGGTAGCCAGGCAGAGAAGTCATCAAGGAAGCTTGATACCGGTCCAGGAGGCCTATAGATCACAGCAATTCTCAACGTAACTGGAGAAAATAGACGAATACAGTGAGCTTCAAATAAGGAGAGGGACAGAGAGGGGGGGTGGATGAAGAACCTGAAAAGTGCTTTGAGGGGATAGGAGGAATCCAACACCACATCCTTTCCGTCCACTAGGCCAGGGAGAGTGAGTCCACAGGAGGCAACCATGGGAGAGGGCAGCAGGAGAAGCAAAGTCAGATTCTTGAAGCCATGTCTCCGTAATTGCAAGTAGGTTGAAGTAGGTTTTGATAAATAGGTCATGGACGGTGGTAAGTTTGTTGCAAACCGAGCGGGCATTCCAAAGGGCACAGGAAAAGGGAAAGCTGGTTCGAGGCAGAAGAGGAATAGAAATTAGATTGCGGCTTCTGGCAGAGTATAGGGGGTGCTAGGTATGTTGGCCAAAGGTAAATGATGGTGGTCCAGGATTTGGAGAAATATCTCCAGACATTAGGAGAAGCAGTAGGGTGAGAGAGGTGATATGGGAGTGTGACTTATGTGGGGGGGACACTTCTCAGTGTCCTGGGGGTTTTATTGGTATGTGAGTTCAAAATTAGCAGGAGCTGATGAGTGTAGTAATCAGTGTTGGTCATCTTACTTTAAAAAAGTAATTAGTTAAGTTACAAAATTACTTCTCCCAAAAAGTAATTGCGTTAGTAACACAGTTACTACATTGGAAAAGTAATTAGTTACGCAGCAAAGTAACTGACTTTTTTTTTTAATATTCTATACGTGTAACTAAGGGGCGGGTCTAGTATTACTGTAACCAAGGGGCGGATCTGTTATAGCGGGTAAGCAAGGGGCAGATCTGTTATAGCGTGTAAGCAAGGGGGGGGTCTATTATTATTATATTGTGTAAGGGGCGGATGGCTACAGAAGAGGGCGAATGTTAAATTAATGGGCAGAGCTCGATATATAACAATAATAATAAATGCGCCCCTTGGTTACAGTAATACTAGACCCGCCCCTTAGTTACACGATAGACTCCCCTTGCAGAGTAGCACGAGCATCAGGAGCGTGCGGCATCGCCTCGTACAATTACATGTTAACTGCGCCTGCGCGGTGTAGAGTTCACTCAGAGCTGTTTAGGTTCGGCAATTTTTGGAAGCTCCGTAGTCCTTCGTACTGCGCAAGCGCTGCGCCTGCGCAGTACAGGGGGTCCTTATCCGGCGGGGGAACTTTTTTGGCAGGACACGGGAATTACACTACTGCCATCTAGTGGCAGTAGATGTAATTGGGGTAATTAAGCCAAAGTAATGGGAACTGATTTACCATGAGGGGAAAAGTAATCAGTTAGATTACTCGTTACCCTCTAAAGTAACTGCGTTAGGTAACTCAGTTTATTTTAACTCAGTTACTTACATCACTGGTAGTAATACAGTCAGGGCCGCTGATAGGGCAGTACAGCCAGCCCTGTTGTACCGGGCCCAGCCAGCAGGGGGGCCCGAGCAGATTTCTAGCTAAAAAAAACGAATTAGCTAAATAACTTTCCTAACTTGCACCTACTTGATTGGCAAGGTATATAGTACCTTCCTGTGCCCCATCAGGTTAATAGAGGGGCCCAGGAGGTGAGAGAAGAAGAGGGACTTTTTCTCCATTTTCGGGTGGAGGCATACAATCCCTGCTCTGCATCTGTGTAACTTGTGCTCACTGTATGCTGGGCGGATGGATTCAATTGTAATGCGGCTCCCTTCCCTCAGTAAGTGCTGTGCTGCTGCAGCCTGAAGGAGATACTGAAAGAGAGAGAGTAATCCCGACGCTGGTCACACAGGCAAGCAATTCCCCTACACAGACACACACAGACACATTACACAGGCTGAGGCTCAGTCCCCACACTCCCCATTGTGTGCTCAGTCATTATCATGATCAGAGCACAGCAGGTTCTCTATGGCTCTGTCAGTGTAACATGCTGCTGGTATGGCTCTGTCAGTGTAACATGCTGCTGTATGGCTCTGTCAGTGTAACATGCTGCTGTATGGCTCTGTCAGTGTAACATGAAGAGTGGTGCTGAGTGACTTTCTTAATATATGGCTGTACTTTGTGTTACAGACTATAACACAGCACAGCCATAAGAAAGTCAGCACCCAGCAGCATGTTACACTGACAGAGCCATACCAGCAGCATGTTACACTGACAGAGCCATACCAGCAGGATGTTACACTGACAGAGCCATACCAGCAGCATGTTACACTGACAGAGCCATAAAGAACATGCTGTGCTCTGATGATAATGACCATGAGCACATAGTGACATGCTACTTTACACATGTGATGGGGGGGAAGGGACAGTAAAAACACAAAGCCAAGCTGCATTTTTACCACCCCCCAAAATCACTCCCCTTTAAGAATTTTTCACCCAAGCTTTGCAATCAGGTCCGCCTGTCAGTTTTTCCTGTGGACCAGTGGGTACAGTAGCTGTGTATGATGGGACAGTGGCGGCAATTGATGGGCACAGTGGCTGCGTTTGATGGCACAGTAGCTATGTTTGATGGGCACAGTGGTGGCAATTGATGGCACAGTAGCTATGTTTGATGGGCACAGTGGTGGCAATTGATGGCACAGTAGCTATGTTTGATGGCACAGTAGCTATGTTTGATGGCACAGTGGTGGCAATTGATGGCACAGTAGCTATGTTTGATGGGCACAGTGGTGGCAATTGATGGCACAGTAGCTATGTTTGATGGCACAGTAGCTATGTTTGATGGGACAGTAGCTATGTTTGATGGCACAGTGGCGGCAATCAATAGGTACAGTAGCTACGTTTGATGGGCACAGTGGCTGCGTTTGATGTGTTTTTTTTCAAAAAATTTCAGTTTGTTTGTGCCACCCCATAAATTTTGAGCACCGGCTGCCGCTGATGTGGACCTGATTGAAAGCTTCACGTAGGTTTACAGGAGTCCAGATATGAATTGACTTGTGTGCATTCAGGTAAAAAAAAAAAATATAATAATAATGGTTATTAAAGCCGAAGTTCCTCCCAAAAGTGGAACTTCTGCTCATCTTATTCCTCCTCCCCTCCAGTGCCACAATTGGCACCTTTTGGGGGGAGGGGGGGGTATCTGGTATCCTTTTCCACTTCCAGGAGTCCCTGCCGCGGAGCTGTGACGTCACTGCGGGGCTCCCTCCTCCTCCCCCTGACGCTGGGCCAATAGGAGGGGCCTCGCGCATTCGCAGTAGGGTTCCCAGCGTGAAGCCGAAAGGCAACACTGCCGGGTTCCCCTACCCGCAATGGTGGAGCACCCAACAGCTGATGGAAACATAAGCTGCGGGTGCTGACATCGTTGGACTCCAGGACAGGTAAGTGTCCATTTATTAAAAGCCAGCAGCTGCAGTATGTGTAGCTGCTGGCTTTTAATGTTTATTTTTTTGGGGGCGAAACACGGCTTTAAAGGTTCACCTTTTGGAACATCTTACATGTTTCAGCTCCTGCCACCATTCCCCCAGATTTCATGACAGCATGGGGTCAGGGGGGGAGCCAGGGGTGGGGTTGTGGGCGTGGCCAAGGGGCCCTGTCAGGTACGCTGTACGGGGCCCCATGATTTCTAACAGCGGCCCTGAATACAGTGAATACAGGAGTGAGGGTGATATATATAAGCTGTGGGGTGGAGAAGAGGGGTGAAGGAGAGAAAATTTAAGGAGAGAGGATGCAACTGTGAGAAGGAAAAGTAGGGAGTGCATGATACAGAGTAGTGAGATTAAAGCAGACTGGATGAGAGATTTTCTATGGGGAATCAGGACACCTGTAGTCTGTTTAGTGTGTTGCAGTAGTCTGTTTTAGATTTTCACTTTGTACATTTTCTGAAGTGCTGAGCCGAATTGTAATACTTAATCCAATATGAATACTTTATCCAAAATGATTGTTGTCAATGCAATCCCTGCCTGGGCATCCCCTAGAGAAGGCCTAAATTTCTACAGAGTTGGGTGGGTGTATTATTGCCAATTAATCAGCCAGGATTGCATAGGAGGAACACATGTCTGACAGAACGAAATTCTCACACCAAAGACAGACTACAAGATACAGCACGAGAGCAGGGGATCATGGTTTATGGATTATTATTTTTTGTACTGTTCTAAATATAAGATGTACATAAATATTTCTATATCTGTTTTAAAAAAATAATTCAATAAATATATGTCTTTTTAAAAAAATATCTACTTGTAGTTTGGTGCCAATAAAGTCCTGATTATTTTTCTCTATTCATATACATATTCTGATATCCAGAGACATGGCACAGTATATCTGCATATGTCCACAGCACCACTCTGCACTGTCATAAATTTCCTTATTTGATTAATATACACCTCAGCATTACAGCCCTATGCTTTGCTGCACCTACAGTCTTCGCTGAACCACCACTGTACCTCGGCTATATCTGCAGCCTCCTTTCACAGTCTGACTGACACCTCTGCACCCACAGTCTTCATGGCATCCACAGCCAGTACCCCTGCTGCACCATCTGTGCACCCACAGCCTCAGTTCCTACTTCATTCCCAGTCTGCAACCCTGCTGCACAACATCCCTGCATTCAAAATCTACATGGCATGCACAGTCTGCTGTGCCTTCTCTATACCCACAGCCTCAAGCCTCCTCTGTACCTCTCTGCACCTGAAGCATCAAGCCTTCCAGCTATTCTGTTATATCTCTCTAAAGCTACAATTCCTCATTGGAAAAGTAATTTTATCCCCGTATCACCGCGTAATGGTGTTGCGGATACGGTACAGTGTAAAAAAATGCTTGCCACGTCCAATACAATTCCTCATTACCAGGCACTTACCCTCCTCTTCCTCTTCCAGTATCTATTGCATGATCTGATGGTAGCCAGCTAAGCCCAAACAGTCCCGAGGGTGGATCTTGGGTAAACCGTTGCTTAGATTCCAGTCCCAAAGGAAACAGCCACACAGAGGAAAAAAGTCCACCACTTTTCTGTGCATTGAGCCAATGCAATTTGTGTGGCTTTTTTTCTGTTAAACAACACATTCTTTACTAAATATTGGGCATGACTTAACCACTTGAACTCCAGAAGGTTTACCCTTCTTCCTGACCAAGGCATTTTCTTATGATATGGCACTGCGTTACTGTAACTGACAATTGCGTGGCCATGAGACACTGCGCCAAATTAAATTGTTGTCCTTTTTTTTCCCCCACAAACAGATCTTTCTTTTGGTGGTATTGGACAATTTTGATAAAAAAAACATAATTATTTGTTTTCTGCTATAAAATATACCCAATAAAAAAAATGTAAAAAATCAAATTTCTTCATCAATTTAGGCCAATGTGTATTCTGCTATATATTTTTTGATAAAAAAAATCCCAATAAGAGTATATTAATTGGTTTGCGCAAAAGTTATATCATCTACAAACTATGGGATATTTGTTTTACTAGTAATGGCGATGATCAGTGACCTATAGCAGGACTGCGATATTGCGAAGACAAATCAGACACTTAACTGACACTTTTGACACTTTTTGGGGACCAGTGACATTAAAACAGTGATAAAAAATATGCACTGTCACTGTACTAATGACGCTAGCAGGGAAGGGGTTAACATCAGGGGTGATCAAAGGGTTAAATGTATGCCTAAGTTGTGCTTACTAACTGTGGGGGAGGTGCCTTGACTGGGGGAAGGCAAAGATCCATGTTCCTGCTTAGCAGAAACACAACATCAGTACCTTCCCCTCTGACAGAACGACAATCTGCCTTGTATACATAGGCAGATTGTCGTTCTGCCTCTGTACTGTCAAATTGGTGGGCGCCAGCGGACATCGACTCAGCGGTAACCGCTGCTGGGCTCCTGCTGTGTATAATCACAGCGAGAGCAGGTCGCCAGCTGCGCACGTGCCCCAGACCTGGAAGTGTCAGATCTGGCACAGAGCGGCCGCCCCGCTGCTAAGCGGTTAAAAGGGTATGGTAAGGGTATGGTAATTTAATTAGACTCTGAGAAAATTTGCCTAGTATAGAATGAGGCAGTATGGAATAAAAAAAAATGTACTGTGCAGCAAACAGAATGATTCAGCGCAGAAAGGGAAATGTGAAGCACAGTATACAGACTGAGGTGGTATGGAATAGAAAATCTTCAGTGCAGAGTGGATAATTAGGTGGTGTGGAATAGGGATTGTACAGCACAGTCTACAGAGTCAGCATGGAAGATAAAATATACAGCAGAATAATAAAGCACATGCATTGTGGTGTAAATGACCCATTAATACATAAAAGCACACTGGTCAGCCAGTCTCAGTCGGGATACAGAGCCCTTGTAGAGTAACTGCTAAACTAAAGCATGTAGCAGCTGTTCTCTCATCTAGCAGTATACCAGTGTGGAGAGTGGTTGTGTATTTAAGGCTTGTTCACTCCAGATGCTTTCAAGTATGCATTCAGTGCTAGTGTTTTTTAAAAAAAGTGCAGCAGCATGCAAATTTTTGTAAACACATGCAAATGCACTGGAATACACATAAACCTATTTTTCATATGAAAAAGCACTGAAATGCATTAAAATTGTTTTAAATGCTTTAAAAATGTGTGCAAACGTGTTGGTGGAAACAGACACTGAATGCAAGTGTAGCACTGACCTCCGAAGGAGCTTCTGGTTTTTGTTGGGCTTACCGTTACCTCACCTGTTCACTGTGTCCGTCCTAGGGGTCGCGTTGTAGAGTTGATTAAAGAATATTGGCTCCGACACTTAGTCCTTTTTTCAAAGATTTATTTGAAAGAACATACATTTTTGCAATAGAGGGATAGAGGGTTAAGGGGAATTCAGGTACCTTATAATTTGTGGGTTAGAGGTACTTCCTTGATGCAGAGGACAAACAGCTTCCACAGGCTGGATCTAGCAACCACCAGATAGGCCTCTCTCACTGACCTAGCAGCTGATGAGATGCACGGTCAAAGTCTCTGCCACAGACTTGTCAATTTAACAGAATCGTTGTGCAATCCTCTGCCACAGGAAAGCACAACCAGCAACTTGTTTTAAAATTAAAGAACTGTCACACAGTACCAGTTTCTTTCAGCCAATCCGGCGGTACTGTGTGTTAGGTGACCCGGGATGCGTCCTTCAACCTAGTCTCCAGGCTTTTCCAGAGATACCAGCCTTGTTGCTCGGCCCTCTCCTGAAAAAGTCCTCCCCTAGATCCTCCAGTCGCTTGGCTTCTCCCCGCAGGCAAGACAGCACAGGACCACCCCTGGATCAGTAGGCCCCAAGACTACTGGGCCTACCCTTCAGTTGTGAAGCCTCGGGCCAGCTGGCCCAGAGACATAAAAGTAAGGCAGCACACACTTTAGTCCAGGAGGGCCATGAGGTCGGGATAACAAACCCCAAAAAATGGCGTCTGTACCTTAAATACCCTTACCCAGAAAGCACAGCAGGCAGACCACTCCCACCAGGCTATTTCTGAGTAAAAGGGGTACCCAATGCATTTAGCCTGTTGCATTTCCAACACTTACCAGTGGTGACAGCGACACCCATGGCCAAGTGGAAACTAGCACAGCCCAGATAAACTGGTACAGAAACCAGAACTTTAGCATGATTAGTCTGAGCCAAACTGCAGCTTCAGACAAACTTAAATTTACAAAAATAATAGCGTCTGCTCATTAGGAGCAGGGTGCTACACAAGTATAATAGTATAAACTAGCCCCAAAAGGCAATTCCATGCCCGTAGAGTACATGGAAGGCTATTCCAGTACCAAAGAGAGTGAATGCTGTGTGTGCCCTCACTGTGCTGACAGTAGAAGGAGCATATTTAAATATAACCTGCACCTAAGACCCCTTTCACACTGATACCGTTTTC